>JAYGXS010000001.1:65186782-65218478 GCA_036362985.1 Ligula intestinalis
TGATTAAAACAAGAAAACAGGGTTCGGTTCAGGTTTGGTCCGTTACACAGCCCTCCCTTCAGGTGCAGCACTGTCCTCAGTGCTGGTATTGTCAATGGGGGAGGGGACTGTCACCTCAATGGCAACGGGGGTAAGGAGAGTGTCTGGGAGGATGGGAAGGGTGTCTGCGGTACAAACGGGTAGTTGTCCCCGAAATGGTTTGAGTCTGGCAAAGTGTGCGGTGAAGGGGGCTAGATTAGCGTGGTTAGCGTCGCGTATGAGGAAAGTGGTGGGGGCTAAAACTTGGAGAACACGAAAAGGCCCTCGCCAGGGGTAATGGAACTTGGAAGATGTGCCACGTGGTGGGAATGGGTAGTGGTGCATTACGAGGTCACCAATTTGGTGGGGAACCCCGGAGGCCCGCCGATCAAACTGTTCCTTTTGGTGGAGGGTAGCCGCCCCGAGAGTAGTGCGGGCTGCGTTATGGGCGCAGCGGGTAATTTCGCGGAGTTCTGAGGCATAAGTATGGGTGGAAGTCCTACTAGGTGCCGAAAAGGGATTGCGTAAGTCGGTCGGAATACGTAGATCGCGTGCAGTCCACAAGTAGTGGGGTGTGAACCCGGTAGATGAGTGGACCGTACCCCGGTAAGCTAGGAGGCAGAGGGGTAGGTGTAGATCCCAGTCTTGTTGGTGGCCGTCTCGGGCAAAGGCGAGCAGAAGATTAAGGAGAGTACGATTCGTCCTTTCGACCAACCCGTTGCCCTCGGGATGGTATGGGGTCGTATGGGTCTTGTTAACCGCGAGGACTTCGCATACCTCATGGAAAAGTTGGGACTCGAAATTGGAACCGCAGTCAGAGTGAAAGGATAGTGGCGAACCCCAACGACTGACCCATTCACGAGTGATGGTGCTTGCAACTGTCTCTGCGTTTTGACGTAGGATGGGGACAGCCTCAACCCACTTCGTGAAATAATAAATCATTACTAATATGAATTCGTAACCGCGGTACGATATTGGTAAGGGGCCGATAATATCCAAGCCAACACGTTCCCCAGGGAAACCGGTAATCATAGATTCCATCGGCGCTCGGGGTGTTTTGGTGGGTGGCTTG
Organism: Ligula intestinalis; assembly: GCA_036362985.1. NCBI lineage: Eukaryota > Metazoa > Platyhelminthes > Cestoda > Diphyllobothriidea > Diphyllobothriidae > Ligula > Ligula intestinalis. The sequence goes on from JAYGXS010000001.1 coordinate 65,187,873, forward strand.
AAGAACGCGCATGTCGGGCAGGATTGGCAAAAGTGATGGATTGCGTTACGTAGTTTAGGCCACCAGAAGCGCGCGCGGGCCGCTGATTCAGTCTTGTGCTGGCCACAGTGACCTAACTCGGAATGGAGGGCACCTAGCACGGCTTCAATGAGACACCCTGGCACTACAGGGCGTAGATGTTGGTTGTGGGGGTCGCGCCAGAATAAGACATCATTTTCGATGATGAGATTAGGCCACTGGTTCAGTAGGAGGCGGGCATTCTCACTACATCCTCTCATGTCGCGCTCGGCCGGTTTTTGTAGCCCTTGCAATGTATGACGGTACACTACTGCGGTATCTGGGTCGCTACCTTGAGATGTTGACCACGTATGACGGGTAGGCTCGGACATGTAAATAGCGTTTACACTCGGTTCGGGGGTTGACTTATCGGTCGGTGGGCTAGTAAGCATGCGGGAGAAGGCATCGGCATTACCATGGTTACGTCCCGGACGGAACTGGCATTTGAAGTCAAAATCCTGCAGGAATTCCTGCCATCGTGCGACTTGATTCTCGGGGTATTTGATGGACGCAAGCCATTCAAGTGCACGATGGTCTGTACGAAGGACGAAGTGTTGCCCTATCAGAAAGTGCCTAAATTGTCTTATGAATGTCACAATCGCTAGCATCTCCCGACGGAACACGGTATAATTGCGCTGGGTTTGGGAGAGAGTTTTGCTTGCGAAACAGACCGGGTGTTCGACCTTGTCGCTACCTTCTTGAGAGAGAACGGCGCCCATCGCGAAACCGCTAGCGTCGGTGTCTAGTATAAAAGGAGCTGCCCCTGGTTCGAGGTTGGGGAGTGCGAGGAGTGGTGCAGAATACAGGGTGTTTCTGAGATTGGTAAAAGCCTCTTGGCACTCAGTGGACCACGTAAATTTCCGGTCTTTTTCGGTCATCCTATGGAGAGGTTTAGCCATGTGTGCGAAACCCTTAATAAAACGCCTGTAGTAGGACGCCAGCCCCAAGAAACTACGTAACTCTGACGCATTAGTCGGTGTAGGCCAGGTACGAATCTGTTGCAGTTTTTCGGGGAGTGCGGCTAACCGTCCAGGGGAAATCTTGTGCCCTAAGAACTGCACTTCCGATCGGAGGAAAATGCACTTGGCGGGGTTAAAGGTCAGCCCGGCATTTCGGAGGGCTGCAAAGACTTCCTTTAGATTTTCGTTATGTTGCGGAATGGTTTTCCCGAAAACGATGATGTCATCGAGATACACGAGGCACTTGCCGGGTATAAGGTGTCGTAATACTTGGTACATGAGACGTTGAAATGTTGCTGCGGCATTACAAAGCCCAAAAGGAGTCGTTTGGAACTCGTATAGGCCTTGGGGAACCGTGAACGCCGTCTTATGCCGATGTTCTGGGTGGACTTCGACTTGCCAGTACCCTGACTTGAGGTCGAGAGTAGAGAACCATGCTGCCCCGCCTAACGTGTCCAGCGTGTCGTCAAGACGTGGAAGGGGGAACGAATCGCGGACGGTGACTGCGTTCACGCGGCGGTAGTCAATGCAGAGTCGAAGGGATCCATCTTTCTTAGGGACCAGTGCGATCGGTGACGCCCATGGTGAAGAAGACGGTTGGATAACGTGTGCTTTGAGGAGTTCGCCCAGGATTTTATCCACTTCAGCCCGGTGCTTGTGCGGGATCCGTCTAGGTGGTTGCCAAACCGGTTTGGCGTCTCCGGTATCGATAGTGTGTTGCACCAGTCGGGTCCGACCGAACGTCGTGGGAGACCAGGTAAAGAGCCCGGGAACTGAGCCAAGTATGCCCTTTAATTGTGCATGAGCCACAGAACCTACTGTTGCTAACGGAGGGAGGACGTCATCTAGGTTAGTGGGTTCGAATGCGACGACCGCCATGACGGAATCATACATCAGGTTGAGGTCGCAGACTGGAACCGGCCGTGGGCTCTTAGTAACCTTGGGACCAAGGGTCACGCGTCTTTCACGAACGTGGATGACACACTCATGGTCAGAAAGGAAATCAAACCCAAGAACGAGAGACCAAGGACTATCCGGAGCAATCAAGAACGTGTGCGTCACGGGGGCATTCTCGAAAGTAAAGTTTAGGGTAATCGTGCCGGAAATAGGGATGTTGGTGCCGTTAGCGGCTCGTAGGCTTCGTGACTCGGATAATGGGTTTACTGACCGTAGCATGTGTTGAGGTAAACATTTCATCGTGACGAGAGAGACGTTAGCTCCGGTATCCACTAGGGCTTGGGTGGTTATGCCTGCTAACGTAACGGGTACGAGAAACGCGGGAAAGTAGGCTACGTTATGCGCAAAAAAAGAATCAGACGGAGGCGACTTACGGGGCGGGTTGTGTCCACATTGCTGTGCCCGGGGACCGAAGGCCGAACAGTACTGACACTGCGGGTTGTGATTTGGGAACCGGACGGGTAGGGATCTCTTGACAGTCGTTTGACCTGGGTTTGAAAATGATACCCAGGGAGTCGACGAGCCTGGGCCGGGACGGGGCTGGATAGGGGCTGCAACGGTCACCTTGCGTTTGTCTTCTTGGCTGCGGAACTCTGTGAACCGGTTGCAGATCTGGAGTGCTGCGGTCAGGTTGGGGGGGCGACTGATAACTAAATGTTCAGTGACCACCCGGTCCTGCAGACCAGCGATAAACCGATCCAACACAATTTGATTCCGTGATATAGGGGGTGCTATCGCGTAAGCGAGGCGGCCCAGTCGTTGAAGTTCTTTCGCAAACTCCATAGCTGACTGTTGGGGGGTCTGCTCGAGTTGGTAAAATTGGGCACCGGCGGCGGATTCGGAAATGGGTTTGCCAAATAAGCCTAATAATTGGTCATGGGCAAGGGGAAATGGAGTATCAATAGTGACACCCGCTTCTAGAGCTGAGTCTAATGTCTCGGGGCAAAGAAAGTTAAGCAGATAACGGGTATGGTCCGACGGAGGGAGGTCTGCTAAAAAAAATGAGAGTTTGACCAGCCACTTACGAATGTCCTGGCCAGACTGATATGGGGTGGGAGCTAGAAGGGGGTCAGGACGACGATAAAAGGGTAGAAAATCATGGTTGTGCGGGGGGTAAGAAGGCGGATTTGGGAGGGATCCGGCACCGTCTGCCACCATTGTAACGGCCGAGTCGAATGCGTCCAATCGGTGGGGACCAGAGGTTATCGGTACTCTTGGCCTTGGTTCGACGAATAGCGTCTCGTCGAATACACTACCGAGAGGTCCATCGATCTCATCCAACGCTGATGCGAGCGAGTTAGAGGTAGAACTCATAACGTAATAAAAGGGGGAGACGAGGATATATAAATGTATATTGTACTGGTACAAGGAAGGGTATCGGTAATGGGAACGGTAACGGAAACGGGAACGGTAAAGGAGATACGGTAAACGGTAAGCGAGAGGGCCGGAAGGGATCTAGGTTCGGACTTATCGGAACTTCAGGTCGTCACGTGTGTGTTCCCCTGGTCCAATCAGATCACTGTTCTAGGGAAAAAAGGACCGGTCACAGTAAAACGATGATTAAAACAAGAAAACAGGGTTCGGTTCAGGTTTGGTCCGTTACAACAGCACACAAACTGCGTACTTTAACACCTGGCTAGTCAGACGACAGTTCGACCGTCGCTCTCGACGATGTTCACCACGAGCCTCAGTAAACTGAAGCAAGATAGTGACGCCCGCGAGATTATAGGGAAAATAGACTTGCGGAGAATTTACCCCACTCTCTCACCACGCCCACGCCCACGCCGGCACTCGGTGCCAAGACAAAAGTCAAGAAGACTGGAGGATGGCGCAGGCGGCTTGCGGCTGGCGCGTCCAACACTCAACACACGTACCAACAACACACTTCACTGGGTAGGCTCCCGGCTGTGAGTGCCGTAAAAGCCACATTAAGAAGGAGCCATTGAGTCTGACTCTCAGTCCGCAGTAAGCCACTCCACACTACAAAATACACACTGGGCCGACTGCGATGTCCAAGTTGTCCCATCAGTTGGCAACCCTCCAAACCACGGCTTTTAGCGCACCGCGATAGCTTCAAGCGCATCAGATTATTTATAAGGAGGAAAGAAATGCGCTGGGGGGTCGACCTCACTCTCTTCTTCACTGCCGGCAATACGCCACCGCCCAGCTGATCGGTCACCTGAGGTGGGATGGGTGCAGTTCTAATAATTAGGGTACTACGTGCAACTATATACGATGCATTCGGAAGATGTCTATTGTACGTGTAGTGGCCAAAAATCTTCAGCCTGCAAATACTGCAACAGGTGTATGTAGTCTTGTTCTTGCCTGATTTGGTCTCTGGTGATGGATTCAAGCGACAATCCGAAACCTCAAGCCAATAAAGCCCTTGTTCCAGCGAACCCGTCTTCTTCTTCCTGATTGCTTCCTGTAGCTTGCCTGTTCACCCCTATTGACAGACTTACAACTGTTGAGAAGGGATTGCAATCGCTAGAACAAAAGCATTTATTCGCCCAACGTTTCAGATTCACACGCAAACCCAGCACCAGCAACAATTATAGGTGAACGTGAGGGACGTACGAGGGAGTGAAGTGTTTATGGGCAGCAGTATTTGTCATGCCATCGCGTACCTCTCGTCATGACCTTTTCCCTCCACCGGCAACAGTAGCTTATGCAGGCCCACACATTAACCCCTACTCCCTGCATGTTTTCCTACGAAAACAGTGATTTTTGGGTTTTATGGGTGGGGAATTAGGACACGCAGTGAAATATGCTTTAATAAATGCTAAATGCATTTTTATTTTACTGTAGTTAAAAGTGTTGGTTTATATCTGAAGATTTTCCTAATCTGTATTATCGTTTAACTTATTGCGGGAAAACCCGATTATCAAATTGCAGGTTTCTTGAGTTTCCCGAAAAATTGAAATGATAGTTAGGAAGTCGTCTGCTTCAACTTAGCGTTCTGGAGTAAGATTAGTATAGTCTACGGCGCGAAGCGCCGCGCACACCTTCAATTTACATGCGGAACAACCTGCTCCCAGTGGCCGTGGGAAGCAAATTCGACTACATTTTTTCACCTTACACTAACTTCTAAATTTTCCTTCTCTTCCCTACCCCAAAACTCTATGCCCACTGTTTTTGCAGGAAAAAAATCTGGGACTAGGGGTATATGCGTGGGCCTACGTAAGCTACTTTTGCTCCTCCATCATCACGCATGGTGTAGCTTGTGCGATAGCTATTTTCGCCGGTTTGTTTAACTGCTGCAACTTTCGCTCGCTCGTCGCCGGCGTGAGTAATTACTCGGCCAAAATAGTGTCTGAGCGCTGAATGTGGGGGGAGGGGGCGCTAAATATGACTGAAGCGGCAGGTGGTTCGCACGGTCTTCACCTGTCGCGAGCAGTTCGGCCTCCAGGAACTTGCAGGTGGAGTCGGGTCCCCTAACCCACACACAAACACACACATAAATGGCTGCCGACAGCTACTAAATTCAAAATAACCATTCCGCTGTCTTTGTCGGCACTGCCTATCGGCCTATAATATGCTAGCCGTTGTGCAGCTGCCGACGGGTTTCTAGAGTGGGCCCAAAGACAAAACAACGCGAGTGAGTACCCTAGCCAATCAGTGGGCGTTAATGCGCCTGTGGTTATGTTTACAGTAGGGCTCCTAAACGGACCGCATGGTACATGAACTGGACCAACACAGGGCCAGATCAGGGTACGGCAGGCGTTATTCGAGTTGCGCTCCCACCAAAAAATGCTGAACATCAGCCTGTTGACATCAGCCTGCTGACATCAGCCTGCTGACATCAGCCTGCTGACATCAGCCTGTCAGATTTTATCCCCCATAAACTGTAGAACCAGAAATACTTACTGCTGCCAGTTATTTATCGTAGCTGAATTCAGTTAGTTGCTATATCCACGTAAAGGAAGTCATTTTGGCTATCTTGTAGGTGCTGATAACGTTTTTAAAATGTGGATAAGGATGACTTGTACAGCCACCTAAACAGAACAGAAGGAGACAAACTGCCCGCAACACAAGTGTGATTGCACCAAATTCCAGGGAAAGCAGGGTTAGGCTGGCGGTAAGGGTTAGGTTTAAATTTAGCACTACAGTTAACGCTAAGGAGTCATATAAGTCATTCTTACCCACCATTCTAAGAAGCGGAACAAATCTCCTCCTCCCATCGATTGATTTCTTAAAAAGCTTGTCTTACATCTCAGCGGGTTTAGCATGGAAACAAGAGGTGCCAGGATTATTCTTCGTCCGTCCCATATAAAAAGAATAAGTAGTAAACAGAAATAAGGTGTAATTTATTTGAAGAGCATCCGGCTGAATTATGGAATACTATTCGACCACAGTGGAGCATGCTTGCCAAAATATGTAAAAAAAACTCAATTAGTTCGCCCATTTCACAGTCGGTTTTATCTCCGAATATAGTTTACAAATTGATTTCGTAGTTTGGCTGCTTGGAAAGATAGGACAAACTAATTTATCCGGCTAAAGCTAGGAGGATAAGTATATGCTCATGAATCGCGTGTTTAATAACTATTTTGATTCTAGACCACAGAACATGCGTGTGCTCTACCACAAAGAGCACACGCATCTGTCTCAAGATAGTATCAGGAATATGTCATGAACGAGCCGATGATGGGAGCTTTGTGTATGCGTGAGTTCCAACAATTAACGAAATCCATAAGGAAATGATATGGATTTGGTGTTCTTACTAGTAGTCCACAGTATGAATATACCGCTAGTTTTTTGATAAAATAGACCCTTAACAGAAGTTGACGGGAGAAAGTAGAGGAGGTTCTAACAACGATTGATTGGACAGCAATGTCAATCAGACTGGTGTGTGTCCAGTTCTGGATAGAGCCAACCCATATGAACAACCTGACCCCCCCTAGCAGTAAATTTGTTCCGATTTCTGGAAACTGACTTTGAGTTTTTTTTAACAGGAAGGGGTGGGAGGGAGGGATGCAAGGTTACTGTTAGCGAAGCCATTTAGTCAAAAGCACTACCGCAGTATTCCATTTGGCACATGTGCAAACAGGTTTGCTCATGTTTATCTTCAGGCCAGATCGAACTATTGACGGCCGCCCCCCCCCCCCCCTCATCCCCGCGGGCGTTCGGATATGCGTGGTTTCTGCCCGACACATTATCACGTCTACATTAAGGCAAACCCCCCTACGGCCGCCTGATAAGGGGGTCACAGGTGCACCAGTGGGTTTGAGCATAAAAATTGAATGTCCAATGATCAATTGGAAAGGAAATGGCAATGGCAAGAGGAGGAGAGGCATCTAAATGGACATTCTGGCTTATTTGCTGACATCAGTCTGTCAGAGTTCATTCCCCATAGACTGTAGAACCAGAAATACTAACTGCTGCCAGTTGTTTATCGTAGCTGAATTCAGTTAGTTGCTACATCCACGTAAAGGAGGTCATTTTGGCTATCTTGTAGGTGCTGATAACGTTTTTAAAATGTGGATAAGGATGACTTGTACAGCCACCTAAACAGAACAGAAGGAGACAAACTGCCCGCAACACAAGTGTGATTGCACCAAATTCCAGGGAAATCAGGGTTAGGCTGGCGGTAAGGGTTAGGTTTAAATTTAGCATTACAGTTAACGCTAAGGTACTACTAGGTTAAGCTTAAGGTTACGGTTTAGGTGCACGCTATGACTGAAGTTAGGGTTAGCAGAGCTACCGTTATTACTTGGCCTGTTTGGGAGACCTTTTAAGTAATCCTTACAACAATCTATGTCTTCTTTATATCCGTGTATGCAGAACATAACTGAAACGCAATACTATCACTCACAAAACCCGTTCTTTTCCTGATGGGTCCCTGAAATTTTTGAACCAGCCACTCTTCTGCCTTTAGGTCACACCATCGTTATGCCCGCTTTGACGTTTTTGGGTTAAGCCCAATAACTTAGTTGATAACTGGCCCCATTGGTTTTGTTTCTCAGCCACCACACCGTTTATGGTTTTTTTTTTTTTCTGTGAGACTCGCTTGACGACCTAAGTGGCATGCTCTTTAAATATGATCGCAGCGAACTACGATGTTCACCATAGGTCCTACAGCATAACAGCGCAAGGGTGTGGACTTGCACTGCGGCTAACGCTCTCCCTTCCCCTCTCGCCCATTCGAGATCGGTGTCCAGGCGGAATCAGGTAGCCCGGAGACTGGAACGGTTGCAGTGGCTGGCAAAGCCAAATGCCCCGCCTATGCCTATCACTCACATATGATGACCCCTAGTCTTACAGAAACGAGACAGGGGCAGATCGGAACCCGACTGAGTGAGAATGCCCTAGAGGTCTCATTCAGAAGGAACCATTACAGCCGGAATCTTCTTCCTGAAGTCAGCCAGGCAGCCCGTCAGTTGGCGGCATTCCAAACTACGAATTTTAGCGGATAGAGAAGGATTTAAGTGTGTCAGTTTTTTTAGGGAGGAATATGAGCTGAGTGCCGTGGGGACGCAGGCACTAGAGCCGACCTCCCAGGTAGCAGTCTACTGTTTGAACCGGACCTAAAACCGCGCGCCGACCAACAAAGTCACGTAAATCTTCACATCGGCAAAAAGTAATTGACAAACTTGTTTCAGGTAGCTTGGTAGTTATGTGAAAAAGCCACTGTGTATCAGTTATTTTTCGCCAGCCTTTCATTATACACAGTAGAACACCAGTAGCCCGGTATGAGCTTATTTAATAAACTGCAAGTTTTTTCATAGCCCAATTGCGTTCTGTCTAGTAAAATGATTTATAATATCATCAATCCTCCATAGCAAACTGTCTCGCTTTGGAAACTAACCAGTTATGTAGAAGTCTCTAAATGAAGACGGAAAAGAAGAAAAGGAAAAACGAAGAAAAATAAAAGGGGACATGAACAGTTGACCTTTCACGAAGTTAATAAACATTTTAATCCTACTGCTTCAAAAATTACAAAAAATAGACAATTAATGAGGAGTCTTTTAAACAATGGAGCGCATAAACTTCACAAATGCTAATTTCAGTGTGTCTTCGAGTCTCTTTCGGTTCACAAATCGAATTTCATTATGCCCACACATACATAAATAGAGCGTTCGGGAGTCTACTTCTCGGTTTTGCGATATTAATCTACATTTATTTTCTGATGAAAAACTCGAATCAGAGCAATAAACTTGTGAAAACAGCTGCTTAAGTGCTTTGCTGCGAAGGACCAGAGTATAATACAAAAGCGAAGGTGATCTAAGTTCTCTGTCTACTGGACCGGCGTCTAAGGACAACCCTCGGAAGGCTTTCACACGTGAAGTGAGAAGACAAATAAAAGGGAATGCATTTTTTTGATTTTCCTTTTACTTTAAATCATAGCAACTTAAGCAGACAAGGAATGAAAGTTCAAATTTAAGCACAGTGTTTTTTCGGAGCACGGACGTAGACGTGTGTTGCCGAAATGCTTTTGCATCAAGAACAGGGCTGTTCATACATTGAAAGTGTAGCTCTTGATCGTAACAGAAAATGTCGCAACATGGACTGTTTAGGTCCAAACGCTAAGATTGTTTTTAAAAGGCATCAAAACTAAACTCTCGAAGCCTAAAATGGCGATTATAGATATTATAAGTAACCTACAGATGCTTTAATTTAACCTGATTATTGTTTCCGTACATGAAGACAATTCTGACGAGACCTGACGACTGTTATCATGGTTATTCATAATTCCTTCTAGACTGAGTTATCAGGAAGACTGTACCTCTTTGTTCTTTGATCTTCAGTGAAGCATATTCGATTTGCTATGCATCGTGTATGCGTGCATGAGAGAGAGAGAGAGACTCACAGCTCTCAGTCTGAAGCCACCATTATGTCACACATTTTGAAATAAGAGATTGGAAGGTGAAACTCGAACTCCCCAACCTTTTCAAACAATTTTTTTTATGAGACACTGGTTCATAGGCATACGCTTACGACGTCATTTTTATTCTTTTCAGTAAGGACAATTTGTATAACCACCTTAATTGGACACAGGAATAGGATCACCGCGCCCAGCTAAAATAGTTGGTCATGAGATAGGTTTCACTAAGGAAACTCATTCCTGTGTCTTAACCTGAACAATAAAGCTTACATAAAACTGAACTGCAACAGTAGTCTTAGGCCTAGCTCTATCATAAACCTCAACTGTACCGTTAGCACGAACCCAAACCTTAACCCCTAAATTAATTCTGACCCTTAATGCAACACTGGCCTTAACGTTAACCTTAAGCCTAAACCCTAACCTCACCTTCATCTCGAATTTGCCAAAAAACCAAATGTACTGTGGATGGTTCCTTTTTCGAGCCCTGTTTAGGCTGCCACACAAGTCATCCATACATGCTGTTCTCCGGATTCCACGTTAATGACATGGCCTCTTTTTCATCTCCAGCCCTCTCTGATTCTTTGGAAAAATAACCTACAATAAAATCAGTTGTCTGTCAACAAGAAACATCCCCGCATGAATCAGCAGTGATAAGCAACCGTCATTTTGATTTCCCTCCCTCCCCTCCGTTCTCATTGGTTACGAAGGGTGCTTTCGACGGAGAAAACCGTCGCAGTTATTATGGGCATTTCAATATGTCTTTGTAAGCGCTGAAAACGGGTCAGACTTGAAGGATTTTGTGCACGCCAGACTCCTCCCTCCCTCTTGATAATTCAGACCTCTCATCTGCCGCTTTTCTCAACCGCAGTTGCCTCCCCGACAGGCAAGTCAAGTTTTTCCCAGCTGGTGTGTTTCCCGCTGCCAGCAGCTCCTCCCACCTAACAAAAGGGACGTGGACGCATTCGTCCGGAAAATAATTAACGTAACGAGCTGTGTGCTTGTCGCTGGCATAACTGACACGGGTTGGGTCAACTGCCGACTAACCCTCCTCCTTCCCCCTCTTCCCCCAGAGATTGTCGTTTAAAGCCAAAAAGGGCACAAATAAGGTCTCTGACCGGAGACTTACCCTTCGCGGTGGACAAAAGAAGCATTCGACAGCAGCAGTTTGACGTCCTGTCAGATTGTTTTGCGTGGATCCGGTCGTTTTTAAAGACACTGTGGGAAGATTCAAATAGATGAAATGAAACCTGCTGCTGTTGTCGATAAAGACAATGAGACCTGGAGGGTAAAGAAAACAGGATCAGGCAGCGTATGGGAAGGAGGCACTAGTGTATATCGCGCCTGTGCTGAGCCCATCCCACCTCGGGCGACCGATCAGTTAGGCGGTAGTCTGTTGCTGGCGGTGGGGGAGAGAATGGAGTCGACCCTTAGCGCATTTATTTCCTCACTATAAACAATCTGGTGCACTTGAAGCTATCATGATGCGCTAAAAGTTGTGGCTTGGAGGGTAGCCAACTGACGGGAATAACCTGGACACCGCAACCAACCCAGTATGTGTTTTATTGAGTGGAGTGGCTTACCGTGGGCTGGGACTCAGGCTCAATGGCTCCCTCTTTATGAGGCCTTTATGATGCTCCCACGCGGGAGCCTATCTAGCAAGGTGGTGTTCTTGTGGCGCGTGCTGGCGTGTGTTTCAAGCACACCACCTGCTCCCTTCCCCATTTCCGGTCTTCGCGATTTCCATTTTTACATCGGGCTCAGGTGTGGGGGTGGTCAGAGAGTGGGGTAGATCCTGTGCGAGTCTACTTTCACTATAATCCAGATGTAGTCACCACATCTGTCTTCAGCCTGCTGAGGCTCGTGGTGGACATCGTTGAGAGCGACGGTCGAACTATTCGTGCATCAAAAGGTTGATCTCTAAATAGGCCGCGCAGAAGATGCGCTGGACACACACGTGGGGCGGAAGGGGCGGCTGGTGGCCCGCGTAAGTGCTGGCTCACGTCGCGCCAGCCACCTGCGCCCGATTTCGCTACAAGACTTCTTGACTCTACATTGACACCTGGCGCAGATGAGCGAGGCAGGAGAGTGTGCCGTAGATGTAACGCAAGTTTACTATCACTTAAAACTAATTCACACGCAGGTCACCGTCCCTGCCCCGCTATGTTGTTGAGCACATGGTAGATCGCGTCAGCTATGGGGATTGAGCTGTTGTCGCGGTATCGAAAGGGCGGTTATTTATTTTTTTCAAATTTAAAACTTTTTACTGCGATTTCCAAAACTCAGTCACTCAATTCCAGGTTTCATGCATTCGTGATATGCAACTTGTTCTGTCCATCTGTTGGGTCTCTGGTGTTTTTCTATGTGCTTTCTCGGTGTATTCCTCGTTTACGGTATATTCAAAAGTTTGATCCACTACATGCGAATCTGCCCATTAAAACTTTAGTTGCTGCACTGAAACTGATGGTGTTTAATCTAAATACTTGCTTAAAAAAGGTTTCACGAAACATTTCTCCAGCTTCATGAAATAACCGCAAGAAAATTCAAAATAATGCATAATAACTTAAGAACTTCTAACGACCATGTGGGAAGATTACCGGGCAAAAGGCCCAGATTTATATCGCGCAACAGCAAACTTCAGTAACTGTAGCTTTTAATTTTCTTAGGAATTAATGGCTAACTTGGAATAAATCAATATATTCAATGGTCTACAGGTGCAGGTGTGGAGCTAACACTTACCGCCAAACATTTTACTAGAGATTGGCATGTGTTTTTTCTTAAGTACTTTACATTCGCAGACCATTTTGCAAGCTAGGAAATCTTTCTTCCAATTTATGCTTGAAATTTGTAATTTATGCTTCTTAAAATAACAAATATGACCCCTTTGCAATTACATAACGGACAGTTTTTTTAAGAAAATGTAAAACCGAATAACATACTACAATTCCAAAAATGAAGAAAACAGAATGATTATAAACTCACTAAATGATCTGGTGTCTTACTTTTTAATACATAAGTCCTCGAATGCGAGATAGGGAGTATCAAGGATGATCAATGAAATTAGATAGGCAGAACTTTTACTAGGCCTACAACAGAAACCGCTTGGGTACAGTCAGGTATAATTCTCTCTTCAGACCAGAATGGATGCAGTCTTAAAGTCCCCGCAACTGCTGAACTCTAAGTAACTGCACTTAACAGATTGTGTTCACCGTACTAGTGGTTGAGAATACCAGTCAAGGCCTGCAGAAAAGGGATGCCTGTACTACAGCGAGTGGTTTTGTTTCCAATAAATACCAAATACCTCTGCATATTTTAAATCTGAAAGGGACCTAAATCAGATAAAATGCATGTAGACATACTTTCGAAAAGGGAAAAATGCGTTTGACTTCTCTCAACGGTAATAATTTACAGTTATAAGCAGTGTCCCGAGCTTAGTAGCAGCACGGGAGTTTTTACTTGATGACACTGCGGCATTCCCTGCTGGTAAAAGCCGTCTAACCTAGCACATGTTCCATGGACAGTAATTTTTGAGTTCTAAACATAAGGTTGAAACCCTCGGTGCTTCCATGGAACACGTGTGGTGGTGCGAAATAGTTGTCCGGCTCTTGCCTACGATGACGTCTATGATGATCTGAGCATTGTTTTACCATCAGAAAGTGACAGATGTGAGAAGAGGATAAGGCATTTGTGATGCAAGTCCGCCCCACCAAAATCCTACTGATATCCACGTGAGCACTGCACCGCCCCCGGAGATGGTGTTCCAACAGATAGCTTAAACAGGCCCCGTCTTATATATTCGAATCGTTCATATTTATGCAAAAAATCTTATTTAAGACACCCCAAAAGTTACTTTCTATTACTTTGTCACCTCTTTGCGGTTCCACTTCACTCCCTGTCATAGGTATAGGCAAACTCTGTAGGTGCGAGCATTGAAGAGCACATACCCTTTTGAAACATGTCACTTTGATAAGAAACATAAGTATTAGAGAAACTACAATGTGAGACAGCAACCACACAAATTGTAGTTCAGGTAGTTGTGTCCGAAAACTCACATGATCTGTGAAGTACTATGCGTTTATGTCAGAAAGCTAGGTGTTTGCTCATTTAACTTAGTGTATATGCCTACCTGTCCTGTTTACGTAGTTTCCATCTTGCCGCTGAATATTCTGCCTCATTTGTCTAACCAGACGGGTGATCAGGATACTTCAAAGATGGGACGTGGACATGTTTTGGCAACGAATGACACGCATCTTGGACTAGGTGCCACGTGCCCTTTCGAAGTACAAAGTCTTGACGACAGATTACACGGGACCTTCTGACCAGCGATCATTTATGCCATCGTTAGACGAGAAGATAACGATGCGGATCCTGAATCATAAAACTGACTACCGCCCTGCATTAGACAACTGGCCGACTCAGGCAGTGGCCTGACGCTGGGGATGGAGATAGATAGCGAAGTAGACCTTCAGCGCATTTCTTTCCTTACTAAAAGTAATCTGATGTGCTTGAAGCTATCATGGTGCGCTAAAAGCCGTGGCTTGGAGGGTCGCCGTCTGACGGGATAACTCGAACCGCGCAGTCAGCCCCTGTGTGTTGCGTTGAGTGGCTGACTGGCAGACTGAGAGTCAGGGTGCCCTAGCTCCTCCTTAATATGGCCTTTATGGCACTCCCGCTTACCTGGGATCCGAGCCCCCTCACCTTCTATTGATTGCGGTGGCTCACACTGCGTGGACCTTCGACCTCTCCCATCACCCGTCTTCTTGACTCTGCCTTGACACTGGGCTCATGTGGAAGAGTGGAACAGGGAGTCAGGTAAATGCATTGTAAGCCTATCTTCGCTATACTCCGGGGCAAGTCGCGTTCCCTGCCCCGCCCTGTTGTAGAGCAAACGGTGGACCTCATCGACAGGGCCCCTTGGGCCTTAAATATACAAATTATTATTATCGAAACCGTTAGACAAACTGTAGAGCTAACGATTACTTGTGTGGTCGCCTAAACAGAACATGGGTATAGGAACGCTCAGTCCACGCAGAGTAGGGGGCCTTGCGATAACCACAGGAATAGTAAATATTCTCGTGTCTTAACACCAACGCAAAAGTAAACACTAACCTTAGTCTTAAGGTTAGCCTTACTCTAAGTTAATAGGAGCCCAACCCTTAACCCCTATCATAATCTTGGCCCTAAATCTAACCCTGACCCTAAAACAAATCTTAAATCTAAACTTAAACTTAACCCCGATCCTAAACTTAATACTAAACCCACTTTCTCCGGAAGTTGGCAGTGGGCGGTTTGTCTTCCTTTATGCTGTTTAGGTGGTCCTAAATGTCATCATAACCAACTAGTAGCTAAGTATCTCTTGCGTTTTTTGCGGAGGAGACTTTTCTGGCTTAATCTGATTTGGGAAAATGATGAAAAGATGCTCAGTTAGCTCCCTTTCAAGAGCACGAAAAGTAAATGACTAATACCTTCCCGCGTAAGTTTGTGGACAGACCCATCTTCTCTCGTCATTTTGGTGTAGCAAACAAAAGTCGCAGTCCTGCTTGACCATTTCACCCCTATTCCTACAGGCCCTGTTGCCCTGCACTGAAGTGTCGCAGCTGGACATGCCCTATATTCATCCCAATGACAGAGTTGAAGGTATTTAAGTTGTTTGTCTTAAAGAAGCTGGTGCTGTAGCAGTCCTATGTTAAAACCCTATTTTGGTAAGGCCGTCAGGAAGCGTGTACACTTTCGAGAAAGCCGGCTTGGATGGCTGGTTAGTATCTATCTACTAGCATCCAAGCTTTGCTGCAAACAGTAGCAGCCAGGAAAGGGGACTTTTTTAAGGTCTTGTCCTAGGGTGGCCTAGACCCAATGGCTGAGTCATTTGACTCCAACGGCCTCTCCACCCTACGGCATGGTAACTAAACGTGATTCGATGATGGTCTAAATTGGCCTCTTTTGTTCAACGGCGCCCTGGGGGGCGCGTGTGACTGGCCTCTGCCAGCCGACCCGGATGCAGATTATATAACCCCCCTCCCCCACTTCCACTGCTGGTGGCCACTCACAGCGTCGCCTAGTGATGTTCGGGCGCTTCCGATCACAACAACGCACAATCAGGGCGCCCTCGAGTTCAGTTACATAGCCTCCGGACAGTCCTACAATGTGAAGCTGAGCTCCCCCGGGGTCGGCCCCGATGATGCCACGCGCCCATTTTAATCATGGGCCTCGAAACGCCCACGCTTGGCACAAATCGGAGACTTTTGCACGCACGCAGACATACACATGTCTAAATGTCTCACGACTGAGAAGGTGCCTTCTCTGCAAAATAATCTATTGAATGGGACATTTGTACAGTTGGCAAAGGCATACAACTCTTTGTGGGGTGGGGGGGGGGTGATGGCAGTTGTCGCCAGAATAGTCAGGCACCCGTGAAGGTAGGTTCAAGCGGGTGTTTGGGCTGGTTGCAGCCAGCAAGAATGTTTTCAATGGAATACGAGATGGCACACTTTTGGGGGGCTGGTGGCGGTGGGGTCCTGGAGGCGGCGCTCCATTCCCCGTCACCCATCTCCGACATCTCAGTGCTATCCGACTGATGCTGAGTGGGGAGAAGTTGCGAGGTGGGACGTTCGCTGGGAAATGCAGGTGAGATATTAGCGGGGCCCTCGCATTGAGGCGGTGAGGAGGGTAGACTTATGCCTAGGGGGCCACAGTCAGGCATAAAACGGGTCAAATTAAGGGCTGTAAAGTCAGAAGGAGGAGGAGGAGGAGGAGCATGAGGGAGGTGAGGCGGAAGTTGGGAAGGAGGGTCTGCGACCGAACAGGTGGCCGTCTCTCTATAGTGGGAAGACGGTCGTGACAGTATCGCATGTCCGGAGGGAAGGGTGGTAGACTCCGTGTGTTGAGTTTCAGTGTGTCGTCTGAGGTCCACCTTACGTTGGAAAGCACGTGAACAGAAGATACACGAGAAGGGTTTGAAGCCAGTGTGCTTTCGCGAATGCGTAATGAGATTTGAGGACTGGCTAAAGGTCTTCCCGCAAAGGACACACTTGTAGGGCTTCTCACCTTTCAAGACAAAAAAATAAGGTACATGAGAGAGAGAGAGGCAAATACAATAGTCTGCAGATATCAACGGATGGGTTGGGACAAAAAGTCATAATCTCTTTCTTAATAGAGGTGGCTAGGAATCCTGGTGAGTGTGTGTGTGTGTGTTAGTTCGACCATCGAAATCGATGATGTCCACCAGATGCCCAAGAGCAGGAACGGTGACTGTAATCAGCTGTAGTAAAAGTAGACGAGCAGCCATCAACCCCAATCTAAACCTTCTCCCTGCTTGAACCGGTGACAAGACGAAGTCGAAATGACCGAACAGGAATTGCGTGTAAGCCGCTTTCTCTAACACTGCCAGAAACACTGCCTCACTTAGCCTTAAGTGACAGTAGCCTTTGGCACTGGTGCTACTGCAATATCTACCCTTACTCATCTATAGTAGATGCCCAGAAAGACATTAGGAGCCCGAGGCTCATATTTCTACTGCTGCAACTACTGTTTATACTGTTGCTTCTAGTGATGTATCTGAAGGATTGCAGTGCTGGTACTATTACGGTCGCAAATATTTGTTCAGAAAGGACACTGATTGGAGTCAGATCTGGGCCCATGTTCCCTTGATCTCAACTGGGATTGGGGACCTGGATTTTTGCTATTTCGAGAAGAGTAGGTGTTTGAGGCTCGGAGCATATTAATGCTTGCCCTGATTGTTTCCCAAAGTTTAAACTACTAGGGTTACGATACTACTATTAGAAGTGTTGTGCCTATGCTAGAAGAGCTAGCCCTAGTAATCATACTTGCTGAAGCCAGTAAGTGGCAAGCTACGGTGCGGCCTGGTCGTGCATGCAGGAAATTCTAACCAACTATGCAGTCATAACCTATATGGGGATTTTAGTAAACCAAAGGGCTAAATGACGTGTATTTAATGCTAGCTTAAGATCTACCAAGCATTTAGGTTGTAACCAAGTGGCATTTGCCATTTGTCATGCTAAAGGAGTTACATATGTTGATTTAAGCTGACGTATGTGTTTCCTACCTGTGTGTATGTAAGTGTGCTTTTTCATGTCCGACTTCTGATGGAAGCGCTTGCCACAGTACTCACATGGGTAGGGCCGGGTTCCGCTATGGATGAGAAGATGAGTACTCAGGGTGGAAGAACGCTTGAAGGTCTTGCTGCAGTGTGGACATCGGAATACCCGGTCAATTATAACTTCTTCCTCCGATTGTTGTTGTTGTTGCATTTGTTCCTGTTTCTGTTGCTGCTGCTGCTGCAACAACTGCCGCTGTTCATCATAGTATTGCTGCGGTTGTTGCCGTAGATCTTTCGAACAGGTATCAGGATTAGCACTCCCCTTATCTTTGTGACATCTAGGCAGTAGAAGAAGCGAAGAGGCGGATGACATTTAGTATTTTTCATTAAAAAAGCACGATGAGCCTGAGTGTGACTCCATAATGTATAGTCAACCATTGAATTCGATGAGGTCCACCAAGGGCAGGGGGGTAGTTTAAAGTGGAAGAGGGCGTAGTTAGCGCCAACCGCACTATTCACCTTCGCTCAGAGTCTCGAAGACTAAACGGGGTCCGGTGTAGGCTGCTTTCTCCAATGCAAGCCGAAAACCACCTAACTTAGTCTTAAGTGACAGTAAACTTTGAGTGGGTACTACTGTACTATCCACCCTCATTCACCATGATAGGTGTGAAGCCAGACCCAAGGAGGCCGAGACAGATACGGTTACTATTGTTTCTACTACTACTACTACTACTACTACTACTACTACTACTACTGACTATCAATGTAGCCGAGTCTTAGTAGTATTGGTACTATTTATGACGCTCAAGTTTTATTAGAAGTGACGCTGATTGGAACTTAGCACTGAGGCTCATACCTCCTTTGTTTCCAACATGGAGTGGGAAATCCGTGTTCAATTCGTGAAATTCGTGCCACAATTCGTGAAATCTGGGTTTATGCTGTTTCGAGTAACTACACGTTAGAGGCCCTGAGCACATCAGGGCTTGCCTTGTATTCCTCCTTGTTAACTCTATCCTCCCAGGCTGTGTCTGTTTCAACTAGGAGTTGGACTATGAAGACTAAGATAATGCTGATATAAGTATTTGCCTATTCTAAAGTGCTAATTCTATTAACCATAGTTACTAAGACCAGTAACTAGTATATTATGATATGGCCTGTATGTGCCTTTAGGAATCCGGAATCCGGTATGCACTCCCTATCTGTATGGGGTGGAGTAGATTAACGGTGTATGGGTTATTAACAAGTAGAACAAAGTTCAGCTTATTAATCTTCCGAGAAATTAATTTTTGATCGCGGTATATATCAGTATATTTAAGGTCTATAGGCGTAGACCGAAATTGTAAGTTTATATTCGTGTTGAAACCCGTCAACCCTTGTGAAATATACACCTGCTGCCATCAGACAGTCGTTAGTAGTATAAATTGACGTTGTAACTTACCCGACTAACAAGCTAGGTACTTGCTAAAAGGCCCACTGATGAGCCGGAGCCCTCGCCGCTGTGTCAAGTAGGTGCAGAATACCGGCGAAAAACGTGTCTGGGCCTTTTAGCAAGTACCTAGCCTGTTAGTATGTTAAGTTACAACGTCAAGTAGAACAAAGTTCTACCATACCTTTATGACTTTAGTAGTGATTTTAGCTATGTAAGGGCTGTCTGCAGGCCTACTGCAACGCCTAGTTTTCGATAAACTAAGCATAATCGTGGGATACCGTCTTCACATGCTGGTATTAACTGGCACTTTAGCAGAGCGCTAGTAGAACTGTAACTTTGTCCGTCGAATGTATAAGTTATAGTGGATGCTGATTTGTGTCAGCGCTGAGGTTCATGTCAACCTGGATTTCTGTTATTCCGAGTAATACGTTTTCGTGGCCAGAGCACGTCGTGGTTGGCCTTGTCTTTCATGCCCTCATGGCTATCACCAAAGCTGTGTCAGATTTTATCAAGTTTATGACTATGAGGACTAGGAACTGCTGTTACATTTGGTATGTGAATGCTGAGGTGGCCAATACTAGTTGCCATACCTATTTATAGCAATAAAGTATATTGCAATACAAGTTCAATAGAGACAGTCCACTAAATGGTAGTCCTGTTTTTTTTAAATAGTATGTTTCATTCGAGTGCTATTTTAGTTTTTGGTAGCTTACTTTCACGTTTTAACGGGACAACCATGAGCAGAGGTCGGTACAGCAGGGCAAACTTGCCTCATTTCGCAAGCACACCCATGGGTAAACAAAATCCGCGTTTGAATAAGCGGACTGAGGAGCTTTATTCCGCACCCTGGCCGGAGCCTCCTTAAACCTTTTATCCAAAACCAGTTTATCATTTCACCACAAGAACCAAAACGGTCTGACATCCTGTTTTAGCCTAACCATGATATTCCCCTTTTTCGTTGGCCATTGAATGACGAAGCGTTACTTCCGAAACGGTTCCTCGGTCTGACGGTTTCTGAAACAATTGAAGGTATCGCCGCAAATGTTGGCTTTTCCCTCCTTCTTTACCGAAGAAGAAATTTAGTCCAACCACATCAACTAATATAAGAAGGTTAATTTCGTCTC
This sequence comes from Ligula intestinalis, assembly GCA_036362985.1. Classification (NCBI taxonomy): domain Eukaryota; kingdom Metazoa; phylum Platyhelminthes; class Cestoda; order Diphyllobothriidea; family Diphyllobothriidae; genus Ligula; species Ligula intestinalis. The sequence goes on from JAYGXS010000001.1 coordinate 65,208,274, forward strand.
TAAAGTGTATTTGATGGTGTCATCTCTGTAAACGGAATTATTCGCTCCCTTATCTCTGTCTCTCGTAAATTTTTCACAAGACATCCGAAAATCATGATTCTATTTTCGATCGTGACTGATAAACATGGTTAGAAGTGTGCTTCACCACCCTAACTCCTTTCCGGCAACTGCGTATGAAAACAATTGGTTAAATGACATGAATCGAGCCGAAAAATAACTTAATTTAAGAGTAAGGGACCGCCTAAACAGGACACGGAAACAGGAACTGCCTGTAATACGCGTCAAAGTCTGGGGAAATTAGGTTGAGGATTAAATGTACTGTTAGGTTTAGGGTTGGGGTTAGGGTCAGGAGTATATTAAGGGTTAAGGTTTGGGTTCGTGTTAACTGTAGGACAAGGCTAGTGTTAAGAGTAAACTTTTGGCTTAACACGGGAATATTTATCCGCTCGTGAAACCTATCTAAAAGCCGCCCATTTTAAGTGGGCGGGCCCTCCGGTACGTGTGTCCTGTGTAGGCGGCCGTACAAGTCATTCTTACCAGATTTAAGTTGGCTATCTACTGCGCTCAATTTTTACGGAAACGCTATCGCTCTGTTTCTTCTTACACAGTTTACTAGGTCCCATCAACGCCAGCATCAGCTGAACTTGGAGGAGCTACCGAAACCGCCTCTGTTCGCCCTCGCTATTTTGTTGTGTCCACTTGATCAAATTCTCCACCTGCCTGTCAGTGCGCGTAATCAACGTGCCAAGTCATTGGCAGAGATTTGCCGTCCCACGCAGCCGCGCCGTCGCCTGCCCGTGCCCACGCGCATCCCGCCGCCACGTACGCGCGCAGCCAGATCCCAGCGACAGCCTGACACCGACCGTCTGGAGGATGCACGTGCTACGCGGGCGTCGCGGCGGCGGCAGCGGTCACGCGGAGGATTGGCACCCAGAGGCTGCTGGCACAGAGAAAACAGTCTGTGGCCTGGGAAGCCCTCCTTGTGTGCACCAGGACAACATTTATTCCACCGGAGATTTATGTACGCGCGGCGGGCGGGACGGAGGCGACTCAGCAGTCACTTTTTTAGAAGCGGTGCTTTCCGCCGCGTCAGCGGTCATTCTCTCACAGTTAACCGATTTTGGAGAGCAGCAGCCAACTTGCGACCGTTGCTTCCACTGGATGATGCTGTTCCTCAAGATAGCAAGCGAGCGTGTTTATTATGGGCCTTCGAGGGATCAGTAATTCAAGATTATTTGCGCCCCAAGACTCGCCCGTCGCTCAACATAAGAATAAGCAAAAAAGACAATTGAAAACCACGATTTTAACATAGGATGAGGGGGTTAAGCTCAAACTTAATTTGCTCATGAAAGGGGTGGCTTTCCTGTTGTACTTGTGCCCCTAAGTCACTGATTTATAAAACTCAAGATCTAAATATTCATTTGAGGCTTGGTACGTTGCTCCGTTAAAAGCTACTGGAAGCCATTGCATTCAGAAAGGCCTTATCTGCATTTATTTATCTATAATAGTGATTCCCTCTCAACCTAGGTAGTAGACAGTTCCGATTAAGCTGTGGAAGGTTTTATTCGGAAGACAGGAATAAGACAAATCATTGTCATGACTGATTACCTGGAAAGTGCTACTGCTAATAATGATAATAATAATAATTTGGCCTTTAGTTAGTACGCGTGCTGTGAGTAGGATGTATCGTTTAACCCCAGTGTAAAGTGCTGGTCGCCTATTGGCACTTTAATAAATATAGCGTGCTTATCCCGCTGTGGTTGGTTGGATTCGGCCCAAATATTCATGTCAAATTTGGATCTGTCCCCACAAGACTTAATTCGGGCTGATTTACTCCAGGTTAACGACCAATTTCTTAGGAATTTGAGACAATAATTGAAAAAGTTGAAATTCCTGCCAAAAAGCACATGGGAAATGCTGGAAGACCCACTGATAAGGTTAACACCTTGTAGCTGTGCCATATAGCAGTAAAATAGCGGCGAAATTCCTGTCTGGATAGTTAGCTAGTGTCTGCACTATCAGTATGGTATATCGTTTACCCTTAACATAAAATAAAGTTCTGCACCCAAATTTCCATATGGTATACCAGGAATTTGTAAGCAGTGTGTCATCTTTCTCCTTGTGAGAAAATCAAGGCTATGAGCTTGCAATGCCTGTAGTTTCTCTTCGTGGTCTGGTCAGCGCGGAAGTTCCCACTAGTCGGAGGCCTATACTAACTTGTGAAAACTGCTTTCGGTTAAACAAGTTTAAATGGCTCAGTAAGTAATGGAACAATTTTCCTCCAAATTTCGCTGAAAAGTTTGGATTTACTTCTTGAAAAGAATAATTTTCAGCCCACAATTTTTCAACCAGAAATACATGTAAAACAAGGCTTTGATGGCTGTTCGGTAGATAGGAATAGGATGGCTCTTTCAATTTACCTTTCTCAAATGGTCATAAAAGGGAGTTCAACCTTCTGCGACCCAATCAAGAGGGATCCAAAATCACTAATTTACTTCCGAACATGTTCCAATATCGTAGAAAATTTACTTTATCAATAACTCTGTTGTTTGTATGATTTTGTGTACTGGAAAATAAACTTTCAGGCTTCAGGACGACTCAGACAATAAGCAGGGGTTTTTTCAAAGAAGCAATGGTGGTTAGACTCCCTGGATAGCCCTGCGCAAGTAAATGTACCGATACTCTTTCCGAGTAAGATGTAGGGCTGATTACCCTATTATCAGCTTTGCTACTTAGCTGCATTTAAATGGTCTCATTAGACGCTTAAAATAGGCCTGTCATTACACTCCAATGTCTCGTCCTTCATGCACAGATTAGACGGTAAGGATGACTTGCATGACCGCCTAAACATGACACAGGAAAAGGAACCGCCAACAATACATGCGATTTTGGGCCAAATTCCGGGAAATTAATGTGTGGGTTAGTCGTAATTGATCAGGATTATGTGAAAGGTTTGGATTCGTGTTGACTGTATGGTTTAGGGCTAGGTTTAAGCCTACAGTTTATAGCTCAGTTTTATGCAAGGGTTATTGTTCGGGTTAAAACACAGGAAGGATTGCTATTTCTGAGGTTTAGCGCAATACCACCCATATGAAGTGGACGATATATTCCTATTATGCGCATGTCTCAGACCTGTTTAAGTTTACCTATGACTGAGGATTCCAGACGGAATCCGAAACGTCAGGAAAATAAAGTTCTTGTTCCAGTGATCGCATCTTCGTCTTCGGAACTGCTGCCTGGAACTCGTATATTCTCCTCTATTGGCAGATGACTCATCCTTACCGACTGAGGTGCAAGGCAGAACGGGACGAGTATGCCACGTAAGGCTCCTCTATCATGTTTAGTATAATGGAGTATAGTACAGACAAGGAGTCGTGATCAGAACTAACCTTCGTGCATGTACCACCAGACCGTGTTGTGTATTGAATTGTTTCGGACAGAAGACACACCGATAGGTCGGGGCAACACTATCAGTAGATATCCGGGCTGTAGTCGCCTCGCGTGGTAGCCGCTGCCACTCCTTATAGCCTGTTGGAAAGGAGGCTTCACTCCGGGAAGTGGGATTCTGGTCAGTCTCATCACTGAACCGCTTGCTCAAGCCAGTCGGATGACGTTGGCAAACGGACATCGTGGCAATAGCGCCGGGTGACAGACCACCCATGCACTGGGCAAGAAAGACCGAATTTAGGAAGCTGCGAAAATCGAAGCTCTGATTCTGCGGAGCCAGAGGTGTTGGTGACGAGACGGAGGCACTCTGGGCCGAAACTAGGGGAGATGGTGCTGGCAAGAATTCCTTCAACGAGCAGGCCATTCGTTTCGCTCGAGTTTCCTCATTGGCTTCTAGTGGAATGCTCGCTCTCGGTTGGGATACTGTCGCCGCCGCCGCCATCAGCCGTCTGCTAGTGTTGCTTCCACCATCCGCTGGTCTAGCGGCTCGTTGCCATGGCGATTGGAAGGTGTCCGGTGTGAGACCAGTCTCGTCACTCGAGCACGTTGTGGTCTCCCGAAAACGAGTGCGATTGTCTGAGTAGATACCGAGGAGACTACCTGGTTCGTGGTTCCCTTCGCGCCCAACCAGACAATCTGTCGGGGGCAGGAGACGGTAGCGTTCGTACAGGTCCGACAGGGCGGTCGTTGTGCGGTCTGGGCTTTGCCACCCCTCCTTGTCTGTTCATGAGGGGAGGGGGAATAATTATGAGGACCTAATATTCTCGTAGATAGCGTGTACGCATTCATGTTTAACTACCCAGTCAAAGTGTGAAAAAAATAAGTCCATGGTAAAGCATAGCACGAACCTCACCTTCAAGTGTTCTCTCTGACATTGAGCAGGAGGCTTTTTGGGGTAGGCTTGAGTAGGCTACAGTCGCCACAGGCGATATGTTATGGGCTTGTTCGTTAGGAAGGAGTGCTCGCTTTTGTGCCTTGCTTATTGCCCCCGAGGGCCTGATATTTCCGTCAGATAGCATGGTGCATTCTCCGGGAATTTGCTGGGCCCATGCCATACGCTGACACCGTGTGCTATCCTCGGTAGATGCAGAAGGCCTCACAAAGGACTCCCGTAGGAAAGGAAGTGGAGTAAATGTAGGGAAGGTTAAGTTTGGTGGTTTGATTGAACGAGGTGTGGGAACACTGCCTCCAGCAGTGCTGGTTGCTGACTGAACGGATAAGTCAACTGCTTCACGTAGGACTCCTGTAGCCATTCTGGATTTCAACCCAGATTGCGAACAGTTCCACGTGATCGGTCCTAACGCCGCTCTCAGGCTGGCGGGCAGACGGCAGACTGAAATAATCAGAGGGAGTTGCCTGTTAGTAAGTATGTATACTTCAGAGTGGGGAACGTCAACTGTTTCACCAAAAAACAGTTTTTTACAGGATACTAAGATTGTTTTACTCCGATGGCATAAAAGTACCTCAATCAGATGAAATTTCAGAACATGAAGGTGATTAGCAACGACCCATTCTGAGTTCAGAAGGGAACACTGAGGATTGCAGTTCATCCTCATGGGTGGTGGCATAATGACGAGAAATCAGGAACTGATACATCGGTGAAGCAAAGGAACACGTAATCGCCGTTACTGGCCTCTTCGCCGTCACCGGCTGTGCTCTGTTCCATTATCAGCTAAGATCGGTGGCCGCTACTTCCACGCAGTTGATAGGCTAGTGGGTCCCCAAACTCAGTGCCGCAATAGTTGACTTCTTGCCTAACGACTAGATGACTCGGGTGTTTGACTGATACGCAGACAAACCATAAATTTCAACCTTAACCCGCAACCTTCAAGAATATGCGGATCTAAATCCCGGATTATCCCTCTTCTGTAGCTCCTATACTCTACTTTGGTGCATTGTTTCTATACATTTAGTGGATGTAAAATGAAGCTGGTTGATAACCCATAATTTTATTGCTATTGCTGATACAATCGTGCCACGAAAAACAGGGTCTGCATAAAAACTAAATTCTTGCTAATGTATGCACCAGAGTTTGATTTAGCATTCTGACCTTTTCATCCTCTTGGAAATGAAAACGACAATCAGTTTTTATTAATTATTAAGTTGGTTTGGCAGATTTGCTTAATTTGAGTTGACCCAAGTGTGAAAAACTTTAGGCGTTTGGCGGTATTTGAACCCACGCATCAGAGAAAGCCTTTGCCTGAGGCTAATGCTCTACCGCTAAGCTAGAAACGCCCGCTTCACGCCATGAGTTTAATCACACCTGGATCGATATTACCCCCTCAACTTTTCGCTCATATGGAATCCACCAATACGGGAGCAAGTTGACTGCCTAAGCAGGATTTCCTAAGCAATCATTTAGAATCCACCAGAATGACTACTAGGCTGACTTAATTGTTAAGTTGGTTTGGCAGATTTGCTTAATTTGAGTTGACCTAAGTGTGAAAAACTCCAGGCGTTTGGCGGGATTTGAACCCGCGCATCAAAGAAAGCCTTTGTCTGTGGATTCTAGATGATTGCTTAGGAAATCCTGCTTGGCCAGTCAACTTGCTCCCGTATTGGTGGATTCCATATGAACGAAAAGTTGAGCGCGTAATATCGATCCAAGTGTGATTAAACTCATGGCGTGAAGCAGGCGTTTGTAGCTTAGCGGTAGAGCATTAGCCTCCGGCAAAGGCTTTCTCTGACGCGCGGGTTCAAATACCGCCAAACGCCTATAGTTTTTCACACTTGGGTCAACTCAACTCACTTTTTAATACAACCTGCCAATCCGACCTGGGGTGTAAAGCCTATCTGCATTTTCCTTGGTCACTTACGAGGGTACGCCATTTGCCTGCAGTAAAGAATATTCGGACTGCGGACTGCGAGGACTATGCCGAATGTCTTTTTCCTTTTTAGTTACAAAGTGAAACCGCAGTTGTTTGAAAGATTTAGGTTTTGTAAACTCTCTACTCCTTGCTGAGCCCCTTTTATTGAATGTAACCAAGAACGTTATTCTCTTATAACGTTTGGGCGACTTCCCATAATATTACGATTGGCTTGCTTCTGAATCCACCCCCAAGATCAATTACTGCTATTGGAAAATTGGAAACATCTTATCTGGTATAAGTCATCTCGAGACTCAATAACTGAACGCAGTTAATGGTTTTGGATGGCCAAGGTCTTCCATCGTGTCGCATTGAAGTACTTTCAATGGACATCAGGCAACAAAAACTGCTGTGATTGTGCCCAGTATATCTTGGGAGAGTTATGTCATGAGAATGGTGAGTACGTTTAGTTTACTGAGCCACATTGTCTGTCAAAAGATTTTTATCAGTCCTGCACTATCGCAGCATGACTGTTGCATCCTTCTTTGATATGAACGTCGACATGCAATGGCACTAGCATTAAAACGCCAACTTTAAAAATGGACGAAAAATGAAACGGCTCGACGGGGGAAACGTTTATTCCACTACCAAGACGATGACCGAAGGAATTCCTAAACATGCTGCACCCTTTAAGTGACGAACCGTATCAAAATTAGACGGGAGTTTTACTTGATGGCAGCCGCACTATAGGGCAAGTCCAGAAGTGTAAAATGCATGTGACTCATTTGGGGAAGGCCGCATGAAACTTTTGCCGTCCTTGTCACAATGGTCTGCATGGGTTAAAACAGTAACTGAGCCTTAAAGCGGTCTCAGAAACAACGGGTTGCAATGCGGTAACAATACATCACCACAGATACGGGGCAGCCGTGAAGAGTAGCTGGGAATCGGTTATATTCCCCTCCCGCACCCTTCGCGGGAGATTGGAAAAGAAGGTTATGTGAAATCAGGCTAGATTTCGGACGGAGTGCCTATTCCACTATCCTGATCCCAACATTAACTCTAAGTTTAAGCTAAAGCTGACCTTAAGCTCAATGTCAACCCTAACCTAACATTAACGCAAAATTTAACCTTAGTCCTTTATTTAACCATACTTTCCATAGAACGTAGCGCAAAGCCACCGGTAAAACAGGGCGTTCCCTTTCTTCTGTCTTACCAGGAGGCAACCTGAATGAGCCCTATCTATAAACACAAACAGTGAGCTCTGTAAATTCGCCATATATAACCGAAAAGAAGCATTTAAAGCAATCAACCTAACATAAATAAGAGCTACTTTGCTGGCCTCACTACAAATGCAGAAAACTCTGCATTCTGGGGCAAATAAATGCAAATAGTAAATGGTAAAATATGTTTTCTATGCCCCACAAAAATACAGAAAACGTAGTGTGAACCGGTATGGGGCAGCTGTCAGGCAAAAAAGGGGTCTCAGGTTATTGCATAGCAGATGGACGCTCAAAAGGAAACCAGTCGCTTCTTAAAAGGCATTCACGTGATGACTATAGCTATATGGCCGGGCAATCTAGTTCATAGTCCGAGGTTCAGTTGAGTAAAAGAGAACGGCGCAGTATTTCTGCTGAGATAAGTTTAGTGCCAACCTTTAAATATGGACTAGAAGATTTTGGGTGCACAAGGCGAATAATGGAACCAAGCTCAACACAACTTATGCCATTAAACTAGTTTGTATGTTTCGGTGAAATCAGAAGTCAGACGATCGGGTCGAAGGGTTGTTAGCATGAAGAGTTGAAAGATTTTCTTAATTCTCAGATGGAGCTCTCACTTGGTCCATCTGCCTAACAGCTAGATCGTTTGGATTTCCATGAAAAAATAAAAAACCACGTAGGCAATTAGTTTAAAGAACGGAGAAATACGACTGGATGAGATTTCTAAAACTTGTTCTGAAGTCCTTAAACACTGCGAGAAGGGTGACCTGTTTGTGCAAGCAATGTTTTCTGGGCGCAAAGCAGAGATACCTCGCCTATTTATTTTACTTCAAAGTTGCAGACTAGGCATGGTTTTTTAATCTAAAAACTGCCTGTAAGTAGGGTTTTGAAAAATATTTTTAAGAGCCTTCTCACCAATCTACCCTTGAAGCCGTTCTCATAAATGGTCATTTGAGCGTTCAGGTATTGACGGCTCCAGCAAAGAGAAAGCACCTATGTTACCGTGCCTCCGGTTAGGACAAGAAAGGAAATAAAAATGCTTTAAAGCACAGTTATGTGAAGCACCACTATGAACTGAAATTTCATTTGCAGTAACACCAGGAAAGAGCTCAGGGAAAAATTATCTTGGACGGACTCAATTCAGTTTCGAATTGGCTAGAAGCGAGGAGTTGGCTAGCGGAAATGGGATGGTTTGAGGAATCGTAACAAATGTCTCTGTAACTTCAGTTTTATGAAATCTCATGATAACTACATAAAAAAGCCTGGCACTAGAAAGACGATTGGACCTGATTAGAAACAGAAGAGGGTCATGTTTAGATAAAGATATTTGACAGAGATGTCACAGGTTGGAGGTTCATTGGAGGTTTGATAACTCTACGGAATCCGGGAGGGTTTCAACAAAGTGGCTTTTTTGAAGACGCACTTGTGTGGTGTGATGCAGCTGCTTGCTTAAACTGCTTATAATCCTTGTACCGATTAATTACATCAACTGATGTTTACTGGTTTTGGGTGTTACAAGTAGGGCAGCATTTTTGATTTTGACTTTGATGGGGTTCTTTGTTATAGTGCAGATATCACCGTCCCTTTTCCCATACCGGGGTAAATTCCCTCTTGTTGTAATGAACCGGATAAATCGGAGGCCCCACAAGAGCCCATTTGAACAGACGCGTCCCCCAATCCCGGCTAAAACTTTGTTCCGGGATTGAGTAAAAAGGCCGGTAAGGATGGCAGCCTAAACTAGACACGGGAACTGGACAGTCTCGTCAACTTAAAATAGGTGACCCTGCCATAAATTCCAGAAAGGGTAAATATTTCTGTGTCTTAACCCTACCACTAACCCTAACATAAAACTAAGCTACGGCCTTAATCTTTGTGCTAGCAGTACTCTAAAACCAACATGAGCTCAATCCTTAACATAATCCGAACCCTAACTCCAAATCTGATCTTGACCCAAACCTTAAAATTAACCCTAAAACTCACCTTAATCCTAAACCTAATTTTAGCGGAAGCTAGCGCAAAGCCACGTGTACTGTGAGTAGTTCCCATTTCCGTGTCCGTGTCCGTGTCCGTTTCCGTGTCAAACAAGTCATCTTTACCAAACAGCCTGTTCAACGATTAGGATCCCACCATTGAGTGTGATTCCAACCGCAACAGTGATATTGACGCGTCCATTTGACAATATACGAATAATCAATACAGCTACTGTTTGGATGCGCAATCACAGTTTTCTTAAGCTATTAAAGTAATGCCTGTTTTTATTGTTTCTAGGGGGATTTTTAAAAAAAAGGGCCAGAGCAGTTAAGCAAGGCCCTTCAAATTATGCAAGCCCTAATAATCAGTGACTTTCAAGTTCTGCAAATAGGTGGCTTTTCAGAGAAAAGAGCATGACTGTTAAGGTATACAAACAGCTACTGACTTACTCGTAGCATCGGATTCGCTCAGAATGTAAGGTGTTTCCTGACTGTGGAGGAACTGTTGCATTTTCTTTTTGCTTGTGATCAGACAGGAGATGAAGAACAGATCGCCCAAGTTACATGCCAGCACGTACATGCACCCTCTTTGGCGCGAATGTACTTTGATTTCCAGGCTTAGACCTGGTTGAGTGGTTCTGAGGTGCTGTTAATCGGGGCACCTCTTTTGTTCTCCGTTGACTTAACTGCCCACATGCAGTCGCGAATGCGCACGTCGAGGGAGAGGGAGGGAGGAAAGAGAGAGAGGGGGGTGACAGCTATTC
>JAYGXS010000001.1:65218488-65279206 GCA_036362985.1 Ligula intestinalis
TCGAGTCTACACAAATATATTGACCATCGAAAGCGATGAGGTCAGTAGCTACGATCATATCGCATAATTATTTCAAAATGCTACAACACTTTTCTAGCCTCGTCTATGGATTCCCTGTGCCTAGAAATGACTAACGAATCTCGCAAGTCAACCGCATCAGTTGGTATTTAGACAGAAGCATGAATCACTCAAAAAGCATGTTCTGTGCCAACTTCAGGTCTCTCGCGTCTAGGAAGATGAATTAAACTAAGATTGCACCATTTCCCCATGCAATAGACAGAGGAATCTCGATAATTTATTGAAATTATGGTCTATTATGTCATACTAAAAGTAGGAAGATGCTCTGAAACAACATGGCAAGGACTCGGCTATCCAATGTTCATTTTCAAAAAACAAATTTTCAGGTAGTCGGCCAAAGTAAAAATGACTGCGTACATTTAGCCATCTCGCTAGTCTTCTACCTAACTGAAGTAGTGAAGCAATTCCTACGTCAGACTTTCCAAAGTAGAGATATGTCAAATAAATGTTTGATCAATAGGTCTATTTAAGAAAAAAAGAGAACTGTTTTGGATGGTGCATATATCAGATATACAAGGCTGATAAATACTTTGTCAAGCTTTTTTTATTTCCCAGGCAAGTAATGCGTGAATTTGGGTTAAAATCTTCTTTATACACTTTCTTCAGTTCAGTTCAGTTAAGAAGTAGATACTAATATTTGATGGGGATTACTTAGGTGACCCCATCCGGCGGGACATGACGGTATGAACACATCCCGCTTGCGCTAGATTGCAAGGAGATCATATAGCCCTGCGTTCTAATCTTTAATCAAACATTAACCGTAAACTCAGTTGTAGCACCAACTCTATGCTCAACTATGCCCCTTACGTTTGTACTGCAATGGTGCCTATTGAGGAGACGTACGGCATTCAAAATTCCATAATGTGATAGTAGACTGCCTTCTCCTACCACGTCTTCTGTTGATTTCATCAACTCATAGCCAATGCCTCCTTCTTTTACGGCACCTGTCTCCCTTAACAAATGTCATAACTGAGCAGAAGATAATTCAGCAATTCAACTCCTCGAATTTTAACAAAAGAAGACGATTATTTTAAAAGAGAAAGGTGGCACTGGTAAAATATTTCCAATGTTTCATATGCCCAGGTGTTCATCTGTGGGAAAATTATTTTAAAAAACATGGAAGAGGAAGCAACACACCCATCTCAGGGAAGGCTCAAGTGTCGGAAGGTTATATCTTACTCTTGTGAGTTTTGTTTGTGCCGTGCAATAGAGCAGATGTAAATGTAATTGATGTAAGTATAAATGTGGAAAAACTTTGAAGCATGATTTCCAAGTAAGATTTTTGTGTGTAGTTTTTGCGTTTTATTCAAATGATTCAGCTGACTGATAGCGTCTAAGGCTGCCTAACAGCGTGATGGTTACATCAGCAGACTAACAGTTGGGCATATGTTTAGTAGGTAGAACTGCGTACTTGGGTTGTCGATTACTATTGGAGCGAAGGGCTCACAGCTCACAAAATATGCTTAATAAATTTTAAAAAAGTTTACCCTGCTGTAGAGTATTTAATTATCCTCCGTACAGTCGTTTTAAATTTCGCCATCTAGGTTCGCCTCACACTCCTCTTTTGTGAATGTCACTTTACTAAACTACAACCGATCTTTAGTTAGCTCTTTTGTACATTATCTCAAACAAGGTTATATATCAAGGTGATTAGGTGGAACCGTCAAAGACAGGGGAGACCGGGGTGGCTATTTCTGGCTCATTAGTCCTCATCAGCCAAACATAGGCGTAGATCATCCGAGATTCTAACTTGCGACCTTTTCATAGTGGAGTGCAATATTATCAGTGTGTTTCATCATACTGTACCGCATGTCACTATGTACCTGCTTGCGAGGGCTCTAAAGTTAGCTCCATGTCACAGACACGCGTTCGCAAGTGCCAAGTGAATTTAGAACACTCGTCCTCATGGGCTACCAACTAGGATAATGTAACTACTTGTCTTGTGCACACACTTGTCGTAGTCCCAGGAAGAGTGAGGGTTAATTTTTCCTCCCCTAGCTCACTACACTCTCCCCACCAACTGTTTGCCACCAGGCCAGACGACTGTTAGTATTCTCCTCGTAGCCAGCCCCCAAAGCGAAGTAGAATGCGAAGTCACCTGAATGTAGCCGAGGTTTGAGCTTGTGCATAAGTCATACACCCCGGTACCCGGGGGCTAGTTACCCACAGTACTACCGACAGCTGGACCCGCTTTTTAATACTGTAAGAACCGATTTGAGGACGCGGGTAGCGGAAGCCCTAACATGCATTGATTGGTTGGAGTAGAGTGGCCTCGGCGAGGGCCGGATGCAGACAATACTGGGGGGAAAAAGGGCGGGAGAAGAACTGACGGATGTCGTTGTCAAGGCGGGCGGGTGGACGAACTGTCACCCCTACGCCTACCCAACTCCACCTCCGTATATTTTAGAAAAAAAGCTTTTCAATGGTTGGAATAACAGGTAGGCTGGCGCGTGAGATATGGGAAGATTGCTTGTCAGGTGACGGCTAGCAAGGACTAGTAAACAAAAAAATTGTACATGGCGGGGCTTGTAATGGAGTACTAAAGAAAAGCAAAAGCACTATCCTTCAAGCCACAATTACACAGCAGCAGGACAACGCAAATGCAGTATCTTTGGAAAAATTCAATAGGCTCCATGAGCTTCTGATATTAAAGCATTTCAAGCTCGCTTTCTCCTGCCCAGAATTGTACTAATAATTAAAAATAGATGAATAGTTATGGACCAATTTGCTGGAATCAAGAGCACAAGGGAAGTTCCTGGAGTGTATGAGGTCGTCTCGTGTTGTGAAATTGACTATTTCTCTTCCCTAAGGGGCTGCGATGGTATTTCACAGAAACGAAGGCCACACTGCTTCATACTGCGGGTACTGTCGTTACTTGTGCCGCGTTTGCGGCACGTGACATACGGAATCCTTCACGCCCTATTATTCACCACAGGCAACCTTATCTTAAGCTCGGATATGTCACTAGAAGATCCAGAGCGACCGAGAGCCAGAGAGTGTCAGGAAGACCGATAGCGAAGCGATTTTTTCTGACAGTAAGAATACAACAGACGAGTACAAAACTTCAACGGCACTCTAAAGGTCGGGACTTCAAAGATTGGCACTTGTAGGTTTAACTCTATCGTAACCTGAAACTCTGGCTATTATGACAGCTCCCATACGTGTGTGACCCATAACCTTCGCAATAAAACCAGATACGTCTAGTCAGGGGCAATGGCGTGTGTGGGACGCGTAAATCAACTCTTTAGCTTGGTCGGTTATTTCAGTCATATTCATCTCCGGTCATTTGTCTTTTACTGTCACTAAAATAGTAGATTGGAAGGGAGAAAGAGAGGGAGCGCGAGCGAAGTAGATCCAACTTAACGCGTACATCATCGCGGCGTCCATCTCGCAGGGTACTGATAGACATGCAGCATACGAAATTGTCTATCGAATAATTTGCGATAGGAGTATCCCAACTGTTACGAACCAGTAAATAAGAACAAAGCCGTTTTCAGATCAAAGCACATGCTTGTTCAAAGTCTTTTTTTAAGTTGTCAAGTTCATACAAGGCATATTTAACCAAGTAAAACAAAGAGGCAGTTCAGTGTCACTACAGACATATTCCTTTTTAAGGGTTTAATTATGAACTAGTTTCCTTTCCTATAGTGTGTCCGAAACCACCTCCCCCCAACTCCTCCATCGTCGAACCTTAGCTGCGATTGTCCCTGAGGATGAATGAGAGCGACAGTCCGAAACGTCGGACCAACAAACTTCTGGTTTCAATGATCGCGACTTCTCCTTCTAAAATCCTTCCTTGAGCTTAGCTCTTTGGTTTTGTAAGCAATGCAACACATTTGCACACACGAAGAGGTCACAGGTAACAGAAGATGCATAAACACGGAAGGCGCGGTTGCTTTGCAGCCAGGGAACGTAGCATTCACGTCGCTAGCGAATATTATACAAGAAATATCCGTTACAGGGGTAAACGTGCAGCAATACATGGAAGATTCGAGCCGTGGCCGAATGATCATTACTATTTAAAACCGCATTTCTCTTTCAGGTTAAGATTTTATAACTGGTGGCAAATTTCACAATAAAGTCTCTAATCCACGTTACCAACACCATCAACATCTCCTCTTCCTCCTCCTCCTCATCATCATCATCCTAACTAATCAGCAGCAGTAGCACAGAAAGTGAACTGGTTGCTGAATAACAGGGTGACGGTCACCTTTAACCGTGGACCCCTTCAACCTGCGACTTCTGAGGTTATGCACAATTTCGAGTGGTATGTTCTGGCCGCAATTTATGTTTTCTAGCCCAAAAACCAACAATTATGTTGATCCCTCGAGGTTTTGCCTGCAACAGTAGGGATTGAAGCCTGCACAATAAGGTATTTCCTAATTAGGTCCACTCATCCACCAACACTCTGATTATAGATAACAGAACTGGCGATGCAGTTAAGGGGACTGATATGAATCCTACTATGTGAGGGCGCCTCAGACCACAGCTTTTCCTCCCTCCCTCCCTGCTCCATCCCCGGTTACTTCAGTTCTATCCCACGCAACCCCGTCTCATCTTACAACTGACAGGGCAATAGGATGGGTAATTGAGCACTATCATCTTTGGCATCCACTGTTTTACGAAATAGGTCAAGTTACTTCTTCATCACATGAACGTGCGTGAATGAGCGCAGTTGGACAAAGGTGCTCCTGTCACTATGGGCGCGATGACAGCTGTAGCTGTAGCTACTGGCGCCGACACACCAGCCCCACTACTTTGTCCTTCGCGTCGAGGATGCATTCGCCGCCGCCGCCGCCGCCGCCGCCGCCACCGCCGCCGCCGCCGCCGCCACCGCCATCACTGCAGCTATATCTCTTCCGCGTGCACGCTATTAAACGTCACCCGAACAAGAGAGCTCTGCTCTAACACATAATTGATTGGGCATTTTTTGAACAGTCCTCTGGCGCCTTGACATCTGTACGTCGTGGCCTGAAGATTGAGAAGCCTGGTGGTTGCGACCTTTACCTGTTGATGAGGTGGTGGGGGGCGGGGGGGGGGGGTGGCGCAAAACCACTGCCCTCCACTACATGTCCCCTGACTACTGGCCGCAGCCGTCGCCCCCACGGCCCGCTGCAGATACCAGCACCACACATACACTGGTGCTTTGCGCGTACACGTCCGCAGCATGACAAACCCGTCTGATGCAGTTGCTAGGACGCAGTCCGCACATCCTGTGCCCAGGCCCCGCAACCCGCAGATATAATACATTTACTGTGATCAGGTTGGTCGGTCTCCTGGTTGCTACTGCTGCTGCTCAATATGACAGACGGGTCAGTCAACCACCTGGCGGCGTGGCGGAAAATAGTGACTGGTTCTGTGGGCTACCGCCACATAGCAGCTGCCTGCTACCGGCGTGGGGATACGGGTGAGGTCGAGGCGGGCGGAGACGGCCGGGGGGAGGGACATGTGCTTTGATTAGTAAAGTGAGTAGCTGCGTCAGCCACGGCCACGGCCACGCCCGTCCTCCCCCGTCCCGTGTGATGCTGTTTCCAACCGCCCGTGTCTAAGCTCCGCGCGCGCGCTAGTGCGCACACACTCCAGCTCATTAAGGGAGCCCCACTAACGCACGGTGCTCAAACGTGGTAACATTGAGTATCTCCACCCCACCCTCCAGTCACGGCTTCGCGACCGACAGCCAGACAGCCAGCTTGGCATTCCACAGACCCTCAACTCCCAGACACGGCTGAAGTATGTGAGATTCCCTGTCTGCATCTGTATTCTGTCGCCCCCTGTTGACATCCCACCCTCACCGCGCGCCCCCCTCCCCCTGGCCACAACAGACTTTCACTGTAGTGCTAGCGTGGTTGTCATGCCTTCTGTCAACTGACAAACTGTAAAGCAGAGATGAAAGTACCGCTGGGGTCAACTTGATCGACTTACTCGCTCCCATACCGGAAAGTCTAAGACCAGAATCGACTCAGCTATCTCGACGACATACGTTTAACTTACCTCGCGAGGATCACTATCAGTTTGAGTAGGAGAAGTGCCTGCTAGCCTCATATCTCCAATGATAGTTGGTAAGATTCATCTCAAGTTTCTCAGAGAAAGATTTGTCCTTAAACAGTGTCTCCAGAATGAGCCGGGGGGTTTTGAATCCGGGCCATTTCTTGTTGGCGGTGAATTGGCTCTAGCGTAAGTAAGTAAATCATAACTTCTAACCATTCCCTCTGATAAAAATTTAGCATTGAAGAGTGTCGGTGGTGATCACAGGAATTCAAATGGATTCACCACTTAGGCCGTGGAAATCTTTTTCAATGTCGCACACCCATATGGTTTCGCTGCAACGCTCTACTCTGATTGTGTTAATGTGATCATTCGTTCACTGACGACAAGAGCCGTAAGTTTTAAAGGTTTCTACATTTCACAATCTAGACCGGCGAGAAAACACCGCAGGAAAGAGAGGCCGCGGGCCTTATCCTGCTTCCTCAATTCCTTCATCACCGTTATGGCGTGTAGGTAACGCATTGGCTTCAGAAACGCAACTTTGTAGCTGCTGGAGAATGTGAGGTGAGGATGACTTTTGTGGCTGCCTAAACCGGCGCACTTAAAATAGGGGCACTTGCGGTGACTTTCGGGAAGAGTAATTATTCCCGTCTTTTACCCCCCAGCCCTAGCCTAAACATCAAACTAAACGGTAACCGTTCTCCTAGCCCTATTCCTACCCTGAACCTCAACCCTACAGTTAAAACGAATCCAAACCTTAACCCTTAACATACACTTGACTCAAACCGCAGATCCAATCTTAACCCCCCACCTTAATTCAAATCCAGTTTTCCAGAATTTCGTGCAAAGCCATGTGTATTGTAGGCCGTTCGTGTCCCCGGGTCCTTTTTAGGTAGTCACACAAGTCATCCCTGTTTAGAAGTCGCGAGGTCACCCAAAGACTTAACACTTTTATGTAATCAATTCCTTGTTCACGTTATAATTTCCTAAAACCATTTTCGGCCAAGCGATTACCAGTCGATTCTAGGTTCAACCGAGTACAGAACCCCATCTCTAACTTCGATGGCATCACACTTTCATTCCAACGCTACCATTTAGGGAGAGAAGTATGCTTTATTTTGAAGGAAATATCCAAAATTTGCAGCACAAATGGCTCTATTCACAGAGAATAGCAGATAAGGTAAGACAACATTTAAGGTAAAATGTCATAGAATACTCAAAGTTGAAAGTTTTACACGGTATCCACATCTGTTATGGAGACAGGTCGGCTTTCAACTTCTCCAGTTCCGTTTGTTCACATGTGAGATAGCGTGCTAGGAATGGGAGTACAGAGTGCTGATATGCCGATGTACGGCAAGACATATAACGGAAACTTCGGCGCATAGTACGGGTAAAATTCGCAGCCATTATTTCAGAGTGAAGAGGGTGAGTGACCTCACTAAGAATGCGATCAGCAAATTGGTTGATCTTTTTAAAATGTCGCTGCATTATAATGTCAGGTAAACAAGACAGGGGAAACGCCAAATAGGTGAGCTGGTTGGATTTTCTAAGGACGATGGAGTGACAGATGCGAACTAAGACAGCTGGTCTCATGCTGGCTGGAGATTAAATGCGCGCCAGAGCAGGTATGCGGGGTTCATTGCTCAAAACTGTCGAGAGCAGAATACTGGTGAGTACAGAAATCTGCTGCATGCCAATGCATTCTGCTCGCATACAACTCAAGATTCTCTATGCGATCTGTTAGGGCATAGGCCCCCGGCTAAAATACTAGACCGTTGGATTCATATGCTCAGTAACAAAGTGATCTGCACTCAAATATCACATAACCGAAGACTTGCCAGGAAGAAACAGCCTAGTCACTCTCTCTTTCTCCGCCTCACTAGTACCTGCTTGCGGATACTGGGAAGGTATGAATATCACGAAGCGGGCTCCAGAGTGGCTGCCTTACTCGGGAGCAGCGCACTTTTTATCCTTCTGTAATTTTCGAATTCCACAGTCGGATGTGCTCCGGATGATTGTTTTTTTGCTACGTCTGCACACAATGACGTTTCGCTGCTATTGAATCACGCAGAAAGCCATCACTGTGTCGCTGCAGAGCTACTTGTAGAATAGTACACAAGTCGAACAACTCCCAAATAAACATCACTTTTGTCTGTAGCAAACAATACTTACAAAAGGAGGGTAGGCCTTTTTTGAAAGATAACCGTGATTCCGGAACAGCATTAAAGAACTCTGCAAGTAGGCTAGGGTGCTCCCTAAGAATGGTTTAAAGGTCAGCTTGCAAGGGAACACGGAAAGAATTCTGAAACCAGCTTGTTGTGAATGGCACTGTTAGTCCTTATAGGGATCAAAAATTCTGGGAATAAAATGTCTTATAATATAGCAGCTGACTTTGCTTTTATCAACTCTTCCCTCGAAAAGACGTATAACGAAGACGAATGCGCGCAGGTGAACACATTTTGCGACGGCAGTGTCGGGAAGTCATGTGGCTGAGCCATCACCACACGAACCTCCAATACGAGGGATGAAATCTCAGAAGATAATGGTCCGGCAAGCGTACCAAAGGGCATTCACCCTCGATGAATGGGGAACTGTAGCGTAGTTACTGCATCCTATAGATATTTCAACTCCCTCTGTACAACTTACCGCATCTCATGCTGTCACTGAAGATGGATTCGAGGTGGAATTCGCGAATTGTATTTTGCTTCCTTTTTTAAAAATATCACTTAATTTCATTGCTGGATGTAGGCGTAGAAGAAAATACTTTGTGGAAATTTACTCCTTTTTGCGTTTTTGCATAAATTTCGCTGCTTGTCTGCTGTTAGTCTCCGCCGTTAAAATCCTCATTACGGACATTCCCGTTTTACACGATCCTGGAGTTAGTGGTGGTTAACGTAGCTTACGTTGCCATGTTAGGCACCAGCACTAGTCAGGAGCCTGAAGGGCATGAACAGGGCTGCATGAGTCCTTGTGCGGTTCACTGGCTGTTGACGTGAATCCAGGTTTGAACTACCTCGTAGATGTTTTTGTCATCGCTGACTCGTTACTACTGCAGCTTGCTGTAGTTTGGATTATTAACTGCAGGTTACCCATGGGCGTGCCACATAATAAGCTTTTAATTCAGACACACAAGCTGCCCTGCATGTACCGCCGTTTTGACCTAAGTTGAACTCCTCCTAGCAATCTTAAAAATTGAAGAGAATTTCACGCCCGCTCCCTAGTCCTGCGAAGCCGCTATTTACCCGTACACCGCAAACATATGAATAAGTGCAAGCGTACTCACCAGAAGGTGCATTTCATCTGCTGCGAGGAGCTGGTCGTTTAAGCCGTTGGGCTAAATAGCATAGTTTAAGTACAGTTTATAGCCAAGCAGGAGTTTCGCTAGAAAAACGTCTAAAAATGCACGTACCAGTTGTTAATCTTCTGTTAAACGCTACCTCACAGACTATCTTCATAAAAAACTGGTTAAATTTTGCTCTGTTTATTTGTTTAAAGCGCTGCTATTCTTGTACCGTTTGTTCTATTTAGTTGCATTCTTCTGCTTCCAATTCCTTTCTCTTTTCTACGAGGAGTTCCTTTTGAGGAGGCTGTTCTTTCCGTTCACCTTCCCATCAAAATCCCTTTGCTTGATTTTTGTAATTTACGGCGTTGTCTTGGCCCCTAAACTTATTCATTTACTTCGCCAGTAATTGATAAATATGATTTGTATTGCCACCTAAACAGGAAACTTAAGTACAAAATACTTAAATTTGGTGGCTTTATTCTGTGTCCTAACCCCAAGACTAACCTTAGCATAACACTAAACAGTAGCTTGAATAGTCACCCTAGCTCTATCTAATCCTAACTCCCATAGTTAACACTAATCCAAACCTTAACTCTTCACCCCACTAATGCCCTTAACACCAACCTCAAATCTGAACATTAACTTAAACTCTCACTTCATTTCTCATGTTTCTGTTTCCACGTCCTATTTAGGCAACCATAGAATCATCCTCACCCAGTAAATTCTAACTCCAGCTGCCTCCCGTCCCCTCTATTCCTTCTTCTTCTTCTTCTTCTTCTTCTTCTTCTTCTTCTTCTTCTTCTTCTTCTTCTTCTTCTTCTTCTTCTTCTTCTTCTTCTTCTTCGTCGTCTTCTTCTTCTTATAACTCTGAATGATCCTTTTCATCATTACACCGGAACATTTTCGTAATCTTTCTTCTTTGCTAAATCACACCCACTTCCCTCTGTTCCTTCCTCCGTTCTCTTGGTTGGCCATTCCACCCTAAGTTTGGATACTTATTCCTTCCGCACAGTGTTTCATAAAAAGTAAATTGTGTAGTACATAAAATCATATTTTCAATTTCATGTGCCGAAGAGGATCAGAAGGAGTAAGCAGAGGTGTCCTCGGAAATATGGAGATGAGATGGCTGCAGGATTATAATTTCGAGCTGCACGCAATAAGTTTTTCCCAGGAGTGAAAATAACCTGCTACAGTCTACGTACATTTTACTCTGGGGTTATACTTTAGCTGAACGTAGTTTGACAGGTGGCAATACCTGCTGTTTGGCAAAAAAGCTGTTATACGCATCCGGAGACAAGTCAAAGCAAATTAATGACCTACTAACAATGTTTAAGTAGAAAGGATCTGTATATTATTATGATTGAACTTTTACTTACAGGGGTATTCATTTATATAGACCCCCGTATGCATTGTAATGTTTTCGTCGGGCACCAAGGCAATTGCATTCGCATAAATTCTCCGGATGTTTATGAGTGTGGGTGTATTTCTTTCTACAGGCACCAATGACAACCGCTTTCTCGAGTAATTGATTTTTTTCATGATTCTTGAAACGGTGGAGTGTGACGTCGGCACCTGCAGGCTCCCCAATTCCTGAACGATTTCTCTCTCAGTCATCTCATTTTGAGCATTGACCATCTCAATATTGAACAGGAAATCCCTCGGAAGAGGATAGGTGAGACACTCAATTCGTCCTATTCGACAGTCAAAAGAATTGCAAAAAAAATGAGCAAGAATGAAAATTACGAGATTTCAAAACCGCTAATGAGAAGAGAAGGCCGAAACAAACATCGGAAACAACTAAGCAGCTTGTTGCTGCGATGGTCAATGCTCAAAATGAGATGACTGAGAGAGAAATCGTTCAGGAATTGGGGAGCCTGCAGGTGCCGACGTCACACTCCACCGTTTCAAGAATCATGAAAAAAATCAATTACTCGAGAAAGCGGTTGTCATTGGTGCCTGTAGAAAGAAATACACCAACACTCATAAACATCCGGAGAATTTATGCGAATGCAATTGCCTTGGTGCCCGACGAAAACATTACAATGCATACAGGGGTCTATATAAATGCATACAGAGGTCTATATAAATGAATGCCCCGGTAAGTTGCAGGACGTCATTTCGCAAACGGAATTTACATCTCATCGAATCTGCAAAGCATGCATGTGCTTAGAAGCTGGAACTGTCGCAACGAGATTGCTGGTAGCAATGAGTTGCCCTAGGTTCCTTGGATGCTTTCTAGTGACGGCGGAATTCTTCAGGTTTCTTGGCGTCTGTGACAGACCAGTGGACACATTGTAGGTTCCAGTATTTTTAATCCATTGCCCAAAATTATAGATTCTGCAGTTTGTGGTCATGAAAACCTTAAAAGTGAGACACTTTTGAAAGTTTTTAACTATGCAATAAGTTCTCGAACGTTATTTACACAAAGATGACAGTTTGGGACATATTTTGGGACTTATCCAAACATTAAAGTGGACGTCCACCACGAAGCCACGCAAAGAATATACATTCGATAAGACAAAAAACTCCCTTACTAAGTTATTTCTTATGAAGATAAAGAGTTCTTTGGGAAAATTTGAACTTTATCATTTCAATTTTCGACGCAGGATCCCCTCGTCGTCTTCAGACAACTAAACAAACAACTAACATTTTTAAACGTTCAGAAAATTAATATTCATCTGACGTGTATGCCGATTGGCGGGATTGTCAGTCTGTGCTAGTGGGTGTTACGTGCCTTTTGTCATTCGGCTGTGTTTGGTGGCGTGCATTAATTTTGGCTTTGAGGTGACTATACCTGTTGATGCATGCCTCGTGTGAGTGCTTTGCCTCCAGGAATTCACGGCCTTTTCTAGTTGCATGAGTGCCAACAATTCGTGTGTTCTCCCATGCAAATTTGTGGCCGGTTTCCAGTGTGTGCATGGCCACCCGGGATAAATGGTCTCGTATTCTGATTGCTGATTGATGTTGGTGTATGCGGGTTGAGACGCATTTCCCATTGATTTGTTTATGAACGACTTTAGCAAAACACCTTTGTGATGACTGCCCGCGTCCTTTCATGGAGTAATGACTGGAATAAATCAACATTTGTTTCAGTGCACCCCCCCCTCCCGCGTGACATTTCCTGCCTGGAAAAAACCTCCGAAACGCGCCAGTCCAGCAAATGAAGGCCATAACGTTCAGCTTACCTCAGATTAGTCGCCAACTTTCGTTACTCGCGTCACCTGCTTTTGCGACATCGTTGGAAAACTGGCCTCCGATTGTCGGTCATGATACCTTCAAAGAATCTTCTCGAAAAGAGGTAAGGATTGCTATTGAAAAATCCTTCTCCATCAATATCAATCTTAACGCCTATAGTAGGAATTTGGGGCGAAGGAGGTCACACTTTACTGTAAAATTCGCAGGTATGAAAGGAGAGGCATCATCAAAAATGGCAGCAGCAGCAGCAACAGCACTAGAAGCGACCGTAAAGCGATCTCTGACAACATTGGCACCTTCGACCCTAACGTTGACAGAGAAAACCTCGTATAAACCGAACGGCAGGCATCCCAAGAAATGTATTTTCATGGAAAGGCATACTTGAGGCCATCTTGAGGCCATGCACTCTGATGAATCATGCGTCAACCGGCGTATTGCGTTAGCCGGAGTGTACAAACACCTCAAAGAAAGGTGGAAAAGACTGCAGCCGACAAACATGGGCCAACATGAACCGCAATTAGCGTCCACACCGGATAACGTGGACTGACTCCGGACTAACTCAAATTACAGTTGCCCATTAGTCATTACGGCATTGCGACTGACAATCATGTCTATCACGATGTGACGCAAATTTTAACCCCGATTAACACCCACACCAGACTGACTATATAACTGCATGAGCACTTTGAAATGCTAACTGTTGTTTGCAAATTTCTCTCAAGTCTGACGACGAACTGGGGATCCAGTGTCAAAAATTTATTCAATAAACTTGATTATTTCCCAAAGGATGCCTTTCCATGAAAAAGAGAAAACCTCGTCATCTGGAAGTGTCTGGCTGAGGTGGAGCACAGCGAATGTCGTCCTCAGTGCATGGTAAAGTCTCCAGATGGTAACCCAGGGAAACGCATGCTTGTAAACATCGGGTTTTTCGAATTGAGTCACCACTTTTATGCTCTCCACTCCCAAGAGGACTTCCTCGTAGCTACATCAGCTGGCCTAGTTCGCTCATTATATGATGGTCTTTACCCTTCGTTGTTTATGTGAACTGAAAACTGAACTGAGATCATCTGAACACGACGTTTACAACATTTTGAGATGTGTAGCATCACGCATAAAGTTCGCGACCAATTGGCCGATGATTTCACACGCTGTCGATAGTATCCGTTTTCCTTCACTATGTATCGTTTATGATCAGCTAATGTTATCCATTTCGACCTACCCATTTTGATCCATGGTAAACGGAGGGCTTTTTTGCTGAAAGTTTTGTAATTATACCTTCAGAATAAAGCCTAAATCTCTCTTTTTAAAGTCTAAGTAAGAAGAGAATATCCAGTGATTGTGGACGTCCTCCGCTTACAGCTTTCCTCTCGCATTGTTCCTATTTGCAATTCGGTATTCATTGTGTTTAATAGGCTACTGCCAATGAGTGGGCAACAAGCTCTTACGGCAGGGCTTTGGGTGAGTTTTTTGGAGATAGGGATAGGTTATGCAATCCCTCCCCAGAATTTAAAATAGCCCGGCCTAGTTTGTTTGATTATTTAATAGCCCTGGGCAGTAACCGTCCGTGTGTTAACTTCTAATTCCTTATAACGACATGCATAAATAACTTTTGTTGCGGTTATCGTAGTCAAAATTCCTTTTATTTTTTGAGGGTTGTTGCTTATTGATTTTTAAAATTTCCCTTTCAATCTCACCGCTATATATAGGTCAAAAGAATATATTTGGGTGGATATTTACTTATTTTTATGTTTTTTACGCACCTTTCGCCGCTTGTCCATGCTGAGTCCCCACAATTAGAATCTCCATTATAAACATTCCCATTTTATATGATCCTGGGGGTTGGTGATGGCTAAGGGAGCTCAGATAACTTACCGTCACACATTGGTAGTTGCACTCGGTTTCTCCAACATCCTCTACTTTTTTCCAGTCGTCGTGCTAAGGCATCTTGCCAATGTCCCTCCCGAGAGTACGTCCCGCAACCCTCAAACCGCCAAAACTTGCCGTAAATAGGGGGCAGAGGTTCTGGCAAACCGCTATTGCTGATATCACCTCAGATGAGACGATAAGATATGCAAAAATAAAGCATACCGTCTAAAAAATGTGTTTTGATAGAAAAGCAAAGAGGCATTTATTTTTAGGAGTCGACTTATCCCCCTTTCACCAATTCACATGCAAATTCCCCTCTTGCCGGAGTGACCATTTCCTTCCATAATCTCCACTTCAATGTTCGGAAAAAGGACGAATTGGCACCAGCTCTTGGATCCCTGAGAGAGGTTCGGAGCTGAGGCTGCAGTGTAGCCTTGCTAATCCCTTTTTATCCTACTTGGAGCGGACTTCTTTAAACTGAAACGTTGTTCTGGGAAAGTTTTCGCGCAGTGGCAGTCAGTTACTTTGCCGAGTTTGTGAGCGCTCCAATAAAACTGAATTAGCTTAAGTGATCCGGAAGATTTTCGATGCCACTGCCATTATCACATACTTATTTTTGAGGACATCAAATAGATAAGCATCCTTAGGAAAGTTAAATGCGAACAAGTTCCCAACAGCTGCCTGGATTCCTTGATATAGGTTTTCTCCTCTAGAGCCACAGAACGGCAATGGTAGGCGAACATATTATATGCAACTTATTTTCCCGGCATATATTTAAAACAGGTGTAGGCAGCAGGATTTATTGGTTCCAATACATTTCGTGATGGCTGCAACCCGCTTTGTAACCCATCTTTGTATAATATAGGTAACGAATGAAAGCACACCGAAGCTTGCATTTACACAGAATGTCAATGCATAACAAAAAAAGGTCATGGTTAACTGCAAACAATGATCAAATGGAAGGTGTTACCTTAAACCAGCATATATAAGAGAAAAGGGGGAGAGAAAGTTAACGCAAATCACTGTCGGGAGTAAGTTGAGCCACGAGGCCACCAGGGCAATTGGTGCTTGATCACATGATCCAGCTGCTGTGTAGGTCGGGTTTCTCTCTCTCTCAGTATATAGGCCGCCTCCATACAACGAGTTGTTCGTGACCGAACAAGTACTCGGAAACCTGTCTTGAGGTCCATAGAGTGACTGCTGTCTAGTAGCTGTTTCATAATTGAGGACCATAGTTTTCTATTTTCTTGTTTGAAAAGCCAGTTTGGCAAATGTTCAGCGGCCCTGGCTGCCAATTGCTCTTGCGTTCGCCCAATGTACTTGCATCCACAATTGCACATAAATTCATACACACGATTTAGGTTGGCATGGAACGGCAAGGCTTCCTTTGCCCGGTTAATTGGAACGCTTTTAGTAGGATTGCCAAAGATGGGTTCAGCTGCATTGCACGTCCTTTCTATGGTACAGCTTAACTGTCAGTTGGCTGTGTTTGAAATATTAACGCTCCTAAAGTGCAAGGATTAAAATAGCGGACTTTTTCGCAACTGACTGTTTCGTCTATTCTGACTGTAACGAATAGCTACACTTTTGAATGTAGCGTACAGTTAAACAGAGCTGCGCTGGTGAGGGCAATTTGCGTATCCAGGGTCTTAATAGAGCAAATATTCCTGGTTGTTTAAAAAGGCGTATTTAAGGCATTTATTTTTCAGTGCATTGGCACAAAACGTGAAAAATGTAAATATTGTCACTTCCCAGTGTTTTTGTGGAAAACTGGCATGTACTTAAGGTGGGTATACGAAAAATCCGTACATATGCGCACAGAATACAGTATATTCTACATTACCCCAAGTTCATTTGACTGCAGAAGTTGCTTGAGGGGCATCGCGACGCTCGGAGAATATAAACTACCGAATCAATTATTTTTGCAAACCTGTGAAGAAAATGTGGGTAGCGAGGGTAGGGGCAGACAACTGAATGCAGCGTTTAGGGAAGCTTTGTAAGTACTGACAGAAGACCTCGGATTAAACTAACCAATTGCTATTTTTGGATCCTATCAGAATGCTTTTAATGTCTGCTATCCTTCAGTCAGTGCCTACGAAACGACTGGTCGGTAAAACGTCAATCTAAAAAAATCAGCTGGACAGATTGGACGTAGCCAGCGGCTATATCCATCGTGCGCCCCAGAGTATTACAGACTTGTGCAGCATCTAGGGCACGCTACCCCACCCCCTTGCACAACGGAGTCCGGCGTCAGTGATGCCGCATGTTCACAAACAATGCCACACTATCGATGGTACAGGAGGCAGACACATGCCCGCCGTTGGTGAGTCCCGCTGGTTGGAAGCAAAACTTGGGTACGAGAGTTATGCCGCAACATTCTTCCGAAGAAGAGACCCAGGAAAAGGACATTAAATGCTAAATAACTTTCGTGACTGCTTCAGACAGTAGAATTATAACATGATATCCGCATAGGGGATCTGGGCAGAAATGCCTTTAGAGGTCCTTTTTGCCTTTGACTTATAACAATAACCTACTTTTACATTTTCAGAAACCCGAATTTCCCGTTCTTTCGTTAAATTATGCCAATTAAAGGTCAAATTTCCCCTTTTTCGGTAAATTCCGTCAATTAAATGGTTGAATTTCCCTCAATAGGAATCAGTTGCCTGAGCAACAGGAGGTTATGTTGATGGATTTGATTCTGTTTAGTACATTAAAACCAATATAATTTATTTAATTTAATATTTTTGATCATTTCTAATACCATTTAATATCCATTTGCAATCGCTTACCAAGAATTAAATATTCAACTACAAATTATGTAAGATAGTTGGGCGGAGCGAATAGATATTTAGGCGGCCCTAGAAGGCAGTTTTGCTGGGGATCTGTAAAGACGCTTCGAACAGAGTATTAAAAACGCACTTTTGTCCTACTCCCCTACGATAGATCGGCCTCATTTAAACGATCGAGGTGAACAGACGCGAATACGTCAGTGGCAAGCGGCGACATGACTGATGTAAGCCAAATTGGTAGGAAACGAAAGCTGAAAAATGGAGACGTTTATGAATTTAAAAAAACTCCGAGAGGGGGAGAATTGTCAACATATTACAGCACGCAAACACGCACCGAAAATAAATAAACGAAAAGGAATTGCGCATAGGTTTTCTGCCAGGGAATGGAAGAGAGCTGGGAACAAATCTAAGTGTGGTTTAAGGGAACACAGTTGGGGACGCTACGAGGGAGAAATGCGGATGGCAAACCATGACAGAAAAAAATACGTGCAGGAGAGTAAGCCATAAGGGTATTTAAAAGGGCACAAAGTTGGAAGTCCGTCCGCTGCGTTAGACTTCCTCTGTGAGGTCAGTCAGTGGCTGAGGCGATAGGTGAACCAGTTTATCCGGATACACCTGTTTCTGGTGTACAGGAGACCCAGCTGGCATTGAGCGTGGTTGGAGTTCTCTGGCCTCCAGTGCAGCTGATACTAGAAGGCGCAGTTCCTCCGTAAGTGTCTCGTGACGGTAGGCGACACGAATGTTGGGCAGGTTGGTACGCGTAATGTCGTTGCCGCGTACGCCTTCCTCCCAAAAGTTTAGACCCAACCAGTGCGACTTCACCTGTAATGAAAATTTCATTTAGAAAACCACCTCTATCGATATTTACAAAGTATGTCTACCAATATAGAAGAGAACTTACAAAGTCGGGAAAACCGCTTATGAGGACACTGTTGCGAGCCAGCTCGCACATATCGGTAGCACTTAGTTTCCAGACCTGAGCAGCGATACTGTACTCCTCCATGAGGGGTTCTTTTGTGAAGTGAAACTGCAGGGGATCGTCCGTACTGAGGCAAACATTTAGGCCCCTAGCCAAATAATCGTTCAGTGGATTCCGGTGATATTCCAAGAAAAGGGAATTATTGCTCAGCGGCGACATTGCGATCCCGATCTGCATAAAGTTTAAGAGGACGAAGCATTATAAATGGGTACTTTAAAAAGTAGTGTGCACGAGAAAGGCAAGACAATCGCAGTTATCTGGAGTGTGTGTGTGTCGTAGCCCGTAGGAGTTATCTGGAGTATCACTAGACGGCGATCAACGACACATTGGTCGGTCTCTGGAAGAGATAAAGTCAAATAAGTCACCGTCTCGATGCGAGGAAGTATGCCTTGTTTCATCTCCGAGGCAATTAATGTGCGAACTTGAAGCTAGTGCCTGTGCTGTTGGCAGCTGGTGAATATTACGCAGCTGCTGCACGGTAACTGATGGATGTGAGCTCGAAGATTCATATCAAATTTCTGGATGGACCCTAAAAAAGTTTTTTTCTGAAGAATTTGCTCCATGTCCGCTCATTACCTTTTTGACCATTAAAAAAGATAGGATGAAACCTGGAAATCATATACCATGAAACACACTGCGGACGCTGAGGAGCCCACTGATGAGCCGGACATTTGTAGCTGCGTCATGCAGCAGCAGAAAATCAGAGAAAGACGCGCGCCTGGCTCTTAACTCATACCCATGCTGTCAGTATGGTAAACAATTAAGATATTCAGAAGATGAATTGGCGAACATATGTTTGTTTTGATAAATTCTCGTCAGGCCTTTACATTTATTATTGTTATCAAACAAATAAGCTATGCGGGTTGGTAGAAAAAATAGCACGATTGTCAGGGCAGGAGGGAGGGGGAAGTGGGGGGGGGGGGGGAAATCGGGGTCAAAATCTGATCACCGTTTGGGGGACCGGTAGTCGGCCGAGGTGATAAGCTGCTGGCTGTTGGATTAGCGGCTTTTGCCCATGGTAACTGCGGCGCCGCGACGTAGTTCTTTTGGACGCACAGGACCGGTCGGCGTAGCCTGATGGCGGCTGTTTCTGCCGTAGCCAACAGACGCTGTGTTCTCGTAATCTGTTGGACAAACGCCAGCAGCCAAAGCCCATGTACTGCCCTCAACTACTCCCACCCTATACGGAGAGATCAAGGACAAACTACCAGCCCGACCACCTCTATGTGCATAAATTTATTTACCTGCTCCTGTGGAGCAGGATATATTGGTCGCACGAGCCGGCCTTTATCCAAAAGAGTTCGAGAACACATTCCAGTATGGTTATAAAAGGGCCAACTAAAGGGTATAAACAGTTCCATTCCAGCGCACCTGGTAAACTCAGACCATCGCGTGGATACCAAAGAGGCTTTCCGAGTGATCTACAAGGTACCCTCCAGCTATTCAAAATTTATTGGACAGCATCTGTTGGCTACGGCAAAAGTGGCTGCCATCAGGCTACGCCGACCGGTCCTGTGCGTCCAAAAGAACTACGTCGCGGCGCCGCAGTTACCATGGGCAAAAGCTGCTAATCCAACAGCCAGCAGCTTATCACCTCGGCCGACTACCAGTCCCCCTAACACTGATCAGATTTTGGCCCCGATTCCCCCCTCCCTCCTGCCCTGACAACCGTACTATTTTTTTTACCAACCTGCATAGCTTATTTGCTTGATTACAATAATAAATGTAAAGGCCTGACGAGAATTTATCAAAAACAAACATACTTTCGCCCATTCATCTTCTGAATTTTCAATGGAAATTTTCGCAGAATTACGATATTGCAAAGGACTATGGTTAAAATGACGTAAAGCAATGGAGTCAGAAAGGCGCGTCATAATCAGCCAGACCAGGGCTGATAGGTTAGAGGACGAGCATGTGTACAAGAAAAGTAATATCAAGGATGACAAGTTCTCCCCCCCCCCTGTTCGTGGACAGGGAACACTGATGAGTATTATTGCGTCATGGCAGTTTAGGAGCACGCTTGATCGTTTATAGCAGGTTACACTGAGCGTCAGTGGGTCTGGCAAATGCTAGGGCAAGTAGAGAGGAGTCGAATCATGCCCCACAGCTCAATGACAGCAAAAGTATGACACAAAAATGATCCTAATAGGAAGTGGAAGAAGCGTTTGCCATGCCCAAGGATTCGCATGAAAGGTCTCGGATTGGTTCCTAGGCAAAACAGGCTAAGTGTGCACAGACATACTCAATGAAGAAGCAGTAGTCTAACCCTCTGAAGGTTTTATTAACAAAGAAGACTCATTAAAGCGAAGTAGATTAGGTGACCTGCCAACTGAATTGTGGGGGCAAGGAGTCAGCACACGTGTGTATTTTTTGTGCAGACGATAATAAATGCATCTTCTCATAAAATACTGGCGTCAAACAATATGAAGAAGAAGAATGCTATATTGAGGATTTTACAAACCTGAATTTTCAGCAAAAATGGCTCCATTTGCGGAGAGCAGATGGTAAGGTAAATAAAGGATCATTTTTAAAAGGACAAAGGTAAAAGGTCATGTAATATTCACAAGTCAAGTATTTTACGACATTCACATCAACTATGGAGACAAATCGGTTTTCAACTTCTCCATTTCCGCTTCTTCACACGCTTTTTTCTTCGTGTTGTCATCCTACGGAGAATTGTCGATGTTGGTGAATTGCATATGCGACAGATTGGCCGCATTTGACAAATATTGGGTTGGTGATATGTTGTAGATAAAATAACTTGTTTTCGTTAATTTAAAAAGATAGCAGTGTACTGTAGATATGACCTCATGATCACAAATGCAGACAAACAAAGCAGATGATTATAGAGGATGGTATAGGATAATAAATTCCCCCGTGAATGGAGAGCAAAAAAAATGGGTGGCTCAAATTCGAAAGCCACGCCAATATAGGACAGCAATGGGCAAATATATGCAGAAGAAGATTACCGACGGCCTTATCTTTGTCGGTAATGTCCTTCTACCTATATCCTAGCCATCTCGCAGTGGAGGCTCGAGTGTGAGCTCCAAAGGCACCATGGACGGACGAGTGTGCAGTCTAACTGATTGGTGTACGCCTACCTGCCAAATGCAACCATCAAAAACTGAGAGATCCGGAAGGCCAAAGCGGTAGATTAGATAACATTTCAAAGGAGAAGCATCCTCCATTTTACCGTCACTGATGGAGGCTCTCCCGTACAGTTAAAATCGGAAAGTAAGCCAAAAGACTAAGTATTATTAAGTCGGCCAACCAGAGGTGTGTGTGATAAACTTTCAGTAGAACAAGTGGCAGCATACACAGCTGATTGGTCAAGAGGATTAGGGCATGACAGGCGTTATCAGGGATGTACACCCAATCAAACACCTACGCCTCCTTCCACTTCCGATTTTCTTTAGATGGTGCAGGTGGGAGAGCAGGAGGGACCGCGTTAGACGCAACGCAAGTCTACTATCACTTTAAACTGATTCGCGCGCAATTCACTGTCCCTGCGCCCACCCTGCTGTGGAGCATGCGCTGCACCTCGCCGAAAACGAAGATCGAATCGTCGGCCTCGACAAAAGGATGAGAAAACAGAGAATTATCGGCTTAGTTGTTGATAAAAAAGAGCAAATAAGTGACGGTCAACAATCCCAACCAACGTGAGGGAGCCTGTTCTGCTTGTAGCTCATCGTACCGCAGTTGACAATGGAAACTTTCGCGGAGTTTGGACTTCTGCCGTACTCGTCACAGTCATTAGGTACGATTTTAAGATTTGTGAAGTTTACCGGTTGTGTGAACGTGGAAAACTATTGCGGAAACGGCATCTGACTGCTCCCCTCCTTTGGACGTTCATGGTGATGTTGAAGAGTAGCTTCTGAGCTTAGAAGGACTGCACATTTAACAGAATAGGCATTATCCCTGTTATAGCCCACAACACAGTCGAAATATCTGAATGTTCAGGTTAGCTTTCTCTTAGATTGTGAGAGAACGGGATCCATGGAAATGCAGTTTTTGAAAACATACTGCTTTCGGTTTTATGAAGTACTTGGATAGATGCCTTTTTAAATGTCTGATGGACAGTGCCCTCTCCTTCTAATGACTTACCGATCAGTTTTCTGCCAAATGTCCGCAAAATCATGAGAGTTTGTTTTTTGCTTCATTTTCTCACACTGTACGCGTGTGTACTTGCAAAGTGACGGAGGAGAAGGACGTTGGTCTTCCAAAATATCTGCTAACACACTAGTTTCGGCTGCTGAATGTTCCACATTATCCGTTTGTGACTATGGTGCCGGAACTTTCAAAATTATCAGATAAGCAGAGAACGCTTAGCAACTATCAGAGCCATATCGTACTGCATCCTCGATAAAGACGATACTTACCACATTACAAATAAAGGGAACGCTTCGCCGAGCCGACTGCAGACAACTTCCGCTTTACTTTGAAACTCCAATCCAGAGACCCTACTGGCAGCCCCGGAATACCAATCAATCAGCATCTTAGAAGATTTGGATGACCAAAGTCTGGAATCCAACCACCTCCTTCGTCCTGACTTCAGTCGGATTTAAGACATCTAGGACTGTCCGAGTTGCAAACTAGGAAAACTTACCACACCTTCTTTGACAGTTCCTGCCGAACCCTCCCAAGTGGCGTAGAGACAGCTGGCCGCGAGGTTAGTTAAAGTAGGCCGTTAAATTGCAATATGATAATCGATTTCCATGTGCAAGAAGCAATTTCCGTTGGACGGCCAATCGATAGGGTTTGCAGTGGCGAACCATCATGTCGGAGAGAGATATTTTTGCACATTTTTCGAAAAAATTAAACTGGAGTATATTTATTAATTTATTCTCCCTACACTACGTTTCACGCAATCAGAAATCTTCAGGGGCGTTTTGGTGCTACGTTTAGAAGAGGAAGAACGCTAGTATAATAATACTAAGCTGGCCTAATCGTGCTATCATAAATTCCAGAGCAAAAGAACAAAAAGGCACGGTTTGTTATGGAAATTTACCTGGCAAAGGTAATACAGGTACTGCAGAACGGGCGCTTTGCGCAGGAGGAGGCCGTGATTGATGGAGTTTGCGAGAAGAAAGGCTGTGATGAGATGACTGGCACTACCTGCTTCGCCACAATGCGGTCGCAGGGCGAAGGTATGCATGCCGCGATGGCTGAAACGAGACCATCGTCAAATAAAGTCAGGGACCCGAGGGAGAGGCAGCGCAGAGCAGGGTAGTGCAAAATGTTTCAGTTAGGACACCGTTGATGGTATTTTGCAAGATACCCTGCCTCTAGCCCAAAAAGAGGGAAAGAGCTCCTTCTTACCGAGGGGCGCAGTGCATACATCAAATCGGAAACAGCAGCTGAATAGTCATAGTTAGTTGAGGGCAGCGCTGATACCAAGTTCTCCGGCGATTTGAGCAGTACCAGCCTCGACCCCTATTATGTTCAAGTGATTGGAAAGGGTGTTTATTAGTAAATCTCCATCTACACGTACTACAGCACAGCCGGCGTCTCCCAAACGAGTGAAACAGACTAAACTCTGATAGGAGGGGGAAAGCACACTAGGTAACCGTCGTATGCTTTCACTATTCGGTCGAAGCGATGACCTACAGTCTTCCAAGTCACACTTAAGCGATGGATGTTGGTTGGTCAGAATGCAACGACCACGTTGTACGGCTAGGAATTCGATGCGACTTTCAATCCACTAGAACGTTTGATTTTATTCCGGTACCTCATACATTCTAGAGGATCAAGGTAAACTATATATACGGACACCAGAGGGAATAAAGAGAGCAAATAATGTAAAAAACCGTGCGCAGATAGTAATCATATACTGCGACTACATTTCTGAAAAATAGACAAGTTTATTAAAAAAAAATCGTACAAAAAATCCTGCATATCAAATGGTCACCAAGCTGAAGGCGAACTAGCCATTTCTTCATAATATCTACCTGCTGTAAGACTAGAAGAGGTTTGAATTACTTACTTATCCCATTGGATACTGGATACGTACGTAGAACAAAATGAACAGTAACTACTCCGATATGACCTACTCCAGGTCATGCACAAGTCAGATAGGATCAAAAATACAGGAGAGGGAAGAGTTGCCCGATTCGAAGTTGAATGGGCTCTGAAAGCTAGATTAAGTCAACACGGACCAGGTGTGCAGACGCACATACATACTCCGGTGGAAGGACGTGGGCCAGTCACTGTAAACAGTTTCAACGAGCAAGTTAGTAGACCGTTGGGAGATGGAGGGTAGGGTGGCCCAGATAGTAGCTTGCTACAACGCCAAGGTTAACAAGAAAAGTAGTGGAAGAATGGAACGACAGAGTGAACACTTCTCTAGTGGTTTTTTGTCCCCCGGAAATCCCGGAAAAAATAATTGCCTGCTATGAACGCTGTCATAGTTGGAGAATATCATCAGTGT
This sequence comes from Ligula intestinalis, assembly GCA_036362985.1. Classification (NCBI taxonomy): domain Eukaryota; kingdom Metazoa; phylum Platyhelminthes; class Cestoda; order Diphyllobothriidea; family Diphyllobothriidae; genus Ligula; species Ligula intestinalis. The sequence continues at coordinate 65,243,091 of JAYGXS010000001.1, forward strand.
TACCCAGTGTGACCTATTTTTCGAAGGCAGTGACTTAATCTGGCATAGCGGCGGACTGGACACACACTAGGAATAACGGACCTCAAAGTAGCCAATAGAGAAGTGAAATGTAGTTGCTCTATGAGGCGGTGTGTTTGGTGGAGACTACAGTCACGCCAAATAACCTAGATTGGTTCGCTCGTTTTGAACTACGATCAACTGAGAATGGGCTTCGTGTGTGGGGAATTTACGGCCGAAAAAAACGCGAAGAGATGACTTTTAGCCAATTTCTTGTCGACATAGACGGATGAAATGTCAGGAAACGTAGGGATCGTAAGGCGTACTAGCGCCGGAGATTACCGCGAGACATTTTCAGTAGAAACTGGGTACGTGCACGATCAGTCTTAAAAATGCCCCGACGCACGAGGCAGCCTCTATCAAAGCAGCCGAAACAAAATCAGATAGCTTTTCGACCGCCAGGCTCATGCGATTCTGCAAACCCCACGTTATCAAAAATGTGCGATTATCTGGGTCAGAGGATTTAACAATTCCAATCCCTTAATGCTTCACCAGGACCCCTGATGTCCTCCTGATAGTTCTTCCAAAAAAAATGCGAGGAGAAGAAAGTAGACCTGCTGTGCATCTACCTCACCTAACTTTACCGCATCCACAATATTTCAATAGCAAGACTAATTAAAATGGGCGTGGGGGGTGGGGCGGCGACCGCGACTGATGAAGCTGGAACTGCACCTATGCGCACCCCGCAGGTTCAGCCATCCGAACCAGGCTTTATAGAAAGATAGGAGCTTCCGAAATCCCCTAAATGAGGGTATGGCGGGCGTCCAACAATTCTGTTCCCTGCGTTCTCCAATGCTAGCTCCACCAAAGTCAGGCGTCGTCACAAACAACTGTTTCAATGCTCCTTTCACCGGCGCCCCCGTCCTCCGAGGCTTGACCTCGCAGCTGCTTCTGACAGACCGATAACAGCTGCGCCAGCGTTCCTTGTCCTTCGGCATTCCGGCGGTCCCGACAGATGACCTCAGCTTATTCAGTCACGCACACATGCGCACACACCCGCGCGGCCAAATAAGTACGCCTGCCTAATGGCTACTTCAATGCGCCCCTTCAACTGACGTGGCATGAGGCTCAGTACTCGACAACCCCCTCGGGCAAATGCAACATCAATCACACCCCACTTGAGCTCAGTTCACAGCCCTGTAAAAGCAGCTGTCAACATCACAAAATCGACACTTTCGGGCACGACTGGACGCGGTCAACTCCAGCACTGGCTTTGCCAATGGCCACTGCTGCCTGAAACAGCAACTCATGGTTCTGTATACAATACAGCCTTCCTTCTGGTGACTTCTGCTTTTTACCTTCCAACCGGGATTCGATCCAATAATTGTAGGGATTCAACCACAACCACAACTTAGACCACTGTAGGGGTGCTCCAACGGCGACAGGTAGACCCTCATTCCAGAAGAAGACCAAGTTAACCCACCAAATGGCAACCGTACGGCCGAAGAAATTCGACTTGACGTAAAGGACTCCCGCTAAGGTAGAATCAGCAGATAGTGAGGATCATTTACAATATGTCAGGAAGGGGTAAATCCGGGTGGGAAATCAACGACACGCTTATTGTCTACCGGCCGAACAATTCCACTCTGTTAAGGGCAGAACTGTGGTCGTTTGTAATATCTCTCTAAAGCTAAATTACACGGGATTTGAGTTCACGGGCCAAGCTGATATGTACTTTGCCCAGCTCAAATTCCACTAGAATGATCAATAATTAGTTATTGGCTTTCTAGGCTTTCTCGAGTAAGCAAAGAGTCTTTGTCATCAGTGTTAGCTGAACGCCCACTGATGGGTGATGGAACTCACTCGTCCTGCCAAGCCACTGCTGCCGGAGCTCGACAGTGCGCACCAAAGTAAAACGGGACGAACGAGTCCAACAACTGCTCGGTTAGCGCTTATCTACCATTGTTAATATTCACGATCGAAAACCGGCAAGACATCGAGCCCGTGGCGCAGTAAGTTTGAGTATTGGACTTCTAATAAAAGGTTGCGGGTTCGAGCCTCGGTTCGGTATGACTGGCTAATGACGACTAATAAGGTAGCAAAGGTAATTCCAGTTTCTCTAGCCTTTGTCGGTAGTGTCTTCCCACTCATAACATGTATCACTAGCAGTGGATACTGAAATCAGTAAAATAAAGTCCAGAAGTTGCCAGAATTACCACGTGCCAGCTAATTTCCTTGAAAAAACCATGCTTTACCCGCACTTGACGACCAGAAGATTATATACGATGCATTTGCAGGGTTACTTCGACGTGGTAAAGTGGTCGATAACAGAAAATAAGTTTGACGGGCAGTCAACGTCTAGGGTCCCGACCTTCGGCAGTTCGCCCCCTACTTGCAGAATGTTTTTCGAATAAGTGGATGCTAGTGGCATCCCTCTTAAGGAAACAGAGCTAAAACCTGAAGGACAGACTTACGCCCTGAGTTGGTTCAGTCGCGCAATGTTCGTGTAGAGGTAGAAAATGTAGTAATGGTAGGGAGGGTTCTCATTCTTTGTCCAATTCTCGGGAGTAGGAATAAGCATATCCATGTGTGTGGTATCCGGTTTAGACTCGTCGTCCACCGAGTCGAAGCCAACAACGTACTCCAGAAAGGCGTATAGTTTAGGATGAGAGCGGGGATTGAGAGTCACCTCAAAGAGCGGTTGGAAGATGTTCGTGATCATGTCCTGCAAAGAAAGGGGTTCGTGAAAGCATGCTTCAGGGCTGGACTTTCTCCGACTTAGGAAGAGGGGAGTTAACTAAAAAGCCCCATATTGGAAACCAAAGAATTGGCGGAAAAAGCCTGAAAGATAACTGCACAAAGGGTCTTTTGCACATGAAATTTGGAGAGTAGCCGGGTGGTTAAAAATTATAGGGTCATTTACAGCCATCTAAAGATCGAAAGTGCACAGTGTTCTGCTTACTCAAGTTCATATGAAAACTGGCTTTATTAAGTCATAAAAAAGATATTAGATCTCCAAGCGTTCATTTTAGAAAACAACAGTCAGTTACGGATCGAATCTAGCACTCGGCTGTCGGTTAATTTAGACATTGGTGTCTAAAAATAATACATCTGCAACATGACCGACTAATAACTCAAGCGAAAGGAAAGCATCTGATCAGATACTTTGGTATTACGCTGGTGAAAGGGTCTTAGATAAAGTAATTACGCACCACGGCTAAAAATGAGAATTAATAGGGCGGAAAAAACTTTCAGGTTTTTTTGGGAAAGCAACAGAAGGGGGGAAATTCTGCCCACCTGGAAACTAGAGATGGCTGCTTTTGATTTGTAGATATCGTAAAGTCTTGGGATCTGTATGATCCAGCGGATATTTGGAGAGTAGACCTTATGATCGATAGCCCAGGTAGACAGATCGTCCCACTCCGTTATGGAACGTCCATAGATCGAAAGGCGCGGCTCGGCATTCTGGTATTTGGACTCCTCCAGATCAGAGAAGACTTCCTAGATGGGAGAGAATAACGTACTGACATGATGCGTAGGGCAACTATAATTCTTGTATTTGGAAACAGGAGATACAAGACAAAGTACTTGGAAATAAAATTACAAGAAAGTAAACGATAAAATGCTTGAATACTTGCCTTGAGCACGTGTGCAAAAAATGCTCCCTTGTTGAAATTATCAGTCTTCAAGAAAACCTCTCGAAGCTGGCTCTGACCAATAGGATTGTACTTCGCGTTGAATTTGTCAAATCGATGGAACGTGTTCCGATCCTGAAATGAAAACGCATGTTCTGACTCATGCTTAACAATTTTTCCACGCCGACAGTAATCGGATAAAAGGACGTGCTCGAAAGATGAGCCATCCCGGAGGATAAACGGCAAGAACTTCCGGGGAATAAGTCCAAAAAGTCCCGACCTGACATACGTCAGTTACCTTTTGCGCAAACAGTCAACCGAGCGAAACCTACCTACTTTTTATTGGAACTTGGTCTGACTTTGTCAGCACTTGCGTGTTTTGTTAAAAGAAGGAAGTAGACATTCCGAAGGTTAATTCCGTGTGCTCCATCGGATGGTGATGCAGATACGGTGACTTATGCGTGGATTAGTTTTAAGTTATAGGTGACTTGCATTGCATCTACCGCGCGCTCTCTCTCTCTCTCTTCCCTTACTCACTTGTGCCCAGTGTCAAGACCGAGTCAAGAAGACCAGGGGCGAGATCGGACGCAGATGATAAACACACGTTATCATAGCCTGTTGCAGCCTGGTCAGACAGGAGTCGACACGTACGGTTTGCGCGGCGTGAGTCTGTACTTCCGAGTGCCGCCAAGTCCTCCTATGTTCGACAGCTGCTTTGGGAGCGCAACTCAAATAACGCCTGTCGTGCCTGGATCCAGGCCCCACGTTAAATCTCGCGCAGCTGTTACGCGGCCAGTTCAGGGGCAGACCCGAAATGGATACGGTCGCGTGCACAGCCGGTAAGTTTGCTCGTAAATCGCCAAACCTATGAATTGTGGTCCCCTGAAATGCTGCATATTTTATTTACGCGTCCAACATACTTCAGAAAATGTCCTTTTGGCGTGCCAAACACGTTTATAAACAATTGTTTAATTAAGATTTTGGATATCTGAGCGGAAATTTGTTACCTTGAATTCTGGCAGTTCCCTATATTAATAACTATCGTAGACCGACTCTGCTTGTTCTTCTATGAGAGGAGAGTAGTCCATACTTGAGAATTTTAGCAAAAGTAACTTTCCACACTAGAAAATTGATTATTTATGCTCACATAAATCAGGTGAAGTGAGGTGTAAACAGGTGGGTTAGTCTTAAAAAACCAGACATTTTATCGATTTTAAACATTACATTTTGCAAATGGCCGAAAACGCAGTAGTAACCTCTACTGACAAACCTTTTATTAAACATCCCAATATTTTCCTGCGAATACTGTCGGGTTTTACTGCCGATGAACCCTGCACCAAAAGCTATGTTAAATTTTAAGTATCAGTTAATATATATTTTCCGCTAATGTGTTATTTATAACCAAAACGAGCAAAAATTAACAGTTTTTGGAATATCTTACTAAGTATACGGTCACTCTATTGCGCGTTTATATTCTTAGAAGGGGGACTGCAAATAAACAGGCATAGCGAAATAAGTTTCGATAGTAGGAGAAAAAAAGTTCTTTCATTTACAAAGGAAGTGGAAAAAAAAACGATCCAATGCCCACTTTTTACCTTCACTTAACGTAAGAAAAAGGCAAAGTACACCGACATCCGTTGGTGAAATACCAATATTTTAAAGACGTCACTTATCATAGGAAGTTTTTTTAAGTAATCTAAGTCATACTCATTGCCGACTCTGTCTGTGGAGGACCATTATTCTCGGTGATGAGCTCCCATTCTTGAATGAGCCTACAGGCATGACCCAAACGGCTATCTGCAGCAGAAAGAATGTTCATTGAAGGTTTGTAAGAAATATATTATCGTCGAGTGAAAACACTGAAAGTCGTGAACTGTGTATGTCATTATTTGAGGGACGATCTGAAACTCGTCGTAATCCAACAGCGGAACTACCAATAAAGAAATTCGACAGATGTAAGGTACTCCTTATACAAACAAAATGGTTTATTCACGGTTGCACCTGACAATATTGTTCAAATTTATTATTCGCATACCTATCTTTCAAAGTGTGGATTATTAACATCTTTATTGTTTAAGTTCAGTGATTATATCAATGTAACCATTCAAGAAGTCAAGTTAGGCGAATTAATGCTTTTGATAAACCCCAATCGGGCTAGTACAATAATATAAAGGAGGGTAGAGTTGACACAAGCTTAAGAAACCAATCAGTAATAACTAGCGAGAGAGGTGTTAAGGGATCAGATGGGCAAATCCTACTCATAATTTGAAACCGGCGGAAAGGGGCCCCGAAAACTAGTTCATGCCAGGAGACAGGAACGACGGGGCGACATGAACTATCTGGCCCTATCTGGTCCCAAATTATTACTAGAATTTGACCCTTTTATCCCTTAATACCTATCCCCCTAATTATTATTGATTGGTTGCTTAAGCTTTTGCTAACTCTATCCTCCCTTCCATAATTGTATTAGCTTGATGGTGAATAATTGAAAACGTTCGTTCGCCTAACTCGACTTCTTGAAAATCTTTATTCCCGTGGCACCCCTACCGGTAAAACCAAGCGAAAACCTATTTGCCTCATTCAAACGTATCCCAACCAATGAAGAAACGAAACAAAAAGCAGTAGTCTCGAGAGGCTGTTAGAATTTATACTGGGCCATCCTATACACTAAACTAATTATACTCTCGCTGATATATTGACCCGTTCTTTGCATGGACAGGATTTCTGGGCAGTTGAAACTTACATTTACTTATTTACAGCGATTTTTTAATTTTTCTTAATTTTTTAAACTTTTGGTAAAATGGGTATTTCCAAAAAACGTAAACTTACTTTTAACATTTCATGTTTGTCTTCAATCCGCTTAAAGCTGCTCATCATTAATGCAAGATTTTGGTTGAGACATTTGTGCCGGTTTGCGACTAATGAGCAATGTTTGTAAAATTCGACACATTTCATGAGACAACAAACTCCCAGTATAGGTATGAATTGAAAGCCAGGCAAGTCAAACACATATCAAACGAAGTAAAATACGTCTTTTGGAAAAAAGTTGAAATATTTATTGGGTTGATTTTCGACACTGGTTCCGTAGCTCATCACCAGACTTCGGTAGATATGTACACGTACTACATGTGTACGGATGCCACACTCGTAAAAACTAACAGAACAGAGACTGCGTCTGACTAACTCCTTCAGCACAAACTTTAAATTATTTACATTCCTCTACAGAAGAGGGTAAGTTGGAATGTGAAAATGAGGGGCAAAAACTGAACCAGAGTCACGGCCATTAAATAGTCCTGATTATCCACTGGAAGACATTTATCATAAAAATTCTTTCAATTTTCACTACCCGTTTTACACCGTCAAATCATTCAGGATCGTAAGGAAGATAGGATACTAAAAAGCACTGTAAATACGTTTAACTGATGACGGCTATAAAGCCTGAAATGGCCGTACCAGTATTCCTTTTCCGTAATGCCATTCTGCCTAAACTACTAGCCGCTATGCGGCTGCTGGCGGGACTCGAGAGTGAGCTCAAGTCAGATCGGGACAAATGAGTCCCGTAACCGATCGGCTGTATTCTTATTTGTGAGAATTGACGTTTGATCTTATTCCTCTTTGAAAATTGCTTCTACTCTTGGCAACACTTCCAGGTCATGTAGTGTCAATACAAAGTTCGAAGACCCAAGACTAATTGTTTTAGATTATATTGAAATCGTAAGGCATTGTGCAAAGAGCTTATAAGAGAGAGAGAGAGAGAGAGAGAACGCAGCCGAGGGCAAAAGGAGGTAGACTAGTAGTTGCGTTCAGCATAATAACCCCCCTATTTTCTGTGTGGGCCTTCCTATTTACTTCTTCTAGCCTTCTGAGGAATCGTGCTCATCATTCAGAAGAAGTCATCCATTCACGGGAAAATTAGTACAAAGGAACACCAACTGACTGCTCAACCGCCTTTTGTAGTCGCCCATAAAAGTCGACGCCAGACATTTACATGCTGCTAATGCGCTGACGCCAACAAACACACGCGCGCGCTGCGTACTACGCATCAGGACCTGGCAGTAGTCGGCCTAAACCGTCCTTTGGCCACAAAACCCAGGATTCAGTCTGCATACGGCAGACAGGCGTAATAAGTCCTGTTCTTCGACACGCGTACACCGGCCGTTACGCAGGAGGCACTTGGAAGGGGGGAAATTGGCATGCACCAAACTAAACCCTTCTAAGTGAACAACCTCTGTATCCATCACGCAAGGCCTAAACACAAACAGTGGCATTCGCAGTTAAATTACGGTAAAAAAAACAGGCAAGCAGGCAACCAGTCATATTTTAAAGGCGAGCCAGTGGGTTTAAACTGGCTGCTGAAAACGTGCGTCTAAATCAACCACCAACCGACAATGATATCGGTAATGACCAGCAGTCTGTTCTTCGCCAAAAAAGTCTTTTGACCCAAGTTTTAGGGGGGAGGGGGCGCATTTTAGACACGCGGAATAATTTAACAAGACAATGCTGAACCAGCAGCTTAGGTAAGCCAGGAGGAACCTGTGTGGCCAGCGGGTTCCGTCTGTCGACTGGCAGATTCACTATCGGGAATGAAAACGCAGTTTCAACTCAAAATGATTAGATAGTAAGAATTCAATTTCCCCTGAGGGACACTGTCTTAGAAAGGAACGTAAATCAGTGGACGCGTCCGCGCAAGGTCAGCCAGGTGTTTGGAGAAAGGTAAGGGGTCAGCGGCCTTTTTGTTTTTAAACAAATTTACCGACTTCCGAGTTTAAACAACAAAAAACGCTCCGGTGTTAGTAAGGAGAAGAAGACGGGTCTTTAAACAACAGGGCACTCGAAATTCGCAGTTGTCGTGCGTAGTCGGCTGAGAGAGCATGAGAGATCAGACAGGAGGATTGGTGTACTTTAAATTCCCGCCGACTTACTTCACAGGGCTGTTGGTCTAAAGGGGCAGTCCGACGGGAGAACAGGCGGGTGTGGAATGCGAGTGCCCCGCGTTTTAGATAGAACTCGGGAGCTGGTCGTCTGCTGCGCCAAATACATCCCTATTGTCATGATGAGCATTCGGAGGTCGTGACTCTGTTAATTTAAGGCAGGTCGACTAATCAGGCAAACGACTTTGGGATCGCCTTCACACATTTAATTACACACCTCGGAGCCGCCTACCATCACAGCCGTCATCAACCAGCCATATCAGGGGTCGGGAACGCATGGCTCGCGAGCCAGTTGTGGCTCTTTTGATGATTGCATCTGGCTTTTTCAGATAAAATCGGAATAAGAAACTTCAGATTTTGTGATTTTGGTTCATCCAATGACGTGCTATCGCAGAGCCGCGTAGCGGAATAAATTTAATCTCGACCACTCACACATCTGGCCCTGTCACATAAAATTGGAATTTGTAACTTGAGATATGTATGGATCTCACTGAAATATATTTCCAAATATTTTCTTCATTGGCTCTCAGAGTAAAAAAGGTTCCCAACCTCTGGGCCATATGCAATTCCAGGTTTTTCTACCCCTGAGGCGCCTCAGAGCACCTTCTTGCCCCCTGAGATCAACAGGGGTTTGTTAAAAACTCAAAAACCACACCGAACGTACTGCGTGAACGTCCAGATTGTCGATGTTCAAGTCGTAGACTGTCAATTTCAGATGGTCCATCAGCTAAAAAAGATGAGGAACATAAGAATAAATATGAGGATACATTAGAATTAGCTCGGGAGCGCTCGTATTCGCTTACAATCGGCGAAAGATGCGGCGAGCACTGTGCACTGTAAGCTTTCTCGACGGACATATTTTAACATTAACTAACTTAACACCGATGAGCCAAATCCGGATGCAGAAAGGCCGGACTAGTCAGTTCGTTTGTGCAAAAGTCCTACTTGATAAGTAATCTGAATTTTGACGTTTAAGGCTACAAGGCGAACGATTCAGTCCCTAAAGTATCAATGCGGTCAGATCAAAGGCCTGACCGGAATTAGGTCAACGAAATTTGACGACAGACAATATAGTGAGCGCTAAATGTAAGAAAGTTGTCAGTGGCCAAAGCATAAAATAATCTAAAAATGGTTTATAAGAACACTCGGTATGAAGTTAACTACGCAATATCAAGCAATTACAAAAAGCATTCAAAAATCCGCATGTGGTTCATTCTTATGAAGATGACCTTGTAAGACCCGTAAGGATTAATTTAGGATTATGAGTGGACAAGGCGAATGAGGCGACCAGTTAACATACATGGTATTTCGTCCGTCATAAATTAATGAAAGAGGTTTTATTGTGAATTTGTGTGCTAGCATTGTTGCCATTGAGATGAGTGCAAAACGTTCATCGCTATGAATGTGCACAGGCGTTCAGAAGTCAGCCTGAGGGGATTAATATGGACGGGCTTGGGGGCGAGGTTTGATTGTCGTGGTAGTGTTGGAACGGATTCACGCTTTTCATCGCAAATGAAGCTATGTTAACAACTACGGCAGTAGGATAAGGTTAGCGGAATGCGAGTGAATTTTTATATTGCAGTCTTAGGCTTTGACGTTTCTGTTTGACATTACGTACCAATGGGAATGAAATTATTACTCACTTTTGACAACAGACAGTGACACCTTCCGAAGACTGAACTAGACTATAAGAAGCTGCGGTTGGTTCCTTCATACTTGAGTAAAATGCATAGTATTCTCCACCGACCTGTAAGCATTTTTACAACATCCCTTTGAACCCGTTTCAACGGGAGATCGAAAGTCTTGACATGAAGACTCCTGAATTTGCATCAGCTCAAGTGCTGTAAAGGTGTTCAGTATACAAATCTATCCCATGACATGAAGGAATGGGATCCAGACCTACGAAATGACATCCAGAATTCCCTAAGGATGACTCTAGTGACAATGATTGAATTTTCTTAGCGGTTCTGGTGGATATACTATATTTATGCGCTAAGAGAAAGATGAGTCAAAATGAAACTTTGTATACGTCTGGTTTGGCTGAGAAGTATTGACGACGAAAAATAACAGTTTGACTGCCGAGTTCGACTACCTTCACCGCAGACTTCAAAGCAGGCTAGAAGCAGGCGCAGGGACATGCAAGTAAGTTAAATTATAATGATTACGCTTGCGTTGCATCTATCTCACTCCCTCCTCCTCCTCGTTTTTCACCTTGGCACGGTGTCATGACTAACACAAGAAGGCCGGAGGGGGGAGAGGGCGCAGCCGACTGGCGCGACCACAGCCGTCCCCGAGCATACGGAAACAAAGCCCCTACCGATTTTGAAGATCCTTATTTAGATTTCGTTTCTGATTGTTATGATGGTTAAAGATCATTGTCCAAATCACTCAAATTGCGACTCTTGAAAAACCCCGTCTGCTCATTGTACAGTGTAGCTGGCACTAATAGAGGCACGTTCATCGTCCACTCAGCATTCATGCCACATTTCTTCCATGGTAGCATTGGGATCGTCAAAATATTCAAGCAATTATGAGCTTTGTCCATGGGAACCTTCTCTGAAGCCTGCCTTAAGAGCAGCTTACAAAGCTTGCTGGCGATAGCTGACGCCAGATAACCAGTCACTAGGCATGGGTGCACTAGTCTAAATTAGAACGGGAAAGAGTCGTGAGGATAACACAAACCTGTTGCATCCCATTTATCCCATTCGAGTTACTTTACTTGTTGGTGTCAGAGATTTTCAGGATATCCGAACGTTGTACACTGATTTAAGTTATCCATTCAAGTCAACCGGAGTGAGGTTCTTTTGAATATACCAGAACCTGGCTCGCACTTAAGAACATGCGCTGCAACTGCAGAACGGTCGGAGTCATGTCAAAATACTCGCTGTTCTAGCGGAAGCCGAAGTGCCGTTTGAATAGACATACTCCTTCGAGATGAAACGACAGGCATGGTAACGAATAATCACCGTCACTCAGTCATACTAGACCCAAGTGGTGCCCCACTCGAACTTGTGACCCTTTTGATCAGAGTCAAACGCCGTAACTATTGACCCATGACCTTGTTGTCTAGCCGGTTTAGGTCAGGGGATATTGACACTCGTTGATGAACTTTCACCTGACCACAAACAGAACTCGTATGTCCCGCTTTGCCTTGGGTCTCGCCAGAGACCTTGAGAGTTGATGACTATACGAAAAGTATCCGATTAGCAAACCGGAAGCGTTCCCTCGAAATACTGAAGCTAGAAAGCCGAGAGAGCTACGGTTTTTTATTGTTTGTTTGAATTCTTACTGACGCCATCACCGTGGGTAAGAGACCAGTAATAATAAAAGTGCCATTTATAAAAGACTCGGGTTCAATCAGCAATCGATTTTTGCGTTGACTGGGCGTGCTCGCGGAAAGCACTGTGAGTGGATTTAAAGCCCATATACCTATTAATCTAGTTCTCATGAGAGCTCCGGGTTTCCATGAGTTCACACCTTGTCTTGCACCCGTCCTCGGTTTTCAAAATGAAGGATTAGTCCGGTTTGAGTGTGAGTGACGAGTTGTGACTATGGGGTACAGGCTACAACCTCGAGTTGTGTTCATGTACGTGTGATGCAAGTTCTCATCCAGTGGATACGAAAACAGCTAAGGCGTGGGGTAAAACGGATTATGCTGAATCGTTTACCCGGGTCTAATTTGTCTCGGATTTTCATGACGTGGTTACGCACGGCCGACATTTAATCGCAGTTTTGAATTCCGCAAAAATTGCATCCAAACTCCTTCGAATCTTCTTTGGCTGGGTTCTCGAACAAAAGACTAGGTTGTTAAGGCTTCCGAATAGCCATTCCGCATAAATTAACCATGAAGATAATGGACTTTGAACGCCTCATCCTCTGAGGTGCTGCAGCAGTCTGAAAAGCGACTCAACACAACTTTCCTTGTGTGTCATATGATGATTGTTGTTGCGGTTGAAGATTTTGTATTTGCCCATTGTTTTTAAATAGACTGTCGTCTGCAGTACGGCTTTCAGATTTTGCTTGAAATACACGGCTAAAAATAGCAGCTGTTACTCTGTCTCCTTCTTCCTGGCTAACTTTGTAAGGAAATATTTCGTTGAGAGGGCTGTAGAGATGCGACAGCATGCTCAGTCTGGCAAAGGAAGCCTCGAGATAAGGGCGCCAGTTCGTGCAGAGTAGGCAATCACTTATATATTCCACAGGAACACTTTTTACACCAAACACCTAAACACCTTTATATCAGCTACCACAGCCTGGTTTAGTCCTTTTAATTAAAGCAACTACGGACCTATGGCGGCTGTACAGTCAGTATCAGTATCAGTATATTGAGGGTATGTAGGAAAAATTCCTTTGAGTGCCCTATTTGTACATATGTGCAGTGGTAGCAAAAAATTTGTTGCTTAGACTGTTGGCGAGGCCAGTTGTCCTGAGTCATAGGATGAAAATAGGAGCAGACAGTGAAAAAACTCCTCAGGGATTTTTAGGAGAAAAACTGTCGCCCTTGTGGGAGGAATGCGTGGGATTTAGGAAAAAAGGGAGTTTCCACTGGGGGGGGGGCATTGCAAAGGTTCCCAGGATCATCACCGTGTAGAAGCCACGTCCTGATTCTTCCTTGCTGATTGCAGAGTCCGCCACAGAACTGGAAAAAACAGAGGCATCCGTCCAGATCGTCGACAGTCCGCTTTGGGTCGAACCAAGGGTGACCGTTTAGACCGGCACAGCGGTCCGGGCGCAAAGTGACCAACTTAGTTCAGCTTGATACACGGTATGACCGAAAATCCTTCAAGATGACTGCCTTTTCACGAGAACCCCCCTCCCCCCAGTAGTTCAGTCAATGTACGTAAAGACACACCTGTTTTAATGTCATTGGTTCATCCGTCTTCTTGTCTTGGCACACCAGTTCATTTGACCGAGTTCGGAAGCACTTCTTGATGAAACGCAGGAGGTGCTTTTGATTCATACACGAGGCCGCGTGAACGTGTGTATCCACCTGGAACGGGGAAGAGGAAGGGAAATAAGAAGTAAGTTATCTGCCATAATCTAGTGAGATTCGTGCGATTGTGGTCAAGGAGACTACCAAGAAGTTGGGGCATAGGGTTCACGTGACAGTGCGTTGAACTGCAGATGGTACATGACAGTGGCGGATTTTCCAATCACAGCTGGCAAAGGCCGTACACTCTATACGTCGTATATCCCTATGCACTTATATTGTATGGCAACCGAAAGTATTTGTCACAGAAGAACAACCGATATAGGCTTCACCTACAGAAAAAGAATGAGCATTTGAAGACCACAGAAAGCTCTTAAGTATGAGCAAATTTGCAAGAGTATCACGGAAGATTCCGATGGAAAAATTGTAAACACTGAGTATAGCACACTGACCCCTAAAACAGGCAAAATTATTTTTTTTAATATCGAGGCTGGAAAATCATAAAATTACACACAAGGAAAACAGTAATTGGGTGGGAATTCAAAGCCTTAAGTTTGAGCATATTCTGAAGTTTATAATTCTGTTTAGTCCGCCAACTGTGTCAGTGTAACGTTCGTTTCTTGAAATCACAAACAGTAGGTAGGAAAACGGCCTGGAAATGAGAATGGTGGGGCACTTGGTTATTGGAGGCGGTTAGTGGCATTGGTTACTGTTATGGAGAACGGCAAAAGTGTAGATTCGCAGTCTAGACAAAAAGAAAGCGTAACCACGGAAAGCCAATCAGCGTTTAGTGGCCCACAGAGTAAACAGGATGCATTTGGTTCCTTGCACATGTTAGGAATTTTGGGGAACGGAGGCAACAGTTACGGGACGATGGGCTGCGAGGAAAGATATGAGCACTGAAACGAAGCACACATAACGTGCTTGCTTCTATCGGCTCTATCTAATCTTCATAAGAAGTTCAATGATAACTGCTACTCTACTCTAAATCGGTTGGCTAAAACACGGTTTTTTCAACTAAATATTCCCAAACCGAAAAATGCGCCCACGCGATGCTTATCTCAATAAATTTCCTATATACTCGACCAACTTACATGAGGGTCTATCGAAAAAAAGTAGACCTCATGCTAAATTTCTCACCTTCCGAATGTTGTAGAAGTCTCGGTGGGGAACTTGTTTTTGCTCCAACGACTCCCGCGACTCATTAAGGAGGACATGCAGCGAGAACTTGGAGCTCAGGTAGGAGAGACGTCGATAACAGAAAGACTTTAGTGGACCACTACCTACAAAAGTACGCATGAGACGGTCATCCTGGATGAACTCTTTCAGGCTGATAGGCGGAAAGTTTGGCAGCAGTGTTCCGTCCCCTGTAGGCCCGTTGCCATGGTGATGTTCGACTAGCTCAAGATGAGCAATGCCTTGGACGAAGCTCACACGAGCGGGGATCGCGCACGGCCAGTACTTCACATGGAAGGGGTCACCCTCAGTTTCTGGTGGGTGAATTGGATGGTCTAGGGAAAGATGTAGAGGAGGTTTCGAAAGTTGATCAAAGAGGATGGAGTGAAGTAGACAGGCATGCACTGCATGATACAGTGGGGGGGGAGAGACTCGTGCCAACGCACGCGCCGCTACATGCTCAGCGAGCCAGTCAGGCTGGCTAATCGGAAGAATGGCTGAAGGATAATAGGAGCAGCAGCAGAACAAGATGGAACTGATAAAACCGAAGGTGGATTAACAAACATGACGTGCAGTCACTATACTACTTGGCATTATAGGGGAGAGCAGTGAGTGACTCAAGACGTACCTTTGACATACCAACACTGTCATTGGTAGGTGAACACTCACTGACCGGGCACGGGACTCACTCGTCTCCGTCTGCCCTGGGGCCCACTCTCGAGCCCTGTCAGCAGCCAGTATCATAAGCAGAAGAATAGTGCCGACAAAAAAGGGAGATTCGAATGGGAATTTCTGGCTTAGTAGCTGTCATCGGTGAGCCATACTTAACCCCAGAGGTGCACCACCCGAGGCTCAAACCGCGGCATGTTGATGAGAATTACGACGTTCCAACCCACTGCGCCACGGGATATTTGTCGTGTCGGTTTAAATATTGAAGTCAAAGTAACAACCGCTGACATTCGGAGACAGGTTTGGAACCTTTCACTACTTTGAGAAGCAGACGACTCGATCGCTGGGCCAATAATTTTATTCGCCCAACGTTTCGAGCTCCGTCGCTGATTCGTCATCAGAGACATAGTCAGATAGTAGATACTACTACTACTACCACTACTACTTTGTTAATTCCTAATCAAAAATGTCGCCATCTAGTGGCATGCAGTCGGACGAGCAGCCGAAATATCCTAAGTAGTAATGTGCAGAAACCAGTTCCATACCCAGCAATTTTGGGCCCAGAACATTGTTTTCCTATTCAGATTGTTGGTCAGTGTACTTTTATACAATCGAGCAAGTCCCCTGGATAAAACACCCCGAAAGTCAACAGGGATATTCAAAGAATATACAATGGATTTTTGAACTCGTGGAATATAGACGGGAGGCGTCAGATGATTTCAAAAGGAGGAAATAAGATTCGGATTTGGTTTCAGTCAATTAATCCTACCGACTTGCCACAGCGGGTTTCCCCTAAGGCAACACATGATATTTAAGTCAAAATTGTCTTTTTTTATAATAAAAAACTCGTTCACTCTAGAGGAAACTAACATAAAACTAGTTAAGAAGCAGAAAGGCAGAAAAAATAAGAACAAGAGGCAAGTCAGTGGGAAAAATGTGTTTGACATCCCTGCCAAAATTGCGGTCACACTAAAAGGGACTCTGAAGAATGTCAAATACTCGGAGATTTAAAAAATCGTATTTTACTTGCACATATTTTAACATTAACAACCAACTTTACGAGCTCTTACGGTCTCCGACGGATTTAGCCTGTTAACGATTATATTAATGATATTTTTTGATTACTTGCCATTCAGGTCCACCATGGACATATGTCTTAAGCCTACCTAACAAGCGCCACTGTTCCCAGAGTAGTTGCGGTTCAGAAAAATGAAACTAATCTCGAGGATCATACATAATCGATTGGAAAGCCAAGGAACATGCGGACCAGACCCCAAATATTGAATCGGCAAAAAAGCAACAACATAACATTCCTTCAACGATTATGAACAGAAATTCCGACTACTACCACCAAGGAATTTACTAAAGACTGTTTTCCAAGCTTACACAGTAGCTATGCAATCTCCCTGAAATTGTAATCAACATTCTGAAATGTGCTTTCGTTTTGAAAATAGAACTTAAGCACAACCATAATATGAATAACCTTGCAGTATAATCCCAATATAATTCAGCCACATCAGGATTCCGACTCTTGAGCGAACTTATTTCCGGCCGACTGCAACGTCTACCGTCAATTTCAGAAGTAAGTGAGTACGTGAGAAGTAGGAACATTTCTCAATGATTTTAGATGCTCTTATACAGTCACATATATTTCCAATAAAGCATGCATAAAAACACTCGTTTTTGTACTCATTTTGTGGAATATTAAGCCTTATTCAAATTTCATACTTGAAGGCGATCTTTTTGGTTTAAAAAGGACGTTTTCACTTGCCGAATATGGCCTCTATCTGCTACCACGCTTGCATCCAGAGTTCCCTGACTAAATGCTCTATACATTCCACCTAAAGAATATCACATATTTCTCTCCGCTGTGAGGAAGAAGTTACACATCGCCCATAAAAGTTTGCGATAGACGTGAAACAAGTTGTATATTTTAAAGGCAACATTAATGAATGAACAAATACAACAATTATGAATGGGCATTTCGAGGTATTAAAGTCCCCCTGATTATACACATTGTAAAACTCAAAGATACTTTTTCTTCGAGCAGAGAATTAAAAAAATACATTTACGAGCGTGTTTTTCCGAATGTATATTTGATATGATAAAGGCATTGGGAGCATATAGAATGCTGTTTCTTAAGATGGAGATAAGAATGACCAGGGAAACTTCGCAAAGTATAATTGAAGGTGTTATTACCTCGGCTCATTGCAAACACTTAGTATAAATGCTGATCATCCAAACGCCTTTTGACCCTGTTGGTTACCTGAAAATCAGTCTAACTCAACGTGTCTGACATGCAGTGGGAAAAGAGTTCTGACTACTCAAGTCACAGCCTGCATTACTGAGCCTATACAGTGATCTCGCATGAGAGGGGGGGGGCATTTGTTCTAGACCACAATTGCCAGTCTTTTTAAAAAGCACATCTGGAGAAGATGGATGTGGGAAAATACGGAATGCAGGCCATATGATGGTCGGCCCATCCTCCATTTACATGGCAACGTCCCGGACGATGTTTATGTTCATTTATCCATGTTCTATCTAGTGAGGCATTTTAATTAGCTATGACCGACTGTCCTACTTCTACCGCAAAAAATAACAACGATATACTACAGCAGTCTAGATTTGGTTGTCGTAAGGCGGGTTACGTGGAACCTTGCAGAGTTTTCCCGCTTGAAAGTGGAATACAAAATGGACAGAGATTACTTAAACAGCGTTGCAAAATCGATTATCATGCAATCAAATCTCCAGGGATTTCAGTCATGGCAGGATGCCGGCTTTTAAATAAACTGCTTTGCGACCGCCTGAAAAAGGTGTATCCTTAAAAAATGACTACTTAAGTACTATCCGTTGTCGCGTTGATTTTATATGCCCTTATAAATTCAAATACATTTTACAGAAAACTTGCACAAAAATAGTACGTTCTGTACTCGTTCAGCAGCCAATTGCGCCTTCTGAAAATTATATACTTGAAGAAAGGGTATCGTTCGGTTTTAAAAAAACACTTCCTGGGTTGAAAAATAACTCTGAACCTTTGAAATTGTGGTTTTAAAACTGCATGTTGCATAGCTTCAGTCTAAGGGGAATCACACATTTCCCTGGGCTATGAGGAAGACGTCACAGGAGGCTTATAAAATGCTGCAATGGATGTGGATTGAGCTAGACACTTTATAAGCAACTTTAATAAGTTGATGGATAGGACGTTCATACGTGAAGACATGGTTTTAAAATAGTTTCTAATTAGCAGATAATTAAGACTGTGAAATGTTCATCCATAATACATCATACCCGTCAACTTATTTATTTTGCCTATACAATATACAACACGATCCACATCCCTTGCAAAATTTCGTGAGAAATATATGACCTCTCTCTCACAGTCTAGGAAAATGTGTGACTTTTTCCTCAGACAGAAGTTATGCAGCGTGCAGTTTGGAACCCTTGAATACAATTGGAACGGTCGACAGAGTTCAAAATTACACGGCAATTTAGAAACTTTTTTTAAAACCGAAAGATACGCTTTCTTCAAGTATTAAATTGAAAGGAGGCATAATTTGCTATCAACATACTTTGGCTAATATTTTCTATAACATATAGCTGAACCTACATTGGTATCTAAAATCAATGTGAACATGGAGGATGATTAAGAAAGTATTTTTAAACAATAGGCTTTTTGCAGGCGGTCAAACAGAAGCTCGTTCAAAAGCCGATATACGGCCGTGACCAAAATATCTTGAGATTTGGTAGCACACTAATCGAGATTATAACCCTACTGAAGTAATTTGTTCAAATCAAAAGCAAATTTCAGAATTTCGATTGAAATTCTATGACAAAAGGGACATACTGTGAGAAGGTTCGCGATCCAGGTATTTGCGTGGACGAGGAAGAAGGCGTGTCAAGCACCAGCTCAATTGATTTATTGTTCTGAGATTTCGAACTCTTACAGGAGTCCAGCTTCAGAGATGAGAACCCCTTGACAACCTGATGATTTCTGACAGTTGACTGGCCTATGGCCACTATAATTACCCTCTTTTCGGTTGCTTTCTCACCTCTGAAGATGGACTCTTGTAAGAGTTCGAAAGCTCAGGACAACAAAGCAATTGATCTGGTGCTCGACACGCCTTCTTCCTCGTCCATGGAATCTACTGTATTTACCTTTCCTGGAATTTTGTGCCTTGTTATCTGTATTACGGAGGGCATTCCTATCCCTGTTGGCGGGCAACCATATAAGTAATCTTAATCGAAAATTATAAGAAGCGTACCATGGATAAACTGTTAAGTTTCTGGTTCAGAGGCCGTTGTCATGGCACCGGACCGAGGTTGTCGCTCCAACTCAAAATCCAGATACTAAAACGCATCAGGTGTTATGCAGTTCTAAATCCAGTGGCTTGCTAGACCCGGTTCTACTCATTTGTATATCTAGTCGTCTGTAATGCCAAGATGCAAATGAAAAAAAAATCGGAAAGAAAGCAATACCATGAATGCATACCAAATAAATACTGATTGGGTGAACTTAAACTGACCAGGTTAACAAGTGAGCGAATTCTAAGCGGGAAATTGTGTTTCATGCCTGGTATGCCACAGAGACATGGAATCAGACGTCATGCGGAGATGTGACAGAAGGAATCAGGGAAGAAGGCAACATGCTGTAAAATGGTAGCTACCAGGATCCTCTTTATCAGCCGTTTCTTCCTCTCCTTCCGAGGTCACCACTGCATCTTTTTCGTCTAACACAAGATTAACGAAAACTAAAATGACCCTGTTTCAGAGGACGTGGGGAAATAGGGGGCCTATGGTCCAAGAACCACCTTTAAGCGTTGACAGGCTGTGTTCAGCTGGATGCTGAAATGAACTCCTCTTCGAAATGTTTCAGTCAGATAGCAGTATCGGGTTTACAGTAGCAATAGCGGACTCATAAGACGGATGGCGAAGAATGAGCCCAAACAGCCTCAATCGTGTTTCCACCATGGCAGGAGATATGCTTCAGACGTTTTTGTCGTGAGTTAGGTCTTTGAAGCTGGAAACGAAGTCACTTCACTCGAAGCATCATTTTCAGGCAACAGTGGTTAAAAATAACCTCTCGTGCGCACGCCCAGCACCAACAGCCGCACCGGAGGCCTGACCGAACGGATTCCAGTACGCACAGATTTCTGCTGCGGTGCTAGTGCCAAGTCGAACCCATAGTGTACTTACTAACACGGTGCACTCACCAGCACTGGGTCTTAGGACCCCAATCGACGCACTGTGGTGACAGGCTCGCGGCTAATCCACCATTGTTTATTCGTCAGGCTCGAGAGCCAGCTCATGTCGAAACTAACCTTCGCTGCAAACCGTGCCTCAATCCGTCACCTGGGCTTACGGGGGACCCGTCTTCTCTGTGGTCCATGGTTATTTAACGTAACTGGACGGAGAATTAGTATGAGCCATCGTGGTATGTACCGGTACCTGATAAGGGAACGGATGTCCGCCGATCCGATTGGTGCTTGGGAATGAACAATTTTTCCTCCTCTGGTGGAAAATCTCGAAAAGAGACGGCTAAAAAATGGTTTAACCTACAGCTGCCATTTCCGTTTGGACGTCTTTAGCGACGTCCTCTGAGATATCGAACGACAGAACTGAACTCCTGGCGTTTTCGTTCCTGATCACACACCGTGGTTAATTCGAGCGTTTATTGCAAACTACAATGTTACTACTTTCAGAGATGGTCCTCAAAGTCATAAGGTCTGCGGATGTTGCCACGACCCTAACACTACCAACAGGCGGCCTAAGAGTAAAATCTTGTCAAGTGGTAAGTCAGTGTCAGTTCAATAGTTAACAAGCAGGCTTATCAATAAGTTGATCTACTCGGGTTCAAATGTACTCAAATAAAGTTTATGTTAGTGTTTAGTTACGAAAAATGGCGGTGCCTTCAAGCAAATCTCGCCAATTGAATTAAAGTAGAATTTTTGCATGAGATCTCCCCCGTACCCAGTCATTGCAATGCGAAACCTCATTTCTGTTCATTACTTTATTATTCCAATTTCAAACGAAATTTAGACGTTAAACGTGGGCGATATCAATCGCTAGAGGAAATTTTGGTCAAATAAAGTTGGTATCACACCTTAGATACCCGTGGCCTTGTGGTTACTTTTGTTTTTAGTTTAGTTAGATACCGCCAGAGTTAGATGAATATAGTTAAATAACAATTATGCATTAAACTAACCCAACTAAACTAAGCTAAATGCAAAGAAATAAACAAAGCCTAAAACTAAACTACACGAAAACTTAGAAGTAAACAAAATGAACTAAACTATACTAATACCACCAGACCTGCAGGACAGGATTCTGGGGCAAGTGGTATCTAATGTGGTGTACCAACCTTATTGTCACCAAAATTTTAATAGCAAAAGGCTCATTATGCGACACAACCTTCTTATCAGACTTCCATGCTGGAAGTCAATGTGCTTTTGTAGGAAAAAATCATTTTTAGATAAGCTATATCATTATTTGCGAGGAAACCCCTTCCGAAAGCATAGAAAACTGACGGAAATTCTCAGGAGCTCTCGTCATTTGATCGCCAGCATGTGGCAACCCACACAAGACGACATGAATACGATCCATGTGGATGTTGCAGACGATATCTATGAGGCAAAAGTCCTCTCAAACGACGAAACGAGACAGTAATTTTATGAGATACCACCGGCATGCACAAAGCAAACGAGAGGTGTCACCCTCACTACCTTGTTTTGATGGTCCAGGTAGTATGCGCATGTCCTTTTGATACACTTCCTTTTATTCATTCAGTCACATTGTGGCAGCTGTCCCGCCAGGTTTGGCCCAGTGGCTGCTGTAGTGTTTCCGTTTTCCCCTTCCGTACGAGCGGCCCTCACAGGCTTGTTAGCCAGCAGACACAACAACAACAACAACAACATCACAGTCAAGGCCACATCTGCAGACAGCGCTTACCTTGCGCTCACCGATTCAGTCTGCCTCTCCATCCATTGTTATTGTTCTCGTGACTGGGTCTTTGACCTGACCAATCAGACATCGCACACGCACGCCCGCAACCTCACATGAACAGTGGCAAACGCATACACAAGACACCACGGCGAACTTGTACACAGAATGGTTGCATTAAACAAACCGCTTCAGACAAGCTTCCAGACGGACGCTTTTATCACTCGCAAGCAAACAGCCCCTTCACGGCAACTTGCCTTGTGTACTAATAAACTAGTCCTAACATTTCGACTGCTTTCTCCTATCGCTCACGGAATACTCTTAGTGTAGTGGTTGTAGTAGATCTCCCAGACTAGACCGCTACATATTGGTGACTTCCGACTTTCTGAACACAGCAAACTGTTCAACATTCCGTCAGCTTTTAAGGCAGTTCTATCATGGTGTCCATTCCATCTTCCGACAATGTTCTTGACCTTCTACAGGCATTGATGTCAAAACTGGCATCCCAAATCACTGCATTTACCGTTGGAGACCGACAATTGCAAAGCCGATGTTCAGCCAGAAATTGCAGACCATTTTCTTCGCGTTCCCGCGACCACCGTCAACTGCCTCCAAGTAGCTGTTGCCGGTATCACCATCAGTTTGGAGCCAGAGCGCGATGATATGTGCAGCCGTGTTCCTTCATTTCATCTTCTGCGGCTTCGGTGAAACGATTCCACCCGGCAGTAGAGGCGACTGCTGCTGGAAGTGCTACCAACCCTTACACTCGCCGTTTGTTCCTCTGGGATCGTATCGCTGGTACCAAATTCCTCATTGATTCTGGTGCCGAGGTTAGCGTGATCCCACCAACACCGGCCGCCCGCAAACAACGCACCGTTTTGTGTCTCACTGCTGCCAATAACTCCAGCATCTCTACCTTTGGTCAGCGCTCCATTACTCTTGACTTGGGCCTTCGACGGACTTTTCGATGGGTTTTCATAATCGCCGACGTATCTGTCGCCCTCATCGGTGCTGATTTTCTAGCTCACTTCAAACTACTAGTCGATCTTAAAAATCGCCGACTAGTTGACAGCATGACGAACCTCCGTGCCCGCTGCCAGTCCGACGCGAATCAGTGCCTCAGCCCTCTCACCGTCATGCCCATTTCTGACTGTCTATACCACTCTCTCCTTAGGCAGTTTCCCTGCCTGACCAACCGGGATGTAGATATAAGACACACCGTCACCCACCACATTGCCACCACTGGACATCCCACACGCACGCCCGCATCCTCACATGAACAGTGGCAAACGCATACACAAGACACCACTGCTACCTTGTACACAGAACAGTTGCATTACAACACACCGCTTCAGACAAGCTCCCAGACGGACGCTTTTATCGCTCGCAAGCAAACAGCCCTTTCACGGCAACTTGCCTTGTGTACTAATAAACTAGTCCTAACATTTCGACTGCTTTCTCCTATCGATTACGGAATACTCTTAGAGTAGTGGTTGTAGTAGATCTCCCAGACTAGACCGCTACAACATGCAACGAAGGTACTTCGTTGTGGTAACATTCGGACTTACTTTGGCGCCATTAAGATAATCTTTTTAATGTACCGCTAGTTCTCCCCCCCCCCACAATGCACTCTTTCGAGACGATCGGACACATTTTGATGCCTTTTTCCAGGACTGTCTACCTGCATTAGACGTGGATTGTGTGTTGGCGTTATTTCTCGCTAATTTTGGCACGTTTCCCGAGCTTAGGTATGTTCTGTAGACGCTGCACAGAGTGGGCCGGGGCAGACAGATGCCGCCTAAGGAAACTAGCGGGAGCCAATCACCGTGGGCTAAACGGTCAATGCGACTGAGCGTTCGTGAAGCCGAGGCACGTTCGCAATTGTCCGCTGGGCGAGGTCGAGAGTTTAATGGGTGAGATTGACTTAATTTGAGTTGACCCAAGTGTGAAAAACTCTAGGCGTTTGGCGTGATTTGAACCCGCGCGTCAGAGAAAGCCTTTGCCGGAGGCTAATGCTCTACCGCTAAGCTACAAACGCCCGCTTCACGCCATGAGTTTAATCACACTTGGATCGATATTACCCGCTCAACTTTTCACTCATATGGAATCCACCAATACGGGAGCAAGTTGACTGCCCAAGCAGGATTTCCTAAGCAATCATCTAGAATCTACCAGAATGGGATTAGGATGCGTGGTTACTGACCCATTTCAAACTGTTCGTTTCATCTTAGTATGCGAATTATGCTAACTAGACGGGTTAACTAACCTCAAGGCGACGTGACAACTAGAAGGGAAGGCTAAAGCTGACGTCCGCGGATGTGACGTGTGTTTCAGGTCGAGGAAGAATAATCCTTGCAGTTCATGTTACTTGCCGCGTCCTCGATGCGCGTCTATCGAAACCATCTGTTTCAGTACACAAGTACATTTATTGTGCCTCAATTTTTCCCCAAATATGATTACAGGCATAAGGTAGAACAGTCCACGGAAACCTGGTCTCCTTAAACACGCTGCACATGGCGAATCATGCCGAGTCCCTGAGCGATACCGCAAAAGTAACGTGGTATGTAGGACCAGTGAGCAGAAGTTTTACCTAACAAATTCGTGAGCTGAAGTAAATCATCTCTGCACAAGACCGCCAACCAAAGGTCGCCTCACAAGCTACACTTTTGGTCGATTGGGAGACTATGACCCTCAGCTCTACATTTTGAGTTGTTGAGGTCAACTGTAGATGTAATGAACAGGTCTCGGACCTAAAAACAGTGTGCCCGAGCGGTTAACAGAAGCGCCCACTCCTAAGCAAACGCCCGGCTGCAAATTAACCTCGACTTCACAGCAGTCCACCAGAAAATACTGTCATCTAGCCAAAACTAAATTGGCTTTCGGACTGAACGGATGGTTTTTGAGGTATCATACTAGCGGTGTTGAGTATCAGCAGCATCGGAAAGGGCATCTTTGGGAAGCCAACCTTTCTCAGAAGACTGAGGCTGCAAAAAACCAACCACTAGAATTTGCCTTGTTCAGCGCTTCAAATGCCTTTAAACTCTTCATTCAAATATTGGACAATTGCTAATTGTTTTGTGTGATAGAAAATGCTTCTCATTTATATGTGCAGAAAATGGACGGCTTCGCAAAAAAGAGGGTGGTCACACACGGCACTGAGATAGCCCCATACGGACAGCTCAAAAGTCGGCAGAACGTTCAGTGCTCTTTCCACAGGTACGTTTGGCATATCTCTTTAAGCGTAGGGGCTGGCGACAAAATTTGCTGGGCTGTAAACTGTTACTGATACTAATGACCAATAGAAAATCATCTATAAACGATGCTGTTCCCAGAACAAACCAAACAGATGCTACCCAACACCGTGCAGTGTCCGGTTCTTCCCCTTGGCGCTTACATGAAATGCGTCCGAAGTTGGAAGCTGGATGACTTTTGATAGTCCAGACAACGAGACAAGAAGGCTCTGAACTATATACCTAAACAGCTACAACTTCCTCCGTAAGGGTCATCAATTTTTCCCATTTCTGGCACAAAATCTTAACCAGAGGCCTCAAAAAGGGGTCCATTCAACAAATCACCGGAGGGTTTATGAGAAAGGGAGAAGAAACAGTGAATTCGATCTTATTCCATGCGACTTTGGAAAGCCTGGATCAGAAAAATCGTCAATGAACGCGTCCATGTCGCATTCCCGCCGAACGTTCTGCCCAAAAAGTATCCAGATTTAAATTGCCCGATCCAACCGAAACTTAATAGTTCTCCTGAACGAGGTGCACCGGCTCAACGGTCCTCATTGTCTGAATACAAAGGGAAAGTTGGAACTGAAGTAATGTTTACATACCTAGCCTGGGTGTCTGAGCAGTGTAGTACTTTCTGTCATTGCGAGGATCCAACTGGTCCCTGGATCCCAGACGAGCCATCGTCATGAATCTGGTGGTGATGCTAGCGTGGGCCTGCTTCGATAGATTCATGTACTTCTTTCGCAGCTCCATAGCCTTTAGCAGAGCTAGCGCTGCCTCAAAGAGGTCATCCATTGGGACCTTCAGTAAAAATAACACAAACAGAAAGGGAGTAGAATAGGCTACTTTATGTCCATATCGGTAATATTTTGTTACGAGCGACGTCCAAGTACGTATTCTTGAAGGGTACATTAACAGTGCTGAGTGCAGAGCATGAGGGGTCGAATGTGGGAAGTTAGTAGGAACGAGGTGGGGGAAATGGACAATATGGTAATAATATGCCCTGACTGAGACTGGGTTTGATATTTCCAACAAACGTCGGTAAATGACTGTAACTTCGTCTTATAACCAGACCAGACGATGAGACGTTTCGAAGTCAACCTGTCTAACTTCATCCATGCCTCCTCTAAAGTCCCAGTCAGCCAAAGCCCACAGAGTGGAAGAGTTTCATTTCAAAGAGGAGAGACCACACTAGTGAGTTGAAGTGTTGAGTAGCGACGAACAGCAAAACCGTTTCTGCTTCCATAAACCAGGGCTCACGTCCCTAGTGTTTCGACAAAAACGGAGGAAGCACCGCCCAAAATTCTCAAATTCACTCGTGTGTAACGATTGTTTTGCACTAAATTTCGGCTATAATTATTTTTCTGTAGTTCTCCTGTACGAAATAAGCTCTCCTATTTAAAACCATGCACTATTTGGTTTCGAAATATTTATGAAATTTTTGTGAATGAATGTTTAAACAGTTTGAAGAACCGAATATTTTTCTCGCTTCAGACTACGTCAGATGACGGTAGTTTTTGACTTTTAAGATGTCCCCCTTCAAAGAAAGTACCGTCAATGGGACTCGTGCATCTCAGTTTTTGAATGGAAATTAAATGCCCGAGTGAACGATAGTCCAATCCGACTGAGAGAATCATTTACAGTGTCCTCTAGCGAAGACTGACTACATTTGACCGAGCAGGGAGTCGCCAGGTCCGAGTCCGTTTTCCACGCAAGCATTTATTTTTCGACTGCGCAAACTTTATGTCCACAATTAGGGTAGATGTGTGTAACTTAGGCAGTCATTTTGTTGGCTGATAGTCGGACACAGGCGCCAGCTGAAAGTCTAAACATGTGTACCATCGAGTTGCGGAAACGGCCTTTCGCCATTGCATATTCACACTACATGTAAAACACTTTCAGGGATCTCATACTGAGTCCAAGGTGCCCAAGAGTCCCTTGATGCCTTATTGGACTCTGAAGAAAGCAAGCACAACAAAAGACGAACATTGGAACTAATACAACATGCATCCTGTAATATAAAGCGCCTCAAAATTATGCAGAGGAGCTTGGAAGGTCATCGGAGAAGCTAGCGTTAGGGGGGAAATTCTGCGCTGATTAAGGCCCGGGAGGTATACCGCCGCAGAAGACTAGAATGGGGAGGCGCGGAAAGGGTCGGTCTCGAAACGCGGGATAATGCGAAGGTAATAATCTGTATACTGATGCTGAAGGTTGGCGCGCCAATTATGCTGATGAGAAATATTTATGCACCACGGCTATGCAATGGCACTAGGCTAATTGTCAAGCGACTGATGTCATACCTCATAGAGGCCACAATTATGACCGGTTGTGCAAAAGGGGAGACTGCTTATATCCCCCGAATTCCCATCGTGCCATCTGACACTCCGTTTAATTTCCGACGACTTCAATTTTCCGTGAGGGTTTGCTTCGCCATGTCCATCAACAAGTCCCAAGGTCAAACCTTCAGGGTGGCTGGAATTCACCTGGAAGAATCATGCTTTTCCCACGGTCAGCTCTACATTGCGATATCTCGGGTTGGCTCGAAAAGCAATTTGTACGTTTTGGCACCCAACGGCGTTATGAGAAATGTCGTTTGCCCAGAAGCATTAGTCTGACGAATCTACCTTCCATCTCCTTACGGTGCGTATTGATCCTTATTTCCTGCCTTCTCATGATCCCGTATTTCTCACTTCTGTTTAATTTCAAAATTCTGCTCTCTCAAGGCCCACATTTACCACTTTCCGCCGCATACATACTTATTTACTCGCTCATATTTTAATGCCACCTGTGGACACGTTTGTGATGCAGTTGGACAAGCATGAAAAAAGATGTTCTTTGTAATGATGCTAGACTAATTACATTGCCGCTCGGCAGCAAGTAAGGTTTGCCACTAAACTTCTCTGGCAGAAATTTCCTTGAAAAACCATACGGCTCGCTACTTTTCAGTACTTTGTTTGCTTAGAATAACTGTTGACGATCGTTGGACTCCCGTGCTTCGATATCTGGTCGACAGACCCGGTAACCAGCAGGGGTGTACGATGGGCTCAACTCCGGTACTCGAAGATGTTCTCGTGCCCATTGCGATCTTCCCCTCATGTGACCATTAGGGTATTGATCAACCGCGATGGCCTCCTCCTGACATGATTCCAACACTTTCAGCAGCAGGACATCCGATTTACATACACCCGTCGCCTCCCCCCCCCTCCCGGCCTCAGCCCCACACTCGACAGTTTTTCTCCTTAAAATCCCGCAAAACGGCATTCGAAACTTGACTTATGGAAAATGCCTACCCAACGCTGATCCATTTCTGGCAGCACCACAGGTTCTGCATCATAACTATGTACAAAGAGGGAGTTCAAAGGTATTGACCTATGAATTTCCCAAATAAAGCTGAAATTACCTGGACATAATCATTTTAAGAAGTTCTCATATGCCGTTTGCCTACCTAAGGGTCAACATGTAAGGAAGCCCAAGGCGAAGCCGGGCTTTCGCGCTAGTTATGAATAAAAAGGTAATTAGATAAAGTTACTAGGCCCGTTTTTACGTCTTGCTACCAATGAAAGGTGGAATAAATCTGCGGGGACATAGAAGGCATTCTTTCTCTGAGTGCTATCAGTGAGTAGGTCAGGTAAATAACTGGGAGGTTCGATTTCAGCGACGGAACCCCAATCCTATCGAAAAATACCATTTTGGAGACATATTCGACATAAAACTGCGTTGCGAACAGTTCCGTCAAAGGATTCAGAAGACTAGTCGACGAATATAGGCGTACTTTTGGTAAACTGTCATCGGGCCACTACATTTGTACGGGAACGGATTACAGGTGAAAACGTGCGGTCGATTATTTTCGTTTTTTTACACCAATGAGTCATGGAAATAGGGTGGGCGTGTGTCATGTGAGGTTAAGCGGCAGTGAGGGCTCGGCGGGACTGTTCCTGGGGCGAAGGGGTGAAATAGAGGGCGTGGAGGAACGCACGCAATTAAGCGACCATCGACTAGGCTGGGCACGGAGCTGTCAGAATAGTCCTCTGTGTGCACAACACGGGATTCCTCAACCTGATAGTGGCGGCTCCTGTTGTTGCTAGCAGACGCTGACCCACGGTCTTGGGGGAGTTTGGTGGAACCTTAGAAATCACACGGAAGGCTTCGTTAGGGTCCACCCGATGTCCGAAATCAACACTGTGTGTGCGAGAATAGCACTGTTTATGCTCTTACGTCGCTCCTTCTCAGTCATGCCGTGAAGTATTCCCTTATTTTTGGGGATAGGCACCCACTTGTACGAGCTATATAACCTGCTTCATAGGAACAATTACGTGAGAAGATTTGCATGAAGATGGTCTGAGCTGGCAACCTATCCGTACCCGTTCCATGTAAAACCAGGTTGGCTGGGAATAAAACCCGAACTCCCGAACGGCCTGTTCAAGGCTTCTTATCAGGAGTTCACTTACCGCATTCCATTGAAAGGGAGATTCGAGGTATAAGGTCTTTTATTCCACAGAAAGTGTGATGCGTTTTAGCGGTCTCGCGATACCCGGGGTATTCGTTCTCACGAAGCAGGTCCTGCATCTCTATAAGCGTGTCGTATAAATGGAACATTTATATACGCATAGCCGCTTCCATACTTCCTCCGGCTCAGTCGAAAAGTCTTGTAGGTCTTTAATTTCCTCTGTGTTAAATCAGTGTAACTGTTTTGACTATTTTCGGGTCTGTTCTGGCGAAAATTCATCTCATGGTTGTGTGCCATGCCCAAGATATCGTTATTATTATCATCACAACAAGCCATTAAATCCGAGCCTACCATAGAAAAGCAAACACGGAGTCCTTTCGCCTACTAGCCCCATCATTACCGCTATCCTTCCCCTTCTGGCTGACGTTCCTTTTGTCAAAAAGGCTCAGAGGACTCCTGACCCCTCCCCCAAGCTAGATTTGTGGAAAATAACTGATTGGGAACTGCTGGATGTGTTGCCTATGAGGGCGTGGCCTCCTCTGCTTTGAGTACCTCGTTCTAACGGCGAAGATTGGTCTAGCCTTTTTACAATACATTTATCCAAGTTTCCCCCTTTTATGACAGGAGGAGAGCAGTTATTCCAAACCACAAAACGAAAAGTTTTCAGAAACCCTGGATAAACTCCTCGCGTTCTCTACTTGTATCAGTGCTCTGAACAGAGTTCAAAATAAGACCACTTTCTAGTGTTTTAGAGGAAAACCTATGTTTAAGACGCCGGTATTTTCAACCGATGGACAGAGGAACCCCAGACAAAACATGCCTAACGAAAGCCAAGATTAGGGGCAGACAATCTGCGCTAAACCTCCACATTTTCGATAGGTTTTCAAATGCAAATAAAACGTTCAGGTAAGCTTGCGAAATTTGTTACAGGTAAAGACAATGAAAAGTAAGTTTCTATAGGGTAGAACGGGAGATTTTGACTAGAAATCCTTCCGTTTACTAGGGAACAGTAGACTCTTATAGCTATACATAGGGGCTACTGTCCTAAGATAGACAGAATTAGTAAACTGACAAAGAGAACATAAAACTGGTGGCATAAGAAGATAACTTGTCTAGCGTTTCAGATTCACGCTCAAAGTTATCATGAGTTATCATAAACCAAACAGCCTTAATAAATATGCAGGTAAGGATTGTTGTTATTGCCGCCTAAACAGGACACGAGAATGGGAACTATCCGCCAAATTAAAATAGATGCGGGGGATAAATAGTCCCCTGTTTTAACTGCTTCTGTGGCCCTGACAGGATGAGGGAACGGAAACGGGTGGTTTTGCGCTAAATACCGGGAAATTGGGGTTAGAGTAGGGTTAATATTCAAGTGAAGATTTGCGTTATTGTCAGGGCTAAAACACAGAAATAGGTACACTTCTCGCAGTTAAGCGCAATACCATCTGCGTTACGGGGAACCGTTCTTATGCCCCTCTCCAGCCTAGGGGGGAATATAAACGCCCCCCCCACTGGTGACTTTTTTAATGAACGATAGTGAAGAGCAACCATCAGTTCTGCGTATACACGCATCAGTTCAAGTCCCTGCAAAGGGGGGAGGCTTTTGACTAGAAATCCTTCCGTTTACCACAGAACAGTAGACTCTTATGGCTATACATATGGGCTACTGTCCTTAGATAGACGGAATGAGTAAACTGACAAAGAGAACATAAAACTGGTGGCATAGAAAGTTAGCTTGTTTAACGTTTCAGATTCACGCTCAAAGTTATCATGAGTTATAATAAACCAAACAGCCTTAATAAATATGCAGGTAAGGATGATTGGTACGGCCGCGCCAAAACAGGACACGAGAATGGGAACTACCTGCCAAATTCAAATAGATGGCCTTGTGATAAAGTTCGGGGGGGGGGTTAAGATTCCCCTGCCTTAACCACTTCCGTGGCCCTGACAGGATAAGGGAACGGAAAGGGGTGGTTTTGCGCTAAATACCGGGAAAATTTGGGGTTAGAGCAGAATGAGAGTTAATATAAGAGTTTAGGTTTGTGTTAGTGTCAGGGTAAAAACACAGGAATAGTTACACTTCTTGCAAGTTAGCGTAATACCATTTGTGTTACACGGAACCGTTCTTATTCTCCTCTCCAGCCTAGGGGAATAGAAACGATTCCCACTGTTGAGTTCGTTCAATGAACGGTAGTGAAGAGTAACCATCAGTTTAAGTCCCTGCAAAGGGGGGAGGGTGGACCTGCAGGTTCCACCAAGTTAAAATGCGGACCCACATACAGGTTGAACACCAAAGGATCTGACTCCGTACAAGAGGTGCTAAAGAAGAGGACAGGTGCATGTGAATACACCAACAGGAACGCATGCACACAACAAAACTGCACAAACACGCAGGAATGACGGTAACAGACACAAGGACGAAAGTGAGGTCACACCTTCATTGCATCATCCGGGCCGGAGAAGCTGGTCTGTAGCATGAGAGAAACTGCAGACTGTAGAAAGCGTAAATAATCCTACTATAAGGAAACATTTCCGAAAAACGGAGAATGGCAAACAGACAAAAGGGCAGGAGAAACTTTTCAGCAGAAAATGGCTTCCCAGTCCTAATTGCGATTTAAGGAAAATAGGACTTGGGCCGCCAATGGAAACAAATGTTTGCATTCTAGGTACGTGTGCGTATAGCTTCAGAAGAAGGCCGGTTAAGTGCCGGAATCATATCTTTTCTCATCCGCACTTTCGATCTCTTGCTGGAAATCATCGTCGGAAATTAAAGGACAACGAAAAAGCAACAGTTATAGTGGGCAGTGGCCAAGTAAACACTAGTAACACCAGTCAGGAGTCAACTGCGCAGGAACTTGGTTTGTTATATATAAGCAGAAGAGGCGTGCGAACTCAGGAGACGGTCAGTGATTTTGTGTTTTTAAATTACGCAGAATAAGCGAGGTTTCGGTTTTGGTCTGTGTGGGAAAATCTAAAGCTGCAGAATATGCTGGGAACAACTTCTACATCCCACCTCCATTGTGATCCGAAAAAACGACGCGTATATATGTTGCTCAATTTTGATTTTTGGCGTTCTAAAAACATGCATGAGATTTTTTAATCCTACACTGCACTATTTTTGTCGAACACTGTTTCCGTCTGAAGGAAGGGAATAACTGTGCTACAAAAAGTAAACAATGAGAATGTCGGAGGCTTTCGAATCCCTAATAATGTAGTCTTATATCCATATGTCTACACAACACAAAACACGACCGATCTTTACTAAAATGTTCTAAACATGTCAGTAGCTCTTTTCACAGAGATGCGGTAAAGTATAGGAAGTCACTAAATGCAAATAATGTACTATGGAAACGTCAGAAACGCAGGTTGTATTTCAAAACATGCACGAATGATCCCCTTCCACTAGTATGCAGTTTGAATTATCCCCAAAGAACATGCCGTATTTCATGAATGGATTAGGATTAATTAGATGTTCTAAACCCCTAAAAATTCCCAGTTAGCGTACAAAGACATGTCAAGTCTTCGCAAAGGGGTTTATCGCCCAGGTTAAGTTTTTTTGGTTCCATTGTGCTCGTCATCGTCAGTTGGAATGAATTGCAACTTAAAGCCAACATGCCATTGCACATGAACAAACACAATGGAATGTCTCGCTAGACGGTTAATGGGATTGCGTGCCAAGTACATCACAGAAAAGAGCAGAATCAAGCGAATGGTACAGAGTTGGAAAAGGGTACCGGATAGATCAGTCTACAAGAGAGCATTTAATGAGGTAAGATGGCCGATTTAGATGCGGCACTACTTTCTGAGCGTAGACTCTAGCGAGAAAATAAACCTACTTAATTATTTACCACAGGTACGATCTAAAAGTCCGCACATGTTTTTCGCCGATATTCTGCCGCTGTAGCACACAGTTGCGAAGGGTTCGGCTCGTCGGTGAGCCCTCTAGCATCCCCTCTGGTAGATGCTCCCGTTTTTTTGACTTCCTGGGAAATTAATTTCTGCCCGTTAGCAGCTTGTGAATACTACGCATTTATGCCACAGTAGCTGGTGGATTTCAACCCAAATATTTACATTAAATTTCGGTCTACGTCTGTAGACCTTTGAAAAACCCAAGTTTGAAATCAATTTCTGGGGAAAGTAAAGAGCTACAGAGAGTAAATCGCTTATCGGGTTCCTGTCCCTAACAAGAAAACCAACAAGAGGTCTTTATTGTCTACAAAGTATGCACAGTAAGCCGAGTCAGAATGTGTGCATAAACATTTTTAAACTTGAGGTTTCATCTCGTGGTGATATTAATTATTTCTAGAAAAGCGTAGGTGGTTTACGATTGCTGTCAATTTAGGCTTGAATTTTAAATAAATATGGCAGGGATTTATCGTCCACAAAACGTCGTCTTACACCAGCATGTTCTGCCACTTGGACTGGGAACCACAGCAGACGCGTCTTCGACCGCGTTCCCACCCGCCCTCAGGGCGGCCAAGGTCTGCTACACCAAACCTCCCTATGGTGGATCCATCTCTTCTCCTCTCCATCTGTTTTTTTATGACAGAGCAGCCTCTCCTGACTATGCTGCTCAGAATCCTCCTCCTCCTCGCCGCCGGGATTGAGGCCCACCCGGCGTGGTTCTAGATCCAACAAGGGCTACTTGCCTGCCACTTGGATTTGGTCAGCAGGAAAGGAATATCTTCCTAATGTCGCAGGGGAGACTGTTGCCAATCAGTCCTTAACGCAATCCGAGGCGACTCCCACTGCCTTCGTAGAAAAGTCAGGCGAAGGACAACGTCGTTCTCAGAAGTAGTGTGAGCTTACGGAGCAATATTATATGCAAATACTGTTTCAGAAAAGGACAAGTATCTATCTATCTATCTATCCCACCCGCCCTCACGGCGGCCAAGGTCTGCTACACCAAACCTCCCTACGGTGGATCTATCTCCCCTCCTCTTCATCCCTGTTTTCGAACACGGAGCAGGCCCTCCCGACCACGCTGCCCCGACTTCCCCTCCTCCACGCCGCCGGGGTTGAGGCCCACCCGGCCGGGCTCCTGACCCAACAAGGGCTAATAGCCGGCCAACCAGCCACCGGAGTGGGAGCATGATAAAGGCCACGGGTAGCTAGTGCCTGAGACTGAGCGCGCCACCAACATTCCACCCCCCCCCCCCCCCCCTAGGTTCTGCAATTGCTATGGGAGGGCAACCCAAATAACGCCTGTTGTGCCCTGATCTAGCCCGTGTATTGGCCCAACGCAACTACTACGCGACCCGTTTAGAGGGGGTCATGTTCCCCAATAAGTATTATACAGCACCAGTACACAAATTGGCCATCAAAATTTGCCCTTTACTGCAATTTTGTCATCTTCAAGCACAGGGCCAATAAGTGAAAGAAAAAAGGACATGATAGAAGACCTTACCGCGTAGGTGTCGTCACTGCCTATACAGACGCGTTGGTATTCGACAATAGCTGGCTGACTGGCAGCGGTAGCTGAGGCTGGGGTCTCCCGTGATGGTGGTACGTAGGTCAGAGGGATGCTCAGGGCAGGCCGCTCCAAGGCCTCTCCTGAGGCCGGAGCCCGAGGACCGGCAAGATGACCGCCGGGTGGACGAGGCCGTGGGGAAGTGGCTGGCAGCACACCTATCGTCTCCTCGGTGAAGTCGAAAGGCTCACATTCATCTGACCCAAGAACCGCGGTCTGGCGGGCTGGGCGGCGTCCGGTGGGGGAAAATTGGGCGGGCGGCGTTAAACCTCCACGACCAGCTGAGACCGCGGAGGAAGAAAGAAGGGCACTGAGCTTTTCCAGGGCCTGCTTGTCCAGAAAGTCGTCTTCACTGTCAGAAGAAGAGGGCAGATGAAAGCGAGCACCGCCACCGGTCACCTCTTCCTCCACTCTTCCGTCTACGTCTGGTGAAAAGCCCAGAGGACTACTGTCGTGAATACAAAGATAACAGAATAAATTCAGTAAATTTGTTCGTGCGCGAAAGCATCCTCGTCGTGGATGAGGTGAAATGGGTCAGTTAGCAGGTACGCAAATATGTCAGCAAAAACACTTTTATTGGTGTCCTAGATACTAAGTGAGTTTGCTGTAATAGGCGGTCAAACTTGGTAAAACACCAAGAAAAGTTCCGCTTTGCCAAGGAGCTCGCAACGCAAACCCTCAATGACCGT
>JAYGXS010000001.1:65290478-65322244 GCA_036362985.1 Ligula intestinalis
TTTATCGATTAATTTTATGTTGTTTAGAATACCAAGTTTTTAGAAAACATCAATCCTGAAAATGTAAAAACATCGCTGTATCTGACAAAACCTAGGCTTCAAATGTACAGAAAGCCTTTCTATTCAAAAAGCTGTGTAAATAAACCAGCTTAATTCGATTAACGTTTGGGAACAATCCTTTGGTAGAGTTTGCATTTAAATTTTCTGAAAAATAAGTACATTTTATAAATGGGGTCGTTAACAAGCAGCCAGGAATACGAGTAAGGATTCCAATGCTGTTTTATGGGAATTAGCTGGCTATTTTTTCGTTTTTTCCATGGCTTGAGATACACTTGACTGAGTTTAACAGATTTCAGCTTGAGTGCGCCGATAGGGACGTCACAGGAATTTAAAAAGTCATAAGCTCACATGCTGACAAGTCGGTCAGCGAATACCAGAATTAAATAAAATCGTCAGGTAAAATCGTAAACATGTCATTGGGTGTACATTAGATGAACATTCCTTTCGAAAAATTTCTTCACAGGTATTTCCGGTGTTGAATTACGATGAGTTTAATATCGATCTTCACGATTTCAGAGTTTTAATCGATTGCTCATAAATGCAACCTCTGTTCTGTTTCATCAGAACTCTCAAAATGTGATATTTCCTAGAAACACTAACGGAATTAGGGAGCTCGTGGACTGTGGTTCTAATATAGACTGCCGTTTGGGTCATATTTGTCGACTTAGTCAAACATGAAACTCGTAGACTAGGTCAAACTTTGTATGTTGCCTCCATCTACATCCTTG
This sequence comes from Ligula intestinalis, assembly GCA_036362985.1. Taxonomy (NCBI): domain Eukaryota; kingdom Metazoa; phylum Platyhelminthes; class Cestoda; order Diphyllobothriidea; family Diphyllobothriidae; genus Ligula; species Ligula intestinalis. The sequence continues at coordinate 65,291,267 of JAYGXS010000001.1, forward strand.
TGGTGGGAATCAGTAATGAACAGCAGCATGCTACAATGGCTTAAAGAGCGCTGAGCGAAACGCTGAAACGGCAGTCATACAGTTCTTCGAGCTCTGCGTCTTCGTAACCCAGAGTCAGAGTATTGTTGGCTAGTTGGTTGGCGGCAAAGAGATCAATACTTTTCGTTAGAGACTCTATTGGCCGCGTCGGTAATATTTCTCGATTACTGATTATCTAAGTAGGCTCTACAGTGAAACTACCAGACCACATGGAACGACCGTAATTGGTCCTGCCTACTAGGGTAGACGGGCAGACCGGAGGGCTTTGAATCGCAGCCGACAGTGAGTGACCCTGTGGACCCAAAGAGATTCCTCTGACTCAGGGACCAGATAGCCCGGTTGGAATTTCGGGTTCTCCTTGCCTGTGGTTGGTGTAGTGCTGATAGAAGAGGAAACCCAAGTCAGACGTAATAATTCAGGCTTTCTTTGCCTTTTTAGGTGCATTTTTTTGAATTTTATAAGAAATTTAATCGATGTCTGCTTATATCTACAATATAGGGTACAGCATTAACCTAAAGTCCGGTGGTATCTTCGTACTAGGGGTGATCAGACTCCGCGGTCTCCCTTATTCACAGGAAGAAAATTCAGAAGTATTTCCATAAAACTGCATTTTATTGGGAAATTTATCAGTGGAGAGTCCTTTCCTCGGGGCTGTGGTCTGGACAGTGATGGATGCTAGAAGGAGAAGTGGTAGTTTGAGCAGTTAGCTAAACGGCGATTAGTTGAGGCTAAAAATTAACGCATTCTTTCCAACCATGCAACAGCGGCCGAGATCGACGTTTGTCAACTGACAAAATAGCGTGAACTCAAGTTCGATGTTCGGATGGGTTGGTTCATCTGTGTTTCTAAATGGAATGGTAGATTCTTCACCATGACTTGGAATTCAAACAATAGTCAAAGAACTTGAAGCACAAAATTGGCGGCAGTAAGCAAAGCTGACGCAAAATGCACTACCAGTAAGGTCATATGAACAGTACTTTAGCATGATTAGACACAAGTTCATGCACCTGTTTTCGGACCCCATTATCCCCCCAGAAAGTGTCAATCTAAATCTTCAGTGCTGTGTAGGAGGAATAGCCTGATCGTGACTTTGAAAACTTGAAGCCATTTCCTACTGTAATTCTAACATTGGGCTTTGCACAAAATCTACACTTAAAGCTCAAGGGTAAAAATAAACCTAACACTTAACTCTCCCGCAGGACTAAACTAATTACCTCACTTTATGCAGCAAACATTTTGTTGGGATGACCCGGACGCGAGTCATCACTCGGGCAATCCCGAGACTGTTAGAAGATTGGAAGCTGACTGATGGCCGGTGCATACAGTTACAAGCGACCTACAAAGCGCGAACCTTAGGCCAGGACAAAGAAGGCTTGCGGAGTCAGACGGTCCTGAAGCCGAGTGCCGTTATAAGTGAGATCAAGCTGGGGACAGATGCCAGATATGCCTAAGCGAATGTGGGTACTGGGAAAGCCAATGGGGAGCAACGACGACTGCCCCTTAAATAGCGAGGCTGCCAGCAGAACGGGGACTCTGTTGTGGACACGCTGCCGATCACACGACACTGCTGCCGAAAGAGACCGACGACAGAAGACTGCTGCTGGACACGTGACGACCAGACGAGACTACTGGACACACGGAACAGTGTTGATGTACTTGTACAAGTGACAGTAAAGAAGCATCAGTTATCCTATCCTGTCTTCTCTTCCTAACACGCACTGGGGGAACATAACCGGTGTTGACACAGGAACACACTAGGTTACAATACGTGGTTTCAATGAACAAAATAAAGGCACTCCAATGGGCTCGCCTATCAAGTTTGGTTGCTGCCTAGACGAGACCGACCACAGAAGGCTACTGCTGGACACACAGACCAGAGTGCATGCACTAGTTAGTACCAGTGACAGTAAAGTACTAGTTGTTATCCCATCCTGTCTTCTCTTCCTAACACGCACTGGGAGAACATAACCGTTGTTGACACAGGAACACACAAGGTTACAACACATTTGGAATAGTAACCAGGGGGTGGGATGTGAAAAAGGTCAGTGACCCCAGAAATGTGCTAACTACATTCGTTACAAAGTTCACTGGGTTATTTGCACGGCAGTTGGTGCAATAAATTTATGCAAGCGACGTGCAAGATAGCTGGCTGTTTCCTGTTCTTTGCGTCTATGATCATGCTCACACCTTGCCGACTGCCGGACTCTCCACGCAGTAGCGTCCATTCTTTTCTCAAATGTCACCCCTGCGTTTTTCAGTGCACTCCGGACGCAAAACTCTACTTCATTCGGGGCCTAGATTCGGAAATTCAGAGATTGTTCTTATGTTTTCTCCCCCTCCTTCGAACGGAGGTAACGGCGTCCAGGAGGCGCTTAGACTGTCTTCGCTGCATTTCTGCATTATCCCTTTGTCTGCGTGACGTTTGGATCCCATGTCAGTTGACGTCCGTGGACATGGACTGTCTGGAGGTTGATGCAACCCCAAGTGTTTTAACTTTCTGAGATGCTCTAATCGGGCGATTAACGTAAAGGGGAATTCTGAACTTTTCACTCGCAGCAACGCAGTCAGTCGACATTAGCACATTTTCCGTTGAAATATGTGCTAGTGCAAGCAAGAGCAGTTAAATTTACTAATTGTACAGATCTACCGACTAAATTTAATCGGAGGTACTAAATAAATATTCCCTACTTCAACACCGTGTCGACAACGCTATCTGCTAAACGTCAAGCGATTTCGCCAGTCGGCATATTGATAAACTACCTGCTCCGGGAATACTTGGTGGCATAGCCAGTGTCCGAACTAACAATAATAAGCTTGGCACTAGAATAGATTGACGCCGTCAACGCCGTTCTTCTGTTTCAGACAAGAGACCTTTTCAGTCAGTAGACAAGGCCACTATCGACTTTCATGCCTAAATGCATCCAGCCCCAACCATTAACGCTACGTCCAACCGTTTCCTTCGGGCTCCGTTTACTCGCTGTACTTGACAGTAACCTGCAAGGGACCGTCAGACACCGGCACGCCGTCTGACCATCGGCCGAATATTAGGTAACTGGGCATGTCGATATGGAGACGAATAATTAAAATCCCATATTCTGGCTTGATTGCAACTTTTGTAGACCCGATTTTGTTCAGCCTTACAGTTAATCGTTGGTAGGCAAAGAAGAGCCTGACTACAACAGCAGCATAGTTACTTGTCAACATGCGACCACATTCTGAACATTCTTTTTAAACTAGGAGCCTGTGTGAACCGTGAGTGAATTATGTACATGAAACTGCGACCATGTCCCCTTTTCTAAATATGAGAAAAGCCAAATAATAACCTTTAACTTGTCATTTCCAAATCCTCCTGTGAATTATTTTGTTATTTAAAGTCCGACTGTGAGTTTTCAGATAAATTTTGTAGATGCATAGTTTATATCCAGCCTACTGAGGCAATGAGTAAAGTAGGCGCGCGGTAAAGTTCATTTTTGTCGGCGATCCGTAACAATCTGCGGTCAGTGACCTATCTAATATAATGTAGCCCGAAATTCTAACGCCTGTTTTCGACTAGCAAAGATCAATTTAGTGGGGTCGTAATATCACTCAGCATACGGCATACTCCAATGATAGATCATATGTGCCAAGATACTGGCTTTAAGTATATCTCCTTTCGGCCACCTGCAATAGGCATGCTTGGTAAACAAATGACTTCTTAAGTAGTATGTACTTTTGCATTTATTTTCTATCTATTTCTAACTTAAAGGCTATTTTATAGAAAACATGCCATAAAATACCGTTTATTGTACTGATTTGCTGACCAATCGGAGCTTCTTCAAATTTTATTTTCAAAGAAAGGCTATGTTTTGGTTTCAAAAGTTTCTAATTATGAAAGTTTGTAAGACCGCACAATGTCAATTTGAATAGCATCCTACCTGTGCTTTTATTAATGTTCCTACATTCATTAAAAAATTGTGGGAACTGTATGGTAACTTCTTAATGCTAAAGAGGAATTTATTACTTTCCTTGTGGATTGTACATGGAAAACCCTAAACGTAAATACAATGGCCAATGGGGCTCTACATTATTCGAGAATTGTAAAACATTTTAAAACCGATGGATAGCCTTTCTTCAAGTATGAAATTGAAAAAAGATAAATGATTTTCAATCAAATGAGTTGGTATTATAAACGATATTGTAAGCATGTTTCCTATGAAATTTATTTGAATTTTTAGGGGAATACTACTAAAGTTGTCCCTTGTTGACGAATGTGGTGTTTGCAAGTGGACGAGAAGGTGGACGAGAAGGTCGGCCTTCGAAAACCAACAACCTGAGGTGTCTACATTTCCAGGTTTGTGCCGCATTATGAGAGATAGTACAAAAAGACGTAAATAGTCCTCCCTAATCAAAAAATCGTTTTAGAATTTCGACTAACCTCTCATGAAATGGACCAGTTTTTTGACCGTTGTTGACACTGTTTTTGATACTGACTAGACAGAGTGGACGGCTATCGCTGATGCGTCCAATCAGCAGTGAAAAAACCTGTCCACATATAAGGCTGAAACCTTCCGTACGAAACTCCCGTATTGTATAGTTGCCATAAGGTTGCAAAGCTGATACGATGATAGAAATATGAAGCAGTTTTCGCGGTCCAAGACCAGCCAGCTAAGAAACTTCTAAGCCCGTAACGATGAGTATGTCAGGGGACTAACTCTCCACCCCTTAATATAACCTCTATAAATTGGGAACCGCAACAGACGCGTCTTCGAACCGCGTTCCCACCCGCCCTCCCGGCGGCCAAGGTCTGCCACACCCATCTCCCTACTTTGGACAAACACCCCGCAGCCCAACCCGTGTATTTGATGACGGAGCAGCCCCTCCCGGCTACGCTGCTCCGACTCCTCCTCCTTGCCGCCGGTATTCAGGCCAACCCTAGACCTCTCTGGTACTGCTCGTTCTGCCGAATCCGCCTGGGCCGCCACGACTGGTCTGTACGTTGCGGCTCCTGCAATGGTTGGTGCCCTCTCCGCTGCAGTGGCCTCGCCAAAACTGCCGATTGGTCGCCCGCCTTCGCGTGTCCCAGCTGTCCCGTGCCCCCTCCGGTCTCCACGCCTCTAGCCCGCCCTGTCCTGAACCCAAAGCCTCTGGTCCCTGACCTTGTCTCACCACCTGGTCTAAAGATCCTTCAGCTCAACGCCAACGGCCTACTTACCAAGCTTGACCAGCTCCTGGCCTTCATGCGTTCGCACAGCAAAGCTGTGGCGGCTATCCAAGAGAAAAAGTGGTCTAAATCCACTAAGGTCCCGTCTTGTGCCGATTACACGATCGTCCGTCGCGAACGCGGCCGCAACAAAGATGGAGGCTTGGCCTTCCTGGTGGACAAATCCATTGCCCATCACCAGCTACCTCTGCTTGGTGCCAATCCCACGGAACTACTAGCGATTTCCCTTAACATTGGCCCGGTGCCGCTAACCGTCGTGAACGTATACATCCCTCCAACGTCCAGTTGTCATCCATGTTTCACCGCCTCTATCGATCCCTACTTACCTTCTGGTGACAGTTTGGTACTAGGTGACTTCAACGCCCATCACGACCTGTGGTGCTCCGATTTGGCGGCCGATTCCCCGGGAGAAGTCCTGGCGGATGAACTAGAGCAAGCTCCCTTCGCAGTCCTCAACGAGGACAGCCCAACGCGGCTCCCACCCAACGGTGCCCCCAGCTCTCCTGATGTCGCCCTTGCCAGTCTCAGTCTGGTAGCATCCACTACCTGGAGCACGGAAATCAGCCTAGGGAGCGATCACCTCTCTATAGTGCTCGAATTGGCCACCTCTGCCGACCGTATCAAAGCTCCAAACAGGCATTTATCAACTACAAGAGAGCTGACTGGGCAGCGTTCACCGCGGAATGCGAAGCGGGAACGGATCAGCTACCGCCCCCCACCTGTGTCCACAAGGCGGAGCGGGCCGTTCGGCACCTGCTTCTGGCAGCAGCAGGCCACCATATACCGAACGGTCACATCCCCATACTCCGCCCAAACTACCCAAGCGAAGCCTCCCGACTGGAACGAGAGCGATACGAGATCCGAGCGTGAGACGCAACTGACCCGCGTGTTGGCGAACTCAATGGCTTGATAACCAAGACCGTCAATGACGGCAGATTGTAATTTTCGCGGTAACGCAGCTGCCACCTAGAAACTTCTACACAATTTGACCAAGCCCCGGGCTGACAGACCCAACCAGTCTATTACCTTCGGGGACGGCAAGTTCATCTCCAACAACGGTACGATCGCCGCGAAGATGAACAAGCTGTTCTCGCTCCGCTCGGCTCCCAATCCCAAAAGCCAGCGCCCTCTTCTTCGTTTCCTCCATAAGGCCCCGCCTCCGGACATTTCCTTCTCGGCCAATGCTATCCTCACCACTGTCAGGTAAAAAAAGTCTCGAAAGCCCTAGGACCGGATATCCTGGCTCCTATCCATTTGCGCCATATCGGCCCCAAGGTGGCTGCCTACCTGGCAGCCATTTTCAATCTTTCGCTGGCCAATTCAATCATCCCCGATTGCTGGCGCCAGTCTACCATCGTTCCTCTGGTCAAAGCTGGCAAGGACCCCAGTCAAGCGACTTCCTATTCCCCAATCGCCCTCCTCAGTCCACTGGCAAAAATTTGGGAACGACTTCTCCTTCCAATTCTGACTTCTGCAGCGGATCTGTCCAACCACCAACACGGTTTCAAGTCGGGTCGTGGCACACCAACGGCTCTTTTCGAGCTCAGCGATGCCATCCTCGAGGGCTTCAATCAACAGAAGCCCGCTTCGCGGACCGTGGCTGTCTCAATTGACCTGTCGCGAGCCTTTGACTGCGTCCGCCACGATCAGCTCCTGCAGGTTTTGGTCTCCCTGAACGTCCCGACTGGCCTGGTTCGATGGTCGGCGGCTTACATCCGTGGCCGCTATGATCGTGTCCTTATCCGCAGCACTCTCTCCAAGCCCCGTAAGCAGACCTGCAGTGTTTCTCAAGGCTCTGTGCTCAGCCCGACGTTGTTCAACGTTTACATGTGGGAACTCCTACTCCCTCCGGCACCCACCAAAGTGCTATAATACGCGGATGATGTCACCATCTTCTGCCAGCACCATAACATTGATCAGGCTGCACAGGTCCGCTCGGAATTCATGCCTAACATTATGGACTACCTCACTCAACGTGGGATGTCGATCTCGGCTGCCAAGTCGTCTTTCACTGTTTTTACGCTGGATCCGAAGGAGTTCAATCGTCACCCGGATATCATCGTCAACGGTGAGGCCTTACCGCTGGTCCGAAAGCCCAAGCTCCTCGGCGTCCGTTTAGATCCGCTCTTCACGTTCGCAGACCGTGCGAGGGATGTCGCAAGCAAAGTGAGCATGTGCACCAAGGTCCTCAAGGCTCTCCTGGGCACTTCCTGGGGCTGCGCGAAAGAGTTGCTGACGACCACATTCAATGCAATGGCCAAGCCGCATCTCACCTATGCGGCATCAATCTGGTCCCCCACAATCAGCTCCTCCAGCCTCCGCCGCTTTCAGTCAGCACAGAATGGTGCCCTCCGCACGATCACGGGCTGCTATAAAATGTCGCCCATCGATCACCTTCATGCGGAGGTTTCTGTCCTGCCGGTCGCTGCACACAACAAACTCCTCGGCCAGCAGTTCTGGTGGACCTGTTCACAACCTGGCCATCCGAACCACCATCTTTGCAACGATCCCCAGCCTAGCCATAACGTTCGGACGTCTATCCGAGGTCTCCACAAGGCAGCTGTCGCCTCGTCTCTCTCAGACCTACCCATTGATGGCTCCACCATTAGGACAGGCTACCAGCGTTTTCACCAGAGAGCAGTTGTGGACGCAATATCCAGCTACCATTCCCCGGTCCTCCTGGGTGGCTATCCCCCTCCGATTGCCACCTCGGAACGTCATCTCCCACGGGTGACTCGTTGTACCCTGGCGCAGCTTTGCAGTGGCTACTGCATGCTCCTTTGCCAGTACCAACACCGGCTGGACCCTTCTATACCCGACTTCTGTCCCGACTGCGGAGTCTCACCGCATGACTACCGTCACCTCTTCGTCTGCAGTTCCCGGCCAGGCACCCAACTCACCCCCGAGGACCTTAAGCTCAAGCCGGCCGAGGTCGTGGCTTTTCCCCGCCTCCCAACTGCACCCAGTTTGGACTCCGGCGGGAACCCCTATCCAACATGGGCTACCAACCAACCAACCAAACTATTTAAATTAGCCTAGTTTCTTGTTTAGAAATCCGCTCAAGCACATAATTTGAATTACAGTGCTAACCCATGGGATGAACCTTGAACAAGCCTTCTTTGAGGATAGGCTAAAAACAGAGCACATAGTTACTTTGAGAGGCCCGGCAGCCTTAACCAAACCAATATTATGTAATTATAAAACCGGCTAAGGTGGCTCAGTCACCATACAGAGAAGATGTATAAAGACTGAAAGGGAAATCTTAACTATTTTACAAATATACAGTATCATGTACATGTGTGTCCCTGTTGCAGTATGAAAAACGATAATCAAAAATAGTCGGGCACGTTCCCGTCAGTAAATTAGCTAACCGCTTCTGGCCAAGTCACGGCAGGAGGAGAGGGAGCAGGAATGTGTAGCAAGGTTTTACTTAAAACGGGAACTCAGTTAGGGCTTTGATTGAGGAGAAAGAGGAGGGGGGGAGGAGGATGTGATGGCGGTTACTAATGTTCCCTTTCAGCAAATACCTCCCACTGAGATGGATAGACAACAGGCAGTACGGAGGCATTTTCCGAAGTCTGTTCACGTTTAAGGACACGTCCCGCTCGCAGCTCAGTATCTACAGGCTCGAGACTCCCCAGTGGTGCGAGAGGATCTCCGTTGGCAGAAAAGGATTCCATAGGGGGGCGACGTGTTGGGGTCTGGTGCGGTGATGGCGGCGGTCTTGTCCAGCTTGTCTGATCTGTGCAATTGGCATTGGCCGCTACCCTATCCGTCGGTTCGTAACGTGCTTCGTCTGAAGCACAGAATCTTGGATGCTGCTGGCGCCGTTCGACCTGCCTGGGCGAAGCAAGAGCTTCAGCAGCCTCGTTGAAAACACCTTGCTCCGGCTTGCTGGTTAGACCACCGACGAGAAGGAGGCTGGAGTTGGCCAGCAGGTCCAAACTGCTGGAGGATGGAGCCGTCGTCGACAGAGAATTGGTGGAACTTATCGAAATACCACCGGTTGGTGTCAGTTGATGACGCCTACTCCCAGCTGATGTGTAGGTTGAGTAGAATTCACTGGGTGGAGTGTTTGTACTACACTTTGGCGCAAAGAATAAGCCCGCCGTGGTGAGATCGGCAGTAGTTGTAGGAGAGTAATACGGTTGCTGTCTTGAATTCGTGTCTTGCGTCGGGTAGAACGATTGCGGGGGCTGTGTGGGAAAGAACTTCTCTTGAGGAGAAATGAGATTTGCGTAGGCAGCTGGAAGCGTGTTGTTCCCATAAACATCCGTCAGGGCCACTGAGGCCACCGCTGATGCTGCTACTGCTGCTGCCCTTGTTGTTGTCTGTGCGCTACTCTGCGTAAATCCCTGCTCCGCTTCCGCTGCCAACTGCGATCGGCTGAGACCCCTCGACATGCTGTAGAGGCTTCTGGTTGGCACTCGCGTGGCTACATTCCCTCCCTCGGAGGGGTACGAGTTTGTTCTGTAGGGCAGAGTCGTGGCAGGAGGAACCGCGACACCGTATGCCCGTGAAGCCAAAGTCTGAGGATCCTGTGAGCCCTCGTAGGGGAGGCAGTCGGTTGATGGGAGACCGTTTGTGCTAGCCCAGTCCTCGGGAGTCCTGGTGGCGGCGGTGGCAGAACTGGAAAGGGGACGCCGTCTTCGATTGCGCCGGAGAAAAAGGGCCTCCGCCGTCTGAAGGAATCTCGGCTGCTGCTGCTGCTGCTGTTGTGCTGCCCGCGACAGCGAGGAATAATAATCCTCCGTAAGTTTGGAGTACTTGGTGATCTTGCTGTAGCCGTCGCCGACTTCGTCACCGCTACCCTCCTCCTCCTCCTCCTCCTCCTGCTCGCCGTCACTCTCCTCCAGTCGCCTCTCGACCTGGCCTGCTCTCTTTTCGTCCTGGCGTTCCGGCTTGCCGGGGCTGTAGACGAAGTCATCCACGGAGGACACCGTAGTGCAGAGATCGGGAAGGTCGTCCCGAAGAAGGAGTAGGGGTGAGGCGTAGTGGGCTCGCATATGCTTACGCAGGGAGCTGGGATGGGTGTAGCTTTTGTCACAACCTTTGAATTTGCACAAGTAGGGCTTGTCGTTCATGTGCACATGCATGTGTTTCTTGCGATCGGAGCTGTTGGCGAAGCGCCGGTCACAGCCATCGAACTCGCAGGTAAAAGGCTTCTCACCTAAAAGGGAGCACAGATATGGGGTTCAAGATATGTCAGTCCCAACTATGTGTAGCTGCGGTTTTATTGAGTAAGTATCTTCGCACTTCTGTGGTCCGTTCCACGAATGGCATACTGCAAAAGCAGTTTAGCCCCCTCCTCTCACTCCCCGCATATAACTGAAATTAACCAATAGGGGTTACGCAAAAATTGAGAACTAAAGGTTGGAGGAATGGCTTTGATTGAACAAGCATGCAAGTGCTTCCCTATGCCGTTGACCATTTACTTTATTGCAATTATCACGTTTAAACATGTGATTTTGTGACTACGTAAAACATCTGATTGAATGGTAAGTTAACCTAAAGTTAGCCGGTGCACGATGCAGACTCTATATAATTTGCTCCCGATCGTATCACGTTTTATCCACAAAACGCTTATTCGTCATCAATTTCTAGATGTACCCGTGAGCTTGCGACTTCTTTCAAGCTCTCTCACCTTATCCCCTCCCCCTAAAAATACGGTGAAGGTTATCATTTTATCTTATGCTTCCAGCAATCTAAGGGAACTCTGGCATTTTCGCAGGCAAAACTCCTGAAAAATGGTCAGAACTTTTCTAAACACTTTCAAATGCAGACTTGCTCTAACGGTAAGTCAACTCGTACGAGACAGCAAAGTCAATTTTTTGAGCCAACCGTAAAATAACACCCATTTAAATGCACACATTTACATTGTTTTTTATGCTTTTATAACGCCAAGCATTCAATGTGAAGTTACTCCTCATGCAAATATGATGCTTAAAACAAAAATTTGCTTTAGGTCTAGGAGTTTCATAATACGGATATGTTTGAAAACAGCCAAAGTATTCAATCGTTTCCGGAGTTTCAAAATTATATTTATGGGAACCTTGTAATAAGCAGCCCACTTGATAGAATAGCTTCAGTGGAAAGTGGGACGAAAAATTACAGCCATGGTTTCGTGATTTATAGAGCACACCATACATGTATATTATAAATTTAGACATCATTAAGTGCAAAACTTTTTAGGATCAGACCCGACGTTTGAGTCGAAGGCAAGCAACTACCGCGGAATAACCGCGTCGTGCCCATTCTACAAACGAGTATTATTACAAGCAGCATAAAGTTTCTATGGTAAGGGTGCCATACCATACTGCCCACAGTTACTTGTTAGAACACCAGCAACCACATAGAGGACGCTGAGAGAATCACTGGCGGAGTCAGAACCTAGCAGTTACTTCCTACCGTAGTGGAAACATCGGCAAAGCAAGTGTCGTGGCTGCTTCCCACTAAATATGTTGTGAATACGGTATAACACCTCCGCCATATATACCTGTATTGTAAAGTAAGGGTACATGTTGATATTTCTGTCGTTTTGGAACGTACGCCTGGTTAATGGAACTTGCTCGCTGATACAGAATGCATGTGCCAACCACTTTTTTCACATAATGCTCCTCATGGACAAATCAACATTAGCGACAAAGACAGGGGAACTAAACTGACAATTGCTGGCTTTTCGTCCGACGGTAGCCAGTCATGCCCAACCGCAGGTGCTGCACCAACCGAAACTCCAACCCGTGACCTGTTGATTAGAAGTCCAACGATGTAATTAGTAAACCGCAGGCTCATTATCTAGCCGGTTCAGATATTGGCCACCAGTGATCCTTATTTTTCCACCTCCTCCTCCTACTACTCCTCCTCCTCCCCCCCTTCCCTTTCCCATAAGTACGCTGGCCAGAAGTGCTGGTCAAAATTGTAAGACGTGCCCTAGACATAATTGTGTGAAAAACTGCTTGTTTGGATCGTTATGACTGACTGTTAATCACAGCTACCTTCTGCCTGTTACACTGGCTTCCTGCGTGGCTGAAGCAAGAAGGTGGTTGTAAGTGTGGTGGTGGACAGGGAGGGGCGCAAGAGGAGGAGGAGGAGGAGGACGAAGAACAGGAGACCTGTCGAGACCTGTCTCATCTCATGTCATAGCCCCTGTGGTAAAAACATCAGCAACAACCGTGGTCTTGCTGCCGCAACCGCAGGACCTACTACGTGGGCTGGATGCGCATGGCAGTATACGCGCACACGCTTGCGAATGGAGATCCGTCAATCACGTCCAAATTGTTGGTTGCTTGACTGTCTATCTGCGGAGGCCTGACTTTCAGTTCCACTTTCTCACATACGGCAGCCCCCTACCCCTCCCCAACGCTGTTTTGCTGTGTGTGGGTGTCACGACTACTTGTTGTTCCACATTTTCCAGCTGGAGCTGGAGCCTGGGAGGAAAGAGGTGGCGAGTTGGTTGGGGGCTGCGTTGAAAGTCACACCCCCTTCCCACATCGTTTCTGGGCCGGAAGAGCGCGTGCCGTCCGGGGCTTGCCATCCCACGCACAGCACTACCGTCCCCCTCCCCCTCCCCTTCCCCGCATCGCTGCTTCTTGTGCATCTTCTAATTGGGTCTTTTGGAAAGGTCGTCTTCAAACTGTCTGGTCCATTAGTGCTGGCTAATTTCTGAAAACTGGTCAGTTTGAGGGAGACAGAAGATGCATGTGAAAAGCATGCGTCAGCTGATGTGAAGGTGGCGATGAAGAACGCTATGTGGGTGGGAGACGGGGTCTGTGATGAATTATCATAAGAGTGCAATGAGCCATTTCTGCTCGGCTGCGAGCGGGTGGTGGGGGAGCACAATCTGATGGAAAGACGCGATAGCTACGGTGTTGGCTGCATGACTAGCATGTAGTGGGCGTATGTCAATCATAGCATGCGAATAATAAATTGAAATAATATGCCAAATTGCGTGTCTGCGGATGAGGTATCCGTTTTCGCTTCGAGCAGGTTCGTGCCTTTCAAAGTCCTATGCATGCAGACCTCAGTCGCATGACGGTACGGTGGAACTACTTGTACAAGACCACACAAGGTAACATATCGTCGAGATTCAAGCATCGGTTTGACCTCTGGGAGGATTTCGCAGTAGGACAGTGAAATATAGACTCCTCATCGTATGACAAGCGGCCTTGTGTTAAATCCCAGAGTCAGAGTTAGGACAGTTAGATTTAGAATTAGGATTTTGATTAGTGTTTAAGTTAGGATTAAAGTCAGGGCCAAGGAGTAGTCAACACCCAGAATTTGGCTCAAGATCACTTTAAGACCGATTTTTAAAATCCCTCTTCATCCTTTCTTTTAAATCTCGTCAGATTTTTTTTATAGGGTGGAGAATGGCCAACGTACACAACGTATTCAAGACTACACGGAAGTACTTTTTAAGTGTTTTCTCATAAAATGTCAGCCACAATTATTAAATGTGTTTTTGCTTCGAAAGACTTACCCAGGTAGCGTTAGAATACTTATTATGGTGCAACATAATCATACATTTGCGGCGAGTGTGAGTATGGGCTCCAAAGGCACCTTGGACAGACTTGTGTGGCCTCTAACTGATCGGTGTACGCCAATCTGCCACTGTATATTCCCAATCAAAAACCAACAAGATAGCGAGCCCGTGGCGCGATGGTCAGAGCGTTAGACTTCTAACTAAAAAGGTCGCGGTTTTAAACTTCGAGTGGGGCACCAACTTCTGGGACACCAACTTCTGGGGCAATACTTGAGTTGGGTATGACTAGCTGATGATGACTAATAAGCCAGAAATGGCCATCCTAGTCTCCCTTATCTTTGTCGGTAATGGCCTTGTGTCTATAATCATAAATTTCTGTATGTTACCAGCGAGCAGTCACATAGGGCCCATTAAATTTTACAATGGAGGTGAACTATTTTGGGTATTTTATAATCAGCAGATATGCATAATTCATGAATTTAAATTTCCCGTGATTAACAAATATTCGGATAAGGAAACTTTTAAACACCGAAAGACAGCTGTTCGGGATGTATAAAACTTGGAGAGGATGTGATTCACTACCAAAATAGTACATAGTACATGTTTTCCGAAAAATAATTAGCTTTTGCAGGAGCATTGCAAGTCAATGAGACAGATACATACTACTTAAGTAGCGTTTGTGTTGTGAAATATTGTTTGCCAGTAGTCAAAAACAAACTCGGTCAGAAGTCTGCGTCTTGAAATAAGACCACAGGATAATCAATATTACAACTATACTTAAGTCATTTGCTCGAATCACAAACCAATTTCATAGTTTCTGGTGAAATTTCATGAAATAGACAACTTACTGTACTCCTGTTTTCATCCGACATGAGGCGAGCTCGTTAGGGCAGTGGTGAGGTAGTTGCTCCGTGATAAACTTACTCGAAGTTCAAATCTCTGGTGTGCCTGAGCTATCACCAGCAAATGGCCGTTGTTGAGTCGAAAATGCACATTCTAGCATCCTTATTGTCTCAATGTAGCATTTTTTCTATGCACAAACACTACGGAGAAATTAGATCCAGTCCCCTTAAATTTTAATAAAATTTAATGAACTACAGCTTAAGGTTTACCTAGTATCAAATTGAAACTTCTGACTTGCTGTAAAATATCCCAATCAATCAACGAACTTGTCAGACCTTTTGACGCTCGGATAGTATAAACAGATAAACAGTTGTAGGAGTGCCTATTAAGTAGAATTTATCCGATAAATAAAGGTGCAGTTTTTATGAAATTTATGGCAAACGCAAGCAGACAAATTATGTCAAGCACCATGAGCTGTTC
This sequence comes from Ligula intestinalis, assembly GCA_036362985.1. Lineage (NCBI taxonomy): Eukaryota > Metazoa > Platyhelminthes > Cestoda > Diphyllobothriidea > Diphyllobothriidae > Ligula > Ligula intestinalis. Next base: position 65,306,308 of record JAYGXS010000001.1, read on the forward strand.
AGTGGCTCACAGTTAGTATACCCTTTTTACGAGGCTGTATATATCCGCCTAGAGGCTAAGATCACCCAGAGGTTCATTTTTGGGAATCCTGATGGAACGCAGTGCTGCTATTTTCCCAGGTGGTATATCGGCTGATGATATGAGTATACATTGAAGCCAGTGATATTGCTCTTTGTCACGGGGAACAAAGAAAGTTGCTAGGGAGCGTGAATTTTGCTGAAAACTTCTGGTAGAGGTTGCATTGGTGGCCCACCTTGTATGCGCTTAGTCCCAGGCTTGTGCCTTACGCTTATGGTTAGCTTTAGGGTAAGCATTAGGCTAAGGGCTAGGTTTAGAGTTATGTAAAACGAAATACGTAGGTAGTTATGTGGAGTAAACTAAATAATCGAGATTAGCCGGTTCTTGTCGTCCGAACGAAACGATTACTTTTATAGTGGTGCTGCAGCCCTCAACTTTACGTAAGCCCATCTGAGCTACCATTCGTTACCTTTCCACAAGCACAATAAGAATATTGCCTATTTCCCCACCCGGTCCCGTAGAACACAAACGTATATAAGGTGCACTACCAATCATACCTTTGTCAAACACCTTTTACTTCTCTAAATTCATGAAATTAGACAGAATGCACAATAAAAGAATTCAGACATCTTGCTTCAAAGCGAAGGAGGTTTGCAGGAAGTCGCTGCCTATTTTTTTCAAAAATGTATCGAAAATTGGATCTGTACATTTTATTCGGAAACTGTACAGAGCGAAATATAAATATGAAGTTCTTCCCTAAAGGCTGTTGAGACCTTAGACTAGCCTTACTATCACCTAAACGGAGTGTCTTATTTTACTTCCCACAGAAACCGCATAAACATGTCCATGTGCGTCTTTGCTGCAGGGGAAAAAACACTTTTTCATTCTTTCCTTGTGCGGAAGTTTCAGCTAGAGCTGTCAAGCAAGCGTTCCATCCGGAAGACCACTTTTTTCCTTCAAGTTGCATACTACCTGGGCTGTTCATGCATATACGGAAAAATTAACTGAATTCGATTATGTCTGGTGTCCTGGTTGTCATTCTTACCACAATAGTGAGAGAGGGCGGAATCACACCTCCCACATTTACGTTGCAGAATTTAGACTTCGGGGTATAAGAGCCAAGATGGTGACGAAAAATGCAAGACACAATGAAGTTGTTCATTTTAGGACAGTTCGTTTAACCGTAAACGGCCACTGCGCAGTCACTATTCTACCTCATGGGATGTCAATCGAAATTCCAAAATTGGTATCCTGTAGCTTAATCCCATTATGATGTTGTGCGTATCACTTCTGCAAGACTTGACGGAGCAGGTAAGCAGTAATGCAGTTTTTAAGACACTGTCCAGTCCTAGGTCAACAAATTTCGCAGGAAATACAAGAGCTGTAAAACCCACAAGGGCCAAAAATATGCGCTGATTCTTGATGACTGCAAATCGTTGGTGTAGTTTGAATATTAACCGTTGTCAGCGCCTTAGGTGCTATATGGGACAAGGAGTGTATGAAAGAGTCCTAAAGACGTTGAGTGAGGTTGGCATTACAAAGTCAGCACCATTCTGACCTTTGGTAACCGTTGGGGGTAAGGGTGACTTGTATGCCACCTAAACAGGACGCTGGAATAGGAACACCCCGCCAAAGTAAAAAAGGTGGCATTGCGATAACTTTACTGAAGACTAAATATTCCTCTGTCTTGCCTCAAACGCTGACCCTGCAGCTAAACTAAACTTTAGCCCTAACCGAACCCTAGCCCTACCCTAAACCGAAACCCTATACGAACCCAAACGTCATTCCTGACCTTAAACCCGAACTTAAACCCTGCCCTTAATTTAACCCTACTTCTCATGTTAATTCTAAACCAAATTTCGCGGAATTTGGTGCAAAGTAACATGTACTGGGGGTGGTTCCTGTTTGGTGGCCGTATAAGTCATCCTTATCCCGATGGGGTTCATTCCGTACCGCAATTGAATACTTCGCCACAAACTCTAAAACGGTTTTCTGATTTTAAAAAAGGAATCAAAAAATGGGTGTCATCCACCAGTTGGTGGCCTGCAAGTTAATTATAGTGATCCAGATCCAGTACCAGTACTACGCCATTTTTGCGTTTAAGAAATGCGAGGTTAGTTATGGGAATAGGGCCCCCACCCCTCCCCCGAAAATACATCCGATCTTGCGCAAAATTCCAGAAAGGGTATATAGTAACATACCCTAACCTTAAAATAAACCTAGCCCCAACCGAACCCTAGTTTTAACACAAACACTAAATCTGATCTCCTGCAAAGTAGCACAAGCTCTCCCCCTCCTCCTCACAAAAGGCGGGTTCCTCTTTCCAGTATCGTATCAAATTCGATGTCAAGGTTTCGCCCTGTACTCAGTCTTAAACCGCTGCAGTAAAAACCGTCAAACAGAGACACCCTCAACACCATCACACACGTTAAAGCAGCCTCCAAAAGTCGAACTCGAGAAGTCCTGGTCATGGGAAAGGGCACTTCGCACAGGCGACCAGCTATCACCATGTGATAACTGCCTGTCATGTGGGAGGTGAGTGGATTTAGTTTGATTGCCGGTGCTGTGCACAATGCTTTGGAGCCTACGCAGTCGGTTGCATAGCAACAAGCAATAACAGTCGAGAGACGCTGCCGACAACACAGTGAAGGCAAGTGTGATTAGTCGAAATTGAGAGATCCTTAATAATTTTCCCTGAATTTATCCTACAGATTAACATCTCAAAAAAACTCTACATGGTGCACATACTCTTTTGGCATCACGAGACGTTTTGAATTGCTTTTTGAAACATGTCTAGCGTTACGTTCTTGCAAATATCCCCGGGTATCTTTCTCACACAAGGCGTTTTAGGTTTAAAGTGTCGCCCTCGGTGTTTTAATTTGAACAAGGCAGTTTAAGATCTTATCGGATTCCTGAAGTTTTGCATCGCCGATTAGTTGTCTGACCGGCCTGACATTTTATTAAGAAACAACCGTCTCCTCGCCGAAATGTCTGTTTTAAAGCGAAGGTTGTCCTCCGTTTTGCGAGAACCACTTGAGCTTGGGTCAGAATGCCACAGTATTAAGATAATATGATGGCCAAGAAACAGACATGCCACTTTTACTATATTTATGCTGATTTCTGACACAGTTCCGCGTTCTGAAGTGCTGTCTGTGCCATTGCCCCCGTCAGTATGTCCTGGTGCTACCATCTGTGTTGTGTTTGCCAGACGGGGATAACTTATTTGGTTTCTGGGTACTCAGTGGTCGCCAGGCGTCCGCATCGTTTCTCATAAAGGATTTAAAATCCACAGCTTTTTACCTCATCCGGAGGCCATGTTTGAACTATAGAGAATGCGCAACAGAAGCCGTTGTCTCTCCAAAAACTCATCAGAATTCGCTTAATTGGGACAAGGCCGCACTAGAGGAATTATCATAACTTGCAGTACGTACTCTGCTATAGACAACATTGTCAAGAGTGTGAAAAGAAACCATTGCAAATCCGGCGAAAAATGTTAGACTGCACTCTACCAAGCCCACGTTTTGAAGTATTAATCCCCCTACTGACTGACATGCACAGTCACTAGACGTCCAAAATGCAAAGCACCAGTCGGGAATCTTATCTGAAACGTTCAGTTTTAGAGGTGAGTATAAGCAACCAATAAAGGCTTTTCAAAACGGGCGAAAGGACGCCTTATTTTCTGTGTTATACTTGTGCTCACCGAACGGGTTACGAGGAATGCTTTGCCCGTTGTGTCTTGCGGCTTGAGCTAGAGCCCATGAGAGCAGTTGTGCAGCAACCATGAATATATGCAGATAGGGGGCTTCCAACAAAAACATGGGGCTCGAATGGCCATTTTAGTCATCATCAGACAGACATACCCAAACTCGGGTTAAGAGCACCTGAGCTTTGGACTCGGGGTCTTTGCTCGTTGCCTTTCATTCGCATTTTTGGTTTATAGTAATTTGCCCACCAGGACGAACGGAAAAAATCTGAAGTTGGGAGATCCTGACTTCAATGAGTTCAGTCCCTTTCCATTCGCCATTTTTGACTTCCGAAAGAAATTGTGCTAAATCGATCTTTTACGAAGGCCGCAGGCCGGTTGGCTGAGTGGAGGGGGTGGTAGCAGCCTCTTTTTTCCCTAAAACCGACTGATTTAACCGACCGTACCCCGATGGTCTAGGAAAGTATTGACGGTAGCAAGTAGGCTGACAGTCGTCACTGAACTCTGCGGTCTCTCTGAATAACCCGTTCACTTGCTCTCTTGTGAGCCTACTCTGAGCCTACTCATGATACCAATGTCCATATTGGCCTCGCGTTGCAGCACCAGGCACCACATATTGTCCTCTCCCATTGGCAAATATGTTCGTCTTCCCCAGGGGTAGGTTGGAACTTGTATACTCCAAGTTCACAGTCTTTGGAATTCACATGACCCGCAGATAAAATAGCCCCAGCCAGATGTTGAATGCAGCAAACGGTGAGTGCAGGTCAGTGTTTCTTTTAGATAACACTAAATCCTCAGGTCTGTCGTCCCCCTTCAATAATGTAAGTCATGGTTTTTGTAGGTGTAAAAACATCGAGCACCATCGTTTGCTTCTACAACTGGTCTCGTTTGAAAAGCAGGGGGCAGATCAGGGCAAAAGAAGCCTTATTGGAGATGCATACTCATATCAAATGCCACACTATGTGTGGTGTGGTGATACACCTTGGTGTAGACTCATATCTGCGCCCAATTCCACCTCCTGTCCTCTTAAAATCGGGCCCAGGCCGGTGATGGAGAAAGGAGTGCAGTAGTTTCTGCGCATTTATACCATCACCATAAGCGCACTCAGATACAAGTAGCCTTCCCTGACGGCCTAACTGTCGGTACCACCGTGTTTAAGGGGGTGCTTTCCGCCCTGGTGAAGGTTCTCTCACATGCTGCTGTGACGTACGCGACGAGTGAAAATGAATATGGGTTTGGGGAGATTGGAGAGGGCAAGCTCATAGGCAGGCGGCAGACAAAAACAGGGTGCAGACTACACCCCCGAAAACGGGAGTTTTATCCATACGCGCACGTGCACTTCCAGCTCCTTCCTCCCGGGGACTCCGGTCTTCAGTTAACGATTTACATCCTCCCTTTCCACACATTGCCATGGTTCCCATACGCCAGACAGGACTGATAAAGATCTCACAGTACTGGCTAGACCAAAGAAACAGGGCAACTTCAGCTTTGTTCTTTGCGTCTATGTTCACCGTGGCCCAACGACGGTGACAAGACTGCAAACCAAATTAGGGGAATGGTCATTTTAAACAGTATAAGTCTGCTTATCGGTCATCACTTTTAACGGGCTGTTGGTCGGAAATGCGTTCTAGCGAATCTGATCATAAAACGAGCATCACATCTACAATTTACATCAAAAGGGCTAAGTATCATTTCTACACAATATGCAGGCTAGATATGGAAATGACTCTGTTGAAGTTTTGCTCGGCGGACACTTTTCTCGGAAGGGCCACTACTTCAAATTTTATTGCCGTGTCAGAGCATTTATATACTCTCATAGCCATATGTATGTATGAATGAGAGGGGCTCACCGATCTTGTGAAGAAAAATGTCCCTGTTTACCCTGGAGCTCACTATAGTGCCTAAGGACAAAACGGAACATTAAATGCTCCATAACCAGATCAGGGAGCCCCCTACCATTCATTGTATTCCTAATCGCGACCGGTATAACCAACGAGTCTCTGATGCAATGGTAGAGTGTTGTACTTCATAACCAAAGTACCGGGTTCAAATTTCGGGTGATCCACATCTGGGATTGGGTATGACTGGCTGATGACGGCTAATAAACCAGAAATGGCCATTCCGGTCTCCCTTGTCTTTGTCGGTTCCATTTCATATATATGTATAGCTCGCTGACAGCAGGAACATTACTCAATATTCTACTCCACATTTTCCATGCAGAACCCCTTCAATATTTTCGCCATACATGTGTAAAATGGAAAGCTCCGGAACAGGGAAAAGGGGATGATTACGATAAACCAAGCGAAACTCCTATGGTAAGTCGATCCTGAGTCTGACGAAAGCGCCTTTTTCTGCCACGTCAGTGGCCTGTTTCCGGTCAAACTGTACCCGGGTGGGCAGAAGCAGTGCACCTTCAATCCCTTCTTCCCCTACACTTAGCAGCTTCTTATCCAAAATTATCGTAATGAAGCGGCTGCTTTCGAAGGACAAAATTGGCGGCCAAGTTAAGTATGTTTACTTCCACAAAACTGGCTGAGGCATGCGAACACGGAAGAAGGGACCTTACGTACTTGAATGCTTCGCGGAGAAAGTGCTTCCTATTGACTATAGTTAATCAGTCGCATACAGTACTCCTTTTAGACCCATACGCGAAGGTTTAATTTCCCGTTGGCCATTTCTGCAGACTAGAGTATCGATTCAGAGGTGTCATTCTATTATTCTCTTGGCAGGGATGTTACACCTCCGGTAGTTTAACGTTGCTTGACGAACGCCACTGTTGCAGACTTTAATGTGTTTCGTCTTTAAACGCAAGAACGTTTTTTTACTAATTGCGTGTATATGTAGACTGTCCACATTATTTACGGTCTAGTACTTCACTAGTTGATGAGGTGGAAAGGTCGAAAAACAATTGAGCAGGGATCAAAAGAGGGATTGAGTCATGCGATGTCCTTAGCGTTCCCCCCACTCCATCCCTCCTCTCCTTAACGCAGGCCCATTTTTCTTAAGCTTCCTCTTTGTCTAAAGTTGAATGAGTGCAAACGATAATCCGCCGAATGACTTTCTTTCCCAATGAGAAGTGTCCCTAGGGGGTATAAGCTAGAGTGCTTTCCAACACGTCTAGGCATGTCCAACAGCATGACTTCCATATGCTGCTTTAAGGATCCGGCACGGCCACATGGACGAACTTTCACGACTTTTAATTCGGGGGTGGGAGAGGAGCACGGAGGAGGACGAGAGTGGCTGTTGAAAGAGTTCGGGGGATTAGACTAAACTCCCCTTGACCAATATTCAATCATTAGGGGACGCTCACGCCCTCTGGGTCGAAGTTTGCCCGTGTGTTCGAAAGTATATCCAGTTTGGTGTGCAGAGAGGAAGTTCCCGAATCACAGACAGCGAAGCGCATTCTCAAAATGTATCTCAGTGCAAGCGTTTGAGGTCTTCTTACAGGATGTACGTTTTCCGTTGATGGAACAATTCGCTTTATGAACCAGAAACTGGCAGTGTCTCTGTGGGCCTACACCTAAGTGTGCAGCTGAGCCAAGTAGATTGTGGTTGCTCCAGTTTGCATGCACATTTAGATTAGACCCGGGCTTGGATCACTGCTCTGCCTACAAAGATTTTGTATAAATACGCTATAACAAGATGAAAGCGAAGCTCGTTAGTCCTCCAATATCTTTAGAGTTAGCTCGGTTAGCCTTGCAGACGGTCTTAAAAGGGGAAGGCTATACCTCATTCGAATGCGCTGAGCTCCGTCCACGATGGAAGATGAGTACCCAGTAAGTAGCCCTGATTTAGATAGCCTTTCGTCCTCTTGGCGTCTCGACAAACTTAAATTGTTTTTATTGATCTGCTGGTTCCAAAACATCCTTAACCTAGACAGATTGTATTGCCAGCAATGACAAGCAGACTGGAATGACCATTTCTGACTTATAAGGCGTCGTCAGCCTGTCATACCCAACCGCAAGTGATGCACCACCCAAGGCTCAAATTCGCAGCCTTTTCGATCAGAGTTTAATGCTCCAACCGTTGAACAAAAATATCTGCCTACATTACTAGCTGCTACGATTGCTTTCAATGCCCGAGAAATTAGATGTAAGGCACAGCGGGACAAGTGAGGTGCGTTAGCGTTCGGTGAAATTTCATCAACGAGCATCCTTAGGCTATTGGGATTTTAAACAGACGTCACCAACCGTAATCGTTCATTTGTGCCTTGGGCTTATTCTCGAGTCACGCCAGCAGCCTCATAGAGGCTAGTAACAGAGACAAAATAAAATTATCGACGAAGACAAGGGAGACTGGAATGACCGTTTTTAGTTATTCGTTTTCATCAGCCAGCCCTACCCAGCCCTAGGTGGTGCACAATCTGAGGCGGAAGCTCGTGACCTTTGGGTCGGAAGTCCACAGTCCTGACCAGTGAGACAAAAGCCCGTTGTCCTGTTGATTACGACCGGGTATATTGACGATAGTAGCGTTGTTCAGCGGTTAGGACGTTGGACTTCTAACCGACAGGTCGAGCTTTCAAGCCTCAGGGGTCACAAAAACCCGGGGCTGGGTATGGCTAGCTGATTATGGCTAACACGCCAGAAATGAACACTCCCGGCTCCCTTGTATTTGTCAGTAATGTTATTTTAGTGAATAATTATTACCAAATAAGACAAGGGAGACAGGAATAGTCAGTTTGGCGTTATTGGGCGTTGTCAGCCAAGAAGCAGGCAGTTCAGTCTTGTCCTCATCAATGCCCAACTGCTTTTCACGGGCAGCGCTAGGCTGGAGCCTCGTATAAAAACGAACTGTTCCTATTTGATCCAGCTAGTGAATCAGATAGAGGAACAACGCTCTCGGGTGGACAGAATATCCTACATGTTTATAGTTTGAAAAGTGGCCTTTCGATGAAAAGGTTTCCTAGCAGGAATCATTGCAAAATTTGAAAACAAGAGTCCAGAGCTCTGAGTGTGGTTGTCACACATATTATCTGGAGTACAGTTACTGGATGTTGTAGCACATAGTTTGAGAAAGCGACAGCTATGCTGCAACGGACCAGTATGGGCCTATAAATTTTCGCAATTTCGTCTTAAGGTCACTTGGTTTTAAAAGCTCATCCAAAACCTCGCGCAGCATAGGGGTTTGGTTAGAACAGTTTCTATCTTCCATCGTCTCTCTGTCAAAAAACTGTTTATTCAAATCGCAGCTTTTTTTAACTTGTTTTGAGCCAAGAGAATACTTTTGAGGCTACACAATTACCTCAGCTAAAAAAGCAGGATAGCAGGAAGGCCCAGAATGTAAAGCAGAATAAAACGCCTGAGCTAACTGAACACCGTCAGTCTGTCTATAACGTGTTCTCCAATAGCAAAACTTATCGCCGAATACCTTCCTATGATGTTGCTTATGGTTCTGTGTTGCTCTCTTCCACAACTGACGAATGTTTTCGATCCTCAACTGTCAGTAAGGAAGGACAACTGAGGGTGCATTTTCGAAACAAACCGGTTGTCTTTTTGCCCGTCCTAGTTAGGGCATAGTGAAGGGCTAAACCTAAGCGGTTCTAGAACATTTAGTCGCACCTTTGAAGCGACCAGGGGCAGTATATGCGCGTGATCTACTCACTGACTTCACGGACCAAGATGTTTCAAAGCACGACTCTGCGTTCCATCCTCAGCCATTCTTAGGATCCGATGAACAGATGTAAACCACGGAGTCATGTTTCTGTCGACTAATGGTATGCCGCATCTCATTTAACATGAATCTAGTCCCCCCTCCCCCCGCTTCCATCCTCGTCCCCGTGAGCCACTTGAGTTGGGGAGAAGACGGCAGAAGAGGACGGCTGCGTATTATTGGTTTGCCTTAGGGGGGTGGCGGGCAAGCAGGAAAGACCTAATCCCACCGACTTCTCTTCCCTGTCCATCGGTGATCTCCCCCATTTGTGGGGACACCGGCGGGGGTGGAGGCCTAACTAATAAGAGTATTCCCCGCTGTGAGCACGAAAAGGTGCGAATTAAAAATGGAGGTTTATTATGCTGGCGGGGAAGGCTTGGTGATCTTTGGCCTAGATACGCAGCAACCCAATTTCAACAACTAATGCTCCAAGGGCAGCAGAAAACATAATTCGTCATCTCTATAATTCTGGTGAGAGTGGGCATGGTAGCAATGGTGGTGGTGCTAGCCGTGGGATACTAAACGGATAATCCTGCCAGAAAGGCTCTACGCTTGTGCCCCGTTAGAAGCATGGTATGATTGGTTGACCAAGCCACGTGCTTGTGGCAGGTGGCGATCATGTGACGCCGTGATTAGGCCGTCTGGCTGATCATGTTATCCTTCCTCCCCACCCCCTATCTTCCCTTCCCCCGAAGATTTTTACTAATAACTGGCTAGCCCGGAGCATTTGCGATGAGGTGAACAAACAAAACCCTGGCAGGTGTTTCAACCAACCCCCCCCCTCCAGTAGCTTGACTTGGATGGTGCTGTAGAGAGAAATAGGGGGAGAGGCTGGGATAACAGACGCTGAAATCAAATGCCCCCTCCATCTCCTCTGTAAAACTGATGTAACAAGCGGTTATTTCTACTAGAGGTAACGGCCGTAAAGTGCTCGCAAAAATGCGAACAACAGACCTGACTTGACAGTTGATTCTGGGTGCAGGTAATGGTCAACACGACAAATGGAGTTCCATCCTCGGCAGCGGAGAAAATTGGTTCTGCCCATGACTGTCTTACTAAAGATGCATCACCAGCCCAGACGTGTCTGCAAAGGCCTGGTATAGGCGATCATGACGTAATAGGACCAGGGCTTTCCCGTACCGCGTTCGATATGATTCGTGAGTGCAATCTACAGCTATGCAGACAGACCTCATTTGCTCATTATTTTAGTTCACTTTAAATCAGTTCGCAGGGGGGGGGGGGATGATAAAAGTGTACCGTGAGAGTTGAGAGTGAATATAAGACTAGCAGACTGCAAAAGGTAAACAAAAATGACCTAATTTTACGTTATTTTCATTGTCATGAGGACAGTTTATGTATACATTCCCACAGCCAGTTTCCATTAGTCTCAACTAGAAAGTGCAAGCCAAATCTCTCCTCGAAATTTCGAGTCAGACCCTATTGTGGAACACAATTCAGTAAATATTTAATCTACCAGGGCTAGTAGTGCTAACTGCAGATTCCTCACAAGGAAATGGATTAAAAGGCCCAAAAACTCTTTTGCTTTGCGTCAAATTTGCGGGCCGGGAAAGTCACAATCTTCAAGCATGTCAGATGATCTCAGTAACAGCCTCGGACTGTGCACCACTTGTGATTAGGGTACGGCCGGCTGATGAGGGTTATGAGCCAGAAATGGTCATTCCAGTCCCCCTTGTCTTTGTCCACAAATTTTCACCGGGATATAAATCCGGCCGCTGTGTGGCTGTTCATGAGGCTTTAAGATGACCCTAAAGACAGATTGGGGCGAGTGAGGCCCGTAACCGATCGATGAAGTGTCCAATTATATCAGCGTTTGCAGAACACTCCCATTGGAGTCCCTTTGTGTCTGTCCCTTATACTAATCGACTGATTTCCCATCCTCACAGTTTCTTCTTAGCCCTTAATCGCCTTCTCTATCCTTCAGTTAAGTACTTTTTCCCCTCAAATGTCTATCAATTTAACGAAATGATTTCCAGTGCGTCAAGCTCTCCTCGGAACACATGACCGTTCGTATTAACCATTCCGAAGACCGTCACTGCTTGCCATCTAAAGTAAATAATATCGATAATTTTACCTTATGTATGCCTACATTTTTGTAAGTAACTAGGCATGTCTGCAAGCCACAATCGTTAACGACCAAATATACCGCAGGAAGGTCTTTCATTGATTACAGTAGATGTAAACCAAAATTTTGAACTAAGGTTGCAATAATAATTATCAAGCAGCATAAGCTCAAGATAGTTCACTCACATCAGGATGCCGGCTTTGGAAAGAGCTCCTCTTCTCCCGGCTGCAACGCTCTGTAAAACATGACTACCTATGTAGTACGATTTTTTTCTCATTTATTTTCGACGCCCTTATAAATTTAATTGTTTGCCAATGCGAATTTTTAGTCGTAAAATGGGAATTTTCGCAGAAATTCAAATCTTTTTTTATAAAAAAATGAGATAAAAGGATATACTTGACGAAATATATATCGTTTGGTTTCGAAAAAATATTATTTATCTGCAAATCATTTTGAACACCTCCCCTGCCACCGGTACACTGTCATTCAGGGTTTACAAACTACAAGGTGTATGCATTTTTTCTAGTGGAAAACATACATGTCGCTCTGCTCACAAAACTGTACAATGGAGGTGAAACATGTTGTCTACCTTTCAAGCGGCATTAATAAATGTCCAAATACAACAGTTTATGAATGGATATTTTACGGTCATAAAAATCTCACGATTAGAACAATTATTCGAAACGAAAGTTACCCTTTCCTCAAGTATAAATTTGAAGACGACGTAATTTGCTACCAAATGCGTACGATAAATTATGTTTTTGAGCATGCTTTCTATGAAATAAAATTGAACTTATGAGGGCACCTAAAACCAATGGGAGAAAGTTATGCTTCATGAGTAGCCATTTGTTACAAAATACATGTTTTACAGCCGGTCGAAAAGGAATTTTTCGAAATCCGGTTTCCTCGGCCGACTGAAATATCCTGAGGAATATTTTGTCCGATAATTACTATTACAAACTTACTTATGCAATCAGTTTGAATAGAAAATATTTGTAAATTTTGACAAAACCTGAATGAGGTAGAACTAACTGTAGCATAAACGTCGCCCTATCCCTAATCATGGTCTTATCCCCATCCTAAATCCTAACACCCCAGTTGAGAGTAATCCACCTGTTATGCGGGTTGGTTCTAGTTCCGCGTCCTGTTTAGAGGGCCATATAAGTCATCATTGCCGTAACAATTCTTTCAGATTAAACAAGTGCATTAATGTGTGCTAAAATGTTCCCACAAAGGCCAACGGGCTGCTGTTTATGACTATATTTGAGATTTTATTCTATGCTGTTCAGTATAACAATTTAACTTAAGCAATCTGCCTGAATTGCAAGTTTACTAAGAAGGCTGTCGCTTTACTGGAGTTGAACGCTAGACCCTCTAGTGTAAACAAAAATTTCAGCATGAAAATCAGACCACTGAGAAAATGAGGATATTTGAGTGTATAATAGTGGTCAGCACACCAATAGCTCGGGGTGCTCACCCTATAATTTACCCTTTAAGTCAGAGGCCGGGAACCTTTTTGACTCAGAGAGCCAAGAAAGCAAATATTCGGAAATATATTTCAATGAGAACCATATAATAGATAGTAAACCTCTGGATTTATTCTTTGGAGGAACCAAAACCACAAAATTTGAGGTTTCTAATTTCAATTTTATCTGAGAGAGCCAGATGCAATCATAAAAAGAGCCACACCTGGCTCGAGAGCCATACGCTCCTGACCCCTGCTCTAAGTGGACGGATGACGCTCAAACACCACGAAATGAATATCGATTTTCAGTGTTCGCATTATTTTGGGTGACTTTTGGCAGCCATTAACAGTCCCGCGAAAGAGGGAAGGGGATATATTATTTTCTGGACGACCTGAATGATGCGCTTTTGCTTTATTATGGCACTCCGGAAGTAATTACCTGGAAGGTTTTCAGGTGACAGTTTAACTCCATCTCCCTCGAATAGGAAGTCGGCAGCCAAATGGCCTTCTAACAACCCTCGTGGGATGTGGGATATGCCTGCAAGTGCTGAAGTTCAGGCAGATCCATCCAAATCACAGGCATATATAGCAGTATGGAATTGAAGAGCATAACACTGCTGGGATAAACACACCTCGAAGGTGTATGCACGATATGGTCACATCTGGCGGGTATCAGGGGACTCCAGGGGGACAACAACAGTACTAAAAGGCCACGCTGCGAACTGTCCTAGTTTGCCTTGAGCTCACTATAAGATATCAGTCAACAATTTTCAGACAGCGGCAATTTCGGTATTTTTTTTTAAAAACACAGCGCAGTCATCTTAAAAGCCGCAGTTATGCAGAAGGCCAAGCAAAATGCACAGGATTCCACGATGCAGCAGACTACTGCTGACAGGAACTACCATTCCGCTATTGTTCTCATTGCTAGGGAGTTTACCGGGAGCTCAGATTGAACTAATTGGAGGGGTTTAATGGACGTGCGCCGCTCATCTTTAAACTCCTCCAGGCTTTCAGGCGACACTCCTCTTCTTCTGCACGTCCACAATTGCAAAGTTCACCAATTGCCTCTTGCTCTCCTTTCAGCCTCACCCACGGACGCCTCCTTCAATTTCTTCTTCTTTCTATCCCTTTTCCTATTTTTTCCATTTCATACTTTCCCCTCCTCCTCCTCCTCCTCCCTCTTCCTTTTTCTTCTACTTCATCTTCCTTCTACTCTTATTCTTCTTCCCCTTCTTCTGCACATCCACAATTGCAAAGTTCACCAATTGTCTCTTGCTCTCCTTTCAGCCTCGCCCACGGACGCCGACCGGCAACGGAGCACGGGTAGTGCCTTTCAGTCGTTGACTGACTGGTTACCCCCCTCAGGAGGGTGTTGGCCCAGGCTTCATGCAGGGCTGCTCTCACCCTTCTGAGATCCAATGGTCTGTATGCACATGCAATGCCAGTCTTCAGCCAACCACGGTCCCTGTGGCCTGGAAGGCGCTGGCACTTTCTCTCACTTCTGATTCCCTGTTGGTGACTGCGCTCGCGCTCCCACTGGGTTTCAGGCCCCACTGCGGGTGCCCGAAAAGCTAGGCGGTCACTATGCGGTGGGGGAGAGAGTGAGGTCGACCTCGGCGCGATTCTTCCCTCACTATAATAAATCTGAATGCGTCTGAATCTATCACGGTGCGCTAAAAGCCGTGGCTTGGAGGGTCTGCAAACTGACGGGAAAACTCGGACCCCCTACGTAGCTGCTCCTTCTGTACGCGTGTGTCTGTGTGTGCGTACGGGAGGAGAGGGAGGACTGAGAGTCAGGCTGCAATGGCTCCCTCTTAATATGGCCTTTATGGCGCTCCCGCGCAGTCGGGAGCATACCTAGCGAGATGGCTGTGTCAAGTGTGCGCCTGCTGAGTGTTTATCGCGCCAGCCATCTAAACCCCCCCTCATCCCCGGTCTTATTGACTTTGTCTTTACACCGGATACGGAGGTGGGAGTGGCGAGCGAGTGGGTAGATTCTGCGCAAGTCTGCCTAAACTCCTGTTTTCCCTCGCGCCAGTTCTCTGCGTTGCTCCTGCTAGCTGTCGCTTGCGTATTGCTTGCCCAGCTCACCTTTGTGTCAGTTGCGGCTTGCTCCAGCGTTTGCTGCGGCTTGTTGGAGCGCGTGGTGCCCATCGTCGAAATCGACGGGGGAACTGTCGTGTGTGTGTGTGTGTGTGTGTATTGTTTGACAGGGGACCGCAACAAGGCGCCCCATATACGCTAACAGGTATATTCCTATTGAATGCAGGTTGACAACACCTAAGAGCCTGACAATCAACCGGGCGACGTACACACGTGGTCGTGTGTGCGTGGGGTGTGGCTAACGAGCGGGAGAAGGGGGGAGGGCAGAGACACCACTTCTAGCTCAGATATCCCAGCCGGACGTAGAAAGGGGGGGGAGGGGGGAGGGGAGAGCGGACATTTCAGAGGTCGCCAATGCGGCCGTTCGTTGGGAGTCCTAAATGTCAGTGCGCCGGGGAGCCAACACATGTCATACCCGTATCCAAATCCACAACGATGCAAAAAACTTATTATTCTGACCTAGTCGTGCACTATGGTTTTAAAACGCGCATCGGCCTCCGTTTATTTTTTTCTGCCGGACGTTTTTGCACGTGTCCAGATATACACACACAGACAGACAGACAGACACTGTCTGAGTAAGTTTTGATGTGCGTGTGTGTGTGTGTGAGAGCGCGCGGGGATGCCCCCGGTGCGCCCCTTCCGCATCCCAGTTCCATGCGTGCTAAACAGTGAATGGGCAGGTGCCATCCAGCCCCCCCCCCCTCTCACCTGCACGGTCGGCATCAAGTATCTCATAGGAGGTCTTTGTCATTAGCTTCGAAGGGGCAGTTCGGTGTTCCGTATAAGATGAGTCTCTGTGGGGTCAAGAGCACTTGAATAGCACAGAGAGTTTTGCCTTATATACAACTCTCCGGAAGGGAAGACTTACAGGAGGTGCTGGTGGAACTTTGCAAACAAGCACGCTTAACCCAACATC
>JAYGXS010000001.1:65348330-65358987 GCA_036362985.1 Ligula intestinalis
ATCATCATCATCATCATCATCATCATCATCATCATCACCATCATCATCACCACCACCACCACCACCATCATCATCATCATCATCACCATCATCACACCCACAGCAATATTAATAATAATAATAATATGGTTATTATGCCAGTTTACGGGCAATTGTAAAGAGTTGGTAATGCACCGCTTTGGCGCCTTCCAACACCTCGAAGACCGGAAAAAACCTATAACAAACTCCCTGTGTTGCAGGCAGTATTGGTTTTGTTTCAGGTTTTGTGTTTTGTCAATACTGGGCGAGATAGGGAGTTTGTTTTAAGTTAAAAAACCTGACTTCAAATGTATGATACAAACGGAATAACTGTACAGTTGTAAGCTGAGTTGATTCATCAGCAGGAGAAATGTTTCATATCGTTTAAGGACATTAGTTCCAGACGGAGAGGGTTGGCACAAGAACACAGTGTTTTCAGTCTTCCTTCAATGGTTGTCGGCAAAAGTTGCGCGCTATCGGCTGAAGGGTTAGCAGACTGCGGGATGCTGCTTCATTATCTTCAGCATGAAGCCTGGTGGGGTTCAAAGTCCACGAACGCCATCAGGGTGAAAGAGAGATTCCACCGAGTCAGCACCCAAAATTCGTGAAAGTTGTCCTGAATGTAGAAAACAAGTTATAGCTCTCTTAAACATAGGGTAGTTTTGCTGGGTTTTAATACTTTTGGGCAGCTTATTCCAGATTGATATGGTGTTTACTGAAAAGAATTGCCGGTACTTAACTGTACGTGCCATAGGAAGAACTAAAAATACGTCTCGATGACTGGTGCGTCGAGAGTGCTCAAGCTGCCTTATTGTAGTAAGAGGATTAAAGGTTTGACCATTCAAAAGTTTAAACAGTAAAAATAGACCCTTCTGCAATCTACGAAGCCCCAGCGGATCCAGCTTCATAAGTTCGCACCTTTGTTGATAGGTTAAGTTACGGTGTTCTCTAGTGACAATCGCAACAGTCGTTTCCGACGATGCCCACCGTGGCCCCATGACAGGTTTGAGGCAGAGGCGGTGAATCGCGCGTGCATTAGTCTATAATGATAGCAGACCTGTGCATCATCTTCCATACTCTCTACTTCCCACTCTCTCCCACCTGGGCTTCGTGTGAAGCTAGAATCAAAAAGACCGGAGGTGTGGGGGGGGGGGCGCAGGCGGCTCGCGTGGCGTGAGCCTGCACTTAGGCATATAATCACCCCCTCCTCACATGTGCACCATGTGCTATGATTGTGCACCTCCAATAAAGTCTGCTGTACTCCGATCTGGTCCGCTTGTTGGTCAAGGACACCTACCGAATGGCCCGTTTTAGGGGCATTAACCACGACCAACACCCACCTATGCATCAGTGTTCTCCTCTATTTCTAAATACGCTGTAGTTTCCGCGCTTATGCCTTTTTGCTGTCAGTTCTTTTGAAACGCAAGATTCAATGAATTTCTGGTTCTGATGTAGAAAACGCTTTGCAACTGATGCAACAACGGCAGCCATTGCACACATGTCATGCGGTAGACCCCTGCCTAAGCCACTTGGGACTGGAGGTATTCGCGTGTGCGAGGTTGATTATTGGTGTTCACGGGTCCTCTACGCAACAGGCTTGCATGCCGGCCACAGTGGCTCCCCGCTGGGTCATCGAGTTGTCCAGTCGGTGGGACGTCCGGCGCGTGGGCGTACGTCTGCTAACAAGTCGGTTCTGCGGGCGACGGTGGAGGAGGAAAGGGGGGGGGGAAGAGAGAAGGAAGTTGCGGCAGATTGCATCTGCACTGTGCCACTGCTTGAGGGGAACGCAGCCCACCTGTTTCGTGCCCTATCTCTCCCCCCCTGCCCTCGGCACAAGACCCTCTAATGATGGGCAGCTGCGTGTCATCCGGTAGTCGCAATTTGATCGAGAACAACAGCAGTTATTCACGCTATCGCGTAACCGGCACGAACTGGGGCGTCCGCCATCAACTGGCCCTTGGATGAAAAGTAATTACGCGTGGACCTTCCCCGTGGTCAAGATAGCGTCAGAGGTATTAGTGACGGAATATGTCGAAATGGGGTCCATTGCCCCTGCCCACTTCGCTAGAAGTATGTAAAGAGGTCCAAAACCCGCACAATACAAGGCCCGACAAATCCGCAGAGTTGAGTTAAAAGAAGGCTCATTTCCACTTTGCAAGAGACGAAATTTGTCGTGAATAATTTTTCCCAAAGCTACATTTGTGTACCGAGCATCTTTACTTATAACTTCCCTAATCTAAGACTGTCCTTTCAACTGCCCCCACATTTGTTTCAGTATAAGCGATCAAGAAGACCACAGCATTTACTTAACTGTGAGCTCGCGAATGCCATAATCAATTACATGCTCAAATACACTTTTTTTCTTAAACACACACTAGAATCTAAAACTTAAAGGGACTTCGAGTTTTCTCCTTGCAAGAAGGTTGATTAAAGCAGGGAAGGGATCAAATCCTAACCTGTTCTTTTTACGTAAAATGACCTTCGACCAAGGCAGCATTCACATCAGCATTTGGAGGTATATGTCGATTGCAAAGAATGGAAAGCTACCCATTCAAGCTTACAAGTAAATTATTAGTAAACAATACCGCAAGTCCACCATTCACCCGGTCGGTAAGCTTATTTATGCGTTTATACATTTTCAATTCCGGTGGAACATGGCTATAATTACAATCGGTGATTGATCTCATAAAATTCCGAAATGTATTTTCGATTGCAACGGATTAGTCAAACGAGGATTTAGGGTTGATTATTGTGCAGCCTTATCCCAAGAACTGCAGACTTGTCGGGATGCCGGCTCCTGAATACATTCCTTATTAGTCGGCCGCAGAAACCCTGGTCAGTTTCAGACGTCAGTCTACCTTCAAAAAACAAGGTTTGTTTCTTAGCATTAATCCATAGAGTGAACATAGCCTAGTTTAGACCTCATCACAGAGTGCTTCTGTGGCAAAATGAACCTGCCGATTTGTAGTGGATGTATCTTCCTCTTAAGTGACAAATCATTATATTAAACTTCCAAAGTAGACAAGAGCCAAAAGCTAAAACGCATGTTTCCGATTTTCTGCGGTTACCTACCGTAACTGCACAGGGTTCGACTAATAAGTCAGTCTTTAAAAGATTACCTGTGGTTTCTTGTACATTTTCAGGTAACAAATAGCGGAGCACTGTTTTGACTAAAAAAATTGGGTTGAAGATAACTTATTGGCTTGGATATGCTGGCAGACTTTGTAGGATACGAAGCAGTATATCAAGAAATGTAAAACAGAAGCATCCCAATAGGTACACGCCAGTAAAATAAAGACATAGGCCTTAGCAACCGAGACACAACGTTATTCTCGCGTGTTATTCAAGGGTCTGTTAAGTTTTTAACCAAGCATATTTTAACCCAACATAAGATACAGCTGTTTTATATCACTACAACTTGACAGTTAGACCACCGTGCTAATACTCAGCGGAGGCTGATTGCATTTACTGGCTCCTGTTACTGTAAACGATGGCCGTATTGTTTTTTGTTTTAGGTGGATGTGTGAACGGGATATTAATAATAATGCTTTAGTGACAGACAGTGCGCTTTATAGCGGCGATCTTGGTGTTTGAATTCGCTGGCGATTCATCCTGATTTTGATTGGACAGAAATGTTTTTTTGACATGACGCTGATTTTACCGCTGCTACTGGAGGTTCCAATGTACAGTCCCACTAGCGTGGTTTCATTATTTTGACGTGTCAACGCAAAAATTCTGAGATGGCACTGGCCTTCTTGCCAAAGATAAAATAACCAGTCAGGATGGAGCAGCATATTAAATATTTGGACATCAGACGCCTATCGGCAATTTTGCGTGACAAACGTTGGTTATCAAAAATGCGGGCAAAGTCCTGCCGGTCACAGTTGTCAATGCGTGAAAGTGAGTTCAAGTTCGTCGACACGATGGATCACACAAAAAAGTGCGACACGCGGTCGACGCCAATTACTTCTTAATACCGACTGTTTCTTCGTGAGAATGGGTTAATATACACCAAACGCATAATTAACTAAACTAACAAACTGTGCACAAAGACCAATCACGCGAACCCTGAGAGCGAAGGTTGTCAGCAATAAACTGCATTTTATATACTGACCCAAATGGCATTCAGAATAATTGGAATTGCGTCTTAAACTTTGGCATATACTGACCCGAATGGCATTCAGAAGAATTGGAATTGCGTCCTAAACTTTGGCGAGCTTACCTTTTTTCCCAAAGTGTTTTCCGAAGTATTAGACCGAACACATAAATGCAAGTTTCTTACGCCCAAATCACTGCCTACAAATGCTCCTCTAATGTTTCGGATGACATGCTCATGCAGAAAAGCTTAAAGTATTCGATAGGTAAGCCAGTGATACAATTATTTGTCTCATAATACTTACATATCTAGTGGCTGAATTCAGATAGGCAAGTAATCTACCTTTGATTATCGTTCGAGGGGTCTTTAAGTCCACTGCGACCTGCGATACATTTTGTAATCGTAAATACAAGTATATACCTTTCACGTTTCATGTTTATCTGTTTTCCACAACCACTAATCGGTAGGTGACGCTTTGACGCTAATATCTGACTGGGAACTTCTCAATACAGTAGTTACCGGCTATTAAGCCCACGGTTAATAAGCCCAGCCGCTAATTAAGCCCAATTTGGTCTGGGCCCAAAGTTGGCTTAATAACCTGCGACTACTGTACTAAGCCCACGGTTAATAGGCCCAGCCGCCTATTAAGCCCAATTTGGTCTGGGCCCGAGGTGGGCTTAATAGCCGGCGACTACTGTATAATTGATAAAAGTAGCAGTTGTTTAGCTGACTTTGCAAATGGTTTTTAGCCCACGGTATAGACAAAATAGTTGTTACTTCAGTGCTTCGAAGACTATAGTGAGTTTCGTGCCGTATTCTCAACCACTCCATAGTGACAGAAAATAAGCAATGCGATTGGTCTTGACAGAAGAAAAGAATGGAGAGTAAAATGGACACAGAGGTGCTTGGTTTATACAACCAAACGCCGTGGTCTCTATGGTCGCAGAGTGACCGAAATTATGGTGAGACAGTGAGTCTACTGTAACATAGCAAGTAGGCTTTGTTTTTACATAAATAATGTTGATTGAACAGAATATTTTAACAGTCCTGTCAAGCCGTCGTCAGCCCGTATACAAGAACCGCTAATAGAATTCCAAAACGAGGAAGACAGTGCGTTTTCTATCGTCCCGTTTCCTTGTGAAGCTGAATTACTTTTGCTTACTTTTGCTTTTTACTATCAGCAAGCCAGGCAGGTAGCACTCCTACCATTCCATTCTCTTCAGCAACGAATACCAAATGTCCGAAAAACACCGCAAATTGTCGAGGAACCATTTTGAGCTGTCCTCTTCTTCACCACTGTGATGAATTCGGAGCATGAGCGTGGGGTGTTTAAATCCTCCTTAGCCGGTGAAGGTTGGTTGATTCGAAATGAAGTCAGCGTGCTTTACTTGAGCAGGCATTCTTAGAAAACGGTGGTCAAAGGTTTCTGACTTCTGTTTGTTTTCTGAAGGCACAGCCTAGCCTTTACAAACGTAGAGGAAAACAAATTAAAACGTTGCTCAATACACACGGGTCTTGACGGCGACTAAGTTATTGTGATAGATCCCCAGGCGTCGATGAAATTTTGGAAAAATCTAACCAGTTGACTATATTGTTCTTCTGCTTGTTCGGTAGTAACTGACCGAGTTTAAACTTGCAGTCGGCAGTCACGAAAACTGCCTTCGGCTGCACCAAGTGGTAGCCCAAAAAGAGTTTTGCTCCTTTAGCTCGGGTGGATAAACAACTTTGTTCATCCTAGACACTACATTCTTGTGACCATCATACCTTGAAGTCAAGGGAGCAATACCGTTAGCGTAGTCAGAATCAGTAGGCCTCCTGGGGCAAAGTCGTCATCCATCAAATCACGTAGGGCCCAACCCACAAGTTACCGTGCATTTTCTACCTCATTAAGTGTCCACCGGAATTCTGAAACATGTTTTCGATTCGAATTAATTGCTTATGTATGGTTTTACTATTGGTTATCGTGCAGGCCAATCTCAAGATATTTCAATCACGTCGGGATGGTGGCTTTTGAACGAAGTTCTTTATAACCACCAGCAACAAAATATTCCGTAACAAATGGCTACTTAAGTAGCATAGATTTCCCTTATTGATTTTCAATATCCCTATAATTTTAACAATATTTTATAGAAAACATGCATGAAATATTCCTTATTGTACACACTTGGTAGCAAACTATGCCTTCTTTGGAATTTATATTTGAACAGCGTGAAGATTTCAGTTACAAAAGAACTCTCTGAATTTCCGAATCATTTTGAGCTTTATCGATCCTTACACTTGAATTCAGGATTTCTGAACTACATACTATAGATATTTTGTCCAACGAAAACAACATATCTCTCATACCGGTATGAGAAAGAGGTCACATAGCTCTCATAAAAATGTGCGATCGACATGGATCGTGTTTTGTACTTAAAGGCAACAGTGCCAAATTAACGGATACGATGCACCTATAAACGACTCCACAGGGAATCGAGACGGACGCATTCACATGCTGGGTAAATTGAGCAGAGCAAAACGGCCGTCGGTTGCCGGACGGAATTAAACAATGTACCACATTGTGAATTTATGTATGATCGACGCATTATCCTCTAACGCGGAATACTATTTGGCTGGGTTTTGCTTAGAGCCACGGTCATTCGGAAAAAGCCTGGAAATGAGGTCGGCGAAGGGTTCTACAGAAAAGACGAAAAGGCCTATGCCGTGGTAGTTTTCACATTCTGTCTTATCTGTCTTCTAGAAGACCTTCCCGACGATTGGCGAGAGTCAGTCCTCAGGATCGAATTCTTTCCCATACGCTTGTTAACCCAATCCCCGGAGCCAGCATGTCAGAATATCGACAAAATCATATGAAATTAGAAGGAATGTCGTCCTCTCTGGGCATCATATTGCTGTGGAGCCTCTATATTGCATCAAAATAATCTTTTCGGGAGAAAGATTGTAACCCTCAACTACATACACTGAAAAAATAGCACCATTTTAGACAGCAGGAGTGATGTATTGGTCATCGAATTTGAGAAGGAAATTTAAAAGGGAGATCTGTGACGACGAAAAAGAGGAGGCCATCCACAAGACAACTGTTTCTCGTCGGTACAAACGTTTTGATTCTGGCGATATCCATTTGGATAGCCAGCCTCGTTCCGATACACCGTCAGAATTGGTAAATGCGGACTTCCTTTCCACTCTTGAAGATAAACAACTATTGAGCAGTTGGGATTTGAGAGCAGTACCTGGAGTCGATCAATAAACGGTCTTGAGAAGCTTGCATCAAATTGGATTTGTCCATAAGATGCCCTATCGAGACGCATATGAGCTAACCGAAGCAACAGCATATTGAACTGCTTAGATTAACCACCAGCTGTTGCAAAACCTTTTGAACGATGGACTCCGGAAGCGCGTTTGGACCTTAAATGAGAAATGGGTTTACCTGATCAATCACAGGCTCCTTCAGCAGTTCTAGGTCAAATGCGGTTCAGGAATAAAGCGATGATCTGTGTTTGGGGGAATTTCCTAAGTGTGTTTCACTTAGAATTTGTTTCGAGTGGCCGCGTCGTCAACTCCGATTTCTACTGCTAACAACTTGGTCGACTCTACGACAAGGTTGAAGGAAAGTAAACGCTATTAGTTTGTCGAAAAGAGATTCTGTTCCACCAAGACAATACCAAACCTCACACTGCAAGAAAAACGCAGGACAAGTTAAAATAATTGGATGCGGTCCAGGTCCTTCCACATCCGACACACAGTCTCAATGCCGCACTTTGTGCGAGGTCATCGATTTGAGTCATTTGAGGATGCTGAAGAAACAGGGGACGAATGCTTCGAATCACAGCCCAAGGAGGGATACTTTAGTATATCCGGATGCTTGTAGATCAGTGGCAGAAAATGATTGAGAATGATGGACTCTAAGTACATATGTGTACACCGATCATATACAGGGCACACTTGCCCTGGTATTTAATGCCTTTCAGCTGTCATGGGAGGATGTGATCACACAACCTTTAGCCACATGACTAAGTTGATGTTGCAAACTATGTTTCAGTCACATATTTATTAGTTTTAGGCATTACCAGCAGAAACATTGGGACATGCATTATACGTATTTCGACCTCATTAGGTCTTATCAGATGCAGATACCCAACTCCAGTGTAGCCGCGGAAATCGCTGCCATACCCGAGATTTGAAAGGCATTAAATATAAGGGTAGGTGTGCCCTGCATATGATCAGTGTACACATATGTACATATCTATATCCCGATCAACAACCGGCAAAACATTGAGCCCGATAGCTCGGGGGTTAGGGCGTTCGCTCCTGACCGGAGTGACGCGGGTTCAAATCTCGAGTGTGGCGGCAATTTCCGCGGCTACACTGGAGTTGGGTATCTGCATCTGATGAGACCTAATGAGGTCGAACTACGTATAATGCATATCCCAATGTTTCTGCCGGCAATGCCTAAAAATAATACCTATGTTACTGAAACATAGTAAGCAATGGTGGACTCTATTTTAAAGAAAACTAGTTATTTTTCTTTTATTGCAACAAAACAAGGTATTGATTTTTGTAATAGAGCTTTAAATCAAAATGTATTTTGAAGAAGAAGAAAAAAGGTCGAGCACCCGATCAAATTGCTTATTATTATGGGCTTTCGGGCTCTTGCGGCTGTCCATCGTCAGAGATAAAAGCCTCCACGAAAACAAGCAACAGTTGTGGGGGGGGGGGGGGGGGTTTTTTAAAGCTTAAAGGGAAAAGGGGGGGGGGGGGGGAGGGTTGGGGGGTAGGGAGAGGGGGGAGAGTTCGTTAATCAGCAGTGTCCGCCGTGTGAGTGTTCTTGCGGAGGGCAGTATATGCGGGCGCCAACTCAATACATCTGTTCACTGAGTTGTCATCCATTGCCCAGGCTTCAATTAGCTCGCGTTCGGTTTTGCTCCCGGCGTGAGCAATTTTCTTTGTTGCTGCGACATTAAAGTCGTGGCCCGTCTCATGGGTGTGGGCCGCCACTTGCGACATTTCGTCACCCAACCTGACAGTTCACTTATGTTCATTTATTCGCGTACCAAGCATGCGCCCAGTTTGCCCTGTGTAGTTACAAAGGCAACTTGAGCACGGAATGCGATACACTAGCCCGGATTGTCCTGTGCGGTTCAGCGGGTCTTTTATTTTCAGCACCTGGCTGCGCATGGTAACCTTGGGACGGCGTGTAATTCCAACACCCAGTTCCGCAGCGATGCGCTCGGTCGCTTCTGAGACATTATTGATGTATGATAGAGCGTGCCCTATCCTCGAAGGTTCTTCCGTTTGGGCCCTCCGGGGCCGTACGCGTAGGCAGCGGCTTATAAAGGCTTTCGGATAACCATTCCGCATGAGCTGATCGCAGAGGTATCGGGCTTCGTGTGCCTTGTTTTCTGGTCTACTGCAGTGGGTTTGAATTCGTTTAAAGAGCGTTTTTACACAGCTTCGTTTGTGGGCAGCCGGATGGTTGCTACTAAAACTGAGAAGTTGTATTGTGTTAGTTGCCCTCCTGTAGACCGTCGTCTCAATTTCACCGTTAGGCGTTCTCTTGATGAGGACATCAAGGAAAGGCAGCTGATGCTCTTGTTCCTCTTCCCGCGTGAATTGTATGTCAGGGAATATTCCATTGAGCAAGTCATGTCGCTTGCTTTTCGTGGCCGCTTTTATCTCTGACGATGGACTCCCGCAAGAGACAGAAAGCTCAAAATAATAAACAATTTGATCCGGTGCTCGACCTTCCTTCTTCTTCAAGCATGCAAATACCTGGAACACGAACGTTCTCATTCATTCGTGAAAAAATTAGTTGTTTGCAAGTGCTGCAGAATTGTTTCCACCCTAATATTATATTAAAGAGAATCTCGTAAAACCGAACACAGCATTGGACAACAACAAAGCATAACTCACGCCAATACTCCGTGGCTCATTCGTTCCTCGCCTATGACTGGCGTCTAGGCTCGTGGTACAGTAAATAGTTTCTTGAACTGATACAGTAATTGCGGCGTGGCTGGGTGAATTCCGCGACATCTCTCAGCTGCTATGCGGACAGTGCCAATTCACTATTGCCTTCTTCTTTGAATCGGGTGGCAGATGGAGACAGGAGTTCACTCTTGAGAACCGCGGGTTTGCTGGACTGCCTTCCAGTTCACGTTGCGTGCAACATCCGGTGGCAAGCGCACACATTGATCCATCGGCGTTACCTATAGGTTCGACGTTACGTTCCGACCTGCTGATGTGTACTCATTTAGTAAAAATTAATAATGGGTTATTTTACACCGATCTGTTTTAGGATGCGCTCACCCTGTTTTTGATTGTTCATTTGCGAGCTAATTAGAACCCCAATTATGTACGTTACTCGCTAACTTTTAGTAACAATGATATTTAATGGTATTCACCGACAAACGGAGAGCACAATCACGAAGGCCTTTTCTGCCTCGTTGGGCGTCATCAGGTGGTGGTAGCTCCGCTGCTACACTGGAGTTGAGCTACCACAACCTGATGACGCCCAACGAGGCAGAAAAGGCCTTCGTGAGTGTGCTC
>JAYGXS010000001.1:65359087-65398485 GCA_036362985.1 Ligula intestinalis
ACCTGATGACGCCCAACGAGGCAGAAAAGGCCTTCGTGAGTGTGCTCTCCGTTTGTCGGTAAATACCATTAAGTAAAAATTAAGTTGGCCGGCAGGTAGTAAATCTAACTTAACCTAGCAGGCAGATGCTTTAGCGAGGCTGAAGGCAGTTATTGCTGAAAAACGGCCAATTGTGACCAGCATGGCTCATAGGACTTCTATAACACTCGCCTAAATTTGCTTTTGCAAGATTGTTTGTAGTCGACTGGCTTAACGTAGTCATCTCCGTTTCCAAAAAAGAATCTATAACTAACTGTGGGCAAGCTATTCAACCAGTTACTCTATTCTGAGTATAAGTATATTTAGTTTGCTGAGCGGCAGTTGATGTTGGTGGATACGACACGGAAGAAAGAAAAAAAACAGCGATGACTGAATATGGAGACAAGAATTTTGATAACGAAAACATGCCTACTTATTTTATTTACATGGGTGTGTTTTATTAGGGTTACGGTTACAGTTAAGCATACAAAAAGGACCGAGACCTGAAGTTTTTCATAAGTTAGTCAAATAATTTAGTCGAAGCTGCCAAAATCTTCTAATAATTATGGGGTGTCGCGAAATTATTTTCACCCTAGTCATGCAACCACAGTTTCTAAAGTAATATAAATTCGACAATTTACCTCACAGGAAATTTTCCCTTAACCTTTAGGACACTTTCTACCCTGCTTGGCATTGAATGAATGATATTCTGGATAGTCTCCAAGGGATCTTATTCCAGCCGTCTAGCGTGAATGTCTCCAATCTACCAAAAGCAGTAGGAGTGGACAGTTTGGTGTCAACTTTATTCAAGTCAGGACTACGTGCTAGCCACACGTCTTTACACCAGAAATGTAGAATTTTCTCTGAAAGCAAACTCTCGGTCTCAAGGGCTGTATGAGCTCTGGGCCCGCCCTGCATATAAATTTATCCTTAACATGTTCGGAACAATTTTATTTTCAAATTTTGACCTACACACAGGATTATTTTCCAATATTTAAACAAGCTTCGTTTTAGGATCTCCTCTCTGCAATAGTCACCACCCACTCAGGGACCCTGTGGTACAATGCGGACTTCAGACAGCCCTCTAAAGGACATTACGCCCCACACCATGAACTTCAAAAATTACAACCGTGTTATGAATTGGAGCTCAAAAACGTAATCTCGTGTGTTTGGTGAATGGAACAGTTTGTATAGCGATGTATCGAAGGACACTACTTGTTTGCAGTCGTTAACAGTCCGCCTCATGACCACCTTACAGAAGTTTATCCGATCTTTGATCTGTTTTTCTGCTATTTTATGGATTTCTTCCTCTGTGATGGGCGGTAACACCTAAACTGTAATGCATATACTGATGCATACTGGCCGCAGAACCCTTCAGGCCTTTAGAATTCACTTTTCCTGTGCTTTATGTTTGTTTACTAATTGATTTTGGAATAAAAATCGTTTAAAATCTCCCCAAAATGCTTGGTCTTGCAGAATTCTTCTGATTTGTGAATGTACCTGTCCGCTTGTACTAAGACCACGAATACTTGACCGTTCTGGTAGACGCACCGACAGCTTTAGCAATCTCCACTCGCTTCATATCGGCCTCCATCATACACACAGCTCGAGCTCTGTCCCTTGAGCTTCGCACCATCAGAATCTCAGAAGGTGTTATTTTTTACTGGTTCCAAGCTCTGCTTTATATCTTTACTGCCGATCTGTAGACTAAACACTGTGCACGAAGTTTGTTTATACATAAATTGGCAGCCAAGGAGGTTGAGTGATACAATAATATTATTGCCGAATATTTAATTAGAAATGAACTGTCGAACTTTCAAAATGTGCAAATAATTTTGGGGCCCTCTATAGCTAGGCCTGGTAGTCATCTGGTTGGTTCGAGAATGACTGCTTAGGAATTCCTACTGTATCGGAATTGGTGGACTCCATACGTTAGAGTAAGCTGAGCGAATAAATTGACCCAAATGTCACCAAACTCATGGCTCCCGGTGGGTCCTCGTAGTTCAGTTGACTAGAACATTGTCTGTACTAAAGCCTTCCCCTAGCAGGCGTGGGTTCGAATCCCACCGAGGCAGTCGAGTTTTCTGCAACTGGGTCAAAGGAAAAAGATTATGCCTAGAGGTAAGGTTAGGACAAGACTGAAGTGCGGGGTTAGAGTTAATATTAACGGTAAGTTCGGCTGTCGAACATTATACTAAACAATCCAGTGCACAGTGTGTATACAGCTCCTAAGGAGATGCTTTTAACAAAGGACTGAAAATTGGCCCGTAGTTGAACATATAAAATCAAACCGAAAAGTATTGCAGCTAAAGATAGGTAAATCGAAAAGACAATTTATGTCAATCGTTCCATTAGAATGGATGGTACTGCGATTGAAACTTGAGTTTCTCCATTTGTTCTTTGTACTTTATGTCAAAAAATGTATCCTGTGTTTACTTCTCTGATGACTGCGGTTGGGCAGTCACATGTTACTGGCCAGTTCGGTGAATGAAACTTGCATGTGACACCTAAAATAATCCTGTCAAGGGGACAGTCGAGCGCGTGATCCAACGTTGGTCACACACTTGCGCAGAGGGACTTTCACTGTGCATACGACCCATATGTAATGTTGGGGGTCGGTTGAACCACATTCCCTGGAGCGACGTCTAAAAAATTTACTATGAATGCTGTTATTTATCACACTGGCAGCACAGGTACTATATGCATCAAATTTCGGCCCATGCCTATAGACCTTGAATACAGTAATCTATACCGAGTACAAAAGTTAATTTCTGAAGGAAGTAAAAAGCTGAAGTTTTCTTAGGAGTCAGTATTTCTTCTTAATCTATTGTTATGCATGTCTGGGTGGAGTAGCCGACAAGTGGCCTGAGAGTTAAAACGCGATGGTTCCCTCTTACTGTGCCTCTATGGTGTTCTTATACATGTCAGATCCGAACCACCTACACTTTCTGTGCGAAATCCTGGTGTGTTCTGTGTTGGGGGCCAGGTCGTATATGTGGCAAACGAAGACGAGCTCTCTAGCTCTGCCAGCCACTGCATCCCATCCCCACATCGGACAACTGACCGGCTCACTCGGACGAGAGTGGGTGAGTGAGTGAGTTCTACGGTCTAAGCACATCATTTTCACCACAAAAAAGTCTGACGCGATGTATTCTATCAAGACAGGCTAAAAGCCGTGACTGGGAGGGCTGTCGACTGGGTTGGATAACTCGGACCCTGCAGTCATCCCAGTGTGTATTTGTGTGAGGTAGCCGATTGATGGACTGGAAGTAACGCTGCAATGGCGCCTCAGTGTGGTCTCTCTGACGACACGACAGTTTCCCCGTCGATTTCGACAATGGGCAGCCGTGTGCTCCAACAAGCCGCAGCAAATGCTGAACCAAGCCGAAACAGACACTGAGGCAGGCTGCACGAAGACTACAGCAAGCTGAAGCAACGCAACGAACTACCGCGAAGGAAAAAAGAGTTAAAGCATACTCGCGGAGAATCTACCCACTCGCTTGCCGTTTCCACTTCCGTTTCCGGTGTGAAGACAAAGTAAATAAGACCGGGGATGAGGTATGGTATAGGTGGCTGGTGCGATAGTCACTCAACACGCGCACACTTGACTCAGCCAACTCGCTAGGTAGGCTCCCGCATGCACAGGAGCGCCATAAAGGCCACATTAAGAAGGAGCCATTTCAGTCTGACTCTCAGTCCTCCACCTCCTCACTTACACACACAAACACACGCACCCTAGCGGAGCAGCAACGTAGGTGGCCCGAGTTATCCCGTCAATTGGCAAACCCTTCAAGCCACGGCTTTTAGCTCACTGTGATAGATTCAAGCGCATTCATATTTACTATAGTGAGGAGAGCAGCGCGCTGAGGGTCAACCTCACTCTCTCTCCCCCCCCACCGTCTAGCGACCGCCTAGCTGCTCGGACACCTGAGGTGGGGCCTGAAACCCACTGGGAGCGCGAACGCATGCACCGACAGGGAATCAGAACCGAGAGAAAGTACCAGCCCCTACCAGGCCATAGAGAGCGTGGTTTGCCGAAGCCTGGCCTTGCATATGCATACAGACGTTGGATCTGATGTGGTCTCCCTAACACTCCCTTGTCAGGGGGATCTGAGCTAAGTGTGGCGGCATGGCTAATGGCGAGTTCCTGCCAAGCTGGCCACCTGCGGCCCCCCGCCGGGCCCAGGTGGGAGAGGAAGAGGGAGTGCGATAGATGCGGCGCATGTGTAATAAACTACTTCCTGCATAATTCACCGTTCCTGTGCCCAGCTGGTTGTGAGGCAGACGGTGGACGATGTTGGAATCAACGGATTAATTTTGTACCTCACCAGCCATTAGACCTGAATTCAAAGTTTACAAACTACATGCTGCACACGTTCTGTCTAAAGAAAATTGCGCACTTCTCTAGGCTACGAGGAAGAGGCCACACAGTTCTCTTATGATTTTGTAATGCAGGTGGATCATGTTACCAGACCACCCAGTCCGAGCTCCAGACCCACGCCAACAAATGTGGTGAAAACTGTATCTAAGGGCTCATGACACTGACAGGATCGTGAATACTGTCTAGTTGTACAGGGGTTAAAAGAAGCAATTTCAGATCTCTCAAACGACCAGGACGATCCGGACCTGAGCAACCTGTTTCCGCCAGGAGAAGAATTTGAAGTTCTGAAGTCATTTCGGATTGGGAAAAGGCCGGCAGATACTGCAGATATGCCGCGACCCAGACCGCTAAAAATTATACTGAAAAACAAGGAACATGTCCAGTTAATCTTGTCTAAAAAAACTAACCTACGTCACGCGCATAGAGAGTTTTTTAACCGGACTATTCCCCGGAGGAACGGCAGAAACGCTGAGAACTAGTAGCGGAATTACAGTCAAGGAGCAAAAATAGCGAGTAAGGCCTGAAAATCTTCAACGGGAAGATAGTTCAAAAGAAAACATCGAACAAATCGGTAATACTCCGAATGACGGTCAGAAAGTGACCGACACAACCGGATTACACCGTACAATGAAACTAAAGTGCATGTACACCAATGCACAGAGCATACTCTCCAAATTAGATGAGCTTATGATTATTATGTGCCAACTGGAACCAGACGCCGTCTGCATAACAGAAACATGGTTGTCCACGAAGGTAGACGATCAGGAAATTGCTCTCCCCGGGTTTCACGTGTTACGAAAAGATAGAGTTGGGTGTCAAGGTGGGAGTGTGCTAATCTGTGTTAGACATGGCCTGCTCGTGTCCGACAAATCCGAAAACCTTGCGCGCAGTATGGAGGCAATATGGCTCACCGTTAGAACGCCGGGGTCACAAACCCTTGACATCATGGCGGTCTACCGTCCACCGTCGAGCAACCAACAGTCAGACAATAGTCTGATAGAAGGAGTCGAAGAAATTGCTAGGATATCCGATGTCATGATCATGGGAGACTTTAACGCTCCCCATATCGACTGGAACGTGAGTTCTGCGCCCGGCTCAGAAGTAAATTTCGATCGACGACTCCTGCACACAGTACAGGCATCTTTCCTTACGCAAAACATCCTATATCCGACAAGATTACGCGAAGGGCAACAAGCCAATTGCTTAGACCTAGTACTCACCAAAGCGCCTGATAGCGTGGACGTCGTACATTGTTTACCACCTCTCGGACAATGTGATCACGTAGTGCTTCAGTTGGAGTATTCACTCTTCTCTGTGCCCGAGCGTAGTGCGATAACCAGACGTAACATATGGAGAGGAGACTTTACACAAATTAAAAAACAAAGTGAGCGGGATAGACTGGAATGAAACATTCACCGGGTGCGTTCTCGATGATTAGTCGGCATTCACAGCCGTATTACACGGACTAATTACCGATTTTTGTCCTATCACGGTTAAGAAAGTAGCAAATAGGCCTCGATGGCTAACGCCGACGCTAAAGAGGGAAGTAAACCGCAAAGGAAGGATGTGGCAAACCTATCGCAGAGAGAGGACCCCTGAGTCGCACAATAAGTATAAGGCGCAGAGAAACAGGGTTAAGAGCCTGATACGAAATAGCCGCCAAAGCTTCGAGACTAATCTAATAAACCGTGCAGTAGGAAACCCAAAGCTTTTCTACAGCTATGTTAGACAATGCACTCGAAATAGAGACCCAATTCCTCTGTTAAAAACAGACGACGGTGTAGAAGTTTGCGAGATTAATGAAAAGGCGGAACATCTATCCTGCTTCTTTCTGTTGGTCTTTACGAGAGAGGCCGATTTCACCACTGTAACCTTCAGTGTGGGTGAGACCCAGACCATAGACTCAGTTGCACTCACGAAAGCTACTGTTCTGCGAGAACTTCTACAGCTCAAAGAAACGAAGTCGTCAGGTCCGGATGAAATACCTGCAAAGCTATTAAAAGAGCTAGCCATAGAGTTGGCAGTACCCCTGTACTTTCTCTTCCGAGCTTCTCTGAATACTGGACAAGTGCCACCTGATTGGAAGGCTGTGTTGATCTTACCCATCCACAAAAGTGGGAGTCGGGCGACCGCAAATAACTACAGACCGGCCAGCCTCACCTCAATATCCTGCAAGCTCATGGAACGCATGGTCAAACACGAGGTGATGCACTTTTTGGAGCAACATCAACTTCTTCCTGAAAAGCAGCACAGATTCCGCAGGGGAATGTTCTGCTTGACCAATCTGCTCTATTGTCTAGAAAAATGGACCCGAGCTCTCGATGAAGGAAATACGGTGCATACCGTTTTCGTAGACTTCAAGAAGGCGTTTGACACGGTGCCTCATCAACGTCTCTTATACAAGCTCAGCACTCTAGGGGTAAGAAAAAACCTTTTGCAGTGGATCGCAAACTTCTTGACTGGTCGTACCCAGACCGTATGTATGGGCGAACAGCGGTCGGCGGAGGTAGCAGCTGAGAGCGGGGTTCCCCAGGGTTCCGTCCTTGGCCCTATCCTCTTCCTTATATATATTGATGACTGCATAAGCGGACTAGACTGCGAAATCGTAATGTTTGCGGACAACCTAAACCTTTGGGAGGTCATACGCAACCAAGACGATGAATTAAATCGCCAGACAAATTTGCATCGACTGGAGCAATGGTCGAACCTTTGGCTCATGCCATTCAATGTGGCCGAATGCAACCTAATGCGATTCGGTAGAACCAACACTGCGCCTCGGAGGGTTTATTATCTGAATCACACGCCGCTGTCAGAGGTAGAGGCTCAGAAGGACCTGGGGGTGTGGTTCACGCCTTCACTGAAGCCCTCACTTCACTGCCTGAAGGTGGCTAAATCCGCAATGTCGAGCTTGTACCTAATCAAGCGCGCCTTTGCTAAGTTCGATAGAGTAGTCTTTGGCAAGGTCTTCGGCACGTTCGTGCGACCTCAACTGGAATTTGCCATCCAAGCCTGGAGACCTTGGACAGCCAAAGACAAAAAAACCTCAAAAGGGTACAAAGACGCGCAACAAAATTAGTACGAGGCCAACGGAACCTACCTTATGAGACCCGATTGGTAAATCTTGACTTGTTTCCTCTGGATTGCAGGCAGCTACGCGGGGACCTAATCCGGGAATTTCGCATGCTGCGTGGTCAGGATTGCTGCCTTCAAACAAATGACTTCTTTGGGCGGGCCACCACCTCTAGGCTGCGAGGACACCTTTTCAAATTACGTGTGACTGGGGCAAGACTTGACCTAAGAAAATTCTTTTTCTCTAAGAGGATAATCCAGGCGCGGATTGCCCTTCCGGCGGACATTGTGATGCCCTCATCCGTAGACGTAGTTAAGGCAAAACTTGGTGGCTTTGACCGCGTAGAATGCTTTAAGGAGTTCCGCAGCAATTGAGTTTCTGAATCTAAACACTGAAATGCTATAAATATATACTATAAGTAATTTTAAATTACTAGTGTTATTTAAGCAAAATACGTTTGGAGCCGTACTTTAGCTACCCGACATCTCTGCTCAATATGTGAACTGCACTGATCGCGTCTGAGGTCGCATCTACCGCACCTATGGCCCTAGGTTACGCAGCCCTGTCACGCTCTTTCTCGTGTCGACCTAAAAACCAACTACTGACGACGTGGCGGGTTCCTCTGCTCGTGTCACAGCAAGGGCGTACCATGGTCGCGTTTCCGGTTCTTGGGGACCTTCTCGTGACTCTGAGGTCTCCTCCTCGTATGGCCCTCGGCTGTGGATATTACTCGCCGTGGACCCCATGGCTGCCGCCAAGTTCCACAGAGGCATCCTAGTCCTATCCTTCAAACACTTTTCCCACGAGCGACAGTTTTTCTCTTAAAAACAATAAATGACATTCCTTTGTTGAATTATGAGCCATGCCTTAGAGGCTATTTTCACTGTCTGCTCTTCCTGCTCAGTTACACTGCTGACTCGCGTTAACTGACATCACCACATGTGCGTGGATTACTTGAAACAAGCGAGTAGTCACCTACAATTGTGTCAACGACTTCTTTGAAATGTTCGGCTGTGCCGATGCATTTCTTGAATACTATCTACCAAGAGGGAGTTCAACTCCGTTTTGCCTATATTTCCTTTAATACACTTGACTTGACCTTATATGCAACATTAATAAATTGATGGATACAGTACATTATGAACAAATATATCATTGTCGTAAAAATTTCATACTTCGAAGCTTTTTTAAACCGAAAGTTTTACTTTCTTCAAGTATTTAATTGAAAAAAAGGCAGCACTTAAATATTAAGATAAATGCTCGATGCATTTATCTTCATTTAATCGAGCTAAAAAATACTCAGAGTCCGCGAGAAGGAAGTTGCATCGTTTGGGGCAAGAAATTTGTCGGTATCTATTGTATAAGTGCATGAACGGCCAAATAATGTAACTTCATCCCGAAATTTACTTTAGAAAAAGGAAAGAATGGCGTATACTGCGAAATAAGCGCTGCTTAAGTAGAAAATATTGCAATTCAATCAAGGGTATATTCAGTGGAGGACTTCGTTATGGATTGCCATTTTCTTTGGCGATCAAACTTCAGGTCTAGGTGTGCCTACAAAATATGAACTAAACCGCCAGTGCCAGAAAATATGATGTCAACAAAGTCACAAGCTCTCAAGGTTTACCTTGTCTTGGAGGTTTTGATGAATACACATCACACGGTGCCAGTACGGAGACTGAACTTTTTTTTATTAAAGTGTCTGCACCATGTGCCTTGGTTTATTAAGCACACAATAGCATAAACCAACCAGTGCCAAATTTAAATTGGCACATACATGGCCGGTCGTTTTGCGAGCATTTTTAAAATATGCAGACATGTTTTGAACCTGGGGTGCGTTAAAACGGAGGGTTGCGTGTAACTGACGTCTCTGATTTTAGGGCATAAATAATTAGCCGCTCTATGACTGCTAGCTGGCTTCTAGAAAGCGCCCCCAGGGCGGGGTTCCGTAAGCAATCGGGGAGCACCTATCCACCCTTGTCAATATTCACAATCAATACCGGCAAGGCAACGAGCCCGTGATTCAGCGGTTAGAGGGTTGGACTTCTACCTAACAAGGTCGTGCGGTAGAGCCTCGGGGGTCGCTATTCCTGGGGTTGGGGATGGCTGGCTGATGACGGCTAACAAGTCAGAAATTGCAATCCAGATCTCCCTTGTCTTTTTCGGTAATGTATTCCTGCCTTCATGTAGGTATATATAAGACAAACGTTTTACCGTACCATCGACATAGGTATTGGCTGAAGGCTCAGACACGTGTTTTGCCAAGGTCTATGCTGCTGCGTGATGCAGCCTTGAGAGGTTCGGCTCCTCAGTGTGTCCACACAGAGTTCCTAATATGGGGGTTGGTAAATGAACTCCAGAGAATAATAAAGTGAATACGGTAGGAAATTGTTAAGCCTCCGCGACACGGCTGTTTAGGGTCAGAACGAAAAGATATAAGAATTATATTACAAAAGCACGAGGCAGGCTCATTAGTCGTCACTATTCAAAGACATCTCAAATCAGGACGGCAAGCCCATAATTGAAGAAAGGACCGCTTTCTTGATCCGTTTCTGCTACTGTTTCCTTCTCATGTCTCTGATGATGAATACGCGACGAATGTCGAAACGTCAGGCGAATAAACGTATTGCCCAGCGATCGAGCCTTCTTCTCAATTGCCTTCTTGATTACTCGATGAACAAAAATTCCAGGCATGATCCTTGTGGTGTCGAAAATATAGATTGGATTATTAGGTCTAATTAAGAGACCAGAGAGAGAGAGAGAGCTATATTAGTTACCCTTTTCGTTGACATTTTATCGACATACATGTCGACATTTTATCGACATGTATAAACATGGTTAGTTCTTTAAGTTCTTCAGAAGTAAATTGAAGAACATGCGAATTTCACGTTCAGTCCGGCGGCTGAGAGACCTATTTAAACCAAATGCTCCTGAATTAGATGAATTGACCGTGCCTCTTTCTTAACTCGACCACGGCAGTAGGTAGCACATAAATACCCGAACTTGGTTTGCCATTACCTTACATAGGCACTAGATAAGAGCTCAAAATATTTCACGACTGCATGTTTCATTGCATGCCAAATTGCGGATCGTTTAGTTGATTGGATGACTCCTCGCAGGTATGTCATATTGTGCCACAGAACTAGCGAAAAAAGTATGGAATTTTTAACTTTCCATCTATAAGAGAAGGGATTATTGATCGGTCGTCCGTTTTCTAATCTACGCTCTGGGAAGTTCATTTTATCGGCCCAGGCCTTCTGTTGGCTGGCGATCACCGGCCCAATGGAAACCCGTCAGTCTCGGAACCAAACCAACTGACACCCTCTCAGAACTATAGACTTTCTACGATGCCCTATGCCCTTGTCTTTCTTTTTATAGCCTTAAGACCGGCGCTTTCTGTCGGAAAAAACGCACTTAAGAAGAATGAAAAGACATGGACAGGGAAACGTCATGTTAAGTATGCGTTTGCACTTTAAAATGTTGCCTGAATATGCCTCATATTCGTCAGGGTTTCTCTGATCATTGCATCATCTTGTGACATTGATCTCCCCATCAACACAGCACACATTACTCACGCAATGGGGTTTGCTGGCGTCGTGAGCGGCAGAACATAGTATTTGAGCATGTGAACTAATATGGGAACCATGCATTTCTCCAAAGTCTACTTAGCTGTAGTGAAAGAGCAGCATAGGGACTTTGACGACACGTCAGCCACTGCGCCCGATTTCATCATCCCCAATTGGTTGGCAGGTTCAGCCAGTTTACGTGTATGTGCCAGAGGGAAGAGGAAGATCGACTTTACGAGAAAGACATCATCATGGAAATCAGGGCATGCTCCCCCCAGTGTACTAATTCTAACACGTTTGAATCCACCATAGTTTAAAGAGTGCCAGCTAACGGCATAAGTATGGGCTGACAACGAGGCTGTAGCGACTCCTCCTAATCGTGGTCGTTATGACACTATTTTTACTTGCGATGCAAGCTCCGCTCCGAATGAACGCTAGCATGCAAGAAGCTGGGCACCAGATCGTGTAAGGTACGCGTAGACAATCTGTTTAGCTGTCAACTACGTCACCCACCCTCTGCTTCGTTAGTCTTGACACTGTCTTGGTATCGAAATGAGTGCGGCAGATGCTGTGCATGCCAGCCTCGTCACCACCAGGATGGGCTTGGGAAGTGGAAGACACCAAAGCAAGCGACTGCCGGGTTAGTTGACTACTGTTCTTTCGAATGCGTTTGACCGCTGTCTATATTCCAACTCGTCCCCTGAAAGAGATACACGCTCAGGAAGAAAGCACCATCGGGGAAATGCTATGGTGCCAGCTACGAAAAATCATCCAATGCAACGTCATAAATAACTTCGGTCCTGCAGGCCACTAACATCAATATTGGTTCGACGAAAAAGATTAATAAATTGATAAGCTACTCTCTGAGAAATGCAGACCGTACACAGCCTATGTCAAACGCCTCCTCCTGTTAGCTACATGAGGTGCAACGCCTGCAGGAGATGCAAACTAGGTGGAGAGATGATAAGATTTAGGAAA
Source organism: Ligula intestinalis (assembly GCA_036362985.1). NCBI lineage: Eukaryota > Metazoa > Platyhelminthes > Cestoda > Diphyllobothriidea > Diphyllobothriidae > Ligula > Ligula intestinalis. Next base: position 65,371,101 of record JAYGXS010000001.1, read on the forward strand.
TTCAAAGCTATGCGAACGGCAGCGAAATAAAATTTATTAACCTCAGCCATGGCGGTCTACGGTCCCCGCATCAAAGGAACCGCACCACTTCTCAACTCCAGTGAAATGACTCTCAGCACAGAAAAGCCAAAGATACTGAAGCGCTGGGTTGAGCCATTGGAAAAAGTCGTCAACCAACAACATTATCTCCGATGACGGCAATGACAAGCTTCACAGATGGAAACTAACGAAGACCGGGACCTTCCGACCTCACTTTTCAAGCAGTGCACCAGCTCGGCAGGGGAAGAATACCGGGATCGACACAATCCCGACCAAATTCTACAAACACAGTGACTTTCGGCTGACAAACAAAAAGGCTTCATTGTTCCAGGAAATGTGGCGATACGGAAAAGTACCCCCAGGACGTCAGGGCGCCATCATTGTCCACGTCCGTTCGACCATCGATTTCGATTATGTCCACTGTATGCCCCACAACAGCGTGGTGCAGGGACGGTGACTTGCACGTGAAATATATTTTAAAGTGATGGCAGGCCTGTGCCGCGTCTACCGCCGCACCCCCTTTTCCCTCACCCATTTTCGCCCGTTGTCAGAACAGAGTCAAGAAGACCGGAGGCAGGATCAGGTGCGGCCGAATCTGCCCCTATGCGTATCACCACGCCCCCCACCCACCCACCCATGTTCGGCTTTTCCTATGGTGCAATCCGATTGTATGTGGCACTCGTAGATGGGGAATAATAGCTCCGTCGGCCATTGTGTCCGATCCCAGCGCCAGATAGCGCACCGACTCGGACGGTGAACAGGAGAGGGAAGAGCGGGATCAGTTTTGGGAACTGTTCCCACAGTACATCAACAAATTCCTTCAGTCCGGTGCTAGCGCACTCGTGCCTTGTAAAGCTACCAACGGTTAGGATACATACGTCCTCACAGCCATCGTTGCATCTGTGGGGTTAGGGGTCCAAGAAATGAGAGGCAGGTTCAATGGCTCCTTCTGAATATGACCTGCATGGTATTTTTGTGTGTAAAGCTAGCTTCTCTTGTGTGGACCAGGCTATTTGGCATACGTGGACGGGATGCTTAACAATCAGCCGCCTTCAGTCCCCTTGCCAGTGGACACAGATAGGTGAGGAAGGACAGAGTACGACTAAAAGCAGTGCACGCCCGCAATCACTATAATCCAATTTACGCACAAGTTACAGTCCTATGTCTACTTTACTGTGGGAAACACGGTGGGCATCGTCACAGGAGACGGTCGGTCGGCTGGGCTCTCCTACAGTCCAAGCACTGGAAGGTCGTTTCGGTCGGTTGAGTTCTCTCATACACCAGTAGAAGACAGACGGATTAAACGCACCCCGTGCGAATGTTGCACGAGGCAAACCAATTGACACAACGATGCCATCAAACAGCGAAGATTCCATTCATTTATAGGCTCGATCAGAACCAAAACATTCGCAGCCGCAATTACGTCAGTTTAGCGTCAAGGACATATGTCAGGACCGGTAGCACAGACCGTCAATTCTTAGACTGTGCAGATACTCCTTCCTATCCGCGCCGTCCTCGTTCGATGACGACCACTATAGTGTACCCTCTGAATACAATGTAATCCAACCCAACTGACAGAATACACAATCAGTGCCCACGTGCTGTAATTTATGAATCGCTTTTCGCCAACAACGAGACTCTAAGCCACACACGGCCTCGATTAACGCAAAGAGACCTGTCTTACCTGAGGCTTCGGCCCCTACGCCGGCCGTGTAAACACTGATGTCTATCTTTAAAATTTCGTGTTAAATTTCAAGCCATCTCTGTATTTTTTGATCGCTCCCTCCTCGATTTTGATCTTGATTCTAGTCCGGCAGGAAGGCTCCAATTCTCTCCTAATTTGGATACAAAAAAACCAGACCAGTGTTCAGAGCAGGCATCTCTGAGATATTTCGCATTTTAGTACAGTAGTCGCCGGTTATTAAGCCCACGGTTAATAGGCCCAGCCGCTTATTAAGCCCAATTTGGTCTGGGCCCGAGGTGGGCTTAATAACCGGCGACTACTGTAGTATGGATCATATATACCCGCCCTAAAAGCCGTATTTGCAGTCAGATCTCTACTGCATCCTGTAGGACATTGCGGTCATTGTAGACAGTAAAGAGAACAGAACTTCAACGCAGACCCTGAGTCAGCTCTCGAGCAATGATCAGAATCCTAACACCGACGAGGAGTCATATGGAGTTTCGGGAAACAAAACTGGACTGGGGCCAGTGACATCAGAACAACTCTATCAGTAGGAAAACCAGTACGGGATCCCATCTGCCACTGAACAAATATAAGCCATAGCGGCGAAAACTTTGGTTTGCCTAGGACGCAGAACGCCAGGACACTCAAGCGGCAGAAACCAAACTGGACACGCCAAAGAAGGCAGCAAACCGCACCGGCAAGATTACGGAGATCGGCAACGTTCAGGTGGTGCGAGCGCAAGCTACGACCCCGGGTTTTGAACGAATTAGAGAAGAATAAAAAGCAAACGAATCAAATTGGAAATAGTGAGTTGAAAAAGGACACAGCAAATCGAAGCAGTTCGGAAAAGAAATACTGGGTATGAAAAGCGGTGAAAAATCATACAAAAGACATCGTGCTAAGCTGAAGGCACATTTGGTAGTTGTAGCTTCGAAAACAAAAAAAAAGTATTCACTCATGTGTTGGCTCCCCTTCCACCGGTTTTTTCGCCTAAGATAGAGAAAAAAGGTAATATAAGCGGGCAATTTGGAAAGGTGGGTGCAACGTGGCGCAAGCCGATAAACAGAACAAGGCACTTATCAGTCACTGAATAACATAATGGACATATGATGTAAATATTAGCTAAAGAAAGGCAATTTAACAAAATAGAAAGCACTCACCAACAACTCAACTCAATATGGAAAAACAAATTACCGGAACGAGTGTACCAGTTGGGTTAGGTTAGAGGTAGCTATGCTGGCACGCACCGTGAACAAAACGGACGGAATCTTTTTACACGGCTTGTCGTGCTGTCTCGCTCTTATCGAGTTTCTTGGCAACGCCTACTTGTCGTTAGCCTTCACAACGCACCACCCACTGAAAAAACCTATTGCACAGAGGTCGTGGCTTAGAAGGCTGCCGGCAGATGGAGGGAGTCGGTCCCCATTTGAAACGAGGGTTGGACAGAAATTGTTACATTTAACTGTGGCCTTTATGGCACCTCCACTGGCGTGAGAGCCAAGACTGCGTCAGAGGTTGGTCGTTGCGTCTAACTACACCTTCAGTCAGTTGGACACGAAAAATTTACCGGTGTATAGTAGAAGGAAGATTGAAGTGAGAAAAACGTATTGCAAGTCTGTTCACTAACAAATTCATATGTAAGCCGTAACTGCGTCCCAGGGAACTCATTGCCTGCAACAGAGGAAATATCATTGCTTACTTCGACCCTCCTTATAATCGGCTATCTTACGGGGATAGTGCCTTTGGACTTTTCAGATACTGAAAACGACCGGTCAACCGGCAGTTTTTAACAACGCAAGCCTATACAGCACGAACACCATAAGAACAACTCCTATTGGTTAACAACACAAGCCTATAGACCAATAACACTAAACGAACAGCTCATATCACCATTCAGTTCATTTTATTGAGCGGCCCTACGATTTACTCCTACCGATCTTTTTTTTCACAGCCATATGGTCCGGCTTGAAGGTCCTGACGCCGTGACCCGTAATTTTGACGTAATGTGTCAAAGTTTAATCTACTTTGCGGGGCTGTTTAATGACAACTCAGGCGATCGCATACAAGCGATTAAGGCTGCGGCAGTTGCGAAAACGTGCTAAATAGAGCAAGTGCAATAAATCGACAACATGACGTAACACAAAGAGTAAGTTGTCCCTTCGAGCACACGAAGCAGCAAACGTCCTTTCACTTTTCGCACTGAAAGCTGGAGCAGACGCTTAAACATAGAGATAACACGCACGAGTTTAAGCGGCAGAGGTCAGGTCGGCCCACAGGGGGTTAAACTCTAACCGATCTAAGCCGGTGCAGTGAAAACATTTATGCAGAAAACGTGGTTGGCTGCAAAAACTTTTCTCATGCAAAATGTTAGAGCAGCCTTCCTGAAGCGTCTGTACCGAAGTCAAGCCGGAAGACGAAAAATCGATCGGCATTTTCTCAAGTAAAATACTGCCTAAGACGGCTTACAATGCTGACTGATGAGAAAAAATGATCATCCACACATTTGCTCACAGGCCTTTCCATGGCACTCCTTTCTGAAAATCTACAGATGTATATCCTTTCGCTCATGCCCTTTTTGTTTAGCACTCAGTGGAAGGAAAAGACAAAAAGGACACTTTATGCCGCTAATTCCAAATGTGTCAATTTTTTTCTTTAAAAGTAGCAAAGGGAAGCAAGTTGGTTCTGAAGATTTCGTAGGGATTAGGCCTTAAAGGGTAATTACTACAAGCTCAGTAAGCTTCCAAATTAAGCATGTAGGTCGTTCCATACTCTATATTGTTGGTTTGGCAGATACGAATAATTTAATATAAAAACCCAACCTTCTGGACGGGATTCGAGCACGCGGCAGAACGGGTGTGGCTTGATGCCCAATTAACCTGGACAACAAATTACGAAACTTAATTTGGGCAGAATGACAACTTGCAAAAACAGCGGTACTGTCTTAAAAATTCAGCTCTTACATATAATCGAAGCATTTAAAACGCCCAGGCAAACTTCAAGAGACATGTTCCTATATCCTAGTAATATCAGTGAATTCTTCGCCACAACACTTATACAACAGCTGAAAAACAATAGTTTTATGGCACACAGTCGTAGGTAAGTCGGAGAACCCTCAACATAAGGCAGAATGCCACTGCGTGTGAACCAGTCGGTATGCCCTCTCTCAAATTCTGAGTCGCGCCAAACTCACTTAACTACTCCTTCCATCAAAACAAAGCATAGTCGAGGATTGCAGCCAATAGTGTTTCAATAGCGCTGCCGTATTCTGAGAGCGACCCGTTTTTTTTTCTCTCGTAGGAGTTGCCCTCACAATTTCAGGTAGACGAGATGCCGACATCCGGATCAGTAACAAGACAGAGCCAACAGAGCTTTAATAAATCGTCAAGTCATGTTATATGGCAGTGGAGGGAGGCAAGGTGATTAGGAGTGGCAGAAAGTGGACCCACCTCAGTCGCAGGATGCAGTTCCTGCATTTCCACTGCCGCCTTGGCAGCTGCTGGCTGCTCTGAAATCAGGCTGTGCATCCACGATTCACGGCGCTCATTCAGACTGGTCAGGGTACTGTGCAGGCCGTCGAGAATCGCGCGCATCTGGTCCACAGCATATTGACTCACATTGTCCGTCTACAGGGAAAAAAGGGCAAACGTGGGCTTTAGGAGGACATAACAGCTCACAGTAGGCCAGACTAACTGACAGATGGCCGGCCCGGTCAGAATCATCGGGCACTGTTACCGTGCAAAGTTTCCGCATACACACACAGCAGGGGACCTATCTGATGCAAATGCCAAAATTTGCGAATGATTGACAATCACTCGCAGACCGGCATTAACGCAAGTACGAAAACCTTGAAATAATAATTAATGGCGAATTTAAAACTTCAAGGAAATATATAAAAAAGAGTAATACTGAATTTAGAATTACCAACTTTTTCTAAAGAAACTTTGAATTCCGAAAACGTGAAAATTGCTGTAATTGTGACACGAAAACTCATTGCCGAGATTAATAAACGTCAACAGCAGCAGCCGATATTACCATGCCTAGGATCAATTGAAAACATTTCATAAGTTACCTACCCGAATTTCGATCACGGCTTTGCAAGAATTAGGTCAACCGCCGTTCTAACAAAAGGAGAGCAATTAACACTTTCAACAGCAGTCTACTAATGTGGTAGCAGCATTAGTAATCGTGACCACTTTTGAAATAAAATAACACCTACAGCATTTATCTCGGTCGCACTAAGAAGTGTAGTCCGACGTAACGCCAGCTAGCTGCTAGGCATTCTAAACACGACATTCGCAGTAATAACTCGCTGAGGTGGTTAAAAGGACTCATCCCTCACCTGGTACGGACTAGCCAATTGTAGAGCTACTACAACATTAACCAGCGAGGAGAAGTTTGTTGCCCAAGAGCTACGGAAAGGCGTAGTAACCGTCACTACAGAGCAGGGGGACAGACGCGATGATACAACGAGGTAGTTTGGACCACCGTACTAAGGACTAGGGTGTCTTTTATTGCGGAATGCATAGGTTCAATATGGAAAAGACTTGAATACAGGTGATCGGACAATGGAAAGGACTAAACGTATGCGAATTCTCTTTAGCCTTTGACTGCATACGAAGAAATCAAGTTCTCTGACGGGAAAGTCGAAAGATACTTCTACCGCTGACTGGTAATCTTGCCAAACACAGTACGTCGAGGAGCTGGCTTTATCCGTTTGTTTTGAAGTAAGTCCTAGACACCGTGACGCTGTTGAATAGCAACTTGAGCAAAGGATCCTTTTTTCGGGCTGCGGAAATAAGGATAATTATAGGCTCCAGACAACTTCCAATATTTGCACATTTTTGAGGTTATTACTGGCAGCGGCAAAGGTCACGCGACCAAACAGAGCACTTGACCGAGTACGCAATAAACGCACAAGACCATGTATGTGGATGCTTATACGCGTCGTGGTCGATAGCTGCCCCCTGCTGGCGTCAGCGAAGTGTCAACTCGTTTAAACACATGCGCTTAAGCCACGAGACCGGAATCCAGTAAAATGCTGGCGGTGGGGTGGTCGGCTAAGAGGTCGTAGGGTACGCGAACACGGAAGAGTTGTCAAGCCCAGGGTCGCATCCGATAACCGAGAATGCAGGCTGGTTAAATTAAAAGATGTACTCGACAACCCACATGGTACCTTTAGTATTAATGAAGTCAAGCAAAATATGACACAGGCGAGGGTCCGTAGCTCATCCAGGCTTACGAACTGGAAGTTAAAAACCAGAATGTGAAACCTTTCTAGTTGTGAAAAGTATCTTTATACTAAAACATCATTGAATAATAATCTCAGTGAACAGATAACCATCATAGTACTGCCAAGACAATTCAATTCCATTCAATTTATATCCAGCATTGGATACCCAGCGGTTCCAAATGTCAGAGGTGTTTCCTGATATTCGCAAAATGTGGGCGCTCTGGATAGCCGACAGCCGCAGTCCGACGAGGACTTCAAATAAAAAGTTTAATCGAGAGCCCCATTCTACCTACCTTATGGCCTTAACACCATTTAAACTGATGGCGACTCCTAGAAACAATTACCAAAAGTTGACGGGCGAAATCGGTCTAACGACCCGATTTTGTTTTCTTTTTACCAGCAGCCCTACATTAATGCCAGACTCTACACTAGAAACGTTATAGCTTCCTCTATTCAATCGAACAGTCCATTTTGGTTGTGTCGAAGAGAAGAGAATGAAGAAGGGTCCTGACAAAGTTGCCGCGCTAGACGGTACTAAACGTGGGCGAAGCTGAAGTAACACTTATCTCGTAGTGAGGTTCGTTGACAAGAAGCATTGTTGAGGTTACGGTGTTACCACTACATTGTCAGCTGCCACTGGTTACGAAACCCATAACCCAAAAGTAAAATGGAGAATCGTTAAAGACGATATTATTAATACCGGCATTACTGCAGGAAAGACCAAAGGAATATTTCAGAGTTGGCAATAAAGTTCAATAGTCTTCAATTATAAGTATCCCAGCTTTTCCTGGTAATTGTGAAGGTGTCGCACATTTAAAAAACGGAGAAGAAAACAATAATGGCAGAGAAGCGGTCTTCAGCTAAACAGTTAGGGGTCTGCCAATCCGTCTTAGAATTATCCGACAATTGTTTAATTGAGAGAAGCAGTAGTGGGCAAAACTAGTGGACAGTAAACCAAGTGTTTTGGATTGTCAGGCAGCGAATAAAATTATCCCGAGAGTATAATGTGACTTCTAGAATTAGCATAGGGCAGGCATGAGGGAAAGTGGGTAATGAACGGCATCCCATATAAAATGACGAAGTGAGGTTTGCGCAGGGTAAGTTTAGCGCTATCATTCTTGATGTAAAAACTGCGTTGTACAGATGCGGATTCCGAATTTTAAGAACTGTGCGCACGAAAGTAAAGTGCCATACATGGCGTGTAAAGTAATTACTGAGGAATGAGTGGATAACCATACAGGCAGCATAACCGTCAGTAGTTAAATGTTTGGATGGATCAGTTTCTGCTAAAGTTTCACTAGAATCAGACGCACTATGGAAGCATAAATCGGTTGGTCAAGAAAACGCCAACATAGAAGTAATAAGGAGGCTTAATTCATATCCAGCCGGTGATAACCAAGCCTGTTGTCTTTTATTTCAGCGGTCTTTCGCACTCGGTTGTTCATCAGTAAAACATGATTCACCAGAACCATTGGCAGTGGTTGGGAGTCCTCTGCGAAAAAAATGAGGCAGACTGACTAAAACGGGTATTTTTCGAGTTGTATGAGCAGTGGTTCAAGAAAGATGCGGTTGAAACACTTGCTGGATCCATTTAAGTATAGACATAGTCTTATGTCGCCGGTTTGCCAGATTATTTTCGAGAAGTAAAATAATCCGCTGGGATTTACTTTAAGGATTAATGAGGTCAGGATTTACAAAAAAGACATCTTAAGTGATTTTGAAGCCCTAAGAGTAGGTAAGCTCGCGGGTCATGCATGGAAAAAGGTTAGTCATTGAACCTTGCATTAAAGGGATACTTAGGACTTCAAAATAATTACTCTGGAGGCACCGCAATCTCCCATAAAATAACCAAAAAAAACAAATGACCTTGATATCAGTCCTTTCAATTAAAAATAAGTTCCATGGTCTATATTTATCGGCAATAAACTAAACGAAATGAACTACTGGTGTGAAAGGCGGGGGAGGGGTAAGTTTGGCACAGTCAACTAGAATGACTTTTTGACCGAAAATCAACACGTTTATACTCGATGACTGGGAGTTCGTCAAGTCAATTTAAGCACGCGTGTTATCTAGTTTCTTAGGTTTTGGTTTTTTTGTAGAAAAACTGACCATAAATTATAACTGATCGCAAAACATAGCCTGCAAACCAGTTATCAGTCAATGTGTGTGCAAACGTAAACAGGCAGGATCGTTCAAGTCGGGTGCGCTGCAGCGAGCAATCCACGCAGGAGTGCCTAATGACTGTGGTCATGCGAGGTACTGTTAACATCAACAGAATAGCAGCTAAAACGAAAACCGAGCCAATTCTCCAAGAGACTGAAATCCCGTAAGCATGTGCAAAAGTACGCAAAAAATTGAGAGGTTGGTACAGTTATGTTCCGCTAACAATGTCAACGGGATGCCAATAAAGCGCGAGGTAGGACCATATGTGACAGGCAATTAGGGGTAAGTGCGAATGAAATTATCCGAACAAAAGATATGAATATAGCGGGGCAGTTTGGCGTCAGCACCTTTACTTTCATATAATCAGAAGCATAGTTTTAGTCTACCGTTACAATTCTTATGAAATTCTTATATGGAATGAGGAAGCTAAAAGGCTGAAATATAAAGTTTATCGACAGCTACGCGGGGCTGGCAGGCATTTTACATCGTCAGGCAGCTCTACCCCGAGCCAAGTCGAAAAGGTTGGAAACTTGAACGCCCGTTGGTAGCTTGGACACAAACCACAACGGCAATAAGCGTACACGTTCTGTCAACTACCTTAAGAAATACTCGTCACGTGAAACTGGGCCTTATAGATTTGGACCAATAAATAGATGATGCCAGTAGGCCTACGGTAGGCAATCGCTTGAAACCGAGTAGTGGTCGGGGACTCAGTCAGTAGGTTAATTATGATTCCTTGCTCCTGCGCTCCAACCACTACTAACAACAAGGTCACGCATGAGGACACTCCTTACCGTAGTCCGATGTACATTACAAAAGACCACCCTCTGCGTATCCTCAGCAGCCAGCGTTGGGGCAGTAGACCGCAAAAGCTGTTTTATTGACGGCAGCATCACAAAGATTTATAAGAGCAATTATCGGTAACACGGGTCGCCAGCGCATGAAACGGATTCTGGCTTCATTGTGCCGTGACCGAAGCAAAATGTCGACTAATAACAATAATATTATCGTGATATATGTGGAAGTACTCCAGGGTTCCATGGAGGCGGACAAAGCCAAAGGGCTACTGGCTCAAGATTAGATAAGTCCTTGCTGCAATGCATTTTTAGTCCTTCTAAATTGTCTGGTTTACATATTTGCCTGCCGGTGTATCAACAGAGGTCTGGGCGTGTAAGGTGACACGGACGCCATAGCGCGAGTTGGGATACAAGACTGAGAAATTTGCAGAATATGTAGGTCGAGCGTTTGATACAAGTCGAGTTTCCTACTTTACATTTTTGGGAGGAGGTCCGGCCCGCAAGGTAGTGATTGAACGAAGTACTTGGTTAGTGATAGTCAAAGTGCCCATAGCATGGTATCATCACACTATCGTATTTTATAGGACAGCCAGTTTTCAAACTTAATCTTCATACTTCACTATTAGTATTGCTGATTTTGGGTGATTATTTACTTGGAAGACTTGAAAGCTCCCATATTTTAAAGATAATATTCGTCTATGTTCGTCGCAGTATCTGTTACTTGTGGACGAGCCAGGCATTCATAAAAAAGGCTAATAAGCGGACCCTGTCTCTTTAACCAACGTACTAGACTTACAAAGAAGCTGCAGTAATACATAACCTTCGTGGCTTAAAAATAGGTAGGAAGCATAACATAAAAAATTGTAAAGTAGACCTTCCCAGCAAAAGAGGCGAGTGGATGTGCGAGTGTCGAATACTGAACTGGAAAATTCCCAGGCGGGGTAGTAGGGTAGACGCCTTACAGCGCATCTGCAGCTTAAGGGAAGAACGATCGCCGGACGGCAATCAAAATAAGTTCATTGTATAAAAATCGAAGAGTAAGACTCCGACACGACAGGTATAATCATTCCGTGTACATACAAGGGACTGTCCTAGCCTCATGATCGCTATGAGATGTTCCAGATGAAAGTAAGTGAACAGCTGAAATGGAAGTCGTTTGTTAGAAAATTGAATGCTTCCAAAGTTAATTCCTGTCCATAGTATACGGAAGTGTAAGAAGTCTAAACTTAATAAGCTCAGCACATTTGTGGGAGGAGTTTGCCTCATATCGTATTTAAACAACATCGCCTCCAAACACTGCTCGAACAGTCCACATCGACGGATGATAAATCAAGAGTTGCACTTGAAATGCCTAGCACACAGAGTTTACACCGAGGAGGACTAACTGTACGAGTATGTTGCTTAGCTTCAGTTCGATTAAAAACAAAAAAAGCATAACGTGTTTGACTGCTGGAAGTCTAAAAACTTGTGTTCGGATCTAAATAACATTATATTCCTGGCAGACAAAAGAGAAGAAACTTTCTCCAATTAAAGTTATGAAAGGGGAAATAATTAACCATCAAAATACCTGTCGCAGTTCCGTGATGAGATTTTGGGTTTGGGTGACAGCACCGTCTACAAAGCTTTTAAACTTTGGAAACGCGACAGCAGCCGCGGACTGGTACTGGGAAACAAGTCCGGAAAAGGTAGCAATAGCCTTTTCACGAGCTTGCTTCTCGGCATCGCCGACAGTTTTGGCCAGATGCGACGGGGAGATGGTGTTCAGGCTATCCTGCATCTTCTGATACACCGAGGCGATGGTTGCCTGCGCGGCCTGCACCTTCTCAGAACCAGCCAAGGCAGACTGTAAGCGCATTAGGCGGTCGTAGCGAGAAAGCGGCTGAGAACCATCCTGTATTGAACGAGAAGACGCATTACTATACGTGGAAAGATTCATCAAACATTAGAATGGTGTTCGAGTATAAATAGTAATGGGGCATGTGCCTTAATGACGGTAAAATTATATATAGGGTAGTTATTATGTTATGTATTTTCGGGGAATTACCGGTTTTGCGTCTTTGACTGAAGGTATGAAGTATTCGAGGTAGCTTTCAGCGGCAGTTAGGGCGCGATCTGCAATCGGTCCCAGGAGATCCTCGGTCGGCTTCTTTACATGTGGGACAACTGATTCGATGCGATCGAGAATTTGACGACAGGCAATATCGTCCAACTGACTTACAGCGCCTGGGTAAAAGTACGGAGATAATATGAGCAAACAAAATAGTTTCGAGGTTAGACATAATGAACTGAAAGTAGCTTCATGGAATGAGGTAAAAGGTAGCATAGAGTCCACGAGGAGCATTTGAGACGTTACTACTCGAAAGAAGCAATTAACAAATCCAGGGTTAATATGCACAGTAACCAGCCGAGTAAAAAAGTTAATGGTGAAAGCAAGCGAAAGCGTAACCTTTCAAATAAATGTGAAGTACATGGAAAGAATAAGAAACATTGGATAGTAAGGAATAAACAAATGGTGTTCCAACAAGGACTCGATCGAGTCCTTGTCCACATTCCCTTGGAAATTATAATCAATATTACCATTGCGACGGTCATGAGGACTATTGGAGTCTTATAGAGAGACGAATAGGTGTTCTTAAGCGGGAGTAGGGTTAAAGCTGAAAGGGGACGGCTGATAACTTCCTATTCATTCGGAAGAGCCTATAGATACATAGGGTCAATTATGGGTTTTATAAGCTAACTCGAGTTGGCGATCGCGAGGACTGCAACGGATAGTCACGTAATATATCAATTAAGAATTGCGCAACTGGCGAATAAAGTAGAAAAAACAAGTAGGTAGGGGAATAAACTGTATGCATAAACACAAACCTGTGCTGGCCAGTGATTTTGCCTTTTCTTTAAGAACATTTGCAGCTTGCTCACTAAGTTGGAATATGCTTTTAAAGTGCTCGCCACTAGAAACCCATGTGTACGCATTTGATGCCACTTTCAACGAATCATTAACCACAGGATACTCGGCAACACGCTTTGAGAACTCGGCCATCTTCGCAAATAGACTGGATAGTGTTTAAAAAGGCACATCTACAGGTCCACTTGTCTAAGTTGCGCGGTTCAAATTAAAAAAATTAAGTTTCCCAATGCAGTAAATTATTCCGGTACTCTTTCTGAGGCACAGAAGCAGATCAACACTTCAACCAGCCAGCAGAAGGCAAATAACACATAATGGGTTGGACAGTGCTGTTTTTTGTTGCTCGCTATATTACGAGGAAGCTGCAGTCCTAAATAATTTTGAATCGATTGCACAAAATGTGTCTGCTAGGGTTGGAACATACGCAGAGCCCTTAAATGGGCCCAGCAAGGCCGGTAAAAGGATGTAACCTGAATTTATTTGGAAAAATAAATCGGCAGAATCCCCAAAGCAGATATATAAATATAGGGTGCACCCAATTACAAAATATCTAAATGGTTATTTGATAACCTCCGTCCACCTGCAAGAAATTGTGCCACAAGTAGAACGTTCTGCTGGAAAACCCAACAGATAGACCGCTCGTGGACACTGACCTGTGCCTACAGACGATGACAGATTTCAAGAAGGCGCCAGGGTGCTGATAGAATCACAGACGTGTGACTGAATTGCATTCGTAAACGTGTCGGACGGTATTTACGGTGCGATGGTTGGGAATACTCGAGTCGTCAATACTAGACAGTGCATGGCATTATCGCAAACTATGTAATGACCAGTTTTCTGTAAAATTTGAGATAATCGGTCCGCTAAACCGACCCTCTTCCTGTGGGGTAATAGTTTTAAGCTTGTTCTTCCACTCTTTCACTCAGCAACAACCAGCGGTTATACGCTATAACGCAAAATTTAGCATGAGGGATGCTCGACCAGCAGACTTTATAGCATCCCTCGAATTGGCGGTCCAGGAACGCGAGGCAAATAATGAGTATAAGAACGTCCTGCAGCAAACAGGGGCACATTTACGCCTCCAACACTAACGCTTAATGACGATTTCTACAGTAGAAAAACAAGCGCTTCAGAAAATACGAATCCATATGTGCTTTTCCAGAAGTTTGGTTCATTTTTCTGCAAGCAAATATTAAGTTCTTGAACCTTCTATCCACACCATCACATTTAAGGTTACGCATAGCAACTTGACTGTATTGGAAAAGCAAACTATATCAGCACAGTATGCGCTTATTAATACCTCACTGCGGTCCATTTTCGTGGATCGTTGGAGAGGACATCCGTTTACGTCACATTATTATGTAGAGAATGGTTTCTTTCTTGAGCTCCCTATTTTAATCCAAAGGTCACAAAAGAGCTCGACTTTAAAAATAGTGCATAAGACAAATGTAGTGTTAACATCGGCGATACTTGTAGGCCACCTGCAAAATGCCGCTTCTGACACTATGCTCACTTTATGCGACACAATTTCTGGAAAATTGAGAAGCCAGTTTGTGTTTAAGTGTCTCAACAGTATGTGAAATTGCCACCTCGTAAGGGACTTCTTTCAACGCTCAAATGTGAAAAGGCGTTATGTGGAACGCCCAGATGGACCGGCTTTCTCTGCAGTTTACAGGAATGACCCCGCAGATAATCTGTCCGACCCAATTTAAAGAAGTCATCAAATTCTACGGCGCAATCATGTTCTCTGACTATTCAGTAGGTTTGAATGAGGTCACCGCGTAGTTTCCTGTATATGAGAGGAAGTAAAGCAGATAACCAATGTTTTTGATCACCTTCGTAGCCCTCGCCTGCATTCGTTCCAGGTGCAGATAATACTCCTGGTTGAACTTAACAAACTTCCTTTTTTACCTATTTAATCCTGAACATTCTAACAATTAGATAACTGTCTATAGGAACTGTAGGCTCATATTGGCTGCATAAATGTATCAGGATCAGAGTTGTCAGTATCCTGAACTAACTTGAGTGTGAATGTGAACGTTCAAATTCCAGGCGCACATATGAGTAAAGAGATCTGTTTGAGCACTCGAACAATTTATTTCTTATTGTGCGTTTTCAAACTCGTATAGAGGTCCATCGTGGGTGATAAGAGCAACAACAGAACAAGCAAGGGTTATATATTATATAAACCAATGAAAGATCACTGATACAAATCTGGAGATGTCTGCATGGGGCGCTGTATGCTGGTGTCAGATTGATGCAGAAATTGACCGGGTTCTCATCCGGGATGCAGTTTTCAATTAATTTTAAGTTTTATTTCTAGTATGGGCGAGCGTAGAGTCTGCACTGGTTTACTCATGACCGGCTTCGTAGTTGTTGGCAGACAATTACTATAATTCATCGTTCCTGTCATGCAACTAGCTTGTGTTCTTGTGTGCACGCGCCGAACAGTCGTCGACCAATCAGATCCGACGGGAAGCAGTGTGACCACAGCCAATGTGGGGCGCAGTTCAGCGCACGTTCATGGCATGCAGCCTGGGAGACGTGCGCACATGTTTGTCTGTGTGATTTACGAGTCGGAGGAATGTGGACACTTATAATACCTCCCTCGCGCGTACATCAGCGGAACTACTGGTGCAGATTGATTGGCTACATTGTTCGGTGCAGACGCCTTATTTGGTATCTTAAATACGGTTTGCCATCTGAAGCCGTGGAGCCAGCAATTGATAAGAAAACCAGTTTTAGAGAAGGTGCGGTAATGGGTTTGTAACTCGATCGATTGATTGGAATAGCGAAAGTATCCAGGAATTTGTCCAACGAGGTGGCAAGGATTTGGGCTCTGTTACGTTGCTGCAATAGCGTCTTCGGATCTGGATTTTGTGCCGAAGTCACATACCCCCACTGACTCGAATATTTAATGATCTACTGCCTCTGCTTGCTGCTACGTTCACAACAAGCCCATCTATAAATGCATTATGAAAATTACGAAACAATGAGTCTACCGAAGCAAAGCTTGAGTTAAGAGTCACATGCAGTTGTCTGCACTGAATGCACGCCGAATGAATGAGTTCATGGAGTGTTTTACGTAGTCTTCAACCCATCAAAGCTTCGGCAGCCGTAGGAAAGGGATAAGGGTAGATGAATTCCCCGGGTTCAGCAGAGGAATTTGGAGACGCTTGTATACATCGACTTATATTATGTCTATATCTCCATCAAATGAACCAGTTTAATCTATTTGCACACCTGCCAAAGGTCCCTCTGGTGGTTGCCACGATACGCGCTGGTGACGAGATGGCATTTTGGCAGCTAGCTGCCACAGTAAACAGCGCTGAACGCGGGCACAGATGTTACTGTCTTTACCCGGCGTGTAGGCCGTGAACTTCACTTAATTGGCGCAGTGTATCAGGTCCAAGTGAAGATGGAATCCATAAATGCTCTGCAAATATGGAACATGAATCAGCGGCAAATACGGGTAGAAATATCGGTGGTAGATATCGCTAGTGAGTTGTACTGTATTTAAATGGCGGCTTGGCAGAGTATGGGATTATGACAGGGGCAAAATTTGTACTTGTATAAGTTTTCCATCTCATATCTGAGGCAATCTACAGAGAGCATGAGAGTTCGAAAAAAATTGACATTATTAGCATTCCAGCTTAGAGAGAATAATAATATGTTTATTATGCCAGTTTAAAGGCAATAGTAAAGAGTTGGTAATGCACCTCTTGGGCGCCTTACAACACCTCGAAGACCGGAAAAAACCGAAAAAAAACTCCCTATGTTCCAGCCAGTATTGGTTTTGTTTCAGGTTTTTTGTTTTGTCAATAATGGGCGAGATAGGGAGTTTGTTTCAAGTGAAAAAAACCTGCCTTCAAAGGTATGATACAAACGAAATAAATGTACAGTTGTAAGCTGAGTTGACTCATCAGCAGGAGCAATGTTTCATATCGTTTAAAAACATTAGTTCCAGACGGAGAGGGTTGGCATAAGAACACAGTGTTCTCAGTCTTCCTTCAATGGTTGTCGGCAAAAGTTGCGCACTATCGGCTGAAGGGTAAGCAGACTGCGGGCTGCTGCTTCAGCAGCATTATCTTCAGCATGAAGCCTGGCGGGGTTCAAAGTCCACGAACGCCATCAGAGTGAAAGAGAGATTCCACCGAGTCAGCACCCAAAATTCGTGAAAGTTGTCCTGAATGTAGAATACTAGTTATAGCTCTCTTAAACATAGAGTAGTTTTGCTGGGTTTTAATACTTTTGGGCAGCTTATTCCAGATTGATATGGCATTTACTGAAAAGAATTGCCGGTACTTAACTGTACGTGCCATAGGAAGAAATAAAAATACGTCTCGATGACTGGCGCGTCGAGAGTGCTCAAGCTGCCTTATTGTACTAAGGGGATTAAAGGTTTGACCATTCAAAAGTTTAAACAGTAAAAAAAGACCCTTCTGCAATCGACGAAGCCATAGGGGATCCAGCTTTATAAGTTCGCACCTTTGTTGGTAGGTTAAGTTACGGTGTTCTGTAGTGAAAACTCTTCTAGTGAAGAAGTGCTGCACCGATTCTATGTTCTTCCGTTCACTAGTGCGCAGAAGACTGAATAAGGGTGAGCAGTATTCGAGACTAGGTCTCACGTACATATTATAAAGGCTAGTTCTAACCTTGATAGTCTTAAAATTTCGAAGGATAAATCCGGTAGTTCGGCGTGCTTTCAAGACTATCAGGGCACAGTGCTCTGACAAATTGAGACTATAAGAGTAGGATATGCCCAAATCCTTGATAACTACTGGGACATATAGTTCGTGGCCATCAATGTTTAATTCCGGTTGATGATCGTCGCCAACAACCATAACGGAACATTTGTGCCATGAAAGGGTGAGGCGCCATGTGCAACACCACTGGGCGATGGCCTGAAGATCCTTTTTTATCAGCTCGAGCACGATGTTGCGATCTGCCGGTTTATATCGATAAGCGAATTTTAAATCATCAGCGTACATGAAAGGTCTGCCATGCTGAAAACAATCTGAAACATCGTTGACAAACAGGCAAAATAGGAGCGGACCCAGTACACTACCCTGTATAACTCCACTCCTCACATGCGTGGGGTTGGAGATAACATGGGAAATTTTTAATCGTTCTGTGCGAGCATCCAAATAGGAAGATATGAAGTTCAGAGGCTTGCTACCTATGCCGAAGGAGGCTAGTTTCAGAAGGAGGAGGTTATGATCGACCCGATCAAAGGCCTTAGTAGAATCAAAAAAGACTTTATAAATGGCAAAACCGCTGTCTCTAGATTGCAGCACATAATCAAAGAAAGAGAGCTGACAGGTGTCACAAGATCGTTTCTCAAGATAGCCATGTTGAGCTGTATTGAGCAGCTTGTTCTCTGTCAAGTGACGCATCATCTTTTCTTTGATCAAGGTCTCCAAGATCTTCGAGGCTGCGGGAAGTGTATTTATTGGCCTAAAGTTGTCGAATGACGTCGATCGGCCATGTTTGCGAATAGGCATTATGTGCGATTCCTTCCACAACGAAGGAAAGGTTTCGCTCTCAAGAGCAAGATTAAATACCTTACAAAGAATAGACGGAAACATATCATTCGCTTCAGCTTTTAGAAGGCTAACTGGGACGCCATCTGGTCCTGGACTATAGGATTGACGATAACGACGAATGGCTACAGTCACATCCCAGACGGTAAAACTTATGGTTTCGAGTATGGCACTCGTCCAAGCCTGGATAACCGGAGGTGCAGCAAAAGAGCTTTCACTAAACGTTTTGGATAGGAACGCATTGAAGCTATCGGCGGTCAAATTAGCATCAGCTATGGGGTTTCCTAAAGCATCTTGAAGTATGGGGTGTTGCGTTTTCCTCTGCGCTTTTCCTGTACGCGAAAAGAGTTTCACAACATTTAGAGAAGGATTTTCAGCGAAGTGAGCCTCATCGGCTATCTGCTTTTCTTCGGAGAGCTTCTTAGCCTGCTCAAAGATCAGTGTGATCAAGGGCAGAACGGAAGTGTCGTTCTGCCGATGCAAACGACGAGAGAGTTTACGCAGCCTACGACGGAAAGACAGAGGAAGGTACACTTCATCCTTGACATGTATTACTTTCTTACGGGAGACAAAGTGGAGGATGAGTGGATCCAACACTTTGTACAGTGCATCGGTACAAACATTTACATCCAAACATTGGAAAAATTCAGACCAGTCGAGAGCGTTCGGATGTGCCAGTAGGTCAGCCGTGTTTGCTGATCGGAAGTCATGATAAAGACTATACTTTTGGGCAAATGTTTTATCCACCTCCAGTTCTAGTTCACTAACAACTGTAAGATGGTCTGAACTCCCAAGTGCGTCTAAGGATGACACTGAAAGTGGTTCGCATCCCCTACAAAAATTAGGTCGAGTATGTTTGCTCCTCGAGTGGGAAAATCGACTACCTGATCCCACATGCCGATATCTATTGCCTCAAGTAAGTTCTCGAACTTTGAAGGACCGGATGGTGGAAACCATTGCACGTCAGGAAGGTTAAAATCGCCTGCAATCAAGCAATACTTAAGATTCAAGTCAGCGGCGGCATGAAATGCCTGCGAGAGACAAAGATCGTAGTCTGCATTGGCATTAGGTGGGCGATAAACACAGCTAACAAGTAAGGAGTATTTGTTTTTTAGAACAACTCGTAGCCAGCAGCTCTCCTCCACCGCTGTGAATTGTGGATAGTCCAACGGGAGAAATGCAAGTGGTTGCTTAATATAGATGCAGCTTCCTCCGCCACGGCCATTGTTTCGATCGTTCCGAACGCATGAATAGCCTAGAACAGAGAGTTCTGAGTCAGCTACAGAGGCCGAAGCCCATGTCTCAGTTACCATAACAATGGCTGGGCGGTTGACGAAAACCATAGTCTGGAGCAGAGGCATTTTATTAATCAGTGATCTGGCATTTAAAACGACCAATTTAAGAGGGCATGTCTGAGGTTTCGGTGGCGGGACAGCTAGGCCGTCACTGTTACCGGCTTCGACCAGAGAGATGTCCTTTTGACTTGAACTATTTGCCCCTCTCTTATTTTGAGATTTGTCTCGCCATTGGTTCTCCGTTTTTCCAGCTCTATTATTAGCTGTCTCATCTTTCTCCGCTCTTTCAACTCGTAATCCGGCTGAAAAAAAACTTGCGAATGCAGACTCCGTAAGGATGGTTTGCGCTCTAGCAGGAGTTTCGCCTGTGCTGCAGTTTCTAAAATAACTTTTAGAGGTCGTGGCCGAGAAATTGATTCTGGAGCTATTGGAGCCTTCCCTATTCGAAATGCCTTAAGAATGCGGAAAGACTCGCCTGGTTTTAGCAACGGTTTGGCATACACTCGCATAAGACCCACGTCATGGTCAATTCGTTCTTGTGCAATTGACGACTCTGACTCTGGGGCCCCCTTTACAACTATTTTCTGCTTGCGACTCAATGGGGCATATGCTGCAAGCTCACGTGTATCAGCCGAGGGAGCAATTGTATCCGGTACACGCGGTTCTGATGAACTGGCTATTGGGTAAGCTGAATGCAAACCCGTGAACCGTTTGACTTTCTTAGGCTTATGCCTCTTTTGAGTTATGATCTTGTCAAACTCTTGGCCATCGCTTTCTTGTGCAGAGTCGAGCAACGATGTGGTGCTAGGATGCAAATCCCGATAATTTCTAGTGTCGCTTAAGCCGAGTGACGATGGTATAGCCCGTGGGCTTGACACATGATCCGATATGCAGGTTTCAGGCGTGTCGACAGACATGTCCAAATCCAAGTCAAAATCAGCGTCATTTTGTTCTTGTGCAATTGTTGACACTATCTCTGGAGCCCCTTTTACAACTATATTCTGCTTGTGACTCACTGGTGCATCTGTTGCGAGCTCACGAGTTCCGATCAAGCGGCCATCTGTATCCGGTACTAAAGGTTTGATGGGTCCTGATGTGCCGGTTTTTGGGTTAGCTGACTGCGCATTCCTGGCCCATTTAGACTTTCGAGCCTTTCTAGCCCTATGCTTTTTTGCCTTCATTATCTTATCGACCTCTGTATCATCGCTTTCTAGTGCAGCATCAAGCAACGATGTGACGCTAGGACGCAAATGCAGATCATTGTTATTGCTGCCTGAGCAGAGTAACGATGGCGTAGACTGCGGATTTATTTTAGTTTCTTTGCGATCGAGTGAGACGCCCGCTGGTTTCCTTGGTTCGGCAGATGATATGCGAGTTTCAGGTTTACCGGCCGAGGCTATCTGAGCATATGTTCTTTTACTTACCCCCGGCTTTTGGCCGACAAGGGCTGTTTTAACCGCTGTATAAGAAATATGCGTTTTTAGATAGGCTATCTCTTGTTTCAGTTTATTTACCTCGTGGTAAAGTTCCTGCTTCATCTCCGAAAACTCCTGGCGGAGGACGAAGTCCTCACAGTCTAACTTCGGTAAACGTAGTAGACATCTTGGCCGTTTGGCAGGAGGTGGAGAATTTATAAAATTATATAAGTGGCCATATTGGCAGTTTCTTTCTGGTCGTATCTAAACATGGTTGTCAAGGGCCCGTGTCGAAGTGGCCGGGCTGCCTGAGGTGCTAACACCGCTAATAACCAGATTTGGCGACCCGGGTTCGAGATCCGTTGGAGGCGAAACGTTTCGTGCTAACGGACTTGTAGCATCTGAAGTCTCCATGTTATGTAAGATTTTTTTGTGTTGCGACCTGCGTCTGATACTGCCAATTAAGTCGGAAGCCAAATCAATGAGCCAGTAGGAGTGAGGCGGAGAGAAGATCGATTGGCAAGATAGTGCAAGTTTACTGAGACAAGCAGGTTGCAGCAAGTCAGAGTAAAATATTGAGTTCCTGACAGATACAATGAAATGTGTTTGGTTAAAAAATTTCCTTAGGAATAACGTGAGAGTCACTTTTATCCTAACGTGAGAGTCACTTTTATCCTAAATATTATGACAATATTAGGATAAGGGTATATAACAACACAGTGATATAAGGACTCAGCCTCGGCGTGAAATTCGGAGATTTGCAGATTTTTGTGGCACACAGGAGTTTTTCACAAAATCGACACGTCCAAGAAGCAATTTCCAAACTTTGGAAATAATTCACAGCAAAGGAATTTTTCAGAGCGACCGGATTCAGATTTCCACGTAGAAAATTCCAAACTTTGGAAATATATAGTCAATTCTTGAATAATTTCCAAGAAGCGTGTCTTCTATACTGAGATAGAGACTAAAAACACGTAAGCTCGAGAGAGTGGAAATTCGCAAACAATTTCAAACTTCGCGCATCAACGGGGCATGGGAAGGGTGTAGCCGTCGTGATCCGTATAGTCCACGTTCATGTCGTCTAACTTTGTCGTCCTAGCTTGCGTCCTTTTCGTCGTGTCACGCTTCTTGGCCGCGCAAACGAAGGGTGGGATAAAAGGGGCTATTTCAACACGCCTGCTGATAAAGTCAAAGTAAGATACTCAGGCCTCATGTTGTTCTCGCCCGTCTTATTACTGTTTTGCGATACATATACACGGTGGCGGAAAACCTACTCCACCAGAATATATCATTCGGAACACGTGTTAAGAAAGGAAAGTGTTCGAATTATCCTTGAATTGTGCACACACACGCCTTTGGGCCGAACTGATCATTGTATTCTTATTTGAGCGTACGGTAATTTGACTGTTCCTTAAATAAGAAAAAGACCTGTTGATTTGTAAACGTATCCTCCAAATACTCTCTTCAGTGGCTGGCGTTATTATTTTTCAGCAATTTTCCGATCGCATTCTTGATGATGTTGCTCAGCAATTTCACTCTGAACTAATAGCTACGAAGTCTTTCCGTAATATGCGCCGAAGCTTGATATATCAACACCTTGTATCTCCGTTCCTATAACTTTCACTCGCGTATGAAGAAACCGAAATCAAAAAATAAAATTAGACCTTTCACCATAAAAATGTGGATTTTATGTCAATCCCTAAACTTTGACTATCTTTTTATCTTATCCCTGAGTCTCGGGTGGAAGTCGAATGGCTAAGCGATGGAGCTACAGAAGCGTACAGTCATAAGGATCAAATTCGGTCATCAAATACAAAAGATCGGTCACGAAGCTTATTGAAGAGTCCTCCTGCCAAGCGAACTAAAATTCTGAAAAGTTTAACAATAATATGTTTATTATGCCAGGTGTACAGAGTTGGTAATGCACGTGAAGCTTGCGAATCAGTGGCTTTAGCAAGTATGATTGCTAGAACTAGCACTTTAAGCCTTGGCACAGCACTTCTAGCAGAAGTATTCTGAAAAATGGCACATGTCACTTAGTTTACCACCTAAATGTATGACAGATCCGCATGAGAGGTCCGCGCCCTTCGAAATTGGTTTGACTTTTTCAGACTCCAAGTGATTTCACATTTCTGGACACTCTCGCGGGCTCCAGATATTAAGCATTGGATACTATACAACAATCTTGTCATCGTGGAATTTTATTGTGTCGAAATTCATCAGAAGACGGAATTAAAGTGGAATTTGTTTCTCATGTCGCTGAACTGAAGTCGCAGCCTACAAACAAGCAAGCGAAAACAGCCTGAAAAGACCAAGTTACAAGGATCTCAAGCCTTCTTGAAGATTAGCAGTTATTCAGGACCTTGAATATCGACAAACGGCTGAGTCGGTCCTGAATATCCTGCATATTGTTTACGCATATTTGAAAGTGCTTCTAAGCAATTAGGCGTATTGTTTACGCAATCTGCTTCAAATATTTGCAATACTCTACACACCTTCGGAAGATTTTCGTCATTTTGTATGTCATTCAACACACTACATAAATAAATAAATTTTATATTTTAGGCCCGGAGGGCCTCGTCATTGCTAACTAAGTGCTGTGGAAAAATAAATACACAGTTGATAAATGCTGCTCTCCATGAAACAACCACATAGACAGCGGGAGCGATTAGTAGTGTTGGTAGATTAATTCATATTCACCAACATATCGTCGTTTTAAAATAGTAGTCAACGCATGGTGAACTAAGAAGGAAGCAGTGAAAAAAACTCCTACCATTTAAGCTGGGGCGGAGTTCAGCGAACCCCTGCTTAAAAAAAACAAAACGTAGGAGAAAAAAACTGCTTCAAAAAAGTTAAGGGGGTTTGGTTGAGAGGATTGATTGTAGTGCAAATGAGACGGGACTCTTGATGAGAACGAATGAGGGTGGGTAACGCTTCTTTTAATTGGAGAAATCATATAATAGCAGAGGCTGTTTTTCACCATTGTTACACCGCCCGACTGGCTTCATGATCAACCATCAGTGAGATGAGACCGGGGGAGGCCATCGCGGATAACAGAGTCAGGAAGATTAGGGAACGGCAGAGGTCACCTGATCATCAACAAAACGTCCGAGATGTGACCTTGTAGACTGCGGAGTTTAGCGACGAGCTGGCAAAAATAGCAGAACCGCCACGAGCACGACTAAGGACCATGAAGCCTATCGTCAGGGTTGTAAAACGGAGAATGGAGAAAACGGCAATGATGACTGGACAGAGAAGTGGACGAAACATCGTTGCAAATATCACTCAAAGGAGGAAGAAATAGACATGCATGGAAAAAAATTTATATAAAAATAACCACCTCAGATACCAGGGGGACCCTTTTCAAAGTCCAAAAGTTGTGTGTTTGGGAAGGAGACGGATAACAAGGACTTTATATCTTCCGAAGTTAAGTGTTTGCGTAATTTGACTTTAAAAAATGTTAAGTTCGACGACAGCCTAATTTCGAGGGGAATATTATTCCAGAGGAAGGCATATTTGGAGGCAAAGAAGTGAGAATGGTTCGAAGTGGAGCTTAAGGGGGGGTGCAATAATCCTGGAGGAATTACGGGTGGCATAAGGTCTATCTGCGGGAATGAGAGCGTTGATTCGTGGAAGGTTAGGGGTAGAGTTAATGCGAAAGAGGAAACAGAGGCCCGCTTCGAGTCTTCTGACCCAAAGAAATGTCATGTTCGCTAACTGACATCTCTCCGTATAAGAAAGCATGGATCGAGGAAGAGCGAATATTTTGCGAGTAAATACCCTCTGTACAGTTTCAATCTTACTGCGGTCCGAAGCATTCATTAGACCAAAGAGGGGACAACAGTATTCTAGGATGGGCAGAACATACATGCGATAAAGTTTTAACTTTATTTCCAGCAGGAAGAAATTGTGTGATATAAAACCACACATCTGTGCAGCCTTCGCAGATATTGGATCTGCATGAGGCGACAATGCTAGTTTATTTGTGTAGCTTAGATCTAAGTCTTTTATAGTGGATCGTTCTAAAAGTGGAGTATTTTGAAAGACTAGGGGACGAGGAAGCTTGGCGGGACCGAAACACATGAAACTACACTTGGATGGAGAGAATTCCATCTGCCAGGTAGCACTCCAACGTGAGAGTGTAAGTAGGTCCGCATTTATTTTATCAACGCATATGCTTGCCGTGTCCTTAGAAAACGAGTATATGCATTTTAGGTCGTCTGCATAAATGAGAGTGTGTGAATTTTTTAGAACAGTCGAAATTTCGTTTATGTATAGAATGAAGAGTAATGGACCCAAGACAGTGCCTTGAAAAACGCCACTCGTGATCAGCTGAGAAGTGGAGTAACTATTACCTACTAGGACCTTCTGGCTGCGGTTAGACAAGTAGGAACCGATGAAGTCGAGGAGAGGGGGACGGATGCCAATGGCTTCCAATTTTACTAGAAGCCGTCTGTGCGGTACCTTGTCGAAGGCTTTGCTCAGGTCAAAGAAGATAACAACCACGGATTGGTGCTCGTTACGGAGGGAAGTGACGTGGTTAAGAAAAGCTAAATGACACGTCTCGCATGATCTTCCGGGTAGAAAACCATGCTGCGAGTCACTTAAAAGCTTATTTTTTTGGAAAAAAATCGAGAATTTGATTAAAAATTATCTTCTCCAGAAGTTTAGCTAGGGCCGGGGTTTTATGAACACCGCGGTAGTTATTTATGTCTGAAAAAGATCCTGATTTAAAGACTGGAATAATAATTGATGTCTTCCAAGTGTCAGGAAAGTGACCATTTAGGAGATATACTGAAAATATATGGCTAGGTAATTTGGGAAAGGTCGACACTCTTTTGATAACTAAATTGGGGATACCATCAGTTCCGGAAGAGTGTGAGTTTTTTAGACAAATTATCTGCTTACAAATTAATTCTATGGAGAAATCAATGTTTCCGAGAGTATTGTCTGAGTATGGTTGAAACGACGGGACCGGTTCGGATTCTGTCGTCAAATGCTTCGCAAAGAAAGCATTGAATAATTCAGCCTTATCAGACTCATCTAGTGCAAATGTTTTGTTTTCATGAAGCAATGGGGGCATTTAAATTCCTCGTTTTGCGGAGGCCCTACGAAGAAACAGTTGTGCAACCGATTTTGCAGAGTTTGACTTGCTCAGGGCGCAAGATTCCCTGTGCTGGTCACGTGCAAGACGAATCTTTGACGCTAATTCGAAGATCTCTGCGATCCTTCGATGCACAGACAGCGAACTAGTAGATCTATCTTTCAGCTGCCTCCTCAATTTCTTTAGTCTGGGCAAAAGAAAATGAGGGATGGTCGATTCTGGTGTGTAGGGTTTCACAATTTTAGTGGGCACAAATTCCAGAATTTTAGTAGAAACGACCGACATGAGTTCAGAAAGATATGCAGCGTCGTTAATGGAAGAGAGGCTCTGCCAATCTAATGAGTCAAGCAAATTGTTGATTGAGCTAATATCTGCGAGGTCATACGCATGATAGG
The DNA here is from genome assembly GCA_036362985.1 of Ligula intestinalis. Classification (NCBI taxonomy): domain Eukaryota; kingdom Metazoa; phylum Platyhelminthes; class Cestoda; order Diphyllobothriidea; family Diphyllobothriidae; genus Ligula; species Ligula intestinalis. The sequence continues at coordinate 65,397,674 of JAYGXS010000001.1, forward strand.
TACGACTAGCACTAGCCTTTTCCGTAGAAGGAAGCGGAAGGCAACAGTGAATTAATGTGTGATCACTTTGGAAGATGTCCTGCTTAAAATCAACGAAGAGAGGGGCAATACCATGAGTGAAAATCAAATCTAGGATATGATTATGTCTTGTTGGGGAATTAACCAGTTGAGACCAGTTAGAAAAATTAATGGTATCTAGGAAAGGCTGAAATCTAGGTGGACAATAGTTTGAAAGCCAGTCGATTTCAGGAAAATTAAAATCTCCAGCAATAATTTTAACTTCAAAAGTGGATTCTGAAATAAACTTGCATATTTCACACAAATTTGCATCTTCTTCAGATGAAGAGTTAGGAGGATTATATACACATCCGATAATCGCCTTTTGCCGGGGCGACAGGATAATAGAGGTCAAAGAGTAATTTCCAGAGAAGGACGTGCTATTTAGATAGAACGGAAAGTGCCTAAATGACGTTCTAATGTAGAGAAGACAACCACAACCACGCTTATTAATGCGATCGTGACGATAGAAATCATAATCGTCTATGATAAGGGAGGAGTCAGAAATGATTGGATGGGTCCAAGATTCTGTTATACATATAACATCAGGCATCACCTCAAAAGCGATAGCTCGAAGTTGAGCCATTTTATTTATAACGGACCTGGCATTAAGCACTATGACATCTAGTGTGTTTCGAGTGACAGGACTATGGCTATTTTATTCATAAAAAAGAATTTGAGGGTGGGTAGACAAACTGTAGGCCGTTATTATTTGTGGAATAAGTACTGACGGGTATGGAGCTGTTAGCATACGG
>JAYGXS010000001.1:65409278-65421560 GCA_036362985.1 Ligula intestinalis
CGAATGAGAGGTACCCATGACATTTCAAGTCCGCTGGGAATATTTTTTGGGAGTCAAGGTCACGAACACGTGGTCATTAGCAAAGGTCCGAGATGTTTTCCCATACAGCCTGTTTTGCATGATTTGTGGACTGCTAAACTGCTTTAACAGTTTGCCTACCTTCTGAAAGACTGGCCTAATTGCCAATAGATTTAGTAATTAATTCTGCTGTGATAAGGACATATTTTGTCCATGGCAGATATCGACGACAGTTCCCCGTCGATTTCGACGATGGGCACCACGCACTCCAACAAACCGCAGCAAACGCTGAAACAAGCCGCAGTATACACAGAGGCAAGCTGGGCAAGCAATACGTAAGCGAAGGCAAGCAGGAGCAACGCAGAGAACTGGCGCGGGGGAAAACAGAAGTTTAGGCAGACTCGCGCAGGATCTACCCACTCGCTCGCCACTCCCGCCTCCGTATCCGGTGTAAAGACAAAGTCAATAAAACCGGTGATGAGGGGGGTGTAGATGGCTGGTGCGATAAACACTCAGCAGGCGCACACTTGACACAGCCATCCTGCTAGGTATGCTCCCAACTGCGCAGGAGCACCATAAAAGACACATTAAGAGGGAGCCATTGCAGCCTGACTATCAGTCCTCCCTCTCCTCCCGTACGCTCACACAAACACTCGCGTACAGGAGGAGCAGTAACGTAGGTGGCCCGAGTTTTCCCGTCATTTGGCAGACACTCCAAGCCACGGCTTTTAGCGCACCGTGGTAGATTCAGACGCATTCAGATTTAATATAGTGAGGGAAGAAACGCGCCGAGGTTGACCTCACTCTCTCTTCCACCGCATAGTGACCGCCTAGCTTTTCGGGCACCCGCAGTGGGGCCTGAAACCCAGTGAGAGCGCGAGCGCTGTCACCAATAGGGAATCAGAAGTGAGAGAAAGTGCCAGCGCCTACCAGGCCAACGACTGAAAGACACTACCTATCCTCCGTTGCCGGTCGGCGTCCGTCGGCGAGGCTGAAAGGAGAGCAAGAGACAACTGGTGAACTTTGCAATTGTGGACGTGCAGAAGAAGAAGAAGAGGAGGAGGAGAAAGGACGAAGAAGAAGAGTAGAAAAAGGGATAGGAAGAAGAGAGTGAGAGAGGGAGATAGGGGGAGAAGGTGAGGGGGGTAACGCAGACAGGCCGAAAGACAGGGGAGAAAATCAAGTATAAAAAAGAAAAATGAGAGCAAATCTCAGCTTACCTTGCAGCAGAGAATCTTCAGCGACTACTGAGGCTGACGTTTGTGCTAAAGACAGAACTTTAGGCGCCGCTATTATGAGTGTGAGTGCTGTAATGTAGCGAGTAATATAACTACAGTATGGTAGAAGTGCGGCAAAGAGAAGCAATCGAAAGGACATGGTACCCAATATGGTTATTGCCAACAGTCCAACACTAAGTTGAGTGACGACATACATGTCTTGTGAGAAGCGATACTGCCACTAAACCAGGCTTATTAATTCTAGACCGGAGCTAATATGCAGTAGTAAAAGGCAAGACAGCATTCGACAAATTCAGCAAGAATGGCCTCCACTTACCTGAGGGAGGAGGCCCTCACCTGGGTTCCCGACAAACTTGAAGACGTAATCGTAAAGCGAGGCGATTAGGGGGTGGGGCCGAGGCTGGTGGTGGCGTTGTGTGAGGTGCTGGGTGTGCCGACATCACGGTCAGTGCCACTGTCGTGAATGCGCATGTGACCTAGTAGGCCCATGCGATGAGCGAATGATCGGGGGCAGTGTGGGCAGTGCAGGCGGTGGCTTTGTCTGTGTGTTGGTGCTCTAGACACTAGTTCACCAGTCTCTGTGCAATGGATTCGCAAGTGACCAACTAGGCCGATGCGTGAGGTGAATGTGCGATTGCAGTGAGGGCATATCAGGCCCTCAGAGCTGGTGGGGGGGTTCAGGTGTGGGGATGCGAGTTGTGGCGGTCGGTGATGTGGACGAGGTTGCGGGTGGGTTGGGGTCGGTGGATGAGGGCAACGAGGCATCTCTCGCGTCGGTGATTGCCGTCGAGGTGGAGGATGGAGTAGGGTCTGGTGGAGTGTTTGGTGCAGTAGACGTGGATGCCGTCGGAGGAGGGTTGCATGGCTTCCGGAGGCTACCGACCAAGCCAATGCGCGCACAGAAGGTGTGTTGACAGCAAGGACACGTTGGGAGGAGTTGGGTGGTGGCAGCGTGCGTCCGTGTGTTGTGAGACCTTCGTGCCGTCCGTTTTGCCTTGGCAGTGGCGATCCGACTAGCTTCGTAGATTGCGGCGCCCGTTTTGACCGCTCTTCGCCACGCGGTTCGGTCCAGGGTAAGCTCTTCCCAATTCAACGTGTTGATTTGGAGACGCTTCAAGGAGTTCTTCAGAGTGTCCTTGTAGCGTCTCTTCTGTCCTCCGTTGTGAAGAGTGCCCACGGTGACATCGACATAGAACAGTCGTTTGGGTAGCCTTTCATCGTTCATACATACCACGTGACCGCTCCAGTGCAGTTGTATCTGCCTGAGCATGGCCTGAATGCTGAAAACTCCTGTTATCTCCAGGATTTCTGTGTCCGTAATCCTCTCCTGCCACTTCACCTTCAATATGCGGCGTAGGCAGCTGATGTGAAAATGGTTCAGTTTGCGCGCTTGGCTAGCATAGACAGTCCAAGTCTCCGCTCCGTACAAGTGTTGACAGTGCAACAGCCTTGTACATCTTCAATTTCGTTGACAATTGAAGACCATGACGATTCCATACGGAGGCTTGGAGCCGACCGAAGGCTTGACTGGCTTTGGAGATTCTGCGGGCAATCTCGGCGTCTATTTTAGTGTTGCGGGAAAGCGTACTGCCGAGGTAGGTGAAGTTGTCCACGTTCTGCAGTACGGCTCCGTTGACGTTGATGTGTGCGGGGTTGCGATCAGCACCTGGCGGTGGTTGATGCATAACCACCGTCTTGTCCGTGTTGATGGTGAGGCCAAAGTTGGCGCAATCTGCTGCAAAGGGGTCCATGCTCCTTTGCATGTCCGCTTCGGTGGTAGTGTTGAGAGCGCAGTCGTCTGCAAACAGCAAATCATGAATTGTGGTTGTGGAGACGCGCGTGGAGGCCTGCATCCGACGAATGTTGAGGAGGTTTCCGTCCGTTCTGTAGTTGAGGGGGATTCCGGGACGCTCGTCACGGTAGGCGTCCATCAGCATGGCAGAGAAGATGAGACTGAAGAGGGTGGGTGCGAGGACACAGCCCTGCTTCACTCCATTGGTCACTGCGAAGGCCTCAGACAGCGTTCCGTAGTCCGTGACGCGCACCATCATCCCATCATGGAGTTGTCGAACCATGTGGGTGAAGTGTTCCGGACAGCCAAACTTCTGCATAACCTTCCAAAGTCCGGGCCGGTTCACCGTGTCGAAGGCTTTTGTCAGATCTACGAACGTAGTGTATAGGTGGGTCCGCATCTCTTGACATTTCTCCTGCAGCTGACGCGCGGCAAATAGCATGTCAGTGGTGCCGCGGTGACGTCGAAAACCACACTGACTTTCAGGCAGAAGCCCTTGTTCCAGGTGGCTATTCAGACGATTGAGGAGAATGCGTTCGAAGATTTTTCCGGCAATATTCAGCAGTGAGATTCCGCGGTGGTTGTTACAGACTTGACAATTCCCCGTACGCTTGTAGAGGTGGACGATGGTGGCGTCCTTGAAATCCTCGGGAACTTGGCCCTGTCGCCACATCTCTTGGAACAGGGTGGTGAGGTGAGTTATGAGTTGGTGACCACCACATTTATAGATCTCCGCCGGGATCCCGTCGGACCCGGGTGCCTTCCCGCTGGGCAGCTGCTGCACAGCCTTGATGGTCTTCTCAGGGGTGGGTTGGAGATCGAGATCAGCATTAATTTCGACTTGGGGCAACCGCTCAATGGCAGCCTCAGAGGTGGTAGAGGGCCGGTTGAGTACACTTTGGAAGTGCTCGGCCCAGCGGCTCAGAAGTTGCGTCTTCTCTGTGATGAGGGTGGTACCGTCCGCGCTGAGAAGTGGGGCTGTGCTTCTCACTACGGGGCCGTAGACTGCTTTGAGCGCAGCGAAGAAGTTCTTCCATTCATTGCGATCCGCGTAGCCTTGAATTTCCTCACCCTTACGAGCCATCCAAGCGTCCTGCATTTCCCGCAGCCGCTGCTGTACAAGACGGCGACTTTGGTAGTAGGCTGCTTTCGTGGCGTCGGTAGGGTGAGCGACATATTTGTTTCGGAGGCGATTCTTCTCAGAGATGAGAGTACTGATGGCTGCATCGTTTTCGTCGAACCAGTCTTGGTGTGGGCGGGGCGCGGGCCCAAGGATGCGTTTGGCAGTGGACTGAACACCGTCCCGTAGTTGACACTATCGAGTCCCTACGAAGGTGTTCTCTTCTGCGACTGGGAGGTTATCGAGCTGGCGAGTCAACTCGTTGCTGAAATGCAAACGGTTGGTAGGCAAGTTTAACAGATCAGCATATAACTTACCTGGGGGTCGCTTACCTTGAGGTCTCCTGCGTGGTTGGAGACGGATCCGCATCTTGGAGATGATGAGGCGATGATCGGTATCACCATCGGCACCCGGCATTGCTTTTGTCACCAGCACGTCCTGCTGATCGCGCCACCGCACGAGGACATAATCCAGAAGAGGCCACTGACGAGATCTGGGGCGCATCTAGGTCGCCTTGTACTGCAGCGGTTTGCTGAAGTAGGTGTTAAACAGTATGAGACTGTGCACCGCGCAGGTTCGAAGGATGAGTAGGCCATTGTCATTGAGTCCGCGGAGGCCGTGGGGTCAGAGCACTCCCCTCCAGGCAGCGTGGTCTGTGCCGACGCAGGCATTGAAGTCACAAAGGACTATCAACTTGTCCGCCTTCGGCACAGAGGCCAGGAGAGCGTGCAGATCCTCGTAGAACTTGTTCTTTGTCTCGTCAGAGCTAGTCATCGGAGGAGCGTAGACACTAACGATGGTGGCGAATTTACCACCCCAACGAGGCAGGCGGAGGCTCATCAGGCGTTCGTTGATGCCATGCGGCGTACAGGGTAGTCGTCCCACGATATCCTTCCGGATGGCAAAGGCGACGCCGGCTTCGTGTCGCTCTGTCGTCAGACGGCTCACATAGAAGAAGGTGTAGCCGGCACCCACCTCTTCAATGGAACTTTCACCGGAGAAGCGGGTTTCACTGAGTGCGGCGATGTCCATCTTGAAGCGTGCCAGTTCCCGGGCGATTAGCGCTGTTTTCCGTTCCGGTCGGATGCTCCTCGGGTTATCTAAAAGGAAACGAACATTCCAAGTGCCGAAGATGATAGGACTTATCTGTGCTCCCTGAGTTGTCCTGTGAGCTCTGGGAGCTGGCCTGCGGGAAGGAAACGGGTTAGTGGGAGGGTGGGGAAGAGAGAGGTTTTGATTTGCGTTTGTAGTGTTTCGACCGCGTGTATGCAGTCTGACAGCCACGGTCAGCTGGCAGATGTCGTGACTCAGCGTGTTTGGAACCATCTTTTATAGGACCATCAACCCTCTCGCGAGGGGCGGCAGCGTTACTCCTAAATAGGACTGCCTGTCACAAGTAACTGCTGCCGAACAACACGTTGGGCCACGATTGATTTGGTGTCGAACGACCACTTGGTTACGAGCCGCCTACAACTTTGCTGTCGCGCCGCCATAGGACTTTTAGACCGTGGGGGGAAGGTATTTGGGGAGTAGGGGGAGGGAGCAGCAGTACCTATCCTAGTAGCAGTAGCGGTGAAGGCGACAGTCTCTCCATTTATGCTTCTACGCATTCTAGTGCTGTGATATCCGATTGCTATTAGCGTAACTGCTTCGAGTAGTATCGTCACTGGTGTTACTAAGGCGGCAAGCACTGCCAGGATTAAGAATGCTAAATATGACGGTGGAACGACTATATGGGTAGGCATCGTTACAATGGAGGTGAGCTAAAAGTAATGTAATGGAATAGTATACGTATGACAGTAGATACATCATGGGAGAAGTATAGTATGACAGTAAAGACAGTAGGGACAACATGGGAGAAGAAGCAGGTAGAGTAACAGATAAAAAATATCAATTGGACAAAAAAATAGTTAGATGAAACAGATGTGGAATCATGCATGCATAAGCATAAAGAACAATGGATGCAATGTTAAGACTACCGGATATCGAGTAGATTACGCAGATAAGGCAACTTTACGAGAGTACTGAAATGCGTAAGCTAGTGAGGTAAGCACTGTTCGCGAAAGTTTGTAATGATGGTAGTAACGATAAAGCAACTAGAGATAGCAAGTGTAGCAAATGGATAATAAAGAGTAAGGGAAAATAAACAATAAAATACAAACAAACAATGGTACGGTATAAAGTAAGAAGTTTCCTTCCACCAGCTACGTCTACTAGGGTACTTACCGCTGCAACCCGGGGACATACCGGGCGTGGGGACACACAAAAACCGGAGACCCTCACTTGGTTTAGTCCGCTGATCGAGGCGGGGAGCCGGGGGGTGGCCGCCGGCAAAGCCTAGCTCCGGGGCGCCACAAGTGAGAGTTGGATGCCAGCCAAGGACGCTAGGCGTAGCCACCACCTACGCGATGAAGATGATGCGATCTGCCACGACCTTCACGTTCAGCCCCCAGCTGAACACCCCCATGGTATATATCACATTTGATAAAACAAACCGGGAGTTTGACATATGATTACAGCAGTGCCTCTGCAATTGGGTAGAAATGGCCTTTCGGTCATGAAACTGGAAGATATTGATCGCAAAAGCTGGAGTTCCTGAGAATTTCCTATCGCCTGAAGGCTTATCATCACATTTTGAACAATGCACCATCATAGGGAATCTTTCGGTCTAAAACCACACGAGGAATACGAAAGCTTAGGTAATGTTCCCTGTCCAAGAACTGTTTGGCTAAGACCTGTGTGTGTGATTTATTGTGATGAGCGCGAAGCTGTGCTAGCCAGATGCCCTTTATTACTTGACAGGAAAAGCCTAAGGAAGGCTTCAGATATGTAGGACTAGCCCGCAGTTCTTTTCAACAAAGATGCAGTAGATTTACAGACAATGGTAGAATATGTAAGCCATCTTAGCCACTACTAGGCCCAGGATCGTGTATAGCGCGAATGGTGGTAACGGAGTCTTACAGGTAAGACTCTAGTGACCCAACTCCGCGCCGACGATCGCGTGCGAACTGTCACTGCTGTTAACAAGTGCACATGAACTAGTGTCTGGCTTATCGCATGGGGTTAAGTGAGTTAAACCCAGCAACTGTGATCTTCAGACCATGGTTACTTATTGAAGGGGAAGTCTGTAAAGGCCAGAGTGGAAGGAAGAGTATATTGTGTACACAAGGGAACTGAGAATAAATGGACAGAGATTTGACTTGGAGACCTTACAACCAGCAGGATAGCCAGCCGCGGTCCAAGTGACAGTTTGAGAGCAGTCAGGCCAGTAGACAGAGAGGCAGGGAGAGAGAGAGCGTTCCTTGGCTAGGTTGGCCTGTGATTGGTTGGACAGCGTGTGGGTGGACATCGAAGTGGGTGGTCCACGTTACGCGCGGCAGTAAGTCTGGCGGCTGCCACGACCTTGAGGTCTAGACGGATTGAGGTCACGACAGGAAGGCCAGGTATCGGGCAGGCAATGACCACTACAGGCTAATCACCTTCAAGACTGACGCACTCACTTCGGTTCCGCCCCCCTCATGGCCGGATGCGCATCAGTCCGACAGTGAAATTCCTTCTACCCATTCTCCACTTCTTCTGTGTAGAATAGACTACTTCTTCCACCTGACGCTTCACTTGTTCTATTCCCTCAAGGAACCGAGCCTGAACCGGGCCCAGAGGTATGCTCGTACTTTTGAGTTCCCTAGTGCGGATGGCGTTCAAGCATCCGAACCGGAGGTTCCCAACAGTGGAATAACAGCCAGCCATTTTCTGACCCTAGGTCAGGGAGGCATAGAATTTGAATCCAAGCCCAGTTAGTAAAAGGTCTGACTCACATTTTCACTGACCAAATGGGTTCCAAGACCACACTCAGGTCCCCTCTGTCTGGCCCCCTGTACAAAATAAACTGTTCCTACCATTTTGGCCTCCCACTTCTTCTCTTCCCCTAAGGAATCGGGCCTAAAAATCGCCATGACAAGGATTCTACCTATTAATTTAACCCCCCTGCGACAGACCTGTCATTCTATCCGCAATCAGGCCACCTACACATGAGGAAATGGGCTTCGAATCCTTAAAGTCCAAGCACTCTGGCTACCCGACTTACCCTTCGGTGCTCTCTTGATTAATATTTCATAAGCGGGCCTTGGCGCCAATTTTCTACACTCTGGATGTGATCATAATCATATTAGGGTGGCCGCCCCATAATAGCTTTGACGCGTTGTTTGGCGAGAGAGTGCATGCGATTCTGCCAAGCAGGCGGTTCAGCATGAACTTATTTTTAGTTCGTAAGGCACCTGACACGAGAAAGGAAACAACCCCAGCAACTGGGTACACCCCTTTGACCATTTGCGCAGTTAGGTAAAAGTGCATCCCGTGGGTGCATGCTGGGGCGCTCCTGTGTGAGAACTTGAAAGTGGTTAGGCGATCCACAGCCATCTGACTCCATACGTACCGTGCCTACGCATACACATGTGGCAAGTTCCGATATGGGGGAGGGGGGAGGGGGGAGGGGGGAAACCACCCAAGCTATACCAACTCGGCTCATGGCAGTACTGATAACGCTTATGTGGGTGGTCTACTGCGTTATGTAGACGAGAACTGTTCATTTTAGGAGGGATTGGAGCAAAAAAGCTGAAATTCGATAAACACAGTTAGTTTAAGGCACCAACTAGAGCACCAGTTAGGCGTACGCGAAATGGAGTGCTCTGTTAAAAAGAACTCTTTGCTTGCAGAAGGCGAATTTAGGGGGACAAAAGGTTGAAGTCGACGGGTACCTATCGCTCATTTCAACTTCTTTTAGACCCCTGAGAGTTTTTACAATTCGGCGAAGTGCTGCACGCTGCAATAGACGGCCAACCCGAAAACATGGTATATCAAGAGGATGTGAACGCCTTGAGCAGTTGCCTTTCTAACTGGTTGACCGTCTTCAGGCAGCCATGCATAGAGCCCAAGCCGGAAGATCCGGCATTTTGAACCAAATTTTGACAAGGATGAATTGAATGGCCGCCCAAACAGGACACAGGAACAGAGGCCTTCATGCGGGTTTTATGCCAACTTTCGAGGAACGGGGATTTAAGACTAAGGTGAGGGTTCGGGTTAAGTTTAGGATGAGGTTTAAGACTGGAGTAAGGTTAAGTTTGGTGCTAGCTGTAAGGTTTATGTTTACGGTGGTGTTAGGATTAAGATCAAGGTTACAATTTACTTTTATGATAGAGCCAGTGTTAGGGTTACTTCGAGGGGATATTATCCATAAACCGACTGACTGATCTCGACTGCGCCAACGATATCGCTTTACTAGCTTCAAGCTTTGGCGATCTACAGCCTGTAATGTCACGGGTGAATGAGATCGCTGCATCGGTTGGCTTGTCCATAAACACCGGGAAGGGTAAGTTTTTCTCGAGCTGCATCCCTGCCCAAGATTACTGTCCATCAACTTGAAGAATTAGACAGCTCTACATGCCTTGGGGCGAGGCTGCTACCGAATGGACAGAGTAAGGACGGTATTGCCTCCCGAATAGATGCTGCCTATTGTGGTGGTGTGTTAAAGTGAACCACGTTTAACCCTAAGGGCTGTGATCATCCAGGCCCAGTTCCTTTGGAGAGAAAAGAGAAGTCTTGGGAAGGTCAAAGTAGTAGGAAGAATATATTCCTTACAGAGCGAATTGGAGAAGGGGCAGTAGGAGAATGACTATCAGACGACCGCACAACCGCAAGCCAGGGGACGGCGTCTGAAATGAGGTCGGCTCGGCAGTCGTCACATGAGAGCCTGTGTGAGTCGGTCTGTGATTGGCTGTTACGGAGACCGGAAAAAGTGAGCATTTCTGCAATTTCCCTTCGACTTGAGCTATTCCTGACAGGCGCTCACAATGCACTTCGTGTTAAGCCAGTCACTAAATACCCGCCGGGTTTTCTCAGTCCTCCAGAAGCGCCTGTGGATCCGACAAGGTATCTCAATCGCCACGAAGATCCGTGTGTATCGTGCATCCATCAGGTCAGTCCTCCTCTAAGGGTGTGGATACTGGGCTTTACGCGTGGAAGATGAGCAAAGCCAGGAGGACCATCCTTCGAATGAAGTATACCGACTTCGGCTCAAATGAGACAGTCTGCACTCGCAATCCAAGAAACACGACTGAGGTGGTTTGGGCACCGTCTCCGTTGTCCGCCTCACGAGCTTTGTTACGCTGCCCTCAATCTGGTACCACAGCTCACCTGGAAGTACTTTTTGCTCGACAATGGGTTTGGATAATTTGAGCAGTTTATAAATATGGCGCATTTTGCCATTTTCATAAGAACTACTATCCCAAAACCAATTTTTCTGGTTAATCTTTAACTATATATCTTCTTTAAAAGGTTTTGATAGGAATCTCAAACAGAATCTACGTTTATGAAATAAAGTTTGAAAACACAGAAAATCGCCGAAAATTTGTCGAAATTTAAAGATAAATCTGTAAGCAATTGGGTAGGATGGTGTCGTGGGGTCGTCTGGGGAAAGTGTGAAGCGCGCCCCCAGGCTTATGAATGCATGTTATTAGGAGAGGGGACAGGTGGGGCATGCCAGGGAAGAAATTAGAACCCAATATGTATGTCCAAGGAAAAATTTACGAGAGCAAGTTTTGTCGCGTACTCAAACCTTGGGAGAAGACACGGAAGTTACCTTTAATATCATCGCTAACCCCCCGCCCGACCAACGGCGAACGCGTGCATGTAGGAGGGTGTGCCTAAACCTCGGACGAGGTCACTGAGAGACATTTTCTACGGGTATCACTAGCACCAGCTGGAAAAAATCTTAACAAAGTACAAAAGGCAGAGGTTAAGCAAATCACCCTACTGAAAATTTGTAAGTAAGCGGTAATTCCCGTGGGTTGTCCAAAAGGCTAAATTTGCTTAGTTTGGCGAGTTTAGCAATTATGGAATGTGTTTGCCTTCGGAGAACCGTTCTGCATTTCAATGCCATCAGAAAATCCCTGCTAGATCGATGGATGGAGTGTAGAAAACCAGAAGTTTACAGGTAATTCAAAATACTTAAAAATTGAAGAAGGTAGCTTTAATACATGAGGACCTTCAAAAGACCGCTAGAGACAACCCCACCATTAAGTATTCTAATTTTTAGCTATTTTTGACGTCTGAGGAACTGTAGAGTTATAAAGAAAATTTTATTTCTCTGAACAAACAATTTTTACTTTACATATTTCTTACAAGTAGCGACTTTGCCTAAGTTTTCGTATATGTGTAGTGACGTCGTATTCTAAACCATGCTTTGCTCGCACTCGTCTGGGGCATGTCCCGTATGACTGGCTCTCGTGTCCACCTCCGATCAAAGTCACGGACGGGTCTGACCTAGCTGACCAACCACTTTCCAAGGCCAGTACACCAAGGACCTTAGGGTGGTGAGTGCTTACACTCAGACACTCCTGGAGCCGTCCATCTCAAGGCCGGTTGCAGACATGCGCACCTGGCGACTACATCCGCCGGAATGTGACTCTGGATTCGGCCCGCTCATGGCTGGACTGCACTTGTCTGCGAGTCAGTTATCTGTTACTCACAAACTACTCCTTCTGCATTTAATTTAATTATCCATAACACTCTGGCCTTCCACGCCTTATCTTATCAATTAGCTTATAATCGATGAGACACGTACATCTTCTATTATCCGGTCAGACTGCTTCGTATCCCACGCATGCATTAATGCCGATTTACGAGGGATTATCAATCTTTCGCAAGCTTAAGCATTTCGCACGACTTCGCCGTACTGTATAAGCCGCTCCACCACACCGCCACCGCTGCGCCCACGAGACAGTTAATGTTCTAGCAATTTACGAAGCGACTCCTATCGATAATCCGTACTCAATGCTGCGATGGCGTCTCACATCATCATCAACCCTTAGTCATGTTTCGCCATCTATGTAGAGCAATTCAAATGCTCCAGCAGTGTGAAAACAGGACATAAAAGACTTACATGCAATGATTTATCAAAAGCAGTTTTTCCCGGCATTAATTTGAAGCAAGACCAAATAGCACAATTTATTCACGCGAATAAATTTCGAGAGCGCTTTTCAGTTGCTTCCGCTCCATGCATGAATAACGCAGTATTAAGAGAAAACTGCAATGTGAATTTACACAAAATCGATAAAAAG
>JAYGXS010000001.1:65435993-65495740 GCA_036362985.1 Ligula intestinalis
GAGAGAGAGAGAGAGAGAGAGAGAGAGAGAGAGAGAGAGAGAGAGAGAGAGAGAGAGAGAATGACAGCTCGGTTTCAAAAGCCCTCCATTGGGACTGCTAGCTTGGATTTGCTCTCTAAATATAGTCGATCATTCGTTGCGAGTCCGTCATCATTAAAATGTGAGGTTAGCATGAAAAATAAACGTGGTGCCATTCATTTGACCTGGTAACAGAAACTACCAAAAAATACACCGTCAGTTTAGAAAATTGTTGGAACAGAGTTTTCACAACCCTTATTCAGAGACGTTAATGTTTCTGGCAGTAAAACAGTTGGCAAGATTTCACGATTCCATGCTAAAGTCAACAACACGTGTTTGAGGTCAGAGTACAGCCGGGAGCTTTTGGTCCAATGAGTGACAATTCAGTCTGAACAAGTGAGCCAGTCACAATTGAAAACGTCAGTACCAGCTCTCATCGACATTAACGAAATGTGAAACTTCAGGAAAATAAAACTCTTGTTCCAGTGGTCACATCTTCTTCAGAATGTCTATTCTTACTCTTTCTAATTCGACCTCGGTTGTACTGCAACCCAACACTGCACTAAGCCTCCACTGGTCGGTTTAATACATAGGTCGACCCATCCTTATCCAAACTGGTTTTTTTTTCGGATGGAATACAGTTTCATATTTCAACTTCCTGTAGAATCTGAGTACGTGTGAATAAGTACTGATCCGTCAGCCAGAACGACGGACTGTGTAAGGTCCACCGTCAGTCTTACAAACACTTGTCGTCGAACAACAGGGGGAGGGCGGGCACGGAAACTGTATCAAAAAAGTTCGCATTCTGAATAACAAACAGACCCATCAGAGGACAAATCAAACCCCTGTTTCAATCTGCAACGAACGGGTCGCCTCCAGAGGCCAACAGTAGTTCTCACCAACTCCGTGTGCGTACGTGCTACCGTCAGAGCGCGCACTAACCCGATCGTTTCCCCGACTATCTGAGTCTATGCACCCTCACTCACTGAAAGGTCTAGCTGCAGGGCGCCTAACGGTACACCTACACTCCGCACGCTGCGGGCAGCGACGCCGTGTCGGAAGATTTCATCATTCGCGCTGGGACGCAACAGCGCAAGGACGTGCCAACATGGGTCATCCAATCCCGTGGGAGCAAACACAAATGGACCAATCAGTGTAGGCTTGCTAAGGCAGGCTTCCTAATGTGCTCGAAATGACATTCCAGTTAAGTAAAGCACGTTCGCACACGAGTCTTTTCTTTGTTCTCGCGTTCGGCCTGCCACTTGCCCATCTGGCGAAATCTTCACCTCATCGTTTTGACCTTAACCACAGGCCGTGTTCGCTGGGCGAGTAAACGTAGCAGTTTTGGTCAGGTCTCAGATGTTGCTGGCTAGAATGACTGATCGAATGCAGCCGAACCAGCCGTTTCTTCGGTTTCCACTATTTGTGTTAGTTTACTTCCAGAATTGTCTATTTGCTCACTCTGGAATACACTAACGCTCTATCAATCGTCCACTCCTGCCAAGCTCATGTCAGATACGGACAGATATGAGTTGCTAAATGTGAAATTAGGTCCTCTCCAAAAGTTGTAAGCTATTTAGCTCGCCCAGCATCCAGTTTTTCGTAATTAAACGTTCTGCTCTAGTCCTACTTGCATTTTAAAGCGCAAGTCAAGACCCAAAAGTAAGGACGTGGTCTTCTTATACCTCTCCTCATTTCTTGTCATGCTATTGTACATGCCGTTGTGGAATGTAGGAGTCCGCCTGAATTTCACATTCCTGCCGAAAACAGGGATAGCGTCTACTGGTAGATGCCAGACACCAGAGCACCTCTCACCATTTTAGTAAAAGGGACTAAGTTCTCTGTCCAGCAAACGCAACCCGTTGTTCACAGGCTGAATCTCCGTAATGTTATCTCACCGTCCGGATTCGCTGTGAACTATGTCCGGCCTCCCTTCCCGGGTAGCGTATTTAAGCGAAAGAAACTTGCTAATAAAGTCAAAACTATACCCTTTGGCCGGCTTGTCAAGCTCTGTACTGGTAGCTGAGGCAAGCCAGATTGTTTCTGCATTCGGCGTGAACGGGGCCACTGCAACGACCGCTCAGTTTTCGCACTTAGCCCCTTCCGCACCGCGCACAGATTCCCGTTCTGATTCCAACTGTCGTGGAGAGGGAGGGTTTCGAGTTAATTGTGCTCGCTGTTCGCAAGTCTGAAATTTGGCTGTTGTGCCATGTAATTAGCTAAGCGTATTAATGACCAAGTAGTTACCAGACCCTGTATTTCACATCCAAAATGTCACCTCTGTCAGAATTAGTGAATTGGATCCATTCGTAAAATAGCAGTAAAGGATATCCGCGACCTGTAAACAATCAACAGTACAATTGCTGCCTTCAGCTTACCATCCTGAGTCCCAGACCAGGCCCTAATGGCAGACCTGTGGACCTGCACTTTGCCTGATTGTGATAAAGTCCTCATAATGTAGTTTTTTAAGCAAGCTTAAAAAATGGGATTCCTTCCATGACTTTGTAACATCTGACAAAGGTTTACAAATAGCTAACACAATTATTCGTCAGTATTCGCTAAGCCAGTTCACCTGAGCTCCACTGTCTGACGTTGCCCAATGTTTTCAGTCCTGAAAGGAATACTTTCCGTGGCGCTTTTTATAGTTTATGCTGCGATTTCTTACCATGCGAAACGTCCATGATTGTGAGATCTCCTTATACCTAGTCATTCTTCAAAAATGGTTTGGGCACATTTCAGATATTAAGTCTCAATTAACGACTATAAGTGATTTCGTTATTCAGTATTCGCCGGTTATTAAGCCCATGGTTAATAGGCCCAGGCGCGTATTAAGCCCAACTCAGCTTGGGACGGAATTTTACACAGCAAAATCCGCCGGCTAATAAGCCCAGTCGCCGGCTACAAAGCCCATTTTGCCAACAGGATAGAGTGAGATTCTCATCTCTCTGCGATTTCTGGTGCCTGGAGAAAGACATCAGAGAGCACTTGCGAGTGAAATTTCTTCCAAAACAACTGACACTAGACCGCTTTTTTAAACTTATCGCAAATCATTTTTTGTTTTTGTTATTGCGTAAAATACAGAAAAAACAGCATTATTTTCTTGTACATAACCAAGCTTTACACATAATACAGTACGTAGGTAATGTATAATGCCTATCCTGCGTTTGCTAATCAAGAACTAGGACTCTCCGGTTAGTGCGCCCACCGCTTATTGAGCCCAATTTGGTCTGGGCTCGAGGTGGGCTGAATAACCGGCGACTACTGTAACAGGTTACATAAATATGGACGGAATGAAAAACTCCAACTCCAGGTTTCGAATGGGATATCATACCCTCTGAACTACGCAGGGCACGCCCATCGGCCACGGGATTAATCGACGTACCTTTCGAACTTAGAGCCGCTTATACTTTTTATAGTGCCAAGACGCTGTCTGGTGGAAACCCTACGTCCTCCCCCAGATAACCTCGAGGTTTAGTATACTTTGTCACCAAGATCTTTTTAAGCTGGGAGTGAGTTTCCAGGTAGGTACTCCAGATATTGTTTGAGGATCTGCACTTTAAACAGGCTTCGTCAACACAGAGAGCAGGTCTGTGGGAAAAACTGAAGTGTTCTACCCCTAAGTATTCTAGGAGAGACTGGTTAATCGATAAATATGCAGTTTTAGTGTTTTCATTTTAATTAATTACACCTACATCCTGCCAAGTTCTAACTACTAAATTATTTCAAGTTTGTTTTAAAAAATAAGCAGCAGATCAATACTTGATTCATTCAGGTAATGCTATCACAAGGCCGGTATTATACCCCATGCGTTTAACTTAATGAGCGCCTTGGTAATAATAAATAAAGCCTCCTAACGTTTTATCGACGAGAGTCGCCGTCGTCATAATTGAATTACTGTGACAGCAAGACACAAGAAGAGGAACCTCGCCCCCGCAGGAAACCACGTGGGCTTACGGTAGATTCCCGGCAGGATACCTGTTCGCTTGTTCTAACCCTAACAGTATAACTTAACCAAACCTTGAGCCTAACCCTAATCTCCCTAAAATCTAGCGCAAGGCCTGTGCGTTCCTGTTTCCTTGCCTTACCCCTGTGCTTCTCAGTGCATTGAGAGGGGGCATTTTTCAAGTCACCTTGTAATTCAGACAAACAAAAAGAAGATCATGCTTGAAAATTTAGGATGTTAGGCTTCCTTTTACACATGCTTTGTATAAAAGTGGTTAAGGTGAAAAAGGGAGCAGCAAATTGCTTGAACATATCTTCTCAGGACGTCTGTGTGCTTGTAACTACTCCTCGTTCAAAGCTCGATAAATTTGCTTGCAGTAAAATAAGTTCAGTCAGGAATGGGTGCACACAAATTTATTAGTTTCACGAAGCAAATGCACACCGTGCAGCGCACAAGGCCGTCAACAGGCCGGTGATCAGGGGGTTATGCTTGACTGAATGAAGGCAGATTAAACTGTAAGGAGTTCTGCGTCAATCCTGTCGTCTCTCTCTGCCGTACTATTTATAAGACTACGTTAGCGGAGGCGTTTAACAACATTAAATTTGTTCTTTTAAGGCCACCTAAAGGGATACCATTTGCATAACGCATGAGAATGACATCCTCAGCTCTAGCCAGGAGACAGCCTGATAGCCAACAAAACTCTAAGCCTAGCACACCTCAAAAGGTAATTTATTTAAACAGAAAGCTTTCTGTAATTGAAATAGACCCCTCCGTATCAGTAAGGGGGGTATGACAGCGTCTGGGGGTAACCTGATACAGAACTGTTTCGGGCTTATTAGCCTTCATCAGCCAAGCATAACCCTGAACACCATTCCCGAGTGAATATATATATATATATATATATATATATATCTGGACCCTAGGTGACTTTTACTACGACGGAACAACACACTCAATCCTATCTTACTCTGTGAAAAGCAGACTCGTATAATTCTATCAGACGAACTTCAGATGTCTGCCTTTTCACGTCCAATAAAAGTTAGTTTATAAAATTCCTTTTTACTTCAACTTGCTTCAGGATCCTGAGCAAGGATTGCGGTGCAGAAAGAAATTATCTGCCTTGAAATATTTGAGATCAGAAGTTTTTTTTCTTCTTTGAAAAAAACGTGAAAAAATGTTCACCTCCGTTTGCAGCGCTTTCGGGGTCCGATAGATTTAAGGACAGCAACGTCGACGCCTGTCGGTCGACCAACATGACTCAGCTGAGTGCGAACGTTCCATAGATCACGTGGCGGGAACAAGGTCGAATGCGGTTACAGCTGTTGCCCGTGCCTAAGTCAATGCAGCGGGCTTCACCACCCACGCTTATAAGTCAGCATTACAGGTGAGAGGAGCTGCAACCCACACGCGGCTCTCAAGCAGATGGAAAAGTACAAATCAAGTACAAAAGTACAAGTAAAAAGTACAAAACCTATTTCTGCTAATACTTTCTGTTCATGTCTCTGATGAGCAATCCGCGACGGATGCCGAAATGTCAGGCGAATAAAAGTGTTGTCCTAGCGATCGAATCTTCTTCTCAAGTACAAAACTGTTCGAACGTCGATTCCGACTATATCCACCATGTGCTCCCAAGCCTGATCTTGCAGCAACGGCGACCTACGCGTGGTTTAGTGTTAAATTATAGTCGACTTGCGTTGTATCTACCGCATTCCCTGTTCCCTTACCCGCCTATGTCCGATGTCAAGACAGGGGTAAGGAGATCGGAGGCGAGATCGGCGTAGGCACGACCGAGACCCCGCAGATGGGACGCCTGATAATGGCCACGGGCGACTAGTGCCTAAGCCTACACCTACGCGCGCCACGAACGCCCCCCCTCCTCCCGTTTCGGTATTTATTATGGGAATACAACCAGAATAACATCTGATGTACACTGATATGTCTCTACCCCTGATTTGAAAGTAGAGTAGCGGTGCTACAGCCCACCTCTTTCAAATGTTTGACGCCTCAGACGTGATCTGGCAGGGGCAATCTCGGTCGCCCAGTCGTGCTCGGCCCCTGTCCGCGTGCGAGGTGCGACCTTTGTCCTCAAGCGGCTGGGGCGCACACACGCACTCGAGAAAGGTCTGTCCAATCAGCGCCCCGAAGCGCTCGTGGCCAATCAGCTTCCTGAATCGCTCTGCGGTCCTCGGTCAATTCCTGCACTAACGACACTTGGGAATCCGCTCTGAGTGGGACGCGCGCTCACGCGCCCTCACGGCTGAATGCCAGGCTGGACCGAGTGGTAACTTCCTCCCAACTCTTCTGTGCACAATATATTGTTCCTAATACTCTGGCCTTCCCAAAACTTCTCCCATTTCCCAAGGAACCGGGCCTGGAAGATCTTAGCTATTAAGGTTAACCGTCTTAGCCTTAGCTCCTATAGTAGAACACTTATCACGCTGTGTGGGCTATAGCTATGTTTACGCGAGCTGAACAAGGAGAGTATTCCTGTTGGTTAGTGGTTCAATCGGACTTAAATTGCAGTCAGCCCAGTAGACTTCCTAAGTGCTACCGTTATAGTGACATTATACCGCTTTTGGTGCTATAGTATTCTTGACGGCTTCATTCTGAATTAACAGCTACATCCTATGTAATCTACTAGCCAACCAAGAAAATTCGCACAGCCTTTGGTTCGACTGTATATTTATAAAAATTAAGAGAAACTGTTCGTTTGTGGGGGGAGGGGGAGAGTAAAGCTGAAATAAGCCGCATAAGGAAAACAAATAAAACAACATGAATCGCCAAATACCTCAGTAGTCACTCGGTAGCAGCTTAACTTAAATTAAGCATGCATATATGAACCCGGACAAATGAGGCCAGCAGGCCTCCACTAGATCCTGGACTAAACCTATGACTTCGCGTCCACCTATGGACTGGGAAGTACATCAAAACTTTGACGTGCTTTACCAATGAATGAGAATGTTCGTAATATGCGCAAAGATTTGAGGTCCAGATATCTTATCGATTTCATCATCCCCCAAAGAAGAAGAAGACGAAGGTTCAAGGACATGGACCGAGTTACATTGGGACTGACGTTTCGTACACTCTTGTTTCCATCGTCAGAGTAACGTGGTGGTTGTTCCTGCTTGCCGGGACTGTTTCAGCCCTGTTGCATGCCTGTTATTAAATCCGTGTTCAGCGCACGAGCTTTGACCTGCTTGTTCGCTCCTAACTCTCCGTGAGATTGACCACTGGGGGACTCGTGTGACCTTGCTCCCCTCTGCGGCTGTCGTACTTGTTGGCTAGTCAGTGCGCGTACTGGCCTGTCCCTCGTCCACCGGCGGACTAATTACTTGTTGCTGCCCGCATGAGTTTGTAGTGACCCTCTTTCTTAGTCATGCTTTCCTCGGACGCCGCGCGGACTAGGTCATGTCTGGCGTGACCACCATGCGTCCGCAAGACACCATAGTCAAGGCCTCCGTTCAAGGTCACTCCTGTCTGGCTTTCTCAAGGCGGTCTAGTCTCACTAGCCAACCACTTCTCAAGGTCAGGCCAGTGCGCGAGATGCGGGACATTTGTTTACGCTCAGCCACTTCCAGGGCCGACGACTCAATGTTCGGTTGTAGCTGTCCGGATTCCGGTGATCTACTTGCCGGACTGTGCCTCTGGACTCCGGCCCACTCATGGCTATACTAAACTTGTCTGGGAGTCACTTGTATATTACTCATATTCTACTCCTTCTAACCGTAGTAAATCATTCATAACAATCTGGCCTTCCACGCCTTATTCTATTCAACTAGCTTAATACATATTGGGATTCGTTCTCTCGGCTATTATCTGGCGGACGACATCGTATCCCACATTGTTGACCCCGACGTTCAATTAACTCTATATCACACATTGTTGACCCCGACGCTTCTATATTCAACACTCGACTCCGACGTTTCTCCAACTTACAAAAACGACTTCGACGTTCAACACACTCCACTTAACTCTACACTTTCGATGCCGACGTTCTCAACACTCTATCTCAATGGTGACCCGATTATCTTCATCGCGCCTTCAACTCCGTTTACCTGCTAACAATTCCAACACTCACTCACTCCCACCAACGTTCCGACTTACTGGAATACGTTGACTGGATGTCCTTCCCTCATACCTACTTGCCGACTCACTGGTAAAGGTGACGGGATTATTCATGGACATTCTTTTCTCCCAACAAAGCACCACTTACTGGCATTCCTTGACGAGCTATACTCTCCTCCTATCAACCTGTCGATTCACGGGCATATATTGTCGACATTGCACGGTCGATGAACATCCTTTCATTATGTGGTAAACCCTTCTTATTCACTTATATATCCAAAACTTACCTATATTACTATTCAGAGTCAATTTTTCTACACTTATTCTATTTGGTACGAATTTTGAGACCGTTACCAATTTGTACTCTACCCTTAACATACCCACATTTTCCTCCCATTAACATTTTTGAACTCCGTTCTCCTGCGAGGGGGAGTAGTAGCGACCCCCTTTCTTAGACATCCGTTCCTTGGACTAGGTCATGTCTGGCGTGACAACCACGCGTCCGCAAGACACCATAGTCAAGGCCTCCGTTCAAGGTCACTCCTGTCTGGCTTTCTCAAGGCGGTTTAGTCTCACTAGCCAATCACTTCTCAAGGTCAGGCCAGTGCGCGAGATGCGGGACATTTGTTTACGCTCAGCCACTTCCAGGGCCGACGACTCAATGTTCGGTTGTAGCTGTCCGGATTCCGGTGATCTACTTGCCGGACTGTGCCTCTGGACTCCGGTCCACTCATGGCTATACTAAACTTGTCTGGGAGTCACTTGTATATTACTCATATTCTACTCCTTCTAACCTTAGTAAATCATTCATAACAATCTGGCCTTCCACGCCTTATTCTATTCAACTAGCTTAATACATATTGGGATACGTTCTCTCGTCTGTTATCTGGCGGACGGCATCGTACCCCACAAGTTCCTGTCAACCTCGTGTGCGCGGTAGCGGTGAGGTAGCGTTCCACTTTGCTCACCCGGTCCCTGACCGACCCCTCTCCTACCTTCCTCTGGTCTTGGTTTTACTCCACGCTTGTGTCTTCTTCGCCTTCCTGTTGACTCGAGCCGTTTGCGTACCGCCTGGTAAGCAGGATGAAGGTCTATGGCTCTGTTAAGTGTGCCAGTCGAAGACCAACTTTCCAGCAGAAGTCTAGCTATTGTTAGGACACGATATAGTCTATCCAAAAACCTGAACTAGGACTATCCTAACTGTTACGAACTATAAGTCAGTTTATGGCAAACAATGGTTTTCAGCAACTCTTCATCAGACCAAACATTTGCAAGGGAAATGAATGCTGTACATAACAATTAAAGTTTGAATAGGTCGAAAAATCAATAACTATCTAGCACGGGCGCTGATTGGCCAACGCGGACTATGTCAGTTTGCGCATGTAGGCCATGTCAGCGTGTTGGTTGAGGGATTTAAAGCATTTTTTCCCCGGTAATAATTTGAAGCAAGACAGAATAGCAGAATTTATTCGCGCGAATAAATTCTGCTATTCTGGTTGAGGGATTGTCGCTAGTTGGTAGAGGCGAAATCCTATCGCCACCTGGTGTCGGTTTAGGCCATGGAAGTGACAGAGCTTGTGTCAGAGTCTTCTGCCAGCACAGCACCGGATTTGCTAGCCTTATAGCTACTGCTTCGGCTGTTGCAAGTATCCATTGTCGTAGGCCTTTGTAAAAATTAGATGGTGTCCTGTAGACCACCTGAAAGGCTTCGTTCGTATCAACAAGATGTGCGAGAATAGCACTCGATATCGATATAGTTTCACCTTTACTTAGCCAGGTCGGTATGTGCTCACCTAACCTCTTTTCGAGACGCCTCGTTGTACGGCCGATGTTAGATAGTTATTGATTTTTCTACCTATTCAAACTTTAATTGTTATGTACAGCATTAATTTTCCTTGCAAATGTTTGGTCTGATGAAGAGTTGCTGAAAACAATTTTCTGCCATAAACTGACTTCTAATGTTACGAACTAGTAAATAAGAGCAAAGTCGCTTGTGGATAAAAGCACGTGCTTGTTCAAAGTCTTATTTTAAAGTTGTGTCAGTTCATGCAAGGCGTATTTAACTAAGTAAAACAAAGGGGCAGTTCAGTTTCACTACAATACCCCCTCCTAGGAGAACGGAGTTCAGAAAAAGAAAATGTTAATGTGTGAATAATATGGGAGTGTTAAGCATATGTTACAAGTTGGTAACGGTCAGGGAAACGGACATAACATCTGCTGCGTGTAAGGAGAGGGGGATTTGGGGTGGGGTAAAACGCGGGGCTGGCACGTGTAAGTGGAGTCGTGGATAAAGGAGTTGGCCATGTGCCGGGTGGAAGTTGTTCGGTTGGGGCTGTCGAAGGAGGATCGGTATAGGCCGCCTTCAGACGATCGACTGAGACCACGTCGGTGCGGCCGCCATGGGCAATCATAAAATGCTTGTCCGTGCGAGATAGTACCTTATATGGTCCTTCGTAGGGTTGTTTTAGTGGTCAGCGAACACTACCTACGCGAACAAATACAAAGGCACATGTTAGTAAGTTAGGGTCAATGAATGACTTACTTGTTGAACTACGTGGAGGAATTGCACGTAGATGAGACATGGCTTGGCGCAGTCTTTTCACATAATCCTTGGAATCCAAATCGGCTGAGCTTTGAGAGTGCCCGAAAAAGTCACCAGGGATCCGTAGGGTAGTACCGTAAACAAGCTCGGCAGAGGAGCACTCCAAGTCAGGCTTGAGGTCAGTACGAATGCCAAGCATGACCAAAGGTAGGTGCTCGCTCCAATGGGAAGGATTGTCGTGAGCACGGAGCGAGGCTTTGAGTTGACGATGGAAATGTTCAACTAAGCCAGTTGATGAGGGGTGGTAGGCTGTCGTACGTATGCGGTAATATCCGAGTAAGTCGGTAAGGCTGTTAAAAAGCCTAGACTCGAATTGTTGCCCTCGATCGGTGGTAATAGTTGAGGGGACGCCATAATGGGA
Organism: Ligula intestinalis; assembly: GCA_036362985.1. Taxonomy (NCBI): domain Eukaryota; kingdom Metazoa; phylum Platyhelminthes; class Cestoda; order Diphyllobothriidea; family Diphyllobothriidae; genus Ligula; species Ligula intestinalis. The sequence goes on from JAYGXS010000001.1 coordinate 65,446,983, forward strand.
GATCCAGTGTTCCAAGAAGGCGTGGGCAACCGAATCTGCAGTTATATCAGTTATGGGGGTTGCAATGGGCCAACGAGTGAATCGCTCAATGGCAGTAAGTAAATATTTGCAACCGCGCGATGTTGGCAAAGGACCTACCAAATCGATATGGACATGCGCAAAACGTGCCTCGGGTGCAAGAAATGTGCCAATTGGGGCTTTGTTGTGTCGCCCAAACTTGGACTTCTGACAAGCCAAACATGAACGGACATGAACAGGTCCACTGGCGGATATCAGTGTTCATGCTTGGCCAAACGAAACGCTCGCTCACCAGGCGCTGGGTACTGCAGATGCCAGGATGAGCAAGATTGTGCAACGCAGTAAAAACATCTAGTCTCATCTCGCTTGGCACTATAGGTCGGGAGGCACCACGCGATACGTCACATAAGATTGTACCGGGGTTGGTGGATAAAGGAATAGCTTCGAGTTGAAGACTAGTATGCTCAAGGCTTTCAGTGAAGGACGGCTAATTTTGCGGTTCTGCCATACGCTCCAATTCGATAGAAAGCTGAGTGATGGCATTAATTCCAGGTCGAGAAAGATAGCCAGTAACTTAATTATAAAGGCCCTTAAGGAATCTAATATCTGTGGTATACTGAGCATTAAAATCAAGATGGCAGGCCTCCCGGGGTGCATACTTGTCAGAGGAAGTGAAAAGAGCATAGGTAAGAGGTCTGTGGTCTGTGTAGATACAAAAATGTCTACCCTCAATAAAGTTACGGAAATTTTAATGGCTATATAAATGGCAAGGAGTTCTCTACCAAAAGTGCTATAGCGAGTTTGTGGTGGTGTCAGTTTGGAAGAGTAGAAAGCCAAGGATTGGATGCCCGTGGGTGTCTGTTGTTGAAGGACGGCACCTATGGCGCAATTTGAGGCATCAGCAACAATGGAGAGTGGTGCATCAGGTATAGGGTGAACGAGGGCAGTTGTATCTGCCAGAACCTTTCTGAGACGATTGAAAGCGTCGACTGCTGTGTCAGGAAAAAAAACTCGCGGTTGCTTCCGCGTAAAAGGTTAGTAAGTGGTACATCAATTCGGCGCAACGCGGGATGAAACGTCGATACAAATTGACAAGGCCTATAAAACGGCGCATTTGTTGAAAAGAAGTGGGAGTAGGGAAATCGCGAATAGCTGAAACTTTTGCATATATTGGATGACAACCAAAAGCATCTACGCGATGTCCTAGGAAAAACAGTGATGGTACACTGAAAACGCATTTAGATGCGTTAATGAAAACACCAAATTGGCTGAATTGCTCAAAAATTAGGCGGAGATGTTGAAGGTGTTCATTTTCATTGGAACTTGCGACCAGCACATCATCGACATACACAAAAACGAAAGGTAAATCACGGAGGACTTCGTTGATGAAACGCTGAAAAGTTTGAGCATAGTCACGTAGTCTTAAGGGCATCCTAACAAACTCGAACAGACCAAACGGTGTAGTAATCGCCGTTTTCGAGATGTCTTCTGGAGCAACGGGTATCTGATGGAAGGCTTTTTCTATGTCAATACTGGAAAACACTGTTGCTCCTGCTAGGCTAGAAGGAAAGTCGTACAAATGGGGCAGGGGGTAGCGGTCAGGTACAGTGCAAGTGTTCAATCGTCGATAATCTTCGCAGGGGCGCCAGTCAACGAGAGACTTTTTACACATCATATGTAAAGGTGCAGCCCATGGACCAGTGGAAGGCCTTACTATACCAAGCTCCATCATGTGTCTGAATTCGGCCTTAGCGATTGCTAACTTGTCGGCGGCTAAGCGATGAGGACGACTAAAAACGGGTGGTCCGGAAGTTGAAATATAGTGGACAACAGAATGCTTAATGGGTTGGTTAAACTGTAAGGGTCGTGCGATAGAAGAAAATTCAGAAAGTACCAGATGATACGGAGAAGACGAAAGAATTGCTGAAATGCATGGATAAAGGGGTGAAAGGGTACGAATAGAAAATTTACAGTATAAAGATGTCTTAGGATCAACTAGTTTATGGGACTTGATTTCAACGAGAAGACCGAAAAAATGAGAGAAAATCGGCGCCGAGAATAGCGGTATGAACGTTAGCGATAGTAAATATCCAACGAAATGAACGTCGCAGACCCAAATCTAGAGTAAGTGATCGTTGACAAAAACTTTTAATGGGTGTACTGTTAGCTGCTTGAAGGAAAAATGAAGAGTTTGGTGACTTATGGTCAGTCGAAGTAGGTGGAATAAGGGAAATTTGCGAACCAGTATCGACGAGGATGTTACGGCAGGAACTCCTGTCATAGATGTGAAGCAGGCGATTGGGAGTGGATGGTCCGATCACGTTAGTCACCTTCACTGGTCGGGAGGAAAGCTTTCTACACGAATGTGAGTTATATGTGCAGGGAGATTTGCAATGGTGGGCGTGAGAACCATAATTGTGATGGTACCAACAGAGACCCTCAGTTGTAGTTTCGCCTGGAGAGAGAGAGAGACCTCAGGTGTCCAGTACTCGAAAGACTACTTTTATAGACGCGAGTGGCTCGAAGCTGGGCAATTCGAAAAGTGAGCGCGTCAATGCGTGACACGACGTCTTGGATCGTAGGTGCGGGCGTGAATTGACTTGCGGGAGGTGTGAACGTGATGTTGATACTCGCATCTACGCGACGTGTGTCATCGGTCAAAAGGTCATAACCTTGGGTCGTGTTCGGTCCCATTTGATGCCAGAATAAAAGTAGCCTTTTTATTGGTTAAACAACGATACGCTGCATGCATATCGCAGGGGGTTAAGTGAGTTAAACCGTGCAACTGCGATCTTCAGACCATGGTTACTTAGTGCAGAAGAGAAGTCGGTGAAGGCCAGAGTAGTAGGTAGAGTTTATTGTGTACACAACGGACGAGGAGAATAGATTGACTTGGGAGAGATGCGTCCGATCAGTAGGTTGACCGGGTCCCAAGTGAGGTCTTAGAGTTGTCGGGCCAGAGGACAGATCGAGGGAGATCTTTCATTGGGTAGGTCGGCCTGGAGATTTTGGGCAGAGAGGCAACTTGCGTCGGGCACGCGTGCAAGCTCCTCATTCTTCGCCTCATAGATGCGAGAACTATGATTGGCTGATCGAGACGGCACATCGGTGAGCGTTTGGGAAAATGCACTTCGACGCGAGCTAGTCAGGCAGGCACGACCCGCTACATGCATGCCTCCATTGGAAACCGCATAAGAAAACGCAATTAAAAATCGAAGTCACCAATGTTAGGATACGATATAGTCTATCCAAGAACCTGAAATAGGACTATCTTAACTATTAAGAACTAGTAAATGAGAACAAAGTCGCTTGTGGATAAAAGCAAATGCTTGTTTTAAAGTTGTCTCAGTTCATGCAAGGCGTATTTAACTAAGTGAAATAAAGGGGCAGTTCAGTTTCACTACACCATCTTGTCGTTGGCTCGGCCTATTACCCTTGCATTGTCGGAGGCGAAGGTGTGCTTCTTTTGCCGTACGTGTTCACACACTATAGACAGTTTCTCCCCGCGGTCGATTGTGCGCTGATGCTCATGCAACCTGGTGCCAAGGCGTCTGCCTGTTTCACCGACATACCTTGCATCGCAGTCTTAACATGGTATGCTGTAGACCACGCCTGACTGTTCTGTCGATGGTAGCTGGTCTTTGGGCTTCATAATCTGCTGTCTGATGGTTGATTCCGGCTTGTGAGCCACACCGATCCTAAATGGATTCAGGATTATTGCCATCGCCTCGGATACGTTCTTCACATGAGGGATAGCGAGCCAAAACTTGGGGCCTTCTCCTTTCGACCGCTCAAGGTGGGGCTTCTTAAGGCACTTGCGTATGAAGGACTTTGGATAACCGTTGGTTTCAAAGAGCGCATGCAAGTGCTTAACCTCCTCCTTCTTTCCACTGTCGTCGCTGCAGTGTGCCTGAACACGTTGGAAGAGGGTCCTAACACAACTGCGTTTGTGCCCGACAGGGTGGTTGCTTTTGAAGTGGAGGATGCACATGGTGTTAGTTGCCTTTCGGTACACCGTTGTCCTTATCTTCCCGTCTTCCAGCTTCGTTACCTGTACGTCGAGGAAGGGTAATTGGTTTTTGTCCTCTTCTTTCATAGTGAACTGGATGTCAGGAAAGATTAAATTGAGCAGTGCCTTGAACTCTTGCACTTTGTTCCTTCTGATGATGACGAACGTGTCGTCGACGTATCTGGCCCAGAACTTCGAGGGAGAGGAGCTGAAGACCAGCCGCTCGAGCCTCTGCAAAACAGCTTCAGCAATAAGGCCAGAAAGAGGCGAGCCCATCGGTGTCCCCCTCTTTTGTTCGTAAACTTGGCCATTGAACTTGAAGAATGTTTTAGACACAGTCCCAGGATTTCAATAATATCCGCTCGCTTGAGCTTTTGGTTGGTTTCATCGTATTTCTCTTGGAGAAGACCGTCAATCATGTCGATGGCCAGACTGGGTGGAATAGATGTAAACAAGGCGATAACGTCAAATGACCCCATCACCTCGTCTATCTCCACTTCTAGGTGGTGGATGCGGGTCAATTTTTTAGCAGACTTCACTGTCCACTCTGAATCCTTGGTAAGGAAGCACAGCCGCTGGTACAGCCACTTTGAAAAACCAAAAGTTCGAGTGCCACGTAGAGATACGATGGGGCGCAAGGGCATCCCTGGCTTGTGCACCTTTGGTAGGCCATAGAAACGTGCCATTGTTGCATCCGTGACCTTTGCAGCCAGCGCTTCCCTTCTCGTCAGGGCTCCTGTCTTCTTCAACTTGTCAATCGTCTTATTAATGGCATTTTCGAGTTTATTGAACTCTCTGCCAGTCGATGGCACATGCGAATCCTCGTCCATTAACAGATTGTTTACCTTCGCACAGTAGTCGACCTTAGCCATGACAACAGTTGAGCACCCCTTGTTGGCAGGCCGGGTGACGATATCCTTCATCTTCCTTATGTTCATAAGTTCACGAGCTTCTGACTCGGAAATCGTCATCTGACTTTTGTGCTGGAGGAGTAAAGATGACACCTGTTGCCACATGGCGTTTTTTCTCTCCTCGTCTGCCCCACATTTCTGCAGCGCTGATTCGAAACAAGAGAGTGTCCGAAACGTCAGTCCCAATATAACTCGGTCCATGTCCTTGAACCTTCTTCTTCTTCTTCTTCTTTTTCTTTTTCTTCTTCTTCTTCTTCTTCTTCTTCTTCTTCTTCTGCTTCTTCTTCTTCTTCTTCTTCTTCTTCTTCTTCTTCTCATTATTATTATTATTATTATTATTATTATTATTATTCTTTTTCGGGGGATGATGAAATCGATGAGAATGTTCGTGTTCCAGGTAGTTGCATGGATAAGGAAGAAGGAGTGTCGAGCCCCGAATAAATTTGTTTATCATCCTGAGCTTTCGAACTCATACAGGAATCCATCATCCGTACGACGAGGCGACGAGGTATTATAGGTGATAAGGTTAAGACGATTAACCCTAACACCTACAATCTTCGAGACCCTGGCTCCTTAGGAGATAGGAGAAGTCTTGGGAAGGCAGAGTAGACGGAACAGTATATTGTTTACAGAAGGGATATGGGGAAGTTTGCCAATAGGTCTTGCACGGCATCCGACAGTGAGGCCGGCGTCGCCGCGACCGCCGTGCGCGAGGCGCAATTCCAAGGGTCCTCTCACCACAGTATCACGAGTTGCAGCTCAAACCTATGAAACAGGCCATGAGTTCAACTTTGCGGCTGTCAATGTAATCGCCCACGCCGGAAACAAGACGAGCAGATAATTTATTGAAGCCTGGTCCACGGACGGAAACTCAATCAACTGATGTATCGAACTGGTGCCGGCGTACAGAGCCTTGCGCAATCACGTACATTCGTAGCCAGACGTCCGTCACAGTAAGTGTGACCCACATCCTCTATAATTGCCCCCCATTCCTCCCCGCCTCTTTTTTCATCACAGCTTCTCACTCCTCATGACTTGATGACTCGTGACAGTTGATTGGTGTACACACACTTTAACACTTTGACTGCGACTCCCAAAAATAGCCCATAGTTTGCCATTTGGCGTGTACCACATATGGCGCACGTCGCAGTCAAAGTGTTAATTAGCCTCTCTTTGTTACTGTTTCTTATCTCTGGCGATGGACTCCTGTAAGAGTTCAACAGCTCAGGATAGTAAACAAATTGATCCGGTGCTCGATAATCCTTCTTCCCTATCCATACGTTTTTTACTAAACAGCAAAATTTTTCCCAAAGCCAAAAGATAGCCCTGCTGGTGAGCCTGGTGTGTATGTCATTCGTGCAGATAGAGTAAACATCAATAGGCAGTTTGGCCCTAGATAGCAAGTTTCGCTTCTTTGCTGTTTCGCAAATTCACATGATTTTTTAAACAGGTGTGCAGGGAGACAGCAAGTTATACAATCAAACATTTATCTCACTAGGTGCAGTAAGCTGCGGTGATTGGCGGAGTCGAGAAGAAGACTCGATCGCTGGGACAATACGTATATTCACCCGACGTTTCGACATCCGTTGCGGATTCATCATCAGAGACATGAATAGGAAACAGTAGCAGAAACGGACAGAGTCGCCAATGTAATGAGATAGCAACTGCAGCCTACAAATACATAGGCCCCTGTTGAATTAATACTCCCTACCCGATTCTGTCTTTGGTGATAGCTTTAAGTGTAAATCTCAAATGTCCGGTGAATAAATCTCTTTACTCAGCAATTTTATCCTTCTTCCTGATTACTTCCTAAAATTCGCTTTTAGCAAGAGATGGATTCGAAGCGGCATGAGCATATGTGAACAGTAGTAAAAGACAACTTTCTAATCTGGGCTACCTCTCAGGTCCTGGTCATGAAGCACAAGTTCTTCAGTGTGTTGGTAATCGTGCGTACCGAAAAAGTAGCATATAGGGTTCAGATAAAAGCTGTAGTTCAAAATCTTTTTCCAGTCAAAATAAGCCGGAATGTTTCACATTTATATATCTTATTTTCATCTGAAAAATATGTGGCCAACAAAGAAATCCGAAGCCAAAAAGACAACGAGTCTGTTTCTTCCAAACTCGGGTTATCTTCTGAACAGAAACTGAAGTCTTTGCTCCTTTCGAATGGAAATTCATGACATTACCATTTCAAAGTTAAGTATCAGTCAAAGAGGCGTGTACGTAGGCGTACAAGCAATTCGCTGCGGCTTGAAAACACATTAGGCAAAGAAAGACCACATTATCCAAGACAATTTTTCTTTGTGCACGGTTTTTGTGACCTCATTAATCTAATGAAGATGAAGGGCTTTAGGAGCAAATTTCACGGATTCCACTGGGAACTGGGGGATTGCTTAACCTTGTTTCATCAACCTTTGGCAGAAAAGTCTAGGAGGAGCGGGAAAATTGGGCGAATAGCTTCTTCACCCCGAAAATTCGAGTGGATTCCTTCTTCTCATTATCGTCTGCGGCTAATATTGTCTTCGACATTCGGTTGACCTCACACCTCCTGCGGTTGGACCATTTCGAGAAAGGTTATCCTTTCTCGTTACCCGAGGCAACCGTTCCGTGGAGACTTCTGTGACCGAACGCGAGTAACTTTTGCCACTGGACTACGTCTGCAAAGGAGTCAACCTTCCTACAGCTTAGGAGCATTTGATTTTTAAAAAAATACTAAACCCTTATTATGTCTGTGGTCATTTTTGTTCATCGACCTTATCCCAAACACTCTTCTTTGAAAATCTTCACCTCCAACTGATAGGTTTCCTCCCGGAAAACAGTTGGTAACCTTCGATAGCTGTAACTTCTAGAAAGACTCCGACGTCCTATGAAAATGAAATTACCCCCTTCGCAGTTTCTCAGACGTCGTACTCTGCGTCAATAATTTGACTAAACTGAGGTCTATCCCCTGCGTCGATCAACAAAGCCTACACTTTGTAAATCGCTGACAGCTAGTCCTCGTAGTTACTGATTTTCACATCCTTCCTCTTCCTACTCCTCCTCCACTACGCAAGTCCGGTCAGTCCCTCTTAGCAAAGTGTCCAACAACAGCTGGCGCACTACTTTGCTGTAGAAAGAAGGTTTGGTGACTTTTTTTCTAAAGTCTGCCTAGAGGTAGCTTTCAGCCTCTCTCTCTCTCTCGCTCGTTTCCCTTCGCTCGTTCACTGTACAGTCATTTTACTTCTCCGTGTTTACACATGCAGCGGGCGGGGGGAGGGGTTGCTATTTCCTTCGACTGCCTTTCTCCTCCACTCACCCGTCTGGAAGTGGAATGCATCTTATTTACGGCAGCGTTTTTTCCTCGCGCAAGGAGGACGACGCTGGCCTATTCCGATTTTCTGTGACTGGCGGTGGTTCCGTGCCGCTGTCAACGGCAACAAAGGCCTAAGTACTTCCTCGTGCCGCGGAATTGCTTAACCGAAATGCACTGTGCATACCTTTGATGGCGCCCAAGTAGGTTGCCTGGCGCGTTGGTTAATCCTCTCCTTTCAGGAGTGCTTCCCTAGGGGAAGTAGAGGGAGAAAGAGAGGGAGGGAGGGAGGGAGGGAGGGAGGGAGGGGGGGAGGGGGGGAGGGGGGGAGGGGGGGAGGGAGGGAGGGAGGGAGGGAGTGAAGGAGCGTACATTTTCATCGTGAAGTAGACAAAACTTTAACCGAAACAAATCTCTAAACAGCATGGACAAACATAAGTGCAAATTATAGAGTCTATAAAAGGTTTTAATTAAACAGTTGCCTAGAGAACTTCAGTTGATCCCAGAATTTAATTAACTGGCAATAATAAATAATAGAGAAAGGGGTGTTTCGGGTTAGTTAGGTATCTGTTTCCTGTGCTAAATACGAAAAGTCATGAAGGGCGGATGGGAACTAAAGATTTGAAGCCTTTGCGCTTTCTTCTTGCTTTTGGGTTACGTTTGGTGGTAGGATTAGGATAGTGATTGAGATTAAGGTTTGGATTAGCGTTAGATTTAGGACAAAGGATTATTCAACTCACCGGGAATTTAAAGCAAGGCCGCCTGGATTACGTATGAGGCGTTCCTAAGGGGAGGGAGGGGGGAGTTAGGCAGTTCCACATTGATTTGGAGACGCACTTTTTGACATGAGCAAATTTCAGATGCGATAAACATTCTTCTCGAAAAACTCTTTTGGGTGCTTTATACAATACCAGAATATGCTTGAAACAAACCAGTCATTTAGTTTTCATCATACCGTTTTGTTAAGCACTGTCTTTCTTTCTGTAACTGGCTACTGGAATCGACGGGAGCCATTACGACCACAAATACACGCTCAGTATTTCGTAAGATGGCATGTGGGCTGAAGCGATAGACCTCATGTTTTGCAGAACCGAGGCGATTCGTGACTTTAGTTTGCACTTTTTTCGACCTCTGCTCTGAAAAGAACCTCGATGGCAGTAAAAGTTGAAGATTGATGGCAAAATGTGACAGGCACAACAGGCGAATTCGGATATTAGGGGTGCATTTTTTTGCTACGAAAGCATGCTGAGGCAATGAAAATCACACCGAAAGAAATCACGTGCACCGAGGCAAAATGCAAAAGTCTACTCGAAGCGTCAGGTGGTATATTCCCATGAGTGTGCCTGTCGGCCGTGCGAATAACAGTTCTTCCCTGTGTAGGGCTTGAGAGGCTACTTTGAATCACACTGATAAACCTCTTAGGCGTCGAAGATCAATACAGGCAGTTAGTGGCACACCAAGACCTTTTCAGCAATGTGAATTGTCGAGGAGCTATGAATAATCTTTTTCATAAGACATTAATAAAAATTGTGGAACACATATGAATGTCAAACAGGTACCTCTGATGAAGGGTTTACGACAGAATCCGAAACGTCAGGCAAATAAACTTCGTGTTCCAACGATCGCCTCTTCTACTTCTGATCATGAAATGTGTTCACATCTACGGAACATCTCTAATCACTCACAATCTGGTAGAAATGAAGGAACAAACATTTCCAATTACTATTGAACGACAGTGAACAAAATTAAAACAGAAAAGAAATATTCGATGTAATATTAGGTTGTTTAGAAATTATTATTCTTTTAGAAACGGGGAAGTTCCGAAAATGTCAACAACCACTGTAAATGCGTAAATTTAATTTATGGAAGTATATCAAGTATATTCGTGCCTATAACGGAGTAAATAAAACAGCAACAGTATAACAACGTTTGAGTGTAATATTTTAGTGTAGATGTAACTTTCCTACCTTACAAGGCTTAGCGTACACTTAAATATGGCGGAAATACAACAGCTTGCCGTACTTTTTTTCTGTGGATGAAGAAGAAGACTTGTAGTACTCTTGTCTGACCGATGCCCTCCTAACGCTTGACGCAACGGACGAGGTCACTCAGAGCTTAAGACCTCGAGCGCAAGCAGTAATCCCGCGTGCCTCGAGGCGTGCCCAAACGGACGGGCGACCGTCAATGCTGCCAGACGAAACTGACGCGCACCCAAACGCACGCACAATGTCTCCCCCATGCTGGCCTCAACCCAAAGTGGCTTGACCTCAATCGGTCTGAACAAAGCTCAGGCCGATGCTACCAATAGCCGCACTGACACACCTACTAATGCGTCCACGCCGGTTCGCCCACGCGTGTTCTCATCAATGACCTTCGCGGTTGCAGCCAAAGGTGGTGGCTCGAATGTCTGTTTACCAGACATCACTCCGGAACCGACCCGCACAGGGAACGGACACACTAGTCCGCGAGTCAAAACTCTTTCCATCTATTCTCCTATCCGTCTGCAGAATACACTATTCCTAACAATCTGGCTTTCCCACCGCCTTCTCCCCTCTCCTAAGGAACCGGGCCAGGAAGATCGCAGCTGTTAGGGTTAACCGTCTTAGTCCTAATTCCTATAGACTTGTCGAGCACCGAATCAATTTGTTTAGTGTCCTGAGCTTTTGAACCCTTACAAGAGTCCATCTTCAGCGATAAGAAGCAGCAACCAAAAGGAGGATAATTATATGAGTCATAGGTCAATCAAATGTCAGATGTTATAAGGTCGTCAAGACGTAAGAAACACCAACCAAAAAGGCTGGGAGGGAGACAAATATAGTGGTCTATGCTAATTAACTGGTTGTGGAGTTGGGGGTCTTTCGGGGGTCTTAAACAGCAATTAGGGTAGCTCCTTGTCCCCACGGTAGAGGGTCCTGGCAATCCTGTCTCCTATTACAGCCAGTTCGTCCTGGGGCCCTCCTCGCTTGCAATTCTTACGTTCGGTGTTACCTTTTTCTGTTTTTACCCCTATAATGGCTTAATACTTTGAAGGCCGCGGGAAGGTCTAGACGCCTGTAGACTTATTTCGCATCTGAGTACCATAACTCAAGCGTCAGTCTTTCGGCTTTTAAGGTTCCTCGGCCTACTATGGTCGCTCCTTGAATACCGAAATCGTAGCCAGTCTCCGCGCCGCCAGTTTGTGTTCGTGAAGGCGTTTCTGTCATTTTCAGCCTGTTTCTCCAACCTAACTGCAGTCTCTATCGTTACAATGTATCTTGTAGACAACTGCAGGAGTTTCACTATGGGACAGTCTGTCTTCAGAATGCAACACACGGGGGCGTAGTGTCGCTTGAGGTCGATGGGCTATGCCTACTCCAGTGGGTTGTAACGGTAGAGAGACTGCTTCGGAGACTCCTTTTATTTTGAGAAAGGCCCTCCAGACGTTGGGATGCTGTTGCATTCGCCGTCAGCTGTTCACTCGGCGCTTGTTTTGCTTGATAAAATAATTCGAGTACTCATTAGCTCGAAAAAGATCACGTAGGTATTTTTGTTCCGCTCTTTTGTCAGCTGGTGTGCTGCAATGTGTTTCCCTTTTTTGGAAAAGAGTACGAACGCACCTAGGTTTGTGAGACATAGGGCGATTGCTGTTGAAATGTCGTATTTGATTCGTGCTGGTGGCTCTTCTGAATACTGTGGTTTGCGGTAGTCCGGTTGAACACCGGTGCATAAGGATATCGAGGAAGGGTAGTTTGTTATTTCGTTCGGCTTCCAGCGTGCATTGGAGAGTTGGGTCAACCGAGTTCAGCTTAGGACAATAAACAAAGGGAGTAGGGGCTTGACAAGTCTTCTTCTTTATCCATGCAAATATCTGGAACGCAAAAGTCTTCATTCATTCGTGTACTTTATTCCGTTTTCGCATAGTTGGCGATGTGATGGTTTAAGGGACAAAAGATTTTGCTTGATCTTTCCGACGTCATGGGACTAAAAATTAACATGTGGTCGTATGATGAAAAGAAAGAGGATCTTTGGAAAATCGAGTTTTACTCGTGAATTTTCGAACAGGTATCACTCGTTCATCGTCAGACTAAATGAAAAGTAGTCGTATGTTGGCAGGCCGGCTATCAACTAAGAAATTTGAGCAGAAATATTTCTATGTAATTTTTAATGACGGTGGGAGAAATTCAGTTTCAGAGATTCCTTGAAATGTCAGCAAATAAAAATTGCAATTGCTTCCGTACCTGCCTGTCTGCCTGCCCGTCGATTTCTACTGTACTGTGAATTCGTCATCTCTTAGCAGTAGTATGTAGGATAGCACTGCGATCGAAAAGTGGGCTTAGGTTATTACGAGAAATATTATTTCTAACCAAAGAAATGATACTATACAGGCCGTTCAGACCCATCACTTGTCGTTCCGGCTCAGATTAGTGTCACGGTCCTATTCGTATTTCCTACGAGGAAGGCCTACTCACTGAAAGTAAGGGTTAGTTAACAAAAGCCCGTGCTGTTTTCCGTCCATTGGTATTTTCTTGCTTACACTCCTCAATTTATTTGCTGTTTCGCGTGTGAACTTCTTCAGTTTCTAATGGAATTCAGATAGGAATGGAATGTGTCACTGCACGCCCTAATTTATTCAACGAAGAAGCATTTCTCGCTGGCAGCCTCGGTGTATACGCATTCACACAGGCATAATTATGCGTTTTGATCAGTGATGGACATTGAAGGGTTGATGACCGATGCCCTATAGACAGATAACGATTTCCACTTATTCAACTAGCTTAGTGCTCTCGCTGTCTTAAATTTGCAGAGATTTTCTATCAACCGAATATGCGGGAACAAGCTTTCATTGCCTACATCGGATAAACAGGTCAATAGAACCACCAGGAAGTCTGCAGGGGAGGTGCCTTCACAAACGCTGTGGAATTAACACAGTTAGGTATGGTTATTGTGGTCGACATAGCAATAAAAAGCACCTGATAGTCCAGCCCATTTCATTTAAGAGCAGAGCGATCCTCTGAGGCAAAAAATGGTGGAACAGCCAATTCAGGAAAGGCTAGTTGTGGCATGCTTACGCTGTAAGAACTGGTAGTCCACACTGCCCTCGTTCATTTACATCACGCATTGGTCTGGTCGGTCACTAGCAAATGCACGTCACCGATACTGATGAACCAGTGCAAGGAGCATTAACATACACCCGTCCTATTCAACTCAGTTGACTGTACGACCTACGCACACTCAGTCAGCAGGTGGGTCTATTCGGTAAAACACATCATCAAACATCTCACCAAAAGAAACACAACTGGTCAATCGTCGATTTTGATGGGGGCTACCGTGGGCTCCACAAAATAGGTGTGGCGACTCATGTGTGGATTAGTATTAAGTGGTGGTATACGTGCGTTGTATCTACCGCACCCACTCGCTCGAGCCCGGTGCTGAGACAGAGCCAAGAAGAACGGAGGCGAGATCCGACGCAGACGACCGGAGCCACCAGGTCTGACTCAGATTCCCCCCTCCACATTTTCGGCGTTTGTTATGGGAGCGCAAGCCGGATAACGCCTTCTGTGCCCTGATCTGCATCCCACCCATCACAGCCAAGCCATCGATGTTTCGCATGTAAGGGGAAAGTTTGTCCTTTGGCTCCTTCCTCCCGTGGGCTCTATAACACTTTAAGTCGTGCGAGTTCTGAGGCGAGCATGCCCTCGTGTACAAAAATATGGTGGGTTCTTTAGAGTCCAGATCATGCGTGGTACATGTAGGCGGACTAAGTACCAGAAGAAGATGAGCTCGCTGGCCTAAGGTTTCGAATTCTCTCTCGAATCCCTCATCCGAGAGCGCTCGTATTCTCTCCTTCTGAAGTGCTTCCTGGGACAGGCAACTGTTCGCTTCCATCAACGGACTACTCAGCTCTGGCTTATATCAGTACCAGTTGGTTGACCGGCCCGGACAGCCAAGTTGTAGCTGGAAGAGAAAGAGAGGGGTCGACTCTAGGGACTCCTTCCCACGGTACTCCAGCACATTCCTCACAACAATAAAGCTGACACACTTGAATCTGTAACGACATACTTACCTTCGTGTATTGCAATGTTGCCAACTGATGGTACAAATCAGACCTCGCGGTCGGCCTCATGGATTTTTGTGAGGGGGGAGTATCGGCTGGAGGCCTGTGAGTCACACTCAATGGCCAAGAGCATTAACATACACCAGTCGAATTCGTCTCAGCTGACTGCATTACCTACGCACACTTAGTCACCACACAGACCTACTCCGTCATAAGAGCCTCCAAGAAAATCGACAACAAAGCACAGCACAGACTACATCTCATCACCACATCTCGCCAGACTAGTCTATACATCACCTGCAAGCCCGACCACCACAGGCACAGAATAGGCCTCTGTCTCGCTCGCGTAACTGGGACGCCTGTTATTTAGTGCAGTTTGGTGCCTAACCAGGTCGTATGTAGCACACGTAGACAGGTTGTGCGGCTTTCTCTCTCAGCTGGTGCGCCCACCGGGATAGGGAAGATGGGGTGAGGGCGACTCTAGGCGGCACTCGGTGTATAAAAAAATATGTTGGCCGATGTACAGACTGGGCTACGTTGGCACAGCTCACATACGGCGGGTAATACTGAACTATGCAGATAAGTGTAGACTATGTGGAAACCCTGAGCTTCTGCTGCTAACCCCTAGTCCCCGATTCAGCCCTCAATCTATGCGTTACACGCTTCCTACTTTTTAAATCACTCTTTAATTCACCTCGTTTCGTCGATTACGCCGTGTTTCAACTAGTGACTTGACTGCCTTCAGGCTGATTTTCGTAATCAATTCAACCGGCTGTGTATTTATTACGCGATAAAAGTGTTATGAATTGACAGACGGTAGCCCAGAAATTGTTTGCCCCCAATACATCCTGTTGCGTAAGCCTATCTAAAATTCATATTTTTAACTACCATGTTTTATATCTCCTGCAATTAATGGCCCATTGTGTTCACCTCTAAATAATACTTTAAGGCAAATGTTGTCTTTTTATGGAACTGAAATCAAGACATTGTCCTAGCGGCCTTTAAAGATTTTACAACTGCCACTTTTAACGTGGTACCCTCCCTTGTTTTATCGATCCCAAGAATGTTGTCAAGTGAAATGTTTACCAGATGGGCTTGCGGCGACTAATCAGGGCCGCCGGGCTTTTATAGGGGCATTCTTCAAACGAGACGTAGTCTCGATGGCGGTGCCTTTTGACTGCTGACGTCAGTCCGCGTGGGTGGAACATAACAATCACAGACTACAAATCCGCGCCACGTAATGCGGATCAAAGATGCAAGACCATGTACTAAAAACGCCGCAGATGTTTGTGAAGTCTACTGCATCAACCAGGGGTCAGGGAGTAGAGTTGTAGGATAGGAAGTAAGCCGGCCGGGTAATAGAAGATAGAACGTATCCCAACGGTTATAAACTAGTAAATAAGACGTGGAAAGCCAGAGTTTTATGAATAATTTAATTAAGTGCAGAAAGAGTAGAGTATGACTCCCGAACAAGTGCAGGCCAGCAATGAGCGGGCCGGTTCCAGAGTTGCCATCCGGCAGTGAGGTCGCTGGTTCCGGAAGTGTCTGAGCGTAAGCAGTCACCACAGTTAGTTCCTTTGTGAACTGGCCTTGGGAGGTGGTTGGCCAGTTAGGACAGACAGAGGGTCAACACACGTCCGTGACCCTAACCTACCTTTGATACGCTCTGGTGCGCACGTGCTGGCAGATACGATATCCAGACATGCGGCCTACCCCAGAGGCATGCGAGGAAAGCGTGGCTTAGAATACAAGGTCACTACAGAGTGGACTGCAACTGTTGGATACTATATTTTGTGATCTGGCAAAGTTGATCTTATTCATTATACTGCTTGTTCCTGCTGTTTAAATATCAATGTCTTACGTCATCCTAGTGTGGAATGTGGAGTTAATTTAACGTTAGGGTCAACAATGTGAAATACGATGTGTGGTCCGGCCAGATAATAGGCGATCGAACGTATCCCAACATTTGTAAGCTAGAGAATAGGATAAGGCGTGAAAGGCCAGATTAATAGGAAGAATGTATTGTGTACACAAAGGAAAGGAGAGTAGATGAGAATAGATTGACTTGGGAGAGAAACGTCCGCTCAGTAGGTTGACCGGGTCCCAAGGGAGGTCTGAGAGTAGTCGGGCCAGAAGACAGAGAGAGAGCTTTCATCGGCTAGGTCGGCCTGTGATTGGTTGGGTGACGTGTCGTTTGACGCAGCTGTTGGACAACTTGGGTGGCATGTGTCTCGCGCCAGTAAGTCTGGCCAGCTGAACGACCTTGAGGTCTACACGGATTGAGACCACGACCGGAAAGCCAGACATCGGAACATGCACCTGTTAGAGTACAAGGTCGCTACACGAGTGTGGCTGGTGGTTTCTTTTTCTCATGTAACCTGTATTCCGTCTAATGGGTAATACTAGTATCAGACTGAGGCTAGTGAGGTTTCGACTGCTAAAAGGGCCTGTTGGCAAATGGCAGGTTGAAGCCCAACGTTGTAGACTGTTGGGTCCTCTGCGGAGGCAGGTCATCTCTTCGAATTTGGCGGCGCATCCATTCCTGGTAGAGACCGGTCAAAGTCTGATTGGTCCACTTTTGAGGCCTGGTTTTGGTAGGGATGGCCTGTATGGCCGCCTTTACAGGATGCAGGAGGAAAAACCTCCCACCCATTTAATACAGCTGGCCTTGCGATAAACTTCAGAAAGGGTAAATTTTTCCGTGTAGTAACCCTAACATAAAACTAAACTGTAACCTTAGTCTTCACCCTGGCTTCAGGCCAAGCCTCAACTCTACAGTTAACACGAACTCAAGACTTAACCCTGAATATAATCATGACTCTAAACCCAGCGCTGACCTTCACCCCAACCTTAAACCTAATTCTAAACGCAAACCTTATCCTCACCTTAAGCCTGAACTCAGTCTTCGCGGAATTTAATGCAACGCTACATGTAAATTCTGTGGGGATAACTATTCTCGGGTCCTAACTTAAACCCTGACACCAACCCAAAATCTAGCAGTGACCCTGTATTGACTAGTTTAACACGAAGTGCATTTGTGAACGCCAGTCGTCACTAACCCAAGGCGCAGCACACTTTCGGAGGGCTCGCTGTTTTCGGTCTCTGAAACAACCACTCATAGACCGACTCACACAGGACCTTCTTTGACGACTGCCGAGCAGACCTGACTTCAAACGCCGTTCGCTGGTGTTATAGCTCAGTTAGTTCTGCCTCACCAGTTGTTATAGCCCAGCTTATTCTGACCCGACCAGCAGGCAGAAGAAGGCAAGAGAGCGATTCTGATAGGCAATGGTGGTAGTCAACCTACACAAAGACTGTGTGGCGTGCGGGGTCTGTCGAGTCGTCGGAGTCGTCGTCCGTTACATTCTCCACTCCGGCACCTTTATATGGCTCCGGTCTTTCCAGAATATTCCTAGCGTATGATATGCGAGCAGACATTCTATACTCATCTCGACTACAACCACTGCCCCCGCTATGTGGGTGGTCCTCTGGATGCTCGACTCATCACGTGAGCGTGGGCGGCTGGTAAGTGGGCGTGACGCACCGAGGGAGCCTGGACTGGGGGCATGACGCAGTTGGTCTGTCCTTTTCGGTGCCTGCCGTGAGTGCATTGGGATCCCGCCGCCGTAACAGCTGGCTTGCAGTTGTGCGGTCATCTGATAGTCAGTTTTCCTACTGCCTTTTCTCCAATTAATTCTGTAAAGAATATATTCGTCCTACTACTCTGGCCTTCCCAAGACTTCTCTCTTCTCCTAGGGATCCCGGCCTGGAAGATCGCAGTTGTTACGGTTTAACCTTATCAGCCCTAACACTACGTGAACACCGTAACCTTAACTTTAAGTTCTCAGGAATTTAACGCAATGCCACTTGTGATATATTGGAGGTATTTATAGCCATGCCCTGCTGTCCATTTTAATTATTTAAAATTCCTCTCTATCAAATTGGCTTATTAACGTTCACTCTTATTGAGTGAACTAACATCTATGCCTTACATACAAAGGTTCCAGTAGTAGATATGGGATTTTATTGATTTTTAGGCCTAACCATGATCACGATATTCGTTTGAGAAAGCCAAAAAATCTGACTAAGAATAAAGTCCGGATGGTAGGGTGTAGCCAGTGGCTGCTTCGACACTATTTTTTGTAAGACACGTTCCGACGTCGAATGGTAAGAAACACAGCTCTAGGAACGCAGCGGGGTTCGGTCACGCGTGGGCCTCCACCATAAAAACCACACTGACAGTTACGTCGGTACAGTCACGAGGATTACTTTCCAACACGGATAAGCACGGTAATGCTGCCGTGCGTCCTAGGTAGTCCACAAAAGACGGCATTGTAAGAACGGAAAGCGGACTGCGTTCACCTACCGAACTTGGCGGAGATTACATGTTCAACTGGATCGGGTACGGTAGCGGTATGTTTGGAATAATTCAAAAGTATACTGCCAAGCCAGGGGGAAGGCATCCTATCTCGATGTATGGAAACGTTGCTGTCAATTCAGCATTGACATTCAACTGTCAATGACTGTGGCTCGGCAAAGATAATCTTCTCGTCTTCTAACCGAATAATAAAACCAAACCAAAGAAGAAGGTAGTAGAGGGAAAGTTTTCCGAGGCTGTCAAAATATGACCACCACAAAGACAGTCTCCCATCCCATCGGATATACTCTATTCGAACCTGAACATCAGAAACCAGTAATAAACCCTATCAAACACTCGGAAATTTGATGAAGACAAAGTTATCACTCCCCACTTCATCCATCAGACGCAACGACTACCTTAACTGCTGATTGATTAGGGAGCATTTTTGTGCCTGTAGCGGGTCGTGCCTGGCCGACTAGCTCGCTTCGAAGTGCACTTTCTCAAAGGCTTACCGATGCAGTTTCTCGAAGTCTCGATCAGCCAATCACGGTCCCCACATCGACGCTCAAAAGCCAGACAACGAATGACGAGCTCGCACACGTTCCCGACGCAAGCTGCTTCTTTGCCCAAAATCACCAGGCCGACCTAGCCAATGAAAGTGTTCTCCCTCTCTGTCTACTGCCCCGTGTTCTCTCAAACAGTCACTTGGGATCTGGTCGATCTCCTGAGCGTACGGGCTCTCCCGAGTCAATCTACTCTTATCTTTTCTCCTCTTTCTTGTGTACACAATACATTCTTCCCTCTACACTGCCCTTTACCGACTTCTCTTCTGCACTAAGTAACCGTGGTATGAAGATCGCAGTTGCCGGGTTTAACCAACTTAACCCCTTGCGATATGGGTGACTTTCCGACGTGAGATAAACAGTCAACTTCTGATCTGGCTGAGCTCAATCATCATCAAACCTTCCTCGACTTCAATTGAATTTCTCCTGTGTCATCTGATGTGACCGCAATATGGAGACTTTCTGCATCGACACCCTGTCGTGAAGCGAGGTCGAGATCTTCAACCGCTCACAACCTCTGATGTGGCCTGCCTTCCCTGCGTAGTTGCTGACTTCCCGACCTATCTCAACGCTGTTCCCTGCGTATTTGGCGATTTATGGACCTGTCCCTACATATTTGGTGATTGACATTCGCGACTTACTGCCGATAGCCCATTCAGCCCAGGCCGTGGTTACTTCCCAATCCAACAGAGCTGCCCCTGGCCGAGTACCAACAACCTCAGACCTTCTTCTCAACAGATGGTACTACTTGCACCTCCAATGGTACCCTTTGGTTCAACTCATACTGATACGGCATACTGATTTGCTGTTGACGTTCTACTGGACCAGCGGCTTTCTTCAATCGCCCCTGCATCCTGGCTCATTCCAGCCACAGCCGCCCACGCTGTTCTGCAACATCACCTTGGTACGTATCTCTCTCACCTTACTTAACTATTCTTCCTTCACTCGGATTCTTTCAGTTTCCTCGTTACGGTCTCCCGGGGGAGTACTTGTAGCGGGTTGTGCCTGGCCGACTAGCTCGCGTCGAAGTGCACTTTCTCAAAGGCTTACCGATGCAGTTTCTCGAACTCTCGATCAGCCAATCACGGTCCCCACATCTACGCTCAAAAGCCAGACAACGAATGACGAGCTCGCACACGTTCCCGACACAAGCTGCTTCTTTGCCCAAAATCACCAGGCCGACCTAGCCAATGAAAGTGCTCTCCCTCTCTGTCTACTGCCCCGAGTTCTCTCAGTCACGTGGGATCTGGTCGATCTCCTGATCGTACGGGCTCTCCCGAGTCAATCTACTCTTATCTATTCCCCTCTTTCTTGTGTACACAATACATTCTTCCCTCTACACTGCCCTTTACCGACTTCTCTTCTGCACTAAGTAACCGTGGTATGAAGATCGCAGTCGCCGGGTTTAACCAACTTAACCCCTTGTGATATGCCCACCCCCTCCCGACAGGAGAGGGAATAAGGACGACCCCATAATACAGATAGTTTTTTTGCCAATACAAGCGAATATACGAGCTCCAGGAAGTAATTGAGAAAAATATGACTCGATCGCTGGGACAATACTTTTATTCGTCTGACGTTTCGTGATCCGTCGCGGATTCGCCATCAGAGACATAATCAGAGAGCAGTAGTAGATACAGGTAGCGTATGCACAGGAGTTTGCAGTATTTGTAGGTTGCAGTCATTACTGCAAACATACAGCGATAATTAACCGTAATCGCCTTCTTGCGTGTAGGGAGTCTGTTGAACGGCATGCGGGCTCTGACCTGCTGGCAGGCCACTGCGTCAAGTTGCGGCTCATTCGACGAGACCCGGCCATACATTCAAATTTGATGAGGTAGAAATTCTCGCAAGAGGTGACAATCAGGTGAGCCGAAAATTACTTGAGTCATGGTTCACGATCCCCCAATCCATAAACAATTGCAACAATTTGCCCAGTTCATATTCGGTGCTGAGACTCAATTTGGTCAAAGCAAGTCGCCACTTGGGGAACGGACAGGCCACCGCGTCATCCCACGCCGAGCAATCATCACGCCCGAGTCCACCACACTAGATGAAATGTCAGCAGGTCAGAGCCCGCATGCCGTTCAACAGAGTACCTACACGCAAGAAGGCAATTACGGTTAATTTTCGTTGTATGTTTGCAGTAATGACTGCACCTTACAATTACTGCAAACTCCTGTGCATACGCTAACCGTATCTGCTACTGCTCACTGATTAAGTCTCTGATGATGAATCCGCGACGGATCACGAAACGTCAGGTGAATAAAATTATTGTCCCAGCGATCGAGTCGTTTTCTTCTCATTTGTTTTGTCTTAATTTCAGGGGAACGTAAGCTTAGGGTTAAGAGTAGGACTGGCATTATGGTTAGAGTTAGG
Organism: Ligula intestinalis; assembly: GCA_036362985.1. Taxonomy (NCBI): domain Eukaryota; kingdom Metazoa; phylum Platyhelminthes; class Cestoda; order Diphyllobothriidea; family Diphyllobothriidae; genus Ligula; species Ligula intestinalis. The sequence continues at coordinate 65,468,546 of JAYGXS010000001.1, forward strand.
GTTAAGGTCAGGTTAGGACTGGGCTTAGAGTTTAAAGTAGGTTTATGGTTAATATTATGGTCACGGTCAACGTTTGACCTAGGATCAGTGTTATCGTTAGGAAACAGCAATGTGTACCCTTTCTGAAATGTACCGCAATGTCAGCTGCAGAGAGAAGTCGTTCCCGTCTCCCTCGCCGGTCATGGCGGAGGTACATAAACGACTTTCATAACGAATTCTAGCCTTGAGATAGAAACCTCTCGTACGGCGTTTGGGCAGTTCAGTACGAAAACCTGAAGCTGACTATAGATAGGTAGGGATCACCAGTGTTTCCGCCGATTTAGGAGAGATATCGTTTGCAAAAATTGTGCCTGACCCAGCTGTCTGCTAGTAATCATGACATGTACTTGGGCCAAAATCATCATCACACTACCCCTATTTTCTATTTGGGGCCTCGGACGATTCTGAATTAGTCTCCTTTATCAGAATGACGCCTATCGCAAATTCAGTGCACCCTATCTACAATTTGCTCACGCCAAAGCCCTCAAACGTGGCCAGAAACCACATAGAAAGAAGAGGGGAGCTGTAAGTCGGAAAAACGCGTCGGTGCATCGACATAAACTGTCTTCAAACTGATGCTTGACGTACACTTTTATGTTTGAAACGCAATGTCGTGAAAACGGAAAACGCTGCAGAAATCACAAATGTGTCGGTGGGTTGTTGGACTTTTTACAAAAGCCTGCCATCAAACGCAATAACTAGGAGGGCTGTTCACGCACTTGGAATTGAACTATAGGAGGCCCATGATCGAAAAGGTGGGCTAAGGCTAGGATTTTCTAATTAAAAACTTCAAGCGATTGAAAGATACGTTTTAAAAAAGTTCAGCAGATGAGCAGACCTTATAACTTGGCTCCGCTGAGATTCTACCTGATCGGGGATAGTAGTGGTGGTGGTGTCGGGGAAGAGGCGGGCGACTGAGATAGAAGTGAAAAACTGACAATGACATTCGTACTAAGCTGGACTAACTTCTCCCGTTTTAAAAGGCAATTTTGTGTCACATTATAATAGAGTTTTTATCGAGCTATTAGTGACCTGTTCGTAGGCGCCGAATTCCAGTTGAACTAAGAACTCTTGGTGGGAGATTTCGTTGACTGAGTGGGAGCATCCCCTAAATGGTGGCCGGGTTAACGTCTCAATGAGCCGATTGGCTAATTTTGCCTGTCTTCAGTTAACTGCGTTTCATACTGTAGTTTGCCCCAAGCCACGGGTCAGACTATGCACTCCTCTTCCAGGGGCTTTCCTATAGTCACATCCCAGCCAAAACCAGATGCTGATGGTCACCCCTGCGTTAGGCCTAAGGGGGGGGGGGGAGGAAGAGGCTTCAAATAGATGTTTGGCACGCGCCAGACAGGTGCTTTATGGTACGTCAGTCACTGTAGCCGATCTTATCAGCTGTCGGCTTGACACCGAACATCAGCCGTACACGAGGGGAAAGGTGGGTGGGGCTGATCCGACGCTTCGTTCCCATCTTAACCTAACAAGCCTACTGAATCTCTACGTGCGATGGCGCCCTCAGCACGTGTTGATGCCACCAGCCCTGTACCAAATCAGCCACTGCGCCCACATCCGTCGCCAGTCGCCCCGGCCCTTGCCTATCATTAGCACGCAGTGGGTGAGGGTAAGAGCGGATTAAGTAGGCGCCTCGCATTCCGCCCTCACCACAATGCAAATTAAGGGCACTCGACCATCGCTCCTGTCGGACAGTGATGGTTGTCATAACCTGCGACTGGTTTGGGTATTTGTTCTTTGTCAGGGAAGGAGAACTGGATGGCTTCCCAAAGGAAGCCTATGCATCAACATCTGGACACTTGGAGAATAAGCTTCTACTATTTCATTTTTGCTGGACAGTTGTGCGTTTCTCAGACTAATTGTTTTAGTATGTCAAAACATGCATACCAACTGGAAGTACCTGCTTTCGATTAGTGATATCTGTAAATTAATTTTTTACATAATTTTTCCAAATCTGAGCCTCTCGCTCTGCTATACTCGAGGAACTTCTCCCCACTACAACATGCAAAAGTTTTCTATCCCTTCTAAGGATATCTTCAAAATCAGTAGCCGCTCACCTTTCTGCTACTTGCAGTTTCGTTTAACTGATATACTCTATTGTCTCAAATGAATATATAATCCTATATACCTTCCGAATAAGTATCTGTTGTGAACGCCCGTAACCGTTTCTCATAGATATTGATAGCAGAGACTGAATTTCGCTTCAGCGAATTATCCACCTATGCTTTGGAGTGGAGTAAGTAATCACTCACTTTCTGAAAAGGTTTGTTAGCCTCCACAACCTTGTTTTTACTTTGGTATGAACGTCTCCAAGGGTTACAGCCTACGTTCCAGTTCCAAGGAAAAGTGGTCAATGTGGGTAAACTGTATCCTTGGATTGCATTAAGCCATCCTCCGTCCTGGGAATTTTTTTCATTCGAAGACACAACAGGTAAAACATACATTTTCATTGAGTAGTGGGGATATTTTCAGTTACCCCTTAACAAACCTGAGGATGAGACCCAATCGGATATAATTCATGGTAAATCCAGTCCGTGTTTGTGCACAGAATAAAGATTTTGGCGGTTAAAAGCTCACTGATATGTTGCGGAACTCACACGTCCCGTTCTGTCTTGGGGTTCTCCCTCGAGCTGAGCGGCTAATATTATAAGCCAATAAGCATTACCGACGAAGACCAGGGAGACTGGAATGGCCATGTCTGGCTAGTTAGCCGTTATCAGCCGGCTACAAAAGGAATAAAAGTAGGCACATAAACTCGCAACACTGGGAAATCAAAATAATCCATAACCGACGTCGTGGTAGTTCCTTGGAAAATTCGTCAAATATAGGCCAAATTAGACTGCTTTCAAAACGGTGCTAGCGTCGCGACCTCGTGCACTCATGACCTCATTCTAGTTCAAATAAACAAAGAGGGATAGCAATCAGTTTATAATGGGTGGAGTAGGCCGACCGAGTGTAGATAGGAAATTTTACCTGCGAATGGAGGGAATGAAAAAGTGGCAGGCAAATTTGAAAAGGCATTTGTTGCTTCATACTTTTGAATTACACTTTCAAAATAAAGCCATTTCCTCTCTCTCTCCCCTTTCCTCCCTCACTCACACTCCTACCCCTCCCTCTGACCTGTGAACAAGCTAGGAGTGGGGAGGAGACGACGGGAGAACAGCGGGTGTACGAAATTGCCACCACGCGCACGGTGCACAACATTGGCTACTCAAGGTCACGCCTGTAGTGGGTCGTGTCTCGATGTCGCTGCGGCCCTGTGGGGGCAGTGGGATGCGGGCTTGTGACCGTGCCGTCGCGCTGACTGCTACGGTCCAGTAATCTGGGTGTCGAGGGTGGAGGAGTGGGCAACCAAAGAGGTATGGCGCACTTTGATACCCACACCCTGTTATGCCTTCCACGGTCTGTCACTGAAAGTAAACATTCCGACAGGGGAGGCATTTAACGCACGTGCACTGATATCCTGGTTGCCGCACCAACCCCGACTTTCCATGGGCGTGGCTTGCATCACTAGGTCGGTACTGGTTTTTTGATGCGGTATCTTAATGCGTGGATAAGGGTTAACCTCTGAACAAGTTGGGACCACTTCCGTGGTTATTTATAGTTATAGGTAAATCCCAGTAAATCTGGGAGGCGCCCTAACCATATCTTGGTCACAATCTGATATGTATCCCCTCCCCCCTAAACTATGGCACAAGCTCACTTGTAGCAGGCGAAAGGGTGTAAATGTGTATGCCGTGATTACGACGCAGGAAGACGGTAACACTTCCGTGACTGCAAGCAGTGGAAAGTAAAGCGAAAATGTACCTAGCATTTGATGTTTACAGAGAATGTAAACTCGTTTGTAAATGACAGGAGTAACAACGCATAATCGAGGCAGAAATTATATAGACCATAGGGGGGAACGACAGAGAATGCGGATAGATTAATAGGGAACTGTTTCGGGATGATTCTGCCTTCGTTCGACCAATCATACCCCTGAACATCATCCACGATCGCGGACCTAGCCACCCATAAGGGACTTCTTACGGAAGACTTGTACAGACTAGCTCCACACGAAGTGCACTTGTGAAGGCTTGTCGTGACTAACTCAAGTCGAAGTGCACTTGCGAGCGCTTGCTGCTCCCGGCCTCTGGAGCAGCCAATCACAGGCTGAATCACACAGGATCTCATGTGACGACTGCCGAGATTTAACGAGCCATTCCGGAACATGGGTGTTTGAATGTGCCAATGTCACTTTCGCGCGAATTCCGGATGAGGATGTTGTGGTCATTTGTCGGTGAAGATTGCCAGTGTTCCTTCTGTTCCCATCGCTGAGTCCGCCACTCCCTCCCCCCTGTTATCGTTATCGCGTCGCGCCGCATCTTCCGTCTCGTCAGCACCTCCATGGCCTTCACCCACAGTTGCCCAAAGCGCTGCACTCCCCACCGGCGTCTAGCTGATATGCCGTAACCACCCATCACTCCAAACGAATAGTTTGTATATAACCTTGGCACTAATTTGTATCGTTATCCCTTTTTCCGTTTATTACTGTCTCCTTGTTTTACAATAGTAGACATTTCATGTTATTGACCTGATATTCTTCTTAATTACAATTCATGCGTGCCTGTGGTGATTAACAAGCCCGTTCGGCGTTACATCAGGAGGGCCTTACAGGTGAATTACTCTTTTATGTGTGTGCCAACCTCAACATCCTTGGCCGCTACAGAGCAGACATCACTTCATACGCCGTCCGCTGGCTTGCGGTTGTCTGACTGTCAGTTGCCTACTGCCTATTCTCCCATTTCCTCTATACAGAGTAGACTCTTCTCGTCAATCTGGCCTTCCAGAGCCTGAAGATCGCAGTTGCTAGGGTTTAACTCACTTAACCCCCTAAAGTAGACTAACGGACCGGTTTGCGTCCAATCCTGATTGAATTCATAGACGATACTGGACCCTTTGTTATTCTGTTCCGTCGAGGCATTAACTTAGTCCTGATATGTTTGTTTATTTTGCTTATCTGGGCCATCTGGCGCCATCTGGCGCCATAACAGGAAGGCGGACTGTAGTGCAACACAACAGAACGTTGAGGGAATTATTAAATCGTCGTATTGAACTGACGACCGACAACATAAGAACTTACAACCAAAAAGCTGAATTGCATAGGTGGTTGCAAAATGAACCAAGGCATACAGCACGAACTCACGGACAGGTGTGTTCAGGTACAGCCTTTGCAATAAAGTTCATGAGGGAACACAACTAGCCTATCCCTACCATGTAATCCGGTAGCGTTTAAGTATAGTTCCGCAGCTCAATTAGTTGAATAGTGAGCAACTCCAGCTCGGTGCCAGACACTGATGCTAAGTCTGGCTCGTTTAGACGACAGCCTCCCAGTGACGACAGAGCATGGGACTGGCATGAACGTCCACCTTCGTTCACAGTAGTAACAGCCGACACCCCTTCAAACAGGACATGCGAAAGAACCAGCAACAGACGGATTAAACTCGCTAACCGAGGTTCCACCGTACTAACATGACAGATGAACAAAATCTAATCGGTCAAGACAATACGTAATGAAAATGGCAAGTCTTTCTTACTGCTAAACGGTGTATATGTGTATACCATTTCGTTCAGGCTAGCTAGCTAGCTAGTGTCCTGTCTATTCCGTTTCGATCAGAAAGAACAGTTGGGCGACTCCTCGTAGAAATGAACCAATCGGGCTCTACGGCAGCGCTACGGCCGCAGCCAATGACAATAAGAAGTTTAGTGGGTGCTACAACACGCCAGCAGCACGCATCCGGGACGCGCGCGCACCTGCCTGCGAGGGATATCGAGCAATGCATTTTCATTTGGAGATAAAATTGCAAAATTTAAACAACAAAATCCCCCATTTACAGTGGTTAAAACAGGCACACAAAATGGATAACACCGGAAGATCATAAAAGATGCACAATGGCAGAAAATGTGCAGCTATCGACATTATAAACTATCATCTCTGAATGAGTCGCTATAGTTACGATAGGTTTTCGGTCCTGCAAAGCGTTGCTAGCGTAGTGTGCAAATAACCTTACTATTATAGTTCAACTAAACAAAGACAAGGGAAAATCCGTAGAGAATGAGCGAAATAGGCCAAGTGGTGTGTATATCAGAAAATTCTCATGTGAATGGAGAACAAAAAAGCGACGGGTCAAGTTCAAAAGGCTGCCTTCCAGCGAGATCGATGTAATGTTTTTTTGGAAATGTGGACTGTCCCAACGAAAACGGCAGGTAGCATCTAATGAGTCGTTTAGTTAGCTTCCCGGGGTCAGAAGTTGGTGTTAGTCCTGCATTTGGATAATAAGACACGATTAGGTCACAGCCATTTCTATTGGCTCATTTTACCATTTAGAACTAGACTTTCCCTGTTCCTAGTGGCTTGATATTTGAGTCAGATATACTCTGGACTAAGTTGCAGGGCCCCAGCAAGCAGAGTTCGACTTAAAAGTTTCGCTAAAGGCCTTAAGAGAAGGTGTCACTCTTAAGAAACGCACAACTACCTTTCCTCTCCTGTCCTCTAGTAGTATATTCTGATGCCGTCTGCGAATTATTTTGATTCCTGCCAAAAGTCCTGACCTCAATCCCGTCGAAAGTCTCTTTGTGCTAATCCGAAGAAACTGGAACAAGCTAAGGAATCAAATATTGAAATTGAGCTCAATTATTTGAGAGACTAAACAACCATTGACAACTTAGCATTATTTTGGCCCTCTCGACTTGCAACAGTTTTATATGCTAAAGGACAGTCAAAAATATGCAGCATTCTTATGGTTTTTCCTTATTTTGTCCTTGCAATTTATTTTCCTTCGCTGCTATGAGTTATATTTGGACTTAGATAAATGACCTGTCATAAAATCGTTTTTTCTTGTTTAATGGTTGTTCATGAAATCAAACAGTTCGTAAACAATAATTGATAGTTTATAAATCCAAGGGTGTCTTCTTTTTATGGTAGGTCGCTTCTTTAACGTAGTATAAATTGCAGAGGTTTGGGATGGACAGTTTGCGCGCTACAAAGGCTTTCGTACGAAGTTCGTGAATTCGCATTTGTTAGGCGCCGAACTGAACACGGTCGCATGCTTTATAGTTAACGAAGCAAACAAGTATCACGGGAAACACTATATGCCTCACAACCTTCAGTGCTTTGTGCTCGGTGTTCGGTCTAACTTATGCAGATCGTCCACCTCGTAATACTCACTTTCAGACACTTCAAACAACTGCGAGTATTCTGCTCGACAGCCCTTCCTTTCATGGGGTATCATAAACCGCATACGTGTTTCAAGGGTAACTGTGAGTCTTTTGAGACTGATTTGTCGGTTTTGCAGTGCAAACTTTCGGCATTTCAGTCGAAGGAAATTAAGTAGGGTGAGGACAGATTTTTGCTAGTAACGAACGCATGGCATGGGAAGGCAAGACTGAACTGCATGCACCCGAGGTCTCCGCCGTGATAGTTTACGTTCTAGAATGCGCGCGAACGCGCGCGCACACGAACCAGGCATCACGTGCACGTCAACGGGTACGGCTTCGCGCACCAGCGCACGTTAACGGCTGCGCCTTTGCACGCGTCCTTGTGCGCTGTTTGTAGGTCGCTCTGACGTTAATTTCGACTGGCCGGTGCGAGCACATCAAGGCCGTTGTCAGCCTGTGATAGGACTCAAATCGGCCTAGTGCCTAGACTATTATCGATTTTTGCATCAGTCATGGAGACGAGCCCTGGTGAATTTGTGCACGATTTTTTCGTTCAGACTGAGCTAGACTGGCGGTAGGCCGTCCGCACAACCTCGCACCTGCTTCTAAAGTTGATGAAAACAGCTGGGTTTTTTGCATACGCCAGTATTTGATCTAGGCCAGTATTTGTAACACTTACTTCTGTGTCCTGCAGATAGCATACATATGGATGCCACCTGCGATAGTGTACACTATTGCAAGGGAGTACTCATGAAATCACCACTTCAAAAGGTTGTCGCATTAACAGGGCAAGCAAATAATAGGGTCGACCAACTGGGCCAATGATTTACCCTCGCTGATAGCGATTAAAACCCCCGATGCTGCTTAGCTGATGCACGCCGTTGACTGGCTGGCCATAAAAACGCAATACTTACGGGTACACGTCCCCTTCAATGAGGAAAAAATACCTTTGTTCGAATAAACCACATATAAACCTCAACAGGGCATACGCGTAGTCAATAACAAAGGATTCAGCCAAATATGACGTCTGACTCTAGAAAAGAAAATACGCGTGTGAGGTAACGTCACATGTGTGCAGGGTGGAGACAGAGCAAGTGTTCACTGCATCCAAACAGCCCTGGGAGAGCGTGTGTGACGGAGAGAAGGGAGCAGCTGCTTTTATGTGACTGCGGTGAATGTTCAAGGGGTATGCGATTGTTATGCTGCATTGCCCGACGGGAGTGCCGGGTGTGGTCACCCAAACTGCGCCGACTGGGGATTGGGGGGGGCGTGTTCAGGTGGACCTTTTACCAGAGGTCCACCTGAACACGCCACGACTGTTTTTGACACGCGTGTGCGCGCGAAGAAATTTACACACTTCGGGTCGCGGCCACCTGGGCAGCGGTTACATGCTGGTCCGATAGTAAGATTTCTCATACCTATTCTCCACTTCCTTTGTACAGAATAAACTACTCCTTCCAGCTGAAGTCTCACCACTTCTTCCCACAAGGAACTGGGCCTGAAGATAACCTCGGCTGGGGGTTTAACTATTAACTTAACCCCCTGCGATACTGTCATTTAGGTGGACGGTGATATGAATTCACAGATGCAAGACCACACTTATATACCAACATGCTGCGAGCGCGCACCTAACAGCCTGACGGCCACGAAAGAGTGACGCTAGCGAAAACAGAAGGGAATCCGGTTATAAAGCGTCTGCACCTTACAGCCCCAAAATCTTATTGTTACGTATTGAAAACAGAGGGCAGTTTGTTGGCAGAACGTTATGTATTGAAAACAGAAGGCTCCCTGTAGGCACTACTTGTACCGAGGACGGGGAAACAATCCAAGTCATAAGTCGCTGTAACAAGGAGGCCTTCATGGCGTGGCTTGGACGTAAAAGGCTGACGGATGGCCACTCAGAGTAAAGGGAGAGAGGTGAACCCGCTGGCCAGGGACGAAACTGCGTCCGTGACCTTAATTGGTCCTTTGTTGCGCGCTCGTGGCACGAGGTCTCGACACTACGGGCGGGCATACACAGCCCATATGTTACTACTAAGTTTTCATCTGCCAGATGATTGTTGCAGCTGAACTCACCACGACGCACTAAAACCCCGGCTTATAATACGGTCACCTGAATAGGCAAATCAACCCTCCAATGGAACTAGCGTTAAATCAAATCTTCTCGATATAGTCTTCATGGTGTGACAGGCGGTAATCAACAACTTCAAGTCATACCAACCATCGCACCAAATTTCGGCAAAAATCAGCTCTAAACAGACTAACTACTGGTGTGTTAGGGTAGGCGTGGAGGAAGAGGCTGGCTCAGAACTGATACAGCGCCCAAGGTTCCCACTATAAACAGGCAAGTGAGCTTTGAAAGTGACATGGCGTGCAAACAGTCGTGGCTTGAACGGTTGCTAGCGAGTGGAATACACAATCCTTCGTAGGACTGAGAGTGAGGCTGTATTTGCTTCGTCACAATAAGGCCTTAATACAATCTCCTTTGCGTGAGATCTAATATATCCCCTCAGGATGAAGCCTCGTACACGGGAAGTAGCATAAAGGTCGTGTGTGGTACGCGTCCAGGCCATCGAAACATCGTAGGTGTGGGAAGGTAGGAAGAGAGATACTACGAAAATCCACTTCACTTACGCATGCCCCCCCCCGCCCATGTTCGACATTTCGTTATGCGAGTGCAGCCCCAATAACGCCTGTTGTACCCTGATCTGGCCACCCGTGTTGGTCCAGTGCATTTACCACCCAGCCCGTTTAGGGGGTGCGGTCACAGACAATGTCAACAACCAAAACAGGGACAATGCGATCCGAAAAAGTACATGCTAGTGAACGGAGTCTTGGTGGAACGACGACAGGCATATGAATTAACACAATGGTAGAGTTCGGGAGTCACTTAAAAGCTAGGCATATTATGCATAAGGCCTGGGTGTAGTTGTACTCAGCTATTCTATCTATAACACAAGGGTTTTCAAGTGCTTTGCCTATTATTCTCAAAACCACACTGAAATACTGTCAGTCCGACACAGTTAACAATGTCTTTATCTTTATCTAGCTCCACTATGGAGCTGATGACAACTGAGTCACATAGTCCGAACAGACAAGTCAGGGTTCTAAACACGGAGCCGTGATTGCAGATCACAGGTGCTGAGTGTTACCGATCTGTTAATTCAGGATCTTCCTTCTATGTAATGCATAGTTGGTTGTGGCGGCCTTCCGGTATGGCGACAGCTATCGAATACCCATAGCCAGTTGAATATTCACACTGCGTGTGATTGGGTCTTCGGCCTGCCAAGATCGTAACGCTGATCGATGGTTTGACCTTCAATGATTGTCCGCAAGCGTACATGACTCGGGTAAACGCCCATATATCACGTGGGCGAGGGTTGGTTCTCGGCTTTGTGGAGCTATTGCTGCCGTTGTCTTTTGGGCTATCTGTCTTCTTCCGGTCACTGAGTAAAGATTTGAGGTAAATGTTCGCATTCTAGATATAAGTATAAGCATTGGGATTTAATCGGAAGTGCTACGCGATGTAACTTTCGGTCGTTGTTCACTTCCGATACCTAGTCCTGCAGCTAGGCGCTCGGTCGCATCTAGTACGTCCTTGATGTATGGCAGTGCATCAGGAACGGCTTTTCTCCTTCGATGTACTCGTCAACCGAAGGCTCAACGAGGAAATAGAAGCAACGGTCCTCAGGAAGACGACGAAGAATACACAATGTCTCAGTTTTCATAGCAGCCATCTGCACGCTCACAGACGTAGCTCTGGGAGGACACTCTTCAACCGGATCCAGACTTGTTGCAGTAGTCGGAAGAAACAGCAGGCAAGGCCCGATATCTCCGCGATAAATTTATACGGAAGACGTTCATAAGTCAATGTCCATCTGTTCAGCCCCAGAGGGATCAACCATAAATGACACCTATGGTATGGCATGCACTACCATACGCCAAGGACGTGTCAGGGGCGAGTGAGCGCATTCCTGAGGGATTCGGTATCGGAATTGCACACCGGCCAACGATAAAACACGTGGCAGCGTCGTAAAAATCAAGGCCCAATTAAGTCTTAATGAGCAGTCAGGTGTAGTTCATCGCATTTTGTGCCTAAACTGCTCTTGGAACTAAACATGTCGCATTGCACACCTGCTCATCTCGCGCATACACAAACGTCAGCTGGTTGTGTGACGGATGATCACGTTTATCTGCCAACGCCTACGAAAAGGGGTTACGCGTTGAACCTCACAGGTACAAAGATAATAGCCCATGACAGATGAAGGTTAAGCGGCGAATTGATTGACGCCTCTTGGCCTTCGATGAGAATTCAGTCAATCGATCTGCCACCAGCATGCACAGCTCTGCACAATAATCTGCAGACTGACGTTTCTGATGGTTAGTTGTTTATTATCTTCTGTATCTGTTGCTGGTATTGTTGTCGTTTTCATCTTTGAGGGTGGACTTCTGTACCAGTTCAAAAGCTCGAATGAATAAGGAAAATGTTTCGGTGATAGAACACAAGCTTTTTCCCTACTGTAAAGGTTGCCCTATTACTTCTGTCTTTAAGACTGTCGATTTGAGAAGTGTCTTGTTGTCGACCCATAGTACTTTGATATTACTGGCTAGGATGCAAAACTCGGCAACCCGTACTATATATTAACTCTTGAGGTTCCGAAAAGTTCTCTTAACAGTGTGGAAGCAACCGACACAAATAGAGAGGGGCAAAGCCCGCTGAAAGCCTGTTGGATGTAGTTGACGGTGCAGTATATTCACCCGTATAGTCAACCATCCACTTCAGCTTGCCGGATGATTTATTTTACCTCCTTTACTTAAATACATTGTGTTACAAAGTTTCATTTCTAATGTTCCTATTCTGTGGGAGATAAGACACACTGCTTGGTTCTGAATAAAAAAGGACATTATATTTGGTCCTTAAGGCTTAATTCCAACTACGGATGAACACTCACAATGCATCCTGACGTAGAGATAAGAAAGATGAGTCTGGACCAATGCTGACATAATTTAATATCCCCTGTCCTGATACAAGAGAGGATAAATATTTATTCTTGTTTGCCTTTTACACGTTTAATGCCCATTCATGTAGTAGTAAAGCTCCCGTTACGTGTGTAGCGGAGATTGTTGATTCGCCAACTTTCAGGAAACTCGGTTGTAAACGGTAAATAAGACATAGCTTGATCGAATTCAGTTTGCTTTGATCGTAGTCATTTGATGAGGGTAAAGTTACCTGCTGGAACCTTGAAACGTAAAATTTACCAGAGTTTATAGCGCCAAGAATCGGTGCTGCTTTAGCTGGCGCCGCAGTGCCCGGCATCCGTGACGGGTACAGACTAGGACCAACAATGACTAGTTGACTCCATAGCGATCATTGCATAGTCCACAGCAACGAAAATACTCGAAAAAAGCATCTTCTCTACTTCAGACTTAACACTGTCCACTTTTTCCGTCCATCGCCAAAGTGGTGGCGCCGATGCAAACAGAAATTTGGAGATACAACTTGGTTGCTGAGGTCTCCCTTGTTACTTAACCATCACAGGACAGCAAGTCTTGAATGCAACACCAGGTGTCTCACATCGGTGAGGAAGCTAAAAATGCTAGAAACAGTACATGGAACGAAGCCATAGGAGTCTCCTGATCTACAAATCGTCAAACACCTCAGGTACGCTGCTCTTGACGTTCACTTCTCGCATGCCATAACGACCTTGACCGTAGCGGGAACCACAGCAGACGCGTCTCCGTCGCATTCCCACCCGCCCGCAGCGGTCAATGTCTGCTACACCAATTTCCCTATATTGGATCAATCCTCCCCTCCGTTTTTTATGACGGGGGAACCACTCCAGGACAAGCTGCTCCGATTCCTCCTCCTCGCCGCCGGAATTGAGGCCAACCCTGGAACTCCTGGGTACTTCTGTCAATTCCGCCTTAGCCGCTGCGACTGTTCTGTACGCTGCAATGCTTGGTGCCATCTCCACTGCAGTGGCCTCGCCAACTCTGACGATTGGTCACCCGCCTTCACCTGCCCCAGTTGTTCCCTACATCTTCCTGCCCCTTCGCCTCCTGCCCTTCCTGTCTTCCACACAACTGCCAAATTCTCTGACCTGGCCACGCCAACTGGCCTTAAAATTCTACAGTTGAATGCCAACCGCCTAATCGGCAAGCTTGACCAGCTCCTCGCATTCATGCGTTTGCACAGCATAGCTGCAGCGGCTATCCAAGAGATGAAGTGGTCTAAATCCACCCATGTCCGTTTCTGTGCCGACTTCACGATCGTCTGTCACAACAAAGGCGGAGGTTTGAACTTCCTGGTGGACACCCATTGCACCTCATCAGCTACCCCTGCTTGGTGCCGATCCCACGGAAGTACTGGAAATTTCCCTCGACATTGGCCCGGTGCCGCTAACCGTCATAAACGTCTATATTCCTCAAAATGCCAGTTGTCCTCCCGATTTCACCGCCTCTATCGCTCCCTTCTTACCTTCTAGCGACAGCTTGGTGCTAGGTGACTTCAACGCCCACCACGACCTGTGGTGCTCTAACTTGGTGGCCAATCCCTGGCCGATGAATTAGAACACACACTCCTCAACCTGAACAGCCAAACGCGGCTACCAACCAACGGTGCCTCCAGCTCACCAGTCTCAGCTTGGTAGCCTCCACCATGTGGAGTATGGAAATCAGTCTATGTAGCGATCACCTCCCCATACTGCTCGAATTGGCCACCGCCGCCGACCGTATCAAGGCCCCAAACAGCCACTTCATCAACTTCAAGCGGGCGGATTGAGCAGCGTTTACCACCGAATTCGATGGCCTACCGCCTCCCACCTGTGCTCACACGGCGGAGCGAGCCCTTCGTCGACTGATTCTGGCAGCAGCAAGTCATCACATCATCCCCTACTTCGTCCTAATTATCCGCCTAAAGCCTCCCGCCTGGAACGCGAGAGAGATGATATCCGAGCGCGTGATGCCAAGGACCCGCGCATCGCCCAGCTGAACGGCCTGATCACCAGGACCATCAACGATGGCAAACGCCAGCGCTGGCATGACATAGTTGCAGATTGCAATTTCCACAGGAACTAAGCTGCCGCTTGGAAACTTCTACGCCTCACTCAACGCTCCGTGGCAGTCTCAATCGACCTGTCACACGCTTTCGACTGCGTTCGCCATGATCAGCTCCTACAGGAATTGGTCCCCCTGAACCTTCCGACTGGCCTGGTCTGATGGCTTGCGGCTTACATCCGTGGCCACCATGACCATATTATATTTCGCGGCGCTCTCTCTAAGCCCCGTAAACAGACCTGCAGCGTTCGTTAAGGCTCTGTACTCAGTTCGAAACCCTTCAACATCTACGTGCGAGAGCACTTGGAGTTCATGCCTGATGTCGAGGAATTCTTCACCCAGCGCGGAATGACGATCTTGGCAACCACTTCGTCCATTACTGTTTTCACGCTGGACCCGAAGGAGTTCAATCGTCACCCGGCCATCATCATCAACGGTGCGTTCATATCGCTCGTCCACAGGCCCAAGCTCCTTGGCGTGCGCTTCGATCCACTTTTTCCGTTCGCAGACCATGCTAGGGAGGTTGCAGGCAAAGTAAACCGCTTCACCAAGGTCCTCAAAGCTCTAGCAGGCATATCCTGGGGCTGCGCGAAAGAGACTTTGACAACCACATTCAAAGCGCTGGCCAAACCGCACCTCATTCAGACGGCACCAATCTGGACTCCTACGATCAGCTCTTCCAGCCTCCGCCACCTTCAGTCAGCACAGAACGCTGCCCCCCGCACGATCACGGATTGCTATGAAATGTCGACTATCGATTATCTTCATGCAGAGGCTTCTGTCCTGCTGGTCGTCCCTCACAATACACTCTTAGGTCATGCTAATCACCACCGTTGCCCCGCTCGTGAACCCAGCCGCAACGTTCGGCCGCAGTTCCCCGGCCAGGCACCCAACTCACTCCCGCGGACCTTTGACTCAAGCCGGTCGAGGTCTAGGCTTTTCACCGTCTTCCAACTACTGCCAGTTTGGATTCCGACGGGACTCCTCACCCAACAATAGACTACGACACACACATACTCTGACCATAGCCTCTCTCTCTCTCACACACGACCTTTGTACGTCGTTGAACCTTACAGCAAGAGAAATGGAGCTTTCATTGTCGACAGAGCTTGCTGCGACAATTTATTTCAAGCTGACGGTGGCTAGCCAGTAGAAAAAAAGAGCCGAGACAAACAAAATATTCTAAAGACAAAAATATCTTGCTTTCCGGAAGAGGAAAGGTACGGGTTGCATCATGAAGTATAACCAAGTTGGTCGTAAATACGCAAATAAACGACGACCACCTCCGAATAGGGGCGGTACAATAGACTATTGCAAGAGTCGACCAACGGGAGAGAAACTTCCTGCACGGACCAACGTATCTGTAAACCCCTGAAGAAGACCTCAAGGCAACTGCTTTTCCGAGCAATTCACGGAGGACCGGGAGACTTCTGCGCATGCTAGGCTGGGGGCTGGGCAACGTGCTGAGAGCACAGCTGCGGCAACTAACAAAACCACTCAAACCTGCGCCCGCCCCGTTCCCACTACCAGTCTCACTACTCGGGGCTGAAGTCACGGCAGTGGTTCCGGAACATCGACGATGAGGTGTGTTCGATTAGATCAAACCACTCACGTCACAGGCTAGAGAAGAAATCCAAGCCGAAGCTGGAGGTATTAAGAACTAGCCTTGTCAGACAATTTTACGCAAACTGGCTAACCGGAGAAAAAGGCCAAGGAATAGAAGTCGTTTCGTACACCAACACGGCATATTTCACAAGCTATCTCAAACATAAGGATACCCCCTACGTCGAACGAACCCCGATGTGTAAGGACACGGGCCCAAGAATAAAAAAAAGAAGAGGCGAAAATTACAGGCTCTATTGCACCTATATGAAAGACATTTTTTTGACAAAATTTTTCTTCGTAAATGCTTTTCCGAATTAAAAAAAAAACGATTTGTAAGTAAATGCAAAATGGAAAGCAGCGTAACCAACCAGATGTGACGCAAATCCCATCTGGTGCAGGTTCCTCACAAGACAACGGGGCTGGCCACCTAACCAGGCGACGGTGACAGATTTACAACGGCAGAAATAAACGGACGAAAGCGACTGAAACAGGGTGCTTTTTGCGTTTTTTTGCACTGAAAGATATGGTAAGATTGAGGGATAAAATGAAATAAATCGAAGGGAAATGAGGGACAAGTCAGGACCTCCAGGAACGTTTTTTGAGCGGAGCAAGGCTGATAAGGACGGGTAAAACTCCGGGAAGGGATATAAAACAAGGGCTTCGGTACGGTAAAAAAAGCGACTGTACAATCACACGCGAGTCGATAACGAAAGTGACATCTTGGTCGAAAGTCGGCGAGCGTGTCGAAAGCCACACTACTAAGAAGCTGCCTTGATCAATTTTCACTTGAGTCTTCAAAAAATGTTGAGGGGGATTGGTGCCATGAGCCAAAGCGAACTGTCGAAAATTCCCGTACAGAATACGGTCGGCGCACAGAAACGGTTCTTAGAACCTGGAAGAGAATAAGACTACTGCTAAAATTTTAAATCTCAATGACGGTTTCAAAGTACACAACACATTATAGACGGAAAGGAATACTCAATCAACTAATACACTAGACAGCCCCATTCTCACTGAGAAAAATAACTAGTACAAAACATAAATGTTTGACTTACAGTCACCGAGTTAATCCTCTTCGTTCCATTCATCGATTGTGTTGAGAGTCGGTGGAGTCGAACCCGATAAATTAAGCTTAGTGCGACGGGAGAGGTTCCAAATAAGAGAAGAGGAGACGGGTGAAAATTTGCTCGGTGACACCGAACAACTAGTGACGCCAGACACCGACAATGCTGAAGAGCATGCCTCAACGTCGCTCCAGCTGACCTGTATAAAAGGAGATCGTCGTTAGAGTTGTACGAGACGGTGACAAAGAAAGATTAAATTCCTCAGAACCTACCTTGCAGGTGTTTGCTAGATTGTATAGATCACTTAATCGAAGGAGCTGCAGCATCTGACAGGCGTTGTCGGAAGCATCGTCCAACTCTAAAAACGGGGGGCTTCGCTTGAACGAGGACAATAAGGCGAGAGCCAGACAGGACGGGCGAAAGTAAGACGTGCTCGTGGAGCATAGGGCGATCTCTAGCTGGCGAACAAGGAAGGCCGGCAGAGCAAAAGCACTCTGATCTACACCAGATGTATCAGAGCCTGCATAGAGGAACAGCTGCAGAAAATTCAGCACTGTAGATGATGCCGCACCAATTGCCGTCACGTTTGCTGACCCCAACTTGGTGAGGATTATGTCTACCATGCGAACAAGATCCGACGCAGACCCACCGCAATGGGAGAGACGGACGAGGCTATCGAGTGTTGGACGCGGTTGCTGCAGTCAGAAAAAGTTGAATATAAGTGCTCGCAAGATAGCAAGTGATCTTGGCGCAACATACCACTAAAGGAATTATCTAACAATGTCCTGGGGTGGTCAGGTTACATTACATCTACAAGAGACTTTTAGATAATGGCTCAAAATGGAGAAATAGGACTAGAAATGTCGATATTTGACCTCAGATAGCAATAAGACTTGTCGCAGAAAATTGGATACAACATCAAACCTTTAAACACGAGGACTCACCTTACAAGTTTCGAATTTGGAAGCAATGTAGTAGCAAGCCGCTGCAACGCACATCATGTACTTCGGCTTGACTTTCACTCTCGTAAGGAATGTATCCGTCAAGCATACCGCCTTGCAAAACGTTGTCGGCGTTAAGTCATAGTATGCCCGATGAAGTGAGCGGAGACGCGTCAGGGCTTCGTCGCGCATGGAGGCGTCAACTTTGTCTTCCGAAATCTGCAGGTTTCGTCAAGGTAAAATTTGGAACTTACAGCGTCGACGTAAAGGAGTGGCGAAGTGTCCACGTAAAACTGGTTCTCTTGGTACAAGAGTTGCGTAATAGCATACCAACAAGGAGAGTACTGCAGTTTTAGTAGTAATGGTAGTTTATCGCTTACTGTATACTGGGGGGTATCCATTCCTGGTGCCAGCGAGTGAGATGCGAAACCGGTGCGCATCACGAACGACCTCGGATCACCGTCTGTTAAGCGGTCGCCGAGTGTCACGGAAAATGGAATTCTGTGATCAAATCGTTTGAGTGGTATCGAATGAGTCGCTGGTATGACTGCCATTGAAATTTCGTTCACACCAAAAATTCAGCGTACTGAACAAGGGGCTAAGCTGAGAAAGATTTGACACAAGGCTACGACTACAGTGACAGAAAGCACTGCGACCTCTAGGATTCTTCGCTCTATATTCGTTGTAATAACCAATAAGCATCAAGATAGCCGCAATTCCTATTGGTCCTAGAAAAGTCAACTGACCTTGGAACAGCTGACTACTATATTTTGCAAAAATATGCAATATTTGCCCTACAAATAAAAAAAACATAAAATTCTCATATATAATATTATTTGGTATTTTCAAAAATGTCTACGGTTATTGCAAATTTAAGAAACTATATTGCAATCTTTGTTGTGTTTTTAACCAATGGTTGCAGACGCGATGCAAGATGGCTGCACTCTCTTTCTCTCGATCGATCCTTTGAATGCGGGTGACTCCGTGTGTCCTCTGACCATTTTGGTAATTATTTGAATACTTATTGCTGTCTTCCCTAAATATTTTTTTAACATAAGAATGTTTATATTATCGGTGTGGTTAATGTTTCATTGTTTAATCGTCCATATGGATTTTGATTAATCGATCCCCTGTAAAAATGTGTTCACCGTCCGGCAACCCCAAGGTTTTCGATTGAAAAGCATCATATGAAAACAGCATTAATTCCGAGGTGCCTCTTAACGCATTTTGTGTGCTCAAATATGAGAATAAATTGTTATTATATACCGTTACAAATGTTCACCGTTCGCTTATAATTATAAGCGAAGGACTTACGTGTTCGGCTTTTTTGGTCAGGTCTGTGCACATTTGTCCCATCAAAGCGTCAGAAGGGTTAGCTTTATGCGTGCCATTGTAGGCCTTGTTTTGTCAACGGTTTCGCCTGCTTAATGGTCTCCTGGTCAAGCCCACTTACAATGCTGTGTACAACATATTAGTAATGTTATTTCTCAGAGCCGATACCCAACTTTTTGGCCATTTCAGTAAACTATGCCGGTTACTACTCTAGTTTTTGGGCGAGCCCTCCTTCCCAAGAAGTATCCTTGCTCATTAAATGTTAGATCCCGAATTTTTCCGTCTGTAGATTAATTTTTCAGATGCGACCGTCATCTTGAAATTTTTAACTATCGTTATTTTCTTTCAGTTGGCCTCCGAATGTTGTCAATCATACTTGTCACTCAAGTCGTCCTACCGGCAGCTGGCTATTGTTCTCTTCCCCAGAATTTCTTGAATTTGCGTTTAACACTTGCTCGATCTTTTAAATATACTCAAGTATCATTTCCTCTGTATTCAGATTGAACTTCAGCTTTTTGCTATATCTATCAGAACGAATAGAAAAGTTGATGGTCATTCGATCAGGTTCAAAGGTCAATTAGTGGTAATGGCACTAGCTGCTGCATCTGTTCATCAACTTATGGCTACCGCTCTGATCATTTAAGCGGCAGTTCGACATTTATGTTAGCACTTGTTAACCGTCTGCAGTAGATGACGATTTCTGCTAAAACGTTGCAGTCCACGGAACGCTATTTTGACATTATTTCAACAATAAAGTTGACTTACTGAGATTGTTTATGCTCGGCATAAGTATTGGTCTGGAGACAATCGTCCAGGACACTTCTCATTTTGACTACGAACTTTCCTCGGCTCCAGAGGTGGACGCTCCCGCCCTCGTAGGCAACTACGGGGCTGGTTGATGGGTTATGGGCTGCGAAGTTCGAGACTATGGGTGTCGTCCCTAGAGAAGGAAGGTCCAGGCTTTTTATCACGATTAAGGGCCGTCTTACTTGCCTTTGCGATCAGGGGAGGCCTTCAAACCTCCAAAAGCCCCATAGATTACAGAGCTATCGTCAGATTTCGGTCTGAGTCTCTAAGCTTTACTATTAGGAGCCTAATAGGCACAGCGAACTTCTGCCAATTATGCCATGCCGATTCGAGTGGCATTCTTTCCAGTTACGTTGCTTTCATATCCTCTATTATAGTATTACGTCTCTTGCTCGCAAGAAATGACTTTTGTTTGGTATCCTCGGGCAGCTCACATTTTTCCTTTACAGCTGGCCGTTCGCCGCTTATCTTCAGTCTAGTTTCCAGCAAACGCTTCTTGATTCAGAAATTATTGGGTCAATGTGTCCGGCATTGGTTTGTATGTAGTGATTTTTCTCCGGTTGCAACCTGTATGTCCTCATTCCTTGCTGTAGTGCATTCAGGCCACCTCACCGCTCGTCATTTAAATCTAGTGTCTGATTTCTTCCCCGGTAGTTTTCAGCCAAGATCAGGTCAGCTAGATGCATTAGCTGACCGCTTGGTGGCAGTAGGAGTGGGTGCGGTTTTCGTAGCTTCCGGTCGCAATCCGTATTTTGGGCATCCGAGTCTATGTTGTTAAAGACCGATGTGGTTCCTCTGGAAGCAGTTAGAATTCTTCGTGATGTGAAGAGTCCCCTTTATTCTAAACTTAGAGTACTAAATTAACTTTGTACGCCCTATCTTTCGTTGGACGTTTGGGTCGAAATGTCCTAGCACGTATCACATTTCCGGACAGTTATACGAAGACTGGGATCGAACTTACTACGAAGGATCAAGTCTAAATGCTTGTTGCATTCACTTTGTTTTTCTGTGGGGTTCAGATTTTTCCCTATTGTCAACTTTTTTTAGAGAACTTTTACACCGTATAAAATTAAAATTCGAGTAAATTTATGTCAGTGGTAGAGTCAAAGTCTCAGATGAAAGGATTTTGTTTCGTGTTAACGTCGTCTCAGTTGTTGATTGCTGTCGGTTCTCTTGCCAGGTTATCTGTCTGGACAAAGCCGTCTATCCTACCGAGAGTGCATAAATTCTCCCTCTCTTTGGTGTTAAGCTCTACTACGTTTCACACAACTGTGGCCAGTGGTGACCTTTAACTTTGCCCCACAGATAGACGTTAATTGTCGGCTAGCTGCCTACTTACTTTTACTTTATCCAATTAGCTCCTGTTGTTGGATGAATCGGCTTCACGGATAGCGGCGGTCGGAAGCGAGCTCTTCACAGATGTTAACCTATTGTTTGTTCCAATTTCGCAAGCCGTCATAGGGTTACGAGGCCCATCCATTTAACGCCCGACTTGACGGTGCTGAACCATGTCTTCAGTTGACCGCCTTGTCGGTATCTCCAGTTTGCACTACGAGAGGGGTTCACGACCAATCTGCAGAGGTCCGTCGATGGCTTGTGCAGGACATGGCCAAACCATTGCAATCAGCGATGCTGGATGTATGACGCTAGACTTGGTAGTTTGAACCATCTGCGGTATAGCTCGAAATTGGAAATTCGATCCTGCCGGAAGACTCTTAAAAGGCGTCGAAGACACCAACGGTCAAAGACTTCGAGCGATAGGATGTCTGCCTTTCTCACCTGCCGTGTTTTGCAGGCATATACTAACACCGGTTTGATTGATTCTTTGTATATCAGCAGCTTAGTACGTAAGCTGATGTCTGATCGAGACCAAAGTTGTCTGGCTAGCAGCCCACATGCATTCCTAGCCTGCGCGATTCGTTTCTTGATTTCGTCTTTGGCCTGTTTGTTGGCTAGCATTTTCGAGTCTACATAGCGGAAGCAGGCAAGCTGGCTACCTTCCTCTTACTCTCAAAGATCTCCACTTCTTCCAAACTTTATAAATACGCAATGTATGGGTTTGCAGCCTCCACTGAAATGCTTCAGAATGAGGGTGGAATTTAACTGGGATATATTTGACTCTCGTTCAAGCTATGTGTATTGAGCAATATTTGACAACTCAGTCTTCCAATCGCCAAGGTGCAAAAACATGAAGTGAACAGGTAGCATGACACACTGATACCCAATTGTCACTGGTTTTCTGACAAGATGTAAGGTAGACAAAAGAGTGATCCAACACTTCTCCTGACAGGATAAATTCTTACTCCTGAACGAAGTTGAATCATTCGACATGCCAGTCTTGCCGAGCGCAAGTTAGAAAATATGTTAGAGGTGAGCTCTCACAGCGTCCACCTTTCCAAATGGGCGAGTAAGGAGGAAGCAGTCGACTTGTTGTTTGTTGATTTACTTGTTCCTTGTAAGCGCGAACCGATAATGGGACGTAAACACCACCGATCAAATATATTTTGGTGGATCATATTTTTCGAGCGCAAGGGCTTTGTCTCGCATCCGTGCGAAGCGATTATCTTGATAGATACCCTGTATCGATTGTTAGCATGTCAATTCTGCGAATTATGACGGTTTTGAAGGAAGCCGGTGTGCGGCTGTTTGATCTGGTGATTTATTTTACACTTGATCGTTTGACAGTGAACACCCAAAATACTAGGAGATACTCACTAGCCAAATAGCCGTTTCATATCTGGTCTGGTGTGAGGCATGCTTGCGTTTTGTCATCCATCCTGTTTGACTATGCCCTTCACTGGACTCTTAGGGACTCTACGTGGTTTTAACAACGTCGAATCTGTATCCACGGGCCGGTTAAGTCTCATTGATCGCGCTGAAAATGAATTCAAGTTATAGTGGCCTACAGAAAGAAGTATAATTGACGGATGAGATTGCTTGTTTATTCGATCTGTTCGTAAAACAAACGAACGCAAGTGTTTTCGAACTGCATTTCAGACGAGAAGACATTACTTGGAATGTATGAATTAACTTGGAAAAGAAGGCTGCTTCGAATGGCTAAGAGTGAAGTTACTGTCTAGTGATCGTAGCAAGGACGTCATGGTCGCCCAAATCAATGCTGCCCTCGGGTTTTTTCGCACTTGTGACATAGTTCCGCCTGTAATGGACACTCGTATTGTCAGTCCTCCTGTGTGGTTGTGAATATTAGGTTGTGCGAGTAGAGGACTAGTGAAAACTGGAGGTGTTCTATGGTTCTTTGAGAAGAGCAATTCAACCTCGTGTAGAATGAGATAGTCTGAACTCACTGCGACATCGCCACACTGTCTCAATTTTAGGCACGTGAGTTAGGTGCTGCTGACCCAGATCCAGCGTAACTGGAGTCGGTCAACCCAAAAAATGAATGGACATAATCAGTCGTATTTGGGCCATGGTATTCGGTCTTCGTCATTGAAGTAACGACTCTTAATACTGAGAAGGGTTACGTTGCCTCGTCAGTTGGCATATTGTCAAGCTATAACCCAGCGTACCGTGATACATTAGAAGTGCGGCAAATGTATTATAATGAGGAATACGCTGAGTTGATGTGAAGATGGGTTACTTAGTATCTATTTCACTTTTTCTTTCGCTCTTCTGTACTCTAGTTGACTGTTTGAACCTACCAGTCATCCGTTGCTGGCATTGGGGTGTCGTAAAGCTTACGTCCCGGTGTGCCACCAACCCTCCTTCCCCTATGGGCCGCAGTAGTTAGAGCCTCACACGGACTGTACATCCTGATTAACACGTGCCGTGAAACAATCCCCTTTCCCACATCCCCCTCTTGGTCCAGGGCATCTATAGCGTGGCCCGTTGGGACAGCAAGGAGACACAAACACCTTTGTCTGGTTTAGCCCGCTGTTCGTAAAACAAACGAACTCAAGTGTTGTCGAACTGCATTTCAGACGAGAAGGCATTTCTTAAAATGTATGAATTAACTTGGATAAGAAGGTAGCTTCGAATGGCTAAGAGTGAAGTTACTGTCTAGTGATCATAGCAAGGACATCATGATCGCCCACGGAATAGAGCTGGATGTGAGGACCAGACTAAGCAGAATCAGTCACCTGGCTCATCAAGGCGTTTAAAGGGGAACGATGGTGTACTGTGTAGAACAGCCTTGCGACAACTGTGGTCATATCTACTTCTGCATACATGTCGGTGTGAGACAGAGTAATTCGTCAGTGCATTGGCGTGAAGCGGCCATCCCATCGCATCGACGAGCCAGAAGTGTTCTTTCAGTTGCTATGTCATTATCTGCTCCCGCGACACCTGGTGTATCCCTATAGAGCGATCTGTTAGGATCTGACAGCCAGGAAGAGAGGTTGGACGTAGTGACTAGTGCGATGCCAGCCGCCATGCAAAGCGTGTAGCCAAGGCCTCACGCAACCTCAGTACAGCTTTGACTTTCATTTTGGTAAATAAGAACATCTGTGGGTATCTTGACCCAAGTCTGATTGAACTAACGGCTCCCGGTGGGGCTTCGTAGCTCAAGTAGATAGAGCGTTGGTTGCATTTGAGTCTTTCCCTTCCTGTCGTCGGTGTGAGCCCTACCGAGGCTGCCGAGTTTTTCACAAGTGGGTCGAATTAAGTATGCTTACTGTTAGTCCGACTGACACTGATGATGCTCTCTTTTCATTCATCAGGCTCCTACCAAAGTCTACTGAGTGGCCGCCAAGAGGCGGATTCCGCTCCAGCCTAAGCGAGGTGACGACTGACTTGTCCGTGAATCAGTTCCCCTAGTTCACTATGACTACGAGTTGTAAACACACGCAATCCCCGTTCGCACCCTACGAGCCATAAAAGCAGCCTCCATCTGCTGTTGCCGCTTTCTCCTTGGTGCAAACCCACCAGCTGCCTCGGTGTGACCTTTGACCCACTGACCACGATGTGCCGAGGTAGATTGTGTGCGCATATGACGGCTCACGCGCGTGTGCTTCCTTTCTCTCTCTCTCTCTCTCTCCGCAACCGTCGAGTGCGCGTAGGCCTGAGTGTTTTGCCCGCATCATATTTCCTTTCCTGGGCCACGCGTTAGCGCAGACCAGTCCTGTTTACTCGTACGCATGCACTCAAGGACGGGCCTGTGCATACAGCAAGCGCGCACGCGCGAGCACGTAGGGGGTAGGAATCTGTGCACCTGCGCGACCCTGTAACCGCACGTGCCCATAGCTGTCGCCAGCGCGCGCGCCGTGATGAATCACCTCGCCTCGTGCCCCACATGTTCAATACTCGGACGCGCGCGAGGGAGGAGGGGAATGGGCGTGCGTGCATGCGCCGCCCTCTAGGCTGGCCTGCGAGACAAAGCATAGGTAGAAATCTGCGAGCGCGCGTGCCGGGTGTGTCCGCGCTGCGCAGACTTGAAGAAGTGGGCTGGGGACTGTTTTGGTGCTGTTTATACTGGGTTCAGAACTGGGTCTGCTAGACGGTCTCCGCAAAACATCATCACTGTCTGCCAGGAAGACCAGCCTGCCTTCACTACAGAGGCATCACAGTATGACTAATGGGAGTTTCCTACAGGGTAACTTTTGCTTAATTTTTGAGAACAAGAGAGAGAGAGAGAGAGAGAAGGCGGCCTTTTATTTCAGTGCGGGCAACATTTCAAATGACAAATACTTCTCCAATCATCAAAATAACTATAGGTAGTTCAGGCTATGTGGTTTGTTAAAGGCACAGCAACGCTTTCTAGAAGGAGTCGTCGAAAGTGCTAGTATTTTATTCTCAGTGAAGAAGAGGAGGAGGAGAAGGAGAAGAAGAAGAAGAAGAAGAGGAGAGTTTGTTCGCCCGCTGTATTTGAGGCTTTATTTGTCTGAGCAAACGAAGAGCCCTCTTTTTTACTTATGCACATACCTGAAATGTGAACACTCGCCTCAATCTTTTGTTGGGTAAAAATTCAAACGGGATTTGCCCGCCACCTCACCATTTTCGATGGCGGAATCTAACAAGTTGATAAATGAAATCAGGAGAGACTTCATAGGCACAAAAACTGGGATAAACTGGCTCATTACCTACTAATCACTAGAGCAGTGTTGTAGCAACTACGAGGCGAAATCCTCGAGCGTTACGATTAAGCTAGGAATAAGAAACAAGAGGTGTCGCGTTAGTGCATGTACATTTGAAAGTCATCAAAATGAGTGAATAACGAAAGCGAACGAGTTTGATATTAAAGAAATTGAATTTTTTTAAATACTAAACGGTATTTGTGGTAGGCAACCACGTCCTTGTGATCTTCTCCCTACCTAAGTAAAGTCCCTGTTGTAAGCTATACCGAGGAAGATAGGCAAACTAATGTGACTTTATCTGAGAGTGTTTTGTTGACATCCGAGCGCACCTTTCTCGGACGTACAGAAACTGACAGATAAGGGCGGTGAAGGCCCTCCGCATAAAAAAAGATATTCGCACTACCAGGCTAAGGCCGGTTGAAACCTCAACAAATGTGGTTGTTTTAACTGTTCACAGAGCGGTATATAAAGATCCGTTTGATTCTTGTAGGTCAGGCCTTGTTGATGCACCCAGCCGGCATAAGTTACTGTCATAGTTTTTCAGTTGGCAGGCGCCAAACACAAGTCACAGGAGTTAGTCGTACTGTGTGTGTATAGTCCACGCTTCAAGCAGGCCAGACAAAACTAGGTCACAACTACAGGGACTGGTTTCAGGGACAGCGCATTATAGGCCTTGTCCCGCTCTGTGTGTATCTCACTGCATCGCTGGTTTTATTTCTCCATTGAGCCAGACTTAAATTGCTCACAGAGTCCTATCCACAAAAAAAATATAGTCAAAACCTACTTAAGACACAATTATTACCCTCATTCACTGTGATCCACGAGTCTAAGTGCTATTTAAAATAAAGCTGCTGTACAGAGGGCATCAGAATGGCAGTAACGAAGGGAATTATTTTTAACGTATGACACAAATAAATTAATGCGATGGGAAGCAATGAGAGCGAGGTACTGCATGGGTGAGAAGTTTAGTTCGAAGAAAGGAAAGGTGTGCGGGGTTTCAAAGGTAAAGGATATTGGGGTAAGCAGAGTAGAGCCGTATAAAACAGGATTCGAATGAAGATTCGGAGTTCTACTACTACTACTACTACTACTACTACTACTACTACTACTACTACT
>JAYGXS010000001.1:65510087-65522245 GCA_036362985.1 Ligula intestinalis
TTTGGTCCACGAACCCGCCCCTTCTTCTTCTTCCTCTTCTTTGGGAGACGATACACTCGATAACATATCTGGACCCCGAGTCTTTAGGCATATCAATATATATATATATATTTTTTTTTATCTCCCTACGCAGGGCATGATAATAGGAACCAGCGGCAATATAAGTGTCTTTGCAACGAACTGATGGGAAACTAGGGTGAGGTTTACGGTTAGTCTGAAGGTCCGTGTGAACTGTTGAGTTAGATTAATGTTAGGACTGGTGCTAAGGTTAAGGCAAGGGAATATTTACACTTTCTGGAATTATGCGCAGGGCCACCTTCATTATATAGGTGGGGCGTTCCTATTTCCGTACCCTGTTTAGGGGGCCAGGGAAGGAATCCTTACCATATCTTATTATTTATACAGGCATATTGCCAGTTGACAGTGTATAGAAGCTTCTAAGTGCACTCAGTTCCCTTCGAGCCGATCACAATCCAAGGAGCAGACAAGAAAAACATCATCAATGTCTTAAACTAGTAGTCGATATCTTTCTAACCATCTGCATAGACAGGTTCACGATCGAGCATTTAAAGCCGCTACTGGATGGACTAAGCGAATGTTTCACCCGCAGAAATCACTGTGACTTCTTGGAATAAATATTTCTTGACGGACATTCTCCGATCCACACTGTAACCGGATATTCAATGTATATTTCGACCCTGAACTAAAGCAGTTCGACCATCGGTTTCGACTAGGTTTACCGCATGCTGCAGCAAGCAGAAGGCAGACGCGGTGACTTGCGCGCAGATTAGTTTCAAGTGATAGTTGACTTGTACAGCATTTATCCCACCCTCTCCTCCTCCCACCCACCTGGGTCCGGTGTCAAGATAAAATCAACAAAAACCGAAGGCGAGATCGGGCGTAAGTGGCTGGTGTGGCATTAGTCAAACCTACGCGTGTAACTATGCCCCCTCCCCCTCTCCCATGTTCACCGCTTGTTATGGGAGCGCAGCCCGAACAAAGCCTGTCGTACTTTCATCTGGCCCCCATCTCGGTCCAGTGCGTCTATCACACGGCCAATTTAGGGGGCACACTACATTCATACAACGACATGCCAAATGCTGTTTTATTGTGGTTTTTGTTGTTCAAATTCCTTTTATTTGTTGAGATACGTTTTGTTAATTGCTTTAAACCTCACTCTCAATGTCGTTACTAGAAGAAGAAATCTGGCGGAAATTTACTTATTTTTTTAAATGTTTGTTGCACAAATTTCACTGCGTGTCGGCGGTGCAACCCCACCCTTGAATCACCCAGTACCACTTTCCCCGTTTTACACGATCCTTGGGTCAGTGGTAACTAAAGTGGTTTAAATAACCTACCATCGCCTCCTTCCATCCTCTGGTTTACAACCATTATAAGCAAGACGCTGACAATTTCGCTCTCTCTCTCTTTTTTTTTCAACTGAAATGCCTCGACTCCTCTCCTTCTGTCCTTTTCTATGATCTCATTAAATACCAGCCGGTTTGTTTATTTCGTCCTTTGTGCCCTTTGTGAAACGGCGTGTGGAAAACTGTGGGCAGTTTTCTCTGTTGGTTGCCAAGGTAAGGGGGAATAGTTTTTTTGGACAACATGTCGCTGCCCTAATTACCTCACCCGCCCTGCATCGCCGCTATCCCCGGCTTTGTCAGCTCGTCGCACCCGTGCTGTCATAGAGCAGGGGTGGAACCACATGCAGTCGTGTGTCCAGAATGTCGTCAAGCTGCTGTGAGCTATGTGCACAAAACAAACCTGACCAGGTCCCAGTTTTTGGAGGAGTAATTGCCGTCTCGTGCAGCGAGTGGAGAGGCACGTGGCAGAGGTGCTTGTGTTGGAGTCTGTTGAACAGGATTCGGACGGTGATAGCATGTACGAGGAGAGCCTGTGGTGGATAAGGCTTTGTCCCCTTGTCTAGACTGAAAGTAAAAAATGCGGCAATTTTTTGTCCGTTTAAAATGCTGTATGCTTCGCCCAGATTGGTCGTTTCTTAACTTCCAGACCCTGCATCTTTCTCATCAAAGATTGAATGTGTCCTTCTCAAAATCTCCGGCGTGCTTAAAACTACCATTTTCTCTCTCAACTCATTTTTCTGCTGCACACTCATACCGTAGGTAGTCCATGAACTGCTTAGGGTCACCTCTACGAAAGATGATCTCCGCGGAGCAGGTCCAGTGGGGTACTTCGACGTTGTTCTGCCTTTCATATCGAAAATGCCAGACTGTTTAATGAACAATATGAATTGAAAATACTGCAAGTAGGAATCCTGTTAAGATTGTAGCTTTCCAGTATCTTGGCGTTATCATATCTTGTTTCCGCACACTAGAACCTCTTTCAGTAGAGTTCACTGACTACTTTTCCATCTTTGACGTTGATAGGCATTTTTCACTCCACGATTATTTTTGGTAATTTGTTGATACATTTATCGGTTAGATTATCCTCTTTCGTTCTCCCCTCATATGCATTGCCAGTAAAAAAAAGAGTATATGTTTACCTAGACGCATTCCTTGCATTCTACCTGATACTGCCTGTCATCGATAGAAACAAAAAGCGAGTTCCCAGAAGCAGTTCAGAAGAAGATGATGCGATCGCTGGGATAAGTTTATTGGCTTGAAGTTTCGGATCTTCCCTCGCACTCATCACCTGAAACAGTTGCATCCAGTGAATCGAGTGGGAATCTGAAACGTCGGGCCGATATAGTATTGGCGACCGCATCATCTTCATCTGAACTGCCTTCCTTCCCCAAACAATAGGATTACCGGACCGTATTTTGTAGAGGTCAGGCGTTTTTTGGTCGACTTCCTCAGGACAAGGCACACCAACTTTATTGTGGACAAGTGTTGGCACACTTTTTTCGTCTTCGCCGGCACAATCTTCGCTGCGAACTTCTGCTGACCAAAATTCGTTCTTTTCCGCTCCCAGCCGTGGGAAGATAGTAACCTAAAATTCCAATAAAAATTTTCAGTACATGTAGGTTGCTTTCTGGTTCAACGTTTGAATTGTCGCACTCTACCACGACATCTAAAGGAATGAAAAATAAAAGTATTATCACCGTCTGTCTCATAGAGGTATTTTTTCGGAGACAAAATACTGTGTAGAAGAAACGCGTTTGGTGGACAAAAAGGCTTTAACAAGCGTGGGATTTGCTTCATTGATTATCTGTGTCGTTTCTGAACTCTGTCAGTACAGGACGAAAACTCGATGATTATTGTCGTGCGGGGGTGAAGTGGAATGTTTATAGGTTTATTTTTCGATCACACCACCTTTCGCTGAAGAACCAGTCTCGAGAGAAGACCCCACGGACTGAAGTCGTAAAAATGTACAGTATGTGTAAGAACCCGTGCAACGTTCACGAAGAAATGTGATTTGGTAATTTAACATATACCCGGCCATATTATTTTGATCCAACGAGTGGAGTTAATCCTGAGAAATGTTGTTATTAAGGAAAACTGTCTTTTTAGTTCAGTTTATTGGGCGTAAAAGACATAAATTTTAGTCAAATCTGGAGTTGACTGATATCGAAGAAAAATCCTATTAAGTACGACAGAAACAAACCTCTAAATCTTATTCGTTGCACTATGGAAGAACACCAATATAAGCGACAGAAGTTTAAAATATATCCCTTCTAGAACCAGAAAATTTGTTCCGAAGTAGATAAAATGCAAATGAAACCAAATTTAAGGAACCGCATTTATTTTCAGAAACAAGGAGCAATTTCAGTTTAAAACAATTTTTCCTAAAGTTTTAAGATTTTGGCCACAAAATGCAGTAACAAAAAAGTTTTCACTGTATTTTGTTTTCCGCATAAACTACAGTAGATTGCATATCTGATGCAAGGTTGGGGATTGGAGGATTTAACGCACATTTGATGTTGTTTAGTTAGTTCATTGGGTTGAATTGGGTCGCAAAATTTTGTTTGATAGAATTTAATTACGTTCAGATCAGAATACTGGGAGAAAATAGAGGTGACAATGGGGGAAATCCAGCGTTTGTTGATATCCGAGGAATTTCCTACGCTATTAAACGCTGCGAAAAAGAACTTATTGCGTGTGCATTTTGCAATATAAAAGGACATTCATGAAGAGCGGAAAATTTTTAATTATATCTGTTCACAAAACGGAAAATTTTGTTTTGCGTCCATGAAATTGAGGTTAGTGTAATGAGGAGATAGTGCATTACTTTTGGGAATAGAAAAGCGAAATAAGTTTTAAAATTTATATTTTGCAAATCTGCCAAGTTTCGTGCCATAAAATTGAGTAGTAAACTTTTGAAGTTGTTCTTTACATTACTCCTTATTAAATTTATATTGCATATTTGAGGGGTTAAAGGCAAGGAATGCGTTTGAGAACTTTTTTAGTATATGGCAACCGAATTAATTGTACAATCGATACGAAGTTGGAGACAGTTAACATAAAAAAACATTTGACAGAGTTGTCACGGGACATTGCAAAACAGTTTTTTTCAAAAATCACCGTTGATACTATTGCCACTCTACTTTGTATTTGTTATTGTAGAACTTAGTCTAGAAGTAACCAAATATGCTGAAAACTTTTCCGTTTTAGATAAAACAAGCAGCTCTTTCATTTATAACAGAAGAGATATTCCTAATTGTTAGGGAAATCAATCCACTTTCAAAAAATTCACATTCTGACCTTGACTTTATCATTAAAAAATTAAAGTGCGCAGATATCAGACGCCAAAATATATAAGCAATGCTTTTTTTGAAGAGTTAACTTTTTGTAGAATTTTCCTAAATCAATCTTGAGCATAGTTATTCGCGACTTTTGTAGCAGACGTTCATTTTTCTCGGCAATGAGTTCACATGATTGTGTGGTTCTGAAACTATGACACACAAAGACAGCTGCATGAGAAAAAAATGTTTAAAAGCTGGTTATTTATGTAAAAGCCTTTAAGATATAGATTATTTTGAAGGTTTTGATAAGCACATAGAATATACTCATAAGTTATAGTCAATTGGCTAAAGCCAGTGAAAATCGTAAAGTCTTTATTAGAATTTCATAGAAGATCTGAACCTCTTCGTAATAGGAATATCGAAATAATTACAAAAAATATGGCGGAAGGCAATAACTCTTAGAGTACAACAATGGTACGTTTACAATTGTTCCCGACGATTCAATTAAAATTTATAAGTCACTGACCGGCATGTCCGCAAGCGAGCTCAAGCAATATATTTCTCCTGTAATTTCCCAATGGAGCATACCAAGCAAAAACGTGGTTGCCTTAGTCCAACTTTAGTCAAGCGATGCATAAACGAAAGAAACAACTAGCAGTTCACGTAATATGGAAACATGTTTATTCGAAAACTTGACAAAAACGATCATTTTCCAACGTAATTTTCCTTGTGCTGCTTTATTCACTCAGTGGTTTTGCATAAACGGGCTTCCTCTACATGCAAAACTTAAGTTTACCTAGTACGCCCGATTTCCACTTCTTCCGAATTTTCCACTTCTTTCAAAAAGCTGGTGTTTCTATAAAACGTTATATTCCTTCATAAATCATAATATGCCCTATTTTGAAGAACGAACATTACTTTATTGCTGTAAGACTTTGGGGGTCACAGCTTGGGCTGCGTTTGAGAAAGAGGGAGTTACTTGTAAAAATCGTAGGATTGCATGAGTTTGGCCACCTACTGTACTTGGGACTTAACCGAAACTGCCTATAGATTATCGCGAAGATGAAGGTCAAACCAAATCTTATTAAATCTAAATAATGTAGAAGTATACTTTTTTGTACACTGTAAGTTCCTTTTATGTGTAATTGCGGAACGGAACAGACAGAAGTATAAGCATCGTATGAAAATCTTAGTATATATTCGGTCAGTCGGTAGCGATAACTTAAGTAGTGCACCTCATATACCCCTAGTTACAGCATTTTTTCATACGGAAATTGTGGTTGTAGGGGTTTTGAGTGTGAGGAAGTAGGATAGGTAGTGAAGGCAAATCGTAGAAGCAAGTAAAAAGTGGAAAATATAGTTGAATTTCTTTCCCTTGGCTGCTGGGAGTAAGTTGTTCCGCATGTAAACTAAAGGTGTACGCGGCGCTACGCGGCGCTACGCGCCACGGACTACATTAATCTAACCTCAGAATGGTAAGTTAAATCTCAGGTAAGCTGAAGTAGACGACTACCTTATCACCATTTCCATTTTTTCAGCAAGTTCGAGAAGGCTGCATTTTTGAAAATCGTTTTTTTGCAATACGCTGAACGATAATAAAAATAAGGGAAATCGGCAGGTATAAATCAACATCATTTCTGACGACAATAACTTTAAAATGCCATTAGCAGTTATTAAAGTAAATCCCATTGCCTATCCTAATTCTCCACGCACAAAACCCATATAACCACCGTTTTTTAGGACAAGCTGGTAAGACTAGGGGTGTATGAAGTGCATTACTTAAAAAACTGTTGCCGGTCAGTCTTTTTTGGCCTAGCAACTTAGAAAAGTGCCTAGAAGTAATCCAATATGATGAAAAATACTCAACTACAAACAGTTCTTTCGTTTTCAGGTAAATTCAAACACTCATCATAATTATCATTTTCATTTTGACGTTACCTTGGAGGAAGGTAAAGCGTACAGATTTTGGTCAGCTGAATATCTAATCAAAGTGTTTTTTTTAAAGGGGCAAATTATTATAGGAAGTCTTCCTATTAATCCCAGAAATAACAGTGTCAAAATTCTGTTGTGGACGTTCTTTCTGTTCGACAATGTGTTTTGGTGTTTAAGGGAATTTCTAAATAACATCTTCATAAGAAGCAATATCCAAAACAATTTTTTCGGTAAGTGCTTTTAATAGATATCTTATTTTAAAGGTTTTGATATAAATATCGGACAGAACCTATGTTTATGGAAGAAAGCTTGTAAACACAGAAAAAGCTCAAAAGTTTGTCAGAATTTAAAGGATACTTTGTGGGAAATTGTAATTAAATAACGGCAATATGTTTAAAACTTTTTTGACTAAGGAAAAGTTCTTTTGACATAGAGAAAGGGGTAAGGTTATCCACTCAGCTTACTATAAGATTTAAATTTGTTTTGCTAATAAGTAGCAGTTTTTTACGTCTGCGGAGCCTGAGTGTTATTACGAAAAATTTTTTTAACAATTGATCAGTACTTTTCCGATTTATTTCAAGTAGCAACTTTGTCTAAGGTTGCCCATTATTATTGCTAAGTTTTCACACACGCATTAATACCTGTTTACGAGAAATCATCAATCTTTCGCAGATTTCGGCATTTTGCATGACTCCTCGGCCGTACTGTATAGATATCCATGTAAATCATTGATGCTATCTGAATACACCCAGCAGGCTGAGACTAACTCTGAGGTCCTTTTTTAACACGACTGCGTCTATGGGCGGCACAATCCGTCGCAATGTTTTCTGAGACAAGGCATTACTTCCTGTGGGGACAAACATCCATGGAAAAAGCTATGCGATGACTAAGACACAATGACTGACCCCCAGCAGACACGGTCATAGCAACGTTCTGCGCAAGCACGCAAGGTCTGGATATATATGTATGAGTTCAGGAAGTACATAAAAATGGAACAAATGTAAATATTTCTCACTTTCTTTTAATAAAAGGAAGTGCCACCAGTGTCACCAGCTCGAAAATTCATAAGTACAACTTGATGTTTTGGAAGAATCTCTTCCTTTTTAAAATAAAAATTGTGTTTCGATCAAATATGGCACGAGTCTACCACAGTACCTCCTGCCTAGACCCCAAGGCCGGCGCAAAAACGAAATAGAAGGTAAATGCAAAGTAAAAGCATTTAAGTGGTAAGGCGGCTGGAGTGATGGTGGAGGGGGAGAGGCAGCGGGAAAAGGGAGGGATGGAAAGGTGGAGGAGCACGGGGTAGGGGGGTCAGCACAATTTTTTTCCTTGGGGACGTCCGGCGGCATATCTGCAACAACCGCCTTGAGGCGGTCAATGCTGATGACTTCCTCGTCACCGCGAGGGATCCGGCAGGTCTCGGCGTTTTCTGCGAGTGCGCGGAACGGCCCTTCGTATGGTGGCTCCGGCAGCTTGCGCACGCATATTCATACCTAGCAAAAACACGGATGCAGTTGGCCAATCATTTTTCAACATGAGATTCGATCCTCGGAGTTCGAGGCGGAACCGGGAAAATTGAGCGCATGAACTGCCGCAAGCTACGCACAGGATTGTTGGGAGTCTCATCAGCACCACGGGAGGTTGAGGGGACCAGTTCAGCCAGCATGTTTGCGGGCGTGGTCCCGTCAACGTGTGCCGGTGAGTTGACACGTTTATTTGAGAGGAAAGCGTGTGTCATTGTAAATGCTAAACCAGACGAATTGGTCAATTAAGAGTTTCATCACCTTTTCCGAAACGTGGCAAACGCAGTGGAGTTTCGTTGAGTATGGCAGGAAGGAGATTGGCAATCCAGTAGAAGACTAAGAGTAAGGTTGCCGGCGACAAGGCTAACAAGACTGTTAGAAAAGGAGAAAACATCCGGCGTTAGCACGGTTTAAGGACTGCTGTCACAATAGGATTGGAATGAGGACATCATCCTCACTCGTGACAAAATATCGGTAACTGCATTCCCCCATTGCCGGCCACGAGGAGTGGTTATCACAAGTGCCTCCGATCATGGGTTTTAGCGAGAATCCGAAACGGCAGGCAAAAAAATAATTGATCCAGCTACCCCATCTTGTCCTTCTGAACTGCCGCCCGGAACTCGCCTGTTAGCGAGTAAGCCCTGCGAAAGTCAGGGCAGGAAATTCGATGCTTAGCAGTGCAAATGCCCCCGGCGAGCGCTGAAAGTACAACGACAGGAAGGGGTCTCGTCATTGAGTTCCTGAAGAAAACCTGCGTTCTCAGTATATACGCCACACTAAAGCTGATGCAACTGCGTTAGGGGGACAGCATAATGAGAATGAATGATCAGCGCTGCTTCTAGAGCCTCTCCTACCACTACTTCTCTACAGCCGAATCAAATGGACCAGACCGAAAACGGTGGCTCACCGCTTGAGGGGCGTAGGACCGACGATACTAGCACCCAACTATAGCCATGATCAGGTCACGGATTGGCTTCAGAGCCATGACAAAGTACACTTATCTAGCCTACCTGTGCATCACCAAACTCGACTAACACCACTATCACCATCACTACCACACCCACAGTAATATAAATAACAGTCACGACCGTCGTTTTCGATGGTGGGGTGGACGCAGAGGCAGTGAATTACGCGTACCTTAGTCTATAATGATAGCAGACCTGTGCAGAACCTTCGACGACCTCTCCTTCTCCTTCTCTCCTATTTGGGCTCCGTGTGAAGACAGAGTCAAAAGAGCTGGGGGCGGGAGGGGGCGCAGATGACTTGTGTGGCGTGAGCCTGAACCTACGCATACCACCACACTCATCATCATCATCATCATCATCATCATCATCATCATCATCATCATCATCATCATCATCATCATCATCATCATCATCATCATCCTCATCATCATCATCATCACACCCACAACAATATTAATAATAATAATAATATGTTTATTATTCCAGTTTACAGGCAATTGTAAAGAGTTGGTAATGCACCTCTTTGGCGCTTTCCAACACCTCGAAGACCGGAAAAAACCTATAACAAACTCCCTATGTTGCAGCCAGTATTGATTTTGTTTCAGGTTTTGTGTTTTGTCAATACTGGGCGAGATAGGGAGTTTGTTTCAAGTGTAAAAACCTGCCTTCAAAGGTATGATACAAACGGAATAAATGTACAGTTGTAAGCTGAGTTGACTCATAAGCAGGAGAAATGTTTCAGATCGTTTAAGGACATTAGTTCGAGACGGAGAGGGTTGGCACAAGAACACAGTGTTCTCAGTCTTCCTTCAATGGTTGTCGACAAAAGTTGCGCGCTATCGGCTGAAGGGTTAGCAGACTGCGGGCTGCTGCTTCAGCAGCATTATCTTCAGCATGAAGCCTGGCGGGGTTCAAAGTCCACGAACGCCATCAGAGTGAAAGAGAAATTCCAGCGAGTCAGCACCCAAAATTCGTGAAAGTTGTCCTGAATGTAGAAAACAAGTTATAGCTCTCTTAAACATAGGGTAGTTTTGCTGGGTTTTAATACTTTTGGGCAGCTTATTGCAGATTGATATGGTGTTTACTGAAAAGAATTGCCGGTACTTAACTGTACGTGCCATAGGAAGAAATAAAAATACGTCTCGATGACTGGCGCGTCGAGAGTGCTCAAGCTGCCTTATTGTAGTAAGAGGATTAAAGGTTTGACCATTCAAAAGTTTAAATAGTAAAAATAGACCCTTCTGCAATCTACGAAGCCCCAGCGGATCCAGCTTCATAAGTTCACACCTTTGTTGATAGGTTAAGTTACGGTGTTCTCTAGTGACAATCGCAACAGTCGTTTCCGACGATGCCCACCGTGGCCCCATGACAGGTTTGAGGCAGAGGCGGTGAATCGCGTGTGCATTAGTCTATAATGATAGCAGACCTGTGCAGCATCTTCCATACCCCTTATCTGCGCATGTCTCAGACTTGTTTACGATTACCTATGACTAAGGATTTCCGACGGAATCCGAAACGTCAGGCAAATAAAACTCTTGTTCCAGTGATCGCATCTTCGTCCTCTGAACTTCCCACTCTCTCCCACCTGGGCTTCGTGTGAAGCTAGAATCAAAAAGACCGGAGGTGTGAGAGGGGGCGCAGGCGGCTCGCGTGGCCTGAGCCTGCACCGAGGCATATAATCACCCCCTCCTCACATGTGCACCATGTGCTATGATTGCGCACCTCCAATAAAGTCTGCTGTACTCCGATCTGGTCCGCTTGTTGGTCAAGGACACCTACCAAATGGCCCGTTTTAGGGGCATTAACCACAACCAACACCCACCTATGCATCAGTGCTCTCCTCTATTTCTAAATACTCTGTAGTTTCCGCGCTTATGCCTTTTTGTTGTCATTTCTTTTGAAACGTAAGATTCAATGAATTTCTGGTTCTGATGTAGAAAACGCTTTGCAACTGATGCAACAACGGCAGCTATTGCACACAGGTCATGCGATAGACCCCTGCCTAAATCGTTTGGGGCTGGAGGCCTTCGCGTGTGCGAGGTTGATTAGTGGTGTTCACGGGTCCTCTACGCAACAGGCTTGCATGCCGGCCACAGCGGCTCCCCGCTGGGGTCATCGAGTTTCTCAGTCGGTAGGACCTCCGGCGCGTGGGCGTACGTCTGCTAACAAGTCGGTTCTGCGGGTGAGGGTGGGGGGGGGGGGGGGGGGGGGGAAGAGAGTAGGAAGTTGCGGCAGATTGCATCTGCACTGTGCCACTGCTTGAGAGGAACGCAGCCCACCTGTTTCGTGCCTTCCCTCTCCCCCTGCCCTCGGCACAAGACCCTCGAATGATGGGCAGCTGCGTGTCATCCGGTAGTCGCAATTTGATCGAGAACAACAGCAGTTATTCGCGCCATCGGCCAACCGGCACAAACTCTGGCGTTTTTCACAAAGCCATTCCCACCTCCTCCACCACCACCATCGACAGCCAATCTAGACTCAGATCCAACACATCTAATTTCAACTGCCCTTTCCAATCATGCATCGGCCTGTTCTGCCAGTTGGAAATTCATCCCAGTTAGATTAGGAGAACAGTGCCAGAGGCCTCAACCTACGGCGGCATTCATATCTTACCTACCCACACCTTCCCAGGCCAATTGACCATCGCACAGGCC
This sequence comes from Ligula intestinalis, assembly GCA_036362985.1. Lineage (NCBI taxonomy): Eukaryota > Metazoa > Platyhelminthes > Cestoda > Diphyllobothriidea > Diphyllobothriidae > Ligula > Ligula intestinalis. The sequence continues at coordinate 65,521,807 of JAYGXS010000001.1, forward strand.
TATTCGGCCATGCGGGCAGCTATGAAGATCTTACACAGAACACCGGAGTCCAGACCCAAGCACAACATTTCGTCACCTCTGCACGCAAACCCACTTAGGTCAAAACACGGGCCTACTTCGCCAGACGTGTATGCACAACAACTATCGACCAGACGTTACCTAGGCCGAAAACAGCAGCCAGCCAGCTTCGGTTCGGCGGGCAAGGCGTTGCGTGCGAAAATTTTGCACATCTCAGCTACATGCGAACCACGTCATTTGCCGAAGTCTGGCCATGTGGAGTGAAGGAGCAGGAGGGACGTAGCTCGCGGTACACGGCGACCGCATGTCAACTCAGGCATTCCACCCAATCTTGCTTTCGGGCTGCAGAGCTCGGGCAAGCATCTGGTGGATGTAAGAGAGAGAGAGAGAGAGAGAGAGAGAGAGAGAGAGAGAGAGAGAG
>JAYGXS010000001.1:65522345-65549769 GCA_036362985.1 Ligula intestinalis
GAGGGAGACCTATACGGTAGACTCAAACTGAACTGCCATTTTTCATCCCTCCATTCGCATGTAAATTTTCTTATGTATACGTCGGTTGGCCTTCTTTTTTTTATTTATTTGAACTACAAAGAGCTCATCAATGCACGACGCTAGCACGGTTTTGAAAACAACCAAATTTGGCCTATATTTGACGAATTTTCCGAGGACATTTATCCACAACGTCGACAAGTGCATTCACTGACGATTATGGATTGATTTTGATTTGCTGGTGTTGTGAGTTTTTGCGCCTAATTTTATTCCTTGTAAATGGAGGACGTTGTTTTAATGAACATTTTATTCAGCATTAAATATCAACAAAAAATATGAACTGTGCCGTCGATTCGAAAAATTTCCTTCAGTGCAGTTGTAATGTTGATCATAGTGCAGCATAATCTCACGATAGCTCAGACGTACCTGATTAAGGACGCATGCTCACAGGCTTGTTTACAGTCACAGTCGTGCCTGCACGCCATTGGATTGTAAGATCCGCTCCAGTAAGACGACCAACTGACAGAAACGGTGGAGGATAGGTCTCACCAGAGTAGGTTGCTCTAATTTAGGTCTGCAAGGTGCGAGAAAACAGACATATGGTGGTAGCAAGCTAAATTATTTGCTCTTTCTGATCTCTGCCGCAGAGGTTTTCATAAAAGCTTTGGCAAAAAGATTCAAATTGAGTGCACCTAAATATTTAAAACAGCAGTAGGTGCTACATCGATTTCCGCATCCATTACCTCGGTTAAAACTTAGAACATGAAGAGAACGACGATCACGATAGCCACAACAACCAACAACAACAACAACAACAACAACAACAACAACTACTACTACTACTAATACTACTACTACTACTACTACTACTACTAATACTACTACTACTAATACTACTACTACTACTACTACTACTACTACCAACACTACTATTTCTGCTAACACTTTTACTATTAGTAGTACGTTTTTACATCAAATATTGCAGTCGTTGCTATTGAAAAAACAATCGTCAAACATCTTTCGATATCCAGTGGTATTTGGTTAAAACGTAAGTTTGCCTTGCTAGCACTCAAGCTTTTTTATTGATTCTGTTTATCTGAACAGTGTCAACTGCAGTCCGTTAGGCAGCAATGAAAAAACGAATTGTACTATTGAATATATACGTTAGAAACCACGGGTTCTCAGCTTTAAGGCGTATTACAAACGGAATATATCATGTTGGAAAATTATCGCGTGACCGAATAGCGTGACGTCTGGAAAAATCGAGAGCACACCATTAACAAAATTAAATTTGGTTTCGGAAAAATGGGCCATTTGGTAATAAATCAGGGAGATCTAGCGTAGCTAGACAATAGTGAAAGGCACATCGTTTTTGTTCTTTCAGCGGTAACAGTAGCGAAAATGCTTTAAAAACCCATCTTATAAATTTGGGTGGTAACTTTCAGAAGTGTAGGGGTAGATGACGGGGTCAAGTGAGTCTTTGTTTTGCTGTTAGAGTTAAACGACAGTAAGTTTTTCCTACACTAGGTGGGTAAAAGGGTTTAAGACAAATGTTAACGACTCCTATCGCTCCCTCATCTTCCCAGGCAACCTGTCGCTTCCCGATGAAAAGTCAACATCAAGACAACCAGAGATGGGTGAGAGCGTAGTAGCTGAAAAAGCTAATCAGTCCGCCAGCATGCGCCATACCACGCATGCATCAGACTGCTTATAAGGAACGAGCTCGGATCTCACTTTCGTGAGAATGTCTTGAAGGTCACACCACGAAAAAAGCATTGCAGCTCCACCCTCAGTTCGGAGAAAGAACGAGAAGCCACGTCACTTGGTAGTCCTTCTGTGCTGCGACCTACAGCAAGTTCTCGCAGCACCGAGTAGGCTGATGTTCTGCCGGGACGTATTTCCCAGTATCTATTTCCTGAATCCACCGGGCACACTGACGGCTGTGATGCGAAGTCACTGAATAGCTTGGGTTACCCACTTGCTGTCACCTCACTCCACATGACCAGATTTCACCAAACGACATGCGCGTCATGTTGGACGAGACGTGCACATGCTTGCATGCGAAGTGTCGCCCGTCATACTGAGACTGGCGGTTTGCATCGCAGGGATGTTGCGTGAGTGAGAGGTGATTCGTTGTTGATGGCTTTTTAATTTCTTGTAGACGTCATAAAGAGCACATCAAGAAGGAACCATTGAAACTCAGTTCCGACGAGGAGAAATAAAACCCGTCAGTCGGTAGGCCTCCGTGCTGCTACTTACAGTGAGGTGGAATAGATTCAGGAGCAAAAATGTATCGTAGGGACGATTGGGCTGATTTGCCGTCAGGACGCATTTTACAGTAAATATACAGTAATTTCTCGTCCACCTGAGATGTCAACTAAAATTCCGAAATGTGCTTTTGATTCGAACAAATTACTTAAGTAGGGCTGTAATATTGAGTATCATGCAGCGGGCAGGTGTAGCGACAAGGTAAAGCCGCAAAATATTTCAAAGATGTGTAAATGATAAACATATAACAATTCGACCGTCCTTTTCGACGGAGTCCAGTGCATGCTCCATAGCAGAGTGATGCAGGTACGGTGACTTACGAATGGACTATTTTGAACGGATAGTAGATTTTCGCTGAATCTATCGCACTTTCTGTTCCCTCACCCACCTGTGCTTGGTGTCAAGGCAGAGCCAAGAAGACCGAAGGCGGGATCGCGGCATGAGCCTAATGAAAATGTCGTTCAGACAAACTAACGAAGTAAAGTCCAAAATAACCAAATGACATGCTTCTACGCAAGTAGCCATTTTTGCAGAGTATGCTTTTTGCAGAAGAATAAGAAGAAGGTGCAATCACTGGAACAAGAAGTTTATTTTCTTGCCTTTTTCGGCTTCTGTCGCAATAATCAGCATTACAACCGTACCTTGTTGCAACCCTAGCCTTCTTCGAATAAAAAAAAACGCTTCCGAATTTCAGTCGAAATTTCATGCAGTAGGGAATTTACGGTATATGCATTGTGAAATGCCTCCTAACGGCAAAACAGTCCAATCCTTGCTACGACACAGTTGGCGCCCTTTAATCTATTACAACCGATTAAATCCGGCTGGCTATCAAAAGTTGGTTGACGACTGTTCTGGCAATTAGCAGCGACTGCAGTGTTCGATATAAAAACTGATTAATAATAGTAGTAATGATAATAGAAGTAGTATCCATAGCAGCAGTGATAGTGTTGCCTGTCGTAGTCATCGTCGTCTACCTCCTCAGGGTGTAAGTCTTGCCGAGGTAACGGATGCAGAAATCGATGTAGCTGCGACTGGTATTACTTAAATATATTCAATTTAAACCTTTCTGGCAAAGCTTTTATGGAAAACTCTACGACAGAGATTGAAAAAAGTCTGTTAGTTCTGTTTAATCGCATTTTATAGGCCTAAATTTGAGCCACCTATTTTAATGAGACCCACTTTTCATCTTTACTACCAGTTTTTTTAGCTTACTTGAGCGGATTCTGCAATCCAGTGATGTGCCGGCACGACTGTGGCTGTAAACCAGCCTGTAATCATGCATCCTTGATCAGGCGGATTGATGCGCGTACATGGTTCGCAGCAGACTGAGGTCGTCGACGTGGCAGAAACCTAATGCTTTTCATAGTTAGACCTGCTTGCTTGCGTTTTCAGACCCTCCCGAGAGCGCTGACATCGCTGTTGCACCTGTCAATTCAAGTGATCGCGGGGGTGACAGTGCGGTCATCTCAAGATCCACCTCTCGGATCGAGTCTGGCTTCGCTTCTGTCTTTTCTCAGCCCCTGTGTTTCACGTTAATCCTTTTACTTTACTTTTTTGCTGTTTGAATTCGTAGTTAGAGACCGAAAGACTACCTGTGTAATTCCGCCACAATGTTCGCCCTGACTGGTCCTACTGGCTTTTGCTCACTGTGTTTATAAATCCGTTGTTTTCACGAGTCGCTCGATCAGGCCCACAAATCTCATATATTTGTGTGCGCGAACAGGCCTAAGTGCGTAAAAGGGATAAATGGACGATAAATGTGAGAAGAGGGAGAGAGAGCGCGTTGATGATAGTCCATATTCCAGCTTCTCTGTTATCCCTCCTCCCGACCTACTAACAGACTACTATCTCATTAGTATAAACGGGACAACATGCATCCCAAGAAATTTTATTTTGAAGAAGATGCTCTTTGGGATAAAAAAGGTAACTTTAATTAGTGAATTTTTGAGTCTGGTGCCCCAGCTCGTCTTCGGACTAACAGACTACTACCTCGTAAAAATTTAGTCTTTCATGTTATTATTAGTTCAGACTACATTTTATTCACTTGACTCTCCAATAAACTGGAAGACTAGTTGTGGGACCTGGTAACCGATACAATTGGCAGCGTCAATCTGAATAGGAGGTAGGTTTCTCGAAAATATGGTGAATTCGACAACAGAAAGCTTCCCCAAGTCCGAAGTCAGGGCAAACTGATAAGGCTGGACAGTATTTGCTCTGAGGAAGAGCCTATAAAAAACTCCCACGAAAAGTATTGCTCAAAGTCCGCTCAGGCCAGCTGTCCCGTTGTGTGTATGTGCCTGCACGGGGTTGCTGGAACCAGGAGCCCGTACGTTTTGCTGCCTGCGGCCAATCAGGGAAGGGTGTACACTGATTAACTTCGAAGTCTCGAGAGGGTAAGGACAACGCATGCAGCCCTGCAGCGAGTCGACAAGGAGCGTGGGACGTGCAGGAGCGCGCATGAGAAAAGATTGTCATGCGCGGCCCCCCAAGACGAAAGCACGACGAGTCAGGGCCGTGACGATGATCACGGGCTACCAAGGGCTTTGCTGGTACGATTATTTTGATAGCTCAAACTGAGAGTGCTTGGATTTCATTTGATTGCCTGAATAATTTCATGCCTCCGAATACTATTGTGTCCCCACAAAGACCTGTAAGACTTGATATCAAGGTCGAGCAATAAGGTGTGCACAGAAAAGACCGGTGAAGGGAGTTTAGATGTACAATCTGCAAAAAGACCGTTGGCAGAGGCAGAAAAAAGGAGATTCTGATGGAGCAGAGAAACTGATATGAAATGCAGTTATACGTGTACTGCATGGACGGATGCATAGACATGACATAATAGCTAAATGAGGCCGGAGTAACCAAATAAACAAACAGATACTGGAACGATGACGGCCCGGAATATAGCCTTCCTTGGCCTTAGAGGGCATCGGACGTGCACATCACGTATACAGTAGAACCTCGGTTAAAGAGTTTAATCTGTTCCAGCAGCGACCTCGACATATTAAACACTCGTCTTGCGAAACGTAGGCGACCAAACTGTATCAGTTCACTGATGAGCGACCGAAGACCCACTCTCAGGGAGCAAGACTCAATGGTGGCTACAGGCAAACAGGTGCACTGACAACTCGTAAACTGAGCGGAAGCTCTTCAATGGAAACAAATCGTCTGCGAGTGGCTCGCTCGTTACTTGAAATAATCGTAGATGGAGTTGCTCTTCGCCCGAGGCTTCACTGTAGTACGAAAAGAGATCGTAAGAGAAAATTTTCTGGGTTACTAATGTGTTCGAATCTCCCCCCCTAGAGAAGTTAGGGAACATCTTAGTCTCAGGGTAATCTAGCATTACTGAATGTGCAAGGCATTTTGATCAATAAGAGTCCCCCCCGAGATACCTGTCAAGATTTATTTCTTCCTCCCTTCACGCCCACGCGGTCGGATCAGCATAAATGTTGTTAAGTTATTGGAAACCATTTGGCGATGAGACGTAGCCAGTTACACTTGCATTTCCTAAGGATCTGTATCAGAGCCGAAATATAACTATCTATGTGATATGACTTTACTTTCTAAGGCACGAAGTCGCTATCTTGAAAGTGCATTTATAATAAAATAGCTGATGATGAGGTCTGTATATGGTCCGCATAACTTGTTACCCTTAACAATCCCCTGGGTACGGGCCAGATGTAGCCCTCGAATCATTAGTAACCACAAACCAGTCTCCTCCTATAAAGTGTTGGCAAAGTAACTGTTTGCCTGGTATACGAGAACAGTAACTTCAAAGGCGAGAGAGCAGAAAAATGAGTCATGTCTCTGTTAATACTGGTCTGAGTGTTCGAAGGTGGTGATAGTCATAATCAGTACTGTGTGGAATATTCTGGCCAAAGATGAAAAGGCCATAGTAACGATAACAAAGGAAAGCACTCAAAGTACTGATACTCCTACCAGTCTGTTACAGCTGCCATATTACACAGTGGTTTAAAGAGGACAAAGACACCAGCTCCTCTATATATATATATATATATATATATATGTATATATATATTGCTGATAGAAGCGAAAATGCGTGTTCCTGGACATAATTGAGAAGGTAAGATGATCACAGGAACCAAGGATTTAATGTCCTGACGTTTCGGAATCAGACAAGCTTCCATTGTCAAAGGTGGTAAATGCACGAACGTTCACAGTATTTATAGGTAAAATTTAGCTAGGCATGGGGATGACTGTTGTCATGCGGCTGCGGGCTCTTCTTATCCGGGGGTGGTGGCGTTGGTGGGATAATTGCCAATTATGGCAATTATCCCACCAACGATATATATATATATATTTATATTACCGACGAAGATAAGAGGAGCTGGCTTGTTTATCATTGTTAGTCAGCCATAACAAAACATCGGAAGAGGTGACACGGACTACAGACCCGGGTTCATCAAATGGATGACCATTTAACTCAAACAGTCTATCATTTGAGCTATGTGCCCACGTCCCCTCGAATGAAAACACGCATAGATACAGTCGCGCGGAGAGTAGTGTTCATTAATACGTCTTGATTGCGGGACGCAGTACCGATGTCCGAGTTTGTCTTGGAGTTGTGATCTACAGCCAAGGCATAGCCCTAAGGGGGGATATTTTCTGTCGCAAGGCACCAGCTTCGAACTTAGTGCTTCTACTGCTCTCGGATGATTCCCTCGTTCATCTTACTTCCGCAAGCTCTAAATGGCTTTCTATGGCTTGAATCTTCCTTCCGCTCCTCCATTGTTCGCGTTGCCAAGCCGCGTGTTTGCTTGGTTCTTATTTGTGCGGAAGAAGCCAAAGAGAGCACCGACAAACCCGACTTGATTAATGTGCGTGCCTAGTGGCTGTCCAGTCCGCGCTGCATTGATCCAGGTATCTCATAACCGCACAAACACGCCCGATGAAGCTATCAGAAAGAAGACAGGGGACTGGGTATGTGCGTGTGTGTCTTGTACAGACAAAGCAGTGTCGCACCTGGTACATTGTAAAGAATTTAGACTGTTTCAGGCTGAAGGCAGAGTCACTCCTGGTGAAGTGAAGTGGTAAATCTGACAGCCTTCTATTGGCTCACACATCCATGAAAGTAATGGCTGCAGAGTCCTTGTGGGTACAGTTCGTCGAGACATAGAAGTGGTTCTTGGACCTGTGGCGGACAGCCAGCAGTGCTGTCTCCCTTCAAGGTCCACTCCCGAAAAAGTCACACATCGTCACAGGCAACTATTTCCGACTCGCTGACCGTCAGACCCTTGATTAACAGTCACTCGCGTACATTAATGCGCACACAGGCGCGCGTACCCAACTAGTAGCGGTTTCCCAAGGGCCACTCAAACACACCATCCCTCGGCCAAAGCAAAATGGGCCTCTAGCCGCAAGACTCCCTCCGGGCAGTGCAACACACCAATCGCATGCCCCTTGAACTTGCCCCACAGTCATGTAATAGTGTTGTGACTAGCTTGCGTCGAAGTGAACTTCAGTAGTATCCCACGACTGTGGGTCTCGACGCCTGGATCAGCCAATCACAGTTGCCGCAAAAACTGCTTTCTGACCAGGCGCCGAAGAGCAACACTGCACGCCTGAAGCGCTCTCTCTGCCTGCTGGCCTGACTGCTGTGAAATCGGCACTTGGACCCGGCTTACCTCCTGGCTGGTCGTATGCTCTCCAATTCAGATCTCTGTCCATCTATTCTTCGTTCCTTGGTGTACACAATATGCTGTTCCTCACACTCTGGCCGTTCCAAGACTTCTTCTCCTCCTATGTAACCATGGTCTGAGGATCGCAGTCGCTAGGGTTTAACTTGCTTAACCCCCTGCGATAAAAGTAGCTGCCAGCATCGCATCACACACACAGTCAGACACTCTCGGGCACGACTGGACGCAGTCAATATCATCTCTGGCTTCGCCAGTGGCCACTGCCGCCTGAGACAGCGATGCAGGATTCTGTGCACAATAGAGCCCTCCACTGGTGCATTCTGCCTTTTGCCTACAAGGTGGGATTCGATCTGATGATTGTAAGGATCTGATAACGAACACTACTTAAACCATTACATACCTTCGGCATTCGGTCTACAACACTGAAAAAGAGAGTGGGCCGAACTACCTACATCCATTGCTGCAAATCGTCACGCGTGGAGCGGTACAATATGTGAAATCATCGAGGTCGATTAGTCCGACAAGTACAAACAAGTACAACTGAAATAGTATAAAGAAGATACACGTTCTTTGCTGTCAGTTGTCTTGACACGATAGCGGCTGACTGACTGACTGATGGGAAATGTTCATAAATATAATGACGCTGTCATGTAAGATTTGTCACGGGTCTTATGATCTGCACTTGTGATCGAAAGATCTCGCCTCTCTCCACTGATCCGATTGCTGAGCCTTATAATAGCAACAGCAGCAACAACATCTGTTAGACTGTTGGTGGCAATATTTGCGCCATTAGAATCCGTGTGGAAGAACGAATGCGAATTTCAAAGTCTTTGTTTAATTCCTTCTATTTCTGTAGGCCTAATTGCCACCACAAACCCAAACACTTACTCACCTAACCCTGAGCATAACACTAACTGTAAACGTAATCCCCTACTCATACCCCTAAAACTCCTAACTCTAAAACTAATCCGAAATGTAATCTGAATTCCTCTGGAAGTTAGATCAGGCCGCCCTTAATGCAGGTGTATTACTGTGCACACACTAGGTGGCAAGCATGACTTATATGGCCTCCTAAACAGGACGTGAGGTAAGGAACTGCCTGCAATACAGGTGCTTTTACACCAATTTCAGGGAAGATAGCGTTAAATTTATGGTTAGGATTAACTGTAGAATTCGGGTTAAGGCTAGGTGTAAGGTTAGCGTCAAGGAAAGTCAGGTCTTAATTTGTGATCGAGGTTGGGAGCAGTGTTAACTGTAGGACTAAGATTATGATTAGGACTATGATTTAGGTTTATTTTAGAGCTCATTTTAGGGTAAGAACACATGAATATGTAGCTATCATGGCGTTTATAGTCCGGCGTCCTGTTTAGGGGGTCATGTAAGTCATCCTTACCCACTATAATACCGAAGCTTCGAAAATCCATTCCGATAGGGACGATAGCTTTAAATCCAAATGAAATAAACGGTGGCTTTCTCTTGATGGGTCCACACTCTTAATTCCACATTTCTTCTCGGAGGAAAAAAAGTTTTTGAGGCAGAATTTGCACCGTGAATTTATTTTCTCACTACGTTTGGGCAATAGACCACACTAAACCTTTGAAGTGTCGTTAAAATTTAAATCGAATCACCCCTTGAAACAGTCAAAAACGACTCAGATAAGTTCTTAAAACTGAGAATGAACCGAACTTTCAGTAACGTAGTGTAGTTAGATTCAAGTTGGCAAAAAAATTAAAGTGCAAAATTCTGCACTTTTTGTCATGAACAGAATTATCCCTGTCGATATTTAGTAGCTAAAGCCATCTTGGCGTACCATTCAATCTTCAAACCACTGGACCGACGTAACCAGCCCAGCATATCTTGTGCGAATGGGCCATCATACACCGGGATTACTTACAGTTTGGGCCCTTACTCATGCAAACTGTCGAAATTTGCGAAATATCCATAAGCACTCGCATACCAACATTAACGAATTTACAAAATCGTTGAAATAATACCAAACAATCTTGAGTGGATTTATAACTTAAGAGGAATATAAAAGGCGCTAATTGTTTGTTTAGAAATAACAAATTAAAAAAACATCAAGTGCCGAAATCGGGAAAATGGCTGCAAACTTGAAACCACCTTATTTTCTTTATATTAGAAGAACTTTCCCCTAATCAAATTGCTTTATTGATATTTCAGGTATTGGATGACAATTAATTGCAAATCATCCTCCAAATTCTGGCGATATTTTCACGATTTTCAGTGTTTTGAATCTGTCTTCAATAAAGTCAGACCCCGATCGACTTCTACATCAAAACCTTTAAACTAAGATATTTCTTAAAAGCATTTACCGAAAACATGACTTTTTGGATGTGAAGTCATATGAAGATGGCCACCTGGTGCATATTGATAATTTATTCAAAAAAACAAACCTCACTGTCGAGAAAAGAAGAACATCTACAAAAAATTCCGATATCGTTATGTGTAAGATGAATTTAGAAAACTTTCTACAGTAAGTCACCTCTCGAACAATAAATTTAAGTATATATTTGGCTGAAATGAAAAATATCTACTTCTCTTTTTATTCTGGAACGTTTGTCACCATATTTTATTACTTTACACCCCGTTATAAGATTTTAAATACGCAAGAGTAGTCAAATGTATACTTAAATTTTACAAAAACTGTAAATTTTCTGCCTGTTCCGTTTCTAAATTTCGTATAAACGGAAAATATTGTATATAAGAGTATCTTGCCACGTGCTTTAAATTTAACAATATCGTTTTCAATGTCCATGTACACGGAAAAATATAGGCACCTTTGCTTACGGTTCAAATGCTTCGATGCTATAAAACGACATGCGGTTCAATCCCTTTTACTGTGTTTTTTAACGAAAAACTCCAGAAATTGACGACAACTAGTTTTTAAAATTGGAATTTTTCCTTGTTACTGAAAAACAATGTGATTCCCTCAACCTGCCTTCATCTGAATTCCATCAACTTAGGACTCGGTTTTCTAGTTCTGGAAAGGATATATTTTACACTTTTCTTGCTCTTATTAATTATCTTTTATAGGACAACACATAAAAACGCCGAACTGTTTTTTTTTCATGCGAAATAACATAGAAATTATCTTCAATATCCAGCAATTACGCCCAAATCCTGTCCATTTCCCTTAAATAACTTGAAGCAACCGCGCGGTTTCCCTTTCTAAAAAGCTTTTCTGGGGATCAAATCTACCCATCGGATCAAAATAACAAAACCAAATGTACACTAAACTACCAGCACCAATTTTGGTCATGAATTTGTAGGAGCTGTGTAACCGACTGCATTTTAGTGAATAACACTGTGTTTTGCTGCAATATTCAACCGACGACTACGCCCTATTTAACCCAACACAACTAACTGGTTCATGGACGACCTTGATGATACGACAGAGATAAAGACAGAATTAAGGCGTAAATAAAAGCCGATGCCTGTGTTCACGTCGCCTCCAGTCAGCTGTGCTCATTCTTAAAAGTCGAAGTCGGAGGGCGATTAAAATGGATTAAATACGTAAGCCTCGAGAACAAGTGAATCCACGACAAAGTCTGGTCAATGGCTGTAGATTTGGTCAAAAGGCTAATCATGATCATCTCGCCTACAGACTGCAGAATTAAAATACCGAGAAAAAAATCAAGGAAAAAACGCCAAATGCGGATAAGCGCCCCATGACGACCAAACAACGAGGCATCTCGATGATGAACATCCACCTGACCGCTAATGGGGTTCATCTGTTCCGTTCTGCCTTGGGCCCTGCCAGAGGCCCTAATAGCCATGACAGCTAGTAGTATAGGTAGATAGTATTGCCGGCAAAGACAAGGGAGACTGGTATGGCCATTTCTGGTATCTGCTGTCATCAAAAGACATACTGTTAATCAAGCACACCCCTCCATTAGATTCACCTTGGAGGTGGAGACGGCAGGTTCGCTTCCTTTCTTGGATGTCCTCCTAAGTCGAAGACCTGACGGTAGCATCCAAAGGAGTGTTTACCGAAAGAAAACCTGGTCCGGACAGTATACAAACTTTAACAGTTTTGTACCTATCCACCAGAAGCGTAACTTAGTCCGCTGCTTAATGCAAAGAGCCAGAAAAATCTGCTCAGCTGACACTATTGAAATGGAGCTCCAGAAACTCCAGGACGTGCTTCGAGAGAATGGATATCCAGACAGATTCATCATAAAAAAATATGATGGAGAAAGGAACAAAGCCCACCACACCCACGGTGGAAAAGAAGATGCTATTCATCAAAGTCCCTTTTCAGGGGGATGCAGCAAGCGAACTCTTAAGCAGACGCCTCAAGCAAGCCATAGCACAAACCTTCATAGCAGCGAAAATTCAGGTGTTATTTTCAACCAACCCGATACTGCACGGTGAGGGTAAGGATAAGCTGCCAACTCAGACCACTTCCATGTGTATCTTCTCATTTACTTGCTCCTGTGGAGCTGGTTATATCGGTCGCACGAGTAGGCGCTTATCTAAAAGAATACGGGAACACCTCCCGGCATGGCTAGCCAAAGGCGAGACTAAAAGCATAAAAAGTTCTATCCTCGCACACATGGTTGACACCGGACCTCGTGTGGACCCAAGCGAAGCCTTTAAGGTAATTTACAAGGTCCCACCAAACTACCCAAAGTCCCTGGGTCAACGTCTGCTGGCAACAGCAGAAGCAACCGCAATCCGATTGAGGAAACCGGTTTTGTGTGCACAAAAGAATCTCGTGAAAGCCCTCAACTTGGCATGGCCAACGATTACCTAACTGGCTGCACATTTCCGCGCTCTGATTGGACCCTGCATGTAAAGAAAGACAAACTATCGATTTTTAAATGTAAACCTCCTTTGTAACTGTTTGGCCTGAGGAGAAGTTACTGAAAGCGTTCGCTCGCCAAAATTGTGTTCTGAATTATCTAATGGGAATTTTTGCAACTTTAAAAGACTCGTAAACGAATCCAAGGCAGATTGATATCAGTACTGGTATTCATTGGAGAGTCCGACCGTATTCTGCATACTCAGTCTTTACAAAGCAAAGGAGTTCACTATTTTATTTTACTTTGAGAAAAATAACATCCTGTTTACTTTTTAGTCCAACCTCAAACATGAACAGCTATTTGCTGAAGCACACATTGTGAACTAGCTAATCCGGTCTATGATGTACGACAGCGACACCACCCAGTTCACATGCTGGGTGTTTACCGGTAATTACCACGTGCGAACTTGCTCCTGACGTCAGCAAGAAAACAGAGAAGGCCCCGCTGTGGTTGTTTAAATCGAAGGATAACTGACCACGAAACAACATAAGACCAGCGTGCACATGGTTCTCCTTATGTCTAGGCAGTATGTCATGTGTTCGTTTTATGAAATTTCAGAGCGAACCGGTCCACCATGCCATTCTCTACCGCGTGATCAACTCGGGCTCCTTATTCAAACAACTCCCAAGTACAGTTGAGGACCTAAGTAATTTTATCACGGTATGGTTACAAAGAGCTGCGATATTCTGCCTCTCGCAGGAAGACGACAACGGTCGAGTAGCTGCGATTTTGCAATGTTACCGAAAAGTAAGAAGCCCTAAAGTGGGAGGCTGGTGAGAAGGGCAGTTTTGAGTGGATAAAAAAACCGGATCAGCTTCACAGCCGGCTCTCGGTGCAGGGCCTGATAGAGTCAGCGTACATGTGATACTTCAGGACAAAGGTTTCTACATTGCACACTGAGGAGGCTCCGATAAACATTGGCATGGAAAAAAGTCGCCATTCGCAAATCAAATAATACCCTATTGGGCAAATTAACCTCCACGGGGCAGCAGCGGAGGAGAACTGTTGAACAGTCGATGAGAAATTTGCTACTAAAACAATTATAGGAATTGCTAAGCTTCCTAATCTAGTTGATTCTGGAGAAGGTAGCTCCCTACTAGATTGGAGATAGACTTCAAAAGCTAAATCGCTCGTGAAAACCTCGAATCGATCGTGTAGCCCGGAGTAATCGGACTGTACCTGTTGATCTGCAGCCCCGTACAGAGACCGCATCCCCGCATGAAAACTCGGATGTCCTACACAATTACCACGTGTAAACGTGTAAACTCATATTCCTATCTGTTTTGCTTATTACTCATCTACTGATACAATTATATGAATTACTTAGCTTCCATGCCTAGTTGATTCTGGATAAGGCAGCTCCCTATTAGACAGGAGATGTTCTATAAATTCTAAGCTAGAGTTAGGTACTTTCGACAGTTAAAGTTAGCCCGAAAAACGGCCAATGGCTCTAGGTTGCGACCTGTAGGCATTTTAGAACTTGAGTTTCTTTATCTCTTCAGTTTAACAATTTGCTCGATATAGGTTACGACTGCATACTAGCTTCCGATGAGGAGAAACTGACACAGATCGAGGGCGGAAACTAGGGCAAGAAATGGTATACTGCGAGCCTCAAACATGAATTTACTCAGAATAGCGTTAACTCATACTCAAACTTTTTGCTGAGATCAAGATGCTATGAGCCCCAACGTTGACTTTGAATCAGCACCACCTCTGACTTATAAATAGCGATGTTAATAGCACTCAGATGTATCGCTAATACGCAGCATTGAAATAGTATCAGTAGTAGTGGCAGCAGTACTTGTAGCACGACACCTATTATTGGAGTATTTACATTGCACTAACTGGAATGGCCTTTCTCAGCTGCGAAAACGTTCGCAACATGATATAGTTACGGAAAAGGCTCGACAAAATACGATCCCGACTTTGCATTTACATGTGTTCTATAAGACACAGCCAAAAGTTTGATAATTGGGACGCCTTACTGCAAGGTTATCCAAGCCAGTTAGTTCCCCTTAGTCGTCATAGGCACATGCAAATACAGGTTCATTCCAAAGGTGAGCAGTAACATGGCTCCTATTATTAGACTGTTCCTATTGAACTTGCATTACAATATAATTTATTGCTATTAGTAGGTATGGCTACTAGCATTGGCAGTCTTGAAATTGACATACTACATCAATCGCCCGTTTTCTACCCATCGTAATCCTCGTAGTAAAGTCTGACACAGCTTTTGATGGGTATAAGTGAGAGCGCGGAAATGAAGTTCAACCGCTATGTTTTCCGGACACAAACAAGTATTACTCGGAAAAGAATAAATCCAGATTCACACTCCTAGTTGACATAGAGCGGACAGGAGCCTCAGCGTTGACCCAAGTCAGCATCAACTCTGACAACGACAGATATAGTAACAGTACTACTAAAAATCCGCTAAATTGCTGGTTAATAGCAGTATAGAAAGACGGTACTCTGCGATTAGTCGATGGCTATCGCAGGCTAAAAGGTTCTAGTAGGACTGCAGCTAGCCTATATATGTCAAACGGCATTGCCTTACAACATAAAGACATGGTAGAACTTGTGCTATTTACTGGTCTCAGTAAGTGTGATTACTAGAATTGGCACTTAAAGCAGCAGTATCCTAGTCCTTGTAGTGCAAACCTAGTAGAAACGAACAGCCTGGTGAATAGAGTTGAGAGGGTGGAAATCAAGGCGCAGGGTCTCGAACGTGTATTTACTCGAAATGGCATAAACCCAGATGTCACATTCCTTGTTGAGATCAAGGGGGGGGGGGGTATTAGCACCAGCGTTGATTTCAAACCAGCGTCACCTCTGCCGAATATTAGTGCAAGAAACAGTACCAGTACTGCTAAGACTTAGCTATATTGCTAGCCATTAGTAGCAGAAATAGTGGTAGCCGTATCAGTCTCGGCCTCCTTGAGACTGTTTTGACACCTTCAAAGGGTGAATGAGGGTAGGTAGTGCGGTAGTGCCCGCGCAAAGTCTACTGTCATTTAGGAATAAATTAGGCGGTGTTTCTGGCTTGCATTGTAGAAAGGGGCCAACGGCGGGTCCCACTTGGTCTTCTTGGCCCCGGGCGAAGGTAAAGAGGGCAGTTGGCGCCAACTACTACTTTGAAGCTAAAGCCTGAGACTGTCAGCTTCTGTACCAACCTGTTGGTGCACTTGGTGGATTTCATCGAAATCGATGGTCGAACACAAACAAACCACGTGCGAAGTGGCATCTGACGTCAGTAAGAAAACAGAGAAGGGACCGCTGTAGCTGTTTAAATCGAAGGATAACTGACCACGAAACAACATAAGACCAGCGTGCACATGGTTCTCCTTATGTCTAGGCAGTCTGTCATGTGTTCGTTTTATGGAATTTCAGAGCGAACCGGTCCGCCATGCCATTCTCCCCCGCGTGATCAACTCGGGCTGCTTATTCAAACAATTCCCAAGTACAGTTCAGTACATCAGTACTGTTATCAAAGTTTGGCTACAAAGGACTGCGATTTTCTGCATCTTATAAGAACGCGGCAACGGTCGATTAGGTGGGATTTTGGTATGTGACCGAAACTGCAGAAGTCTCAAAATGGGACGCTGGTGAGAAGGGCAATTCCGAGAGGATAAAAAGAACTGGATCAGATCCACAGTCGGCTCTCGTTGCAGGGCCTGTTAGATTCAGAATATATGTGATACTTCAGGGCAAAGGTTTCCATTTTGCACGCTGAGGGGGCTCTGATAAAGATCGGCATGGAAAAGAAGTCGCCATTCTCAAATCGCAATAGTACCCTGCCTGACTGGAAGTTGAACAGTTCACATTTGAGTTTTTGGAAAAGTGGGCATAATTTTAAAAAAAACTTTGCACCTAAAAATATTCAACATCACAACCTGACTCTTCATCGAAGAAATCAAAAGCAGGCACAGCAAAATGCCCACCAAACTTGCAATCGTACAGTCCCTCGCATGCAACGCTGGACAGAGTTAAGCATTACAAGTTATCTTCTGGTTCGATTTCTCCCTTATATTCCAATGGCTTTTTCCTCCATGGAGAAACTCCCGTACCCCTGTAGCTTTACTTATACAGGTCACTGCTATTTAGTTTTTTTCCTATAATACTTTTGTATTTTACCCAAGCTGTTCAATTCACCTGAACTGCGTCTGCAGCAAACGCCAAAAACTAAAACAGTTAGCGCGGCTAATTTGAATTTAATGATGTTCAGAAAAGTGAATTTTTTTCTTAAGTTGCAGAGATTTTCACGCATGAAATGAAACTAGGATACATTGTCAATCTCATACTTAGTATTCCAAGTGGTGATGATGGCAGGCGAAATTATAGGAGTTTAAATTATAGCGTTACCATGTTTACTGTGGGTGGAACTAATTCGGTAACCAGCATTACGTTGGAGCAGGTCACAAGCAGGTAACCTTCCTCGCTGCATGCTACGTCAACCGATCGTGAACGCTAAAATTAGAAGGGACTGGGTGACTATGGTGAGGCAGGAAGGTCGCAACTTGAAAACATGCAAACCGATCTGAGGTGGTCGTTGCCAACGTAAATCCGATGGTTAATTACGATGGTGCAAACCACACACGGCAAACAAATTTATCCAGTTACTTAAGGTATAAATATACAGGGTGTCCCAAAAGAACTTATACACATTTTAAATAATTGTAAACTAGGCATTTATTGTAATCTTATTATTTAAAAACGTTGCATAATGTGATGGACAGATGAGTTTGAATTTCTAACTTCACAAGAAGCCTGTCGTACAGACTTTCTCGGACTTCGCTGAAAAGTTTCCAGTGCTATTTCTTGCTGTGTAGGGCTCGTTGATGATCGTGGTTTTCCGGAACGCGTTTTGTGAACGTTCTGAAAAGTTCTGTTAGCTTCAAACTTGTCCCGAATTCGAGTGATGATAACTCGCGTAGGAGGTTCTTTTTTAAATTCCCTCCTAAACTATATTTGCACTTCAGCTGCATTTCCACACTTCCAGTGGCATTTTAGAATCAAGTTTCTTTCTTCGAAGTTTAGTCTGGCTGTCATTATTGTGTTCAGGGATTAGATCTGCAAAATAAGCACAAACAGTTTAATTATTGGCTATTTACAATTATTTAAAATATAGTCAATATGCAATGTGAAAACGATAAAACGATACTTTTAAATATTTTTACATTTTTGAAATGATAAAAGTACAATAAACACCAAGTTTACAATTATGTAAAATGTGTATACATTTTTTGCGACACCCTATATATATATAATCCCATCCTCAAAGTCACTATGTGACTGCCTGGGCGAGCTCTAATTATGAACTCCTGGGCAAAGCGGGACTTAATTGTTCCTCTACTAGATCGGCGAAGCACATATACTCATCATATTTCCGATCTCAACGGACAAAGCAAGGAGCCCATGGTGCCGAGGTAGAGTGTTAAAAACTCAATGACCAGAGGTCGCGGGTTCGAATCTCAGAGGTTCCTTTCCTTGAGATTGGGTATGACTGGCTGATGATGGTTAACAAACCAGAAATGGCTATTCCGGACTCTCTTTGCTTTGTCGGATCCACTCCATATATATAGTAGCAACTACGCGTACACCGATCTGTTAGAGGACGCACTCATTCGTCCATGTTGCCATTATAGCTCTCACTCGAACCTCCACCGCGAGGTAGCTAGGATATAGGCAGAAGGACATTACCGACATATCATTTCCAAAAGTATATGAAGACGCCTTCATGGATCACGGTGTAGTGGTGCTGACGTTTCAGAAACTTAATTGTTCCGATCATCAGAGTGATGGAGTAGTTTTTCCGGCTTGTTGTACGTTTTCGTGTCTCGCCACCTGTCTCGTGATCTAGGTATTCGTAACGCACAAACTCTGTCCTCCCGCACTTGGACCGACAGCTGATCCACCTGTCCGATAATGAGGGGAGGTCATGTAGCAGCCACTCCAATGCACACGATGGGAACGCAGACCTAGCAGCGACTAGAACAGCCGTGCGAACGATAAGGAGCCCATGAAGTCGATAACAGCCCGCCACAGAGGGTTCAAAGCCAATCCGCGGACCCCAGGAAGGTCAAAGTTCCTGCTCTAGGCACACCTTTACCACGGTACGGGTGGCGAGACAGAACAACTCACGGCGGGCATGAAAAACTACCCCACCATCCTGATGATGGAAACAAGGAAGTTTCCGAAACGTCAACACCAATTAACCGTGGTCCATGAAAGTGCCTCTTTTTCTGCGTATTCTTTGGGGAATGAAGAACAGACTAATTTATCTGGACTTCGTATCGTCCGCTACTTTAATATATATGTCTATATGTGATAAGATCGGGCTCATCGGTCTGGTTAAAGGACAGTAAGCAGACCAGAATGGTCACCTCCGGCTTATTAACCATCACCAGCCATTCATGCCTAATCCCAAGTGTGGATCACCAGAGAGCCGAACCCGGGGGCTATTATACATTCTCATCTGACTAGCCAGGCCGATGCACGATTTTACAATGCAGTCGAAATTGAGGCAGGTTAGCAACAAGTCAAACTTAGTGTTGGTGGCATTGGGGATGGTACTGATGATGGCGCTAGTAAATGGACTAAGGGTTATTTTTCCAGCCTTACTTAAAAGAGAACTAGTCATTTTGAAACAAAGCCTCCGAATGCTCTCTTCACCTGCCGGTGTTTCTTTTGTGTTTGTAGTTGACATTATAATCCAGCGACACTTTAAAACGGTCAAGCAATTTGCTAATCGCATTCTTAATGAGGTCGCTCACCCTCTCCACTCTGAACTAATGACTGCGAAGTCTTCCCGTCCCATGCGTCGAGACTTCCGTCATATGTCTTGCCGCATATCAGCATATCAGCACTCGGTACTCCCATTCCTAGCACGCTACCTCTCGTGTGAAGAAGCGGAAATGGAGAAGTTGAAAGCCGATCTGTCTCCATATGGTTGATGTGAATGTCGTGAAAAACTTAATTTGTGAGTATTACATGACCTTTTACCTTTGACCTTTTAAAATGACCCTTTATTTACCTTAACATCTGGTCTCCTTGAGGGGAGCCATTTTTGCTGAAAATTCAGGTTTGGAAAATCCTCAATATAGCATTCCTCTTCTTCTTCTTCTTTCTCTTAGATGGAGGGTTTGGCAATGTGGTGGGTCCGCAAACGACATTTAGTGACCCAACTCTGCGTGCAACGCTCAACTTCTTGTCTGACGCGACTGTTAGCTTGTGTATACGAGTATCTACCGACCCCAGTCCGGTCTGGTCAATCATCTCGCTATGTGTAGACTGCATTCTAGTTATATTAGATGTCGGATTCCGTCACTGTCGTGCTTTCCTGGTGCTTTCGGCGTACGCGGCTGAGAAATCCCACTGCGGTGACCAGAAGGACTTTTAGCATTTCACTTAGTTGGGTACTACCAGCTGTATTTTCCTCCATGACATTCATTTGCTAAAATCTGATCAGAGTTCAAGCGTACACAGCAGTACCATGTTGACCTTACGTGCTGCGTGCCTCGCTATCGGACGCCTGCAGGGCTGCAGTTGTAGGTGTATTTTGAAGGCGACGAGACAGTGGCCCGTGAAGCAGTTACCCATACGCATTGTATTGGCAACTGGTAAATCGAAGTAGTCACGCCGTCTGACGGAGATGGGGTTCAGCAGTTGTTATTCCTACTTAAAAATGATGCATTCACATGGTATTCTTATGAATTTGAAGGTAGAAGTAGGTTTTAGTTAGGAGGAGACCGTGTTCCGCACAAAGCCTACGGGAGAAGGTCTATAGGAGCTAAGGCTACGATGGTTATGGCCTTAACACCTACAATCTTCCAGACCCTGGTTCCTTAGGAGATTGGAGAGAATACGGTGGAAAGGCGAGAGTAGACGGAACAGTGTATTGTTTACAGAAAAGTTATGGGAAAGTTGCCAGTCCATCCGGCATGGCTGTACGGCCGGAGGGCGCATGAGCACGCGGCCTCCAACCCGTCTCGCTCAGAGCCGATTTCCAAGTGAGGTCTTTGAGTAGTCGGGCCAGAAGACAGAGAGAGAGATAGCTTTCATTGGTTAGGTCGGCCTGGAGATTTTGGGCAGAGAGGCAACTTGCGTCGGGCACGCGTGCAAGCTCCCCATTCGTCGCCTGGTTTTTGAGCGTAGATGCGGGGACCGTGATTGGCTGATCGAGACGTCAAAAACCGCGTCGGCGAGCCGTTGGGAAAGTGCACTTCGATGCGAGCTAGTCAGCCAGGCACGAGCCGCTACAGGTCAGCGCTGTTGCAACTGCTGATATAGCAATACTCCCTCCAGCTGGTGAAGTGAGGTTGTAGCGGCCCCTAGCACCCACTAGGAACTCAAGATCAGCCGCTGACGCATGGCGCCTTTGGCCTGCAAGGTCAGCGCGTCCACGCTAGATTTCGCTCATATCAAGGTCGCGCCATGACCGCTAGTCTATGCGTTAGCCGCGGATTGGCTGCCATAACAAACCATGCACCGGCGATTCCTGACGCTCTCGTCACTCCGGGATTGACACCCTCACAGCCGGACTGCAGTCATCCGAGAGCCAAAACTCCTTCCATCTATTCTCTTATCCTTATGTGCAAAATACACTATTCCTAACACTCTAGCCTTCCCAAGACTTCCCTCGCATCTCCTAAGGAACCATGGTCTGAAGATGGCAGTTGCCAGAGTTTAACTCACTTAACCTCCAGCTATAAGGTCATAGAGAACCCTCAGGTTGTCCGATCTCGACAGAGGCGCCGGTAGAGCATGCAGGTTTTCATCTAGGTTGCCTTTCACATTGCTGAGGCTTATGATTGGGAGAGAAGAAGTGCAGACGATACCGGCACATTTCTCACCATGGAGTGACAGTCTAATGGTCGTGAGATGACCTCTGATTTCTTGTAGGGCAGACCAGAGTGGTCATGTTTGCTGACGGTAACTTCTAAATCTCAAGGCTCTGCTCTGTCATTTCAAAAGACGGCGAATCCAGCACCTACTTCCTCCAGTTGTCCTTATCCTGAGAAAAGGTTTTCTCAGGCAGAGATCATGTCCACTTTGTAACTAACGGTTCTCCGGAGTCATTCAAGCTGTCTTTTTCACTGGGCAGTTATCGTCGAAATCGGATCACATATTCGAGGCTGAAATAGTAAATGGAATGGTTTGGCTCGAATGATTAGCCTGGGTCACCTACGGGCTGCCTATCATCCTCTAAGTCGGACATTTTGTTTGGGGTTGAGGGTCAATTCAGGGGCTTCGGGGTAAGAAGATCATGACACACGCCAAGCATCCTCCTTTAGGTTAGTCCACCGGTTAAGGGTTATCGATGGGACGTGGCTGCTGCGTTGAACACGACTTCGTGTGAGCCTACGGGTGAGGGATAGGTGTGAGAGCTGAATGAAGTAGAAGTGACTTCCTGACTTATCAATACGTTTGGTGGGGACCGTGAGTGTATTGCTTACAACTACGTGCTACGACCATATTCGTCTGTGTTCCAACCTGGTTTTGATGGTGTAGCATGCACGACGGTGTTGAGCAGTGTATTCGCGCCAGGGTACTTTCATCAGTGTATTGTCACGAAACGGCCATCCAATCGCATTCATAGTTCGTTGAATGATGTAAGGAACTTTTTCTCTGACAGCTGTTAAATGTTCAACTGACATTAAATGTTTGATTTTTATATAGTTTTCTCTACTTCATTTTCTGGGACCCAACTGGTGTGACCACTGCTTACAGGGATAATGATTGCCTTTTAGAGGTGAGTTCGAATTAAGAGAAGGCGGCAGGATATGAAAAGGATATGTCTTACAGGTTAAAGTAGAAGCAAGACCACGAGCTAAATATCACTGAGGATAGTATGGTTTCAACTCCCTGTTATTCCCATGTAGGGCCAAAATAACAGCACCCAGCCGTTTTGTTTATACAGCTTTTCGGTCCAATCAAACTAGGCCGCATAAGGCACGACAGCTGTTGCTATTTTGTCGTCGTCGTTGTCGTCGTCGTCAGGAGTTGGGTTTTAATGGGGATTGCGCACACGCGGATCGCGGTTTCTGTCCGCCTGTCAGTAAATCGAATGTCCCGAGACTGCAACGTCTCGCGTTTCTGTTGCATTCCAGGCGAGACAAAGGCAACAACGTAGGTATACCCTGGAAACGTTGCCAGATGTGACAGACAGACAGACAGACATCAAAGTGGGGCTTCTGGAGGCACACTCTATGCGTCCCTCTCCTAACGACTGTGCTTATCCCGGAATGCGGCTGGTAAACCGTCTGTCCTCCCCCCCCCCTCCCCCCGGCAATAAATCTCTGACATCGATGCCAGGGCCTGGGAGGGAATTTTACTACCAATTGTCCAGATGTGTCCACACGTCCTCTGCAACATTAGCGCAGAGGGGTGCACCTGGACAGCGACCCCATTCCTCCACACTGAACGTCCGCAAGGTTTCGCTTTTGCATGGCCGAGAGACGTAGTAGTATGATCAATTTAGGATCTTATGTAAAGAAGCAGTGAGAGCATCTCATTACTAGAGCTGGGTGCAGTATGTGCAGATTCCGTAGTGCAGTTGATAGAACGTTGTCCTGTTCGGGTTCGAGTCTCGCGTTATCGACGGTTTTTTGACAACGCCCGTCAGTTGGTGTTAGAATTAAAAATATATTTATGAAATAAGGGATCTGCTGGAATGCGCGTCTGTTTTGTGGCGGATAGCCAACAATGGTGTCCAACTTTCTTGTTCAATGCTCACTGCCTCAAGGTCACGCAACTTCGCAGGGAATACCTTTTGTGCCCACTGACCCGAGGACATTTGAAAGAATTCCCCGCGCGCACATTCGCGTATCCAAATAGTCGCGGCTGCTGAAGGGTTACTTGAACACACTACCCTTCGGTCGACGCGGGAAGGGCCACTATACACGATACCCTTCAGGCAATGCAACATGCCAATTGGACACCATTTGAATTCGCTCTAAAGTCACATGGAAGCAGCTAGGGCGAACACAACGACAATTGGCAGCCAGAGGTGAGGAGCACTTGCCGAGTTGGCTATTAAAACAGGAGGATAGAACTCCTCGTTGTTCCATTACTGAACACCTTTTGGATACGGGCCATTCTGTAGAACTCAAACCATCCTTCCGAGTACTTGTTCGGGCACGAACAAGTCGAACCTTGCGCTACCTGGAGGCAGCCTGTATACGACGGTCAAATTCCAACCTACGTAAACAGTTGGAGCATGTTGTGAACCTAAATTTGCCATGGTAACATTCGGCTCCCTGATTCCCACTCCTCCTGCCCGCATTTCTGCAGTAACGTTTTTTCCCCTACCTCACTGTCCACAGTGTTTCACTTGCTGACAGTACTAATTGGACTAATTAGCCCAATTTACTAATTGACCTTCCTGACCTGTTTCTATGGCCCCTTCTGTACGAATTCAATCTTTGTTTATTCTCTCATTCGTTACTCATTTTATACAGCGAGAGGACGCAGCTGCTGAGCTCGCGCGAAATTTATGTTTCCAATAAATTCTTCTGTATACGCAATCTTCAAACACAGGAATACGTAGCGTCCAGCGCAAAGCAGACAGAATTACTGCGGAGGAGGAGAGATTAATCTTCTCATGTCCGACCCGCTGAGCCGCATATGATTAATTTTGACCTAGATGTGTGTGTGCAGCGTAATGGCTGCGCTCAGCAACAAAAAGTGCATAATTTTTATAATGCACTAGTGGGAATCACGCAAAAATCTTGAGTCAAGGCACAGGTTGACATTGTATGCGAACTTTGTAGTGGACTAATTAGAGAGAAGGATCGCGTTGCCAAGCCTACCAGTCAGTGGAGCAGTTTAAAAATTATAGGCTACTCCATCATACTGCGGCGTAGGCAAGAGTTATCACTGCATCGTCTTACACATTCGCATAAATTGGATTCTAGTTAGGAATACTTGCGCAGCAATAGTCCTATTTCCTGGTGTTTTTCCTGGGCGAGCCTTTGGCTACTTGAGAAAGGCAATCGATGGTGCAATCCCACGCCAAGAACATGTCAAGCCAAGCCGAGTCGGATACCCTGAATATGCGGAAAGTGACTATGTACCCAATGTAGTGAAGAAGACCAGTAGGAGGAAAATGCCCGCTATTGACTCAGTATGCAAACCAGTGAAAGTGTAGCGGGAAACGGTTGTACGCCAACTTAAACAAAGGGCTATAAATACAAGCTACAGAAATGCGTTATAGTTAGAATTAGTCTAGACAGTTGTGTACAAATGAGAATACGGCAAAATTGTAAATGCATACAAATTTGGCAAAGGGCTACCACAGTAGCCCCCGCAAGTATCAGGCAAGTCCGGCGGCTCCTCGACGACAGCAGCCTTGACCCGATTGACACTGACCACGTCCTCCTTCGAACCACGAACGATCCGGCAGGTCTTGCCCTTGCGTAAGTGAACGCGGAACGGATCTTCGTATGACGGCTACAGTGGTCTGTGCACTCGGTTGCATCGCACTCACATGGGTGTAGTTGGCCAAACCTTTTTCAACCTAAGACACAGGCGGAGGAGTTCGAGGCGGAATCAGGGAAAGTGAGCGCATGATGCACAAAATTGGTAGGACTCTCATCATCACCACAGGAGGTTGGGGAGACAAGCTCGCCTGGTAGCCGGAATGTAGTGCCAAATACCAGTTCGGCCGTGCTGCAATCCAGATCTGACTTCAGTGCCAAGCGAATGCCAAGAAGCGCTAGAAGCCGGTTGTCGGACCAGTCGGCTGGCCTCTGTGCGGCACGCAGGGTGGCTTTCAGCTGTCGGTGGAAGCGGTCCACCATTCCGTTGGCAGCTGGATCATAGGTCGTCATCCGAATTCGCGTGCAGCCGAGCAAGTTGAGGAGGGTCTGGATCAGTGCAGATTCGAATTTGGCACCTCGATCAGTCGTCATCGTAGACGGGGCACCAAAAACGGCGATATAACTACGGATGAAGGCCTTAACGATGCTTTCTGCTTCCATGTTCGGCAAGGGTATGGCTTCGGCCCAGCGAGTGTAGCGATCGACACAGGTAAGCAGATGCGTGAAACCATTTGATGGAGGCAAAGGACCAATGACATCGAGGTGCACATGGCTGAAACGATCGTCGGGAAGGCGTTGGGCGAAGACTTGTTGTGGCGGTGGACATTCGCCCGTTGGCAACTCGGGCACGACCGGGCCCAAACTTTGACATCCTTGTTCATGCCAGACCAGACGAACCTTTCCGTAAGGAGCTTTTGTGAAGCTTGGATCTCAAGGTGGGAGATCGCCTGGAAGATATTTGTAGACAATACTGCGTTCCATAACTGACCACACCTCTTGTGTTTTCGCTCTTGGCCGCACCCTTTAATGATCGGGTGATGTCGGAAGATAAGCCGAAAATGGCAAGTTCAAGCATCCAGGCTCTCGTTGATAATAATTTTCGATTTGAATTTTCCATTCAGATTGCTAAAAAGCTGCAAAAACCAAAATTCCCTTTTGAAATTGTCAAGAGCTTGCATACTCTTTAAAATAAACTATCCACCGTCAGTGTCACCGTGGCCAAACCTATCGCACACTGTTGGACTTTAGGCGAGTTGTTTTACTCCAGGAAAGTTTAGTCCTTTAAATAGGAAGGCTATTTTTCTTGTGAGCTACTCTTATCATGGTTGACAGTTTTTTCTTCGGGAATTTACACCTTCATGCATTTAAGGCCAAATTATACTGGATGTTCAGCTTCTGTAAGTATACAGTAGATTGACTAACTCCTGAACTTCTGAGATCAAACTTTGAAGTGGTAGTATGACATACAGTTGAGGTTGTTAACTTTGCTATCGTTTCATTGAGTTGAGGCACTGAGAAAGGCTCAGTAAAGCAGAACCAATTTCAGATCTATTTATTGAAGGAGAAGTAAGAGAAAGGTGAGCAAAGACTAATGTTTCTTGATATACCGGAATTTTCCTACGCTATTGAAATCCACGGATCAAAACTTCTCGTTTTGTGCGTCTAACTAGAAAACAAACTTTAATAAAGACTGGGAATATTTTTCAATTTATTTTTCCAAAAAACGAAAAAGTTGATTTTACCTTCACGAAAATCAGGTAAATGCAGAAACCAGCCATCATTTTTTTCGGGGAAAAAAGGGCGTACTCAGTTTAAAAAAATGTTTTGCAGGTTTTTGACGTTTTACGCCATAAAAGTCAGCCGTCAACTCGTGTGGGTTTTACCACACTCATCACCGGAACCGTAAACAACTGCATGAGAATCTGCGACACGCGGTATGCGAAGGATGTTAAGTTCTGCCGATCTGCAGTTGACTATGAACGAAAACGAAAACTTTCTTCACTGAGTGGTCTGCTTTTGTGCAACAGACATTTCCTCCTGATATTAATGAGAGTTAAAGAGGTAGGCAATCTACTCGATTGATATTTCGGTAACAAAATTAACCTGACTTCTTTCCCTCTATACAAGCCTCAATGGATATCGTTTAAGTTAGATTTGAGAATTTAAATGCTGGTACCCTGGCCTGACGGTAATATCCTCGACTAAAGTTGCATGATGATCAATATACCAACCGCATCCAAGTACTCCTTTCTAGTAGAAAACACTGTTTCTAATGTCGGTAAACATTTAGTGAGAGAGAGAGAGAGAGAGAGAGAGAGAGAGAGAGAGAGAGAGAGAG
>JAYGXS010000001.1:65549779-65625083 GCA_036362985.1 Ligula intestinalis
GAGAGAGAGAGAGAGAGAGAGAGAGAGAGAGAGAGAGAGAGAGAGAGCAGCTGACGTACACCATGAGTTCCCTTACGCATTGAGATTTCTGTTCTGATCTTGCCAACTCTTTCAACAATTCAGCCCGTTGATATTCTTCTCTACAGTCGTTTTGCTCACTGCAAACGAGGTAAAATCTTTGTCGGATACAACAGCTTTCCGAAAAAAGGGTACCCATTTACGTAACTCGTGGGAACGGGAAACTGTTTCCAGAACAATTTTTCAACAGTAACGCCCATGGTTATACAATTTTATGATTTAAAAGTGTCTATACTACGTCGTTTCCCCAGCATATGCAGCATAAGAATGCAAAAAATCCCGGAGATTATGTTTCATTTGGAAGGTTAGAGTGCCTTTTTTAACAACAGCCAAATAAGCTAGTACTCTTGGCGTTGAAATTAATGTTTGCTGACCAGCTTTAACATTCGCATCAGTTTAATCATTTGCATAGCGCTAAATGCATATTTACTGGCAGATAAAATTCAGCCTCACGGTTCGCCAGGGACCATTTCGGTGTGCAATCGTTCAAGTCGTCGACATCCGCCCTACTGAGTCACGTATACTTTCCTCGGCTTCTTGCTTACAGGCAACAGTCGGGCGAGCATGCGCATCGCGTGAAGCCTAAGTAGCAGGCAGAAAGCGAAACGAAGAATAGCCGAAAATAGCTAGGAAGTGTCTGATACCCATAAAAAATTTTAGGTTAAAGAGCAGAAGACTGAATAGAAAGAGTAATTCAGATGAAAGCATTGTAAAATTAGTGTACAGAAGATCAAGACACAGGAAACCAATAACTGCGAATACCGTTACCGGAAACCGATGGAAGAAAGTGATATTGACTATTAAGACTCTTCAAGTCTGATTTATATGCTTACAATAAATCCACTTTCATATTTTGAGTTACGTCCATGTCGAGGCATCAGCCAAAAATTGTGTACGCATAAAAATCTTCGGTTTTGGAGCAGAGTGCAGACCGCATGTGGAGTGTAAACAACTCACTATGTTAGTACCACCGATGTTGTCGTGAACTTTCAACCACCGTATTGGATCAAAATGTGTTCTCCAGTTCGACGCTTGATAATTCTCTGTTATCTTATGCGAGGACGCTGAGAAAAAAGGATTAGGCTTCCGTCTGCAGTGCAGTTACGAGCTTTTAAAAAATTCACAGGAAACTAGCTGCTAGTTTATCCAATAGAATAAAAAATCATGTGCGCACCGAACTCCAGGCAAGGTCATTGTCTCGCCTGCTGTTGTACGCCCTAAAGTACATGCCTGGGTAAATTCAATTATCAGCTGTGCAGACAGTAAGGAACACAGTCGTCTGCCGGCGTTGGTCGACCCACAACTGGATGTCGAGTTCAACTGGCCATATTACGCTACCAGCGGTTTGCCGACAACTTGCTAGCTAGCCGAGTGCTCCCCTTGGACCGGAGGCCAAACAGTGAGCAAGGACACCCGATGCGCGACAGGATTTTGTCGGCCGCACTAAAGAGAAAACTGATGGGGCCCCCAACAGGGCCCACACATCACGCTTATTAGCATCAGCAGACTGGCGGGCCGAAACCCAGGCTTCAATGGCTACTCCTTAATGTGGCCTTTATGGCGCTCCCGCGCGTGCGGGAGCCTACCCAGTAAGGTGGTGTTGTTGTGGCGCATGTTGGAGTGAGTTGGCGTACACCGCCTGCGCCGTCCCCCATCTCCGGTCTTCTCGATTTTTATCTTGAAATCGGGTTTGGGGAAGGAAGTGGTCAGAGAGTGGGGTAGATTCTCCACGAGTCTACTTTCTCTATACTTCCGCGGGAGTCACCGCGTTGCTTCAGCCTGCTGAAGTTCGTGGTGGACATCGTGGGGAGCGACGGCCGACGTGTCGACAAGTCGGTTGACAAAGTTAGAGGACCAATCAGGATGCGGCAGCTATAATTAAGTACGGCCTATTGAGCGTAAAGTTTGAGCAGCCGATGTACAGGCAATTATTGGTCCAATAAAGTGGTTGTTTCTCCAAGTTTCTAGTAGGTTTCTGCTTTGGATAGTAATCGCTTACGCCGTTTGTCAGTTATGTTTGCAACTAGTCGCTGCTACCTGTCAGGTAATAAGTATTTACTCCAAAACAAGGAATAAAGCATTTGTACGTAAAATAACAAAAAAACAATAATAAATACAGTAACCTTGTGTCCTACAAAGGAAAATATACCATGAAAATAAAGTGATGCTGCGCTCAAAGATGCGACCTTAGAATTGAAAACGGGTCATGCATGTAGTTCTTAAGGAGGGACGGTTTTTAAGACACTAGATAGTTCATTAATCCTTGTTACCCCTGGGACGCAGAAGAGGGGTGGAGTTTCCAGGCATCTTTGCACACTCACCATAGTCTAGTGGTAATAATAATAATAATAATATGTTTATTATGCCAGTTTACAGGCTAAGTGTCGATGACCAGTAGTATGCGTGGGCGTTGTGACCGGAATGGCCAAACCCCAGATTGGCTCCTGCCATGCACATACTGGTCTTTGTACATACAAGCGCCATACTCGGGTCTTGCCGAGATGCGGATTGCCATAAGGGTGAAGTTATGAAGGGGTCAATTGCAGTCTGACCTTCAGTTTCAAGAAAGAGAGTGTGAACTGCAAAATTCCAAATCACGATTTTCAGCGCGTTTTGTGGTTTGACAGCGCGCCAGATTACCACAATTAAAACGTGCGTTAGATTAGAGTTGGGCTGATTTTACTCGGTCTTCTCTCTCAAATGTGGCCGTAACCTGTTCGAACCAAGTAAACTAGAGACAATGAGAGCAGGGGTGGTCCCTTTTTGTCCTCTGGTACACGCGCCACAACAACGCCGCCTTGCACTCCGCCTGTACCCTTCCTCATCTCCGGGCTTCTCAGCTATTATATCAGCATCGGATACAGGTGTGGGAGTGGTGCAAGGTAAGTTCTGTCCGCGCTCCAGCTTTTCATTCTCTTTCTTGTTTTCTTTTCTCTCTTTTTTCTTTTCCTTTTCTTATTCCATTGCACAATTTGCTCTACAATTCTCATCTCCGACTTGTTTTCTTTTTCAGCACTGCGCACATCCCACCTCAGGCAACCAATCAGCTGGCAGTGGCCTGTTGCTGACGGTGGGGGAGCGAGTGAGGTCGACCCTCAGTGCATTTCTTCCCTCACTATAAGCAAGCTGATGCGCTTGAAACTATCGCAGTGCGCTAAAAGCCGTGGCTTGGAGGGTTGCCAACAGACGGGGTTAACTTGGACACCGCAGTCAGCCCAGTGTGTATCTTGTTGTGTGAATGGGCTTACTGTGGGCTAAGAGTTAGACTCAATGGCTCCTTCTTAAGGTGGCCTTTATGGCGCTACCGCACACACAGGAGCCTACCTAGCGAGGCGTGCTGTTGGTACGCGTACTGAGTGTTGGTCGCTCCAGCCGCCTGCACCCTCTCCCAGCTCCGGTCTTCTCGGTTCTGTCTTGATATCGGGTAGAGGTGGGGGGTTGGTAAGAGAGTGGATCAGTTTCTCCCCAATTCTAATATCCCTATAATCTCGCAGGAGTCGCTGCGTTGCCCCAGCCTGCCGAAGCTCGTGGTAGACATCGTCGAGGTTGACAGTCGAACTGTCAATATCAAACCTACCCGCGCGATTGTTCAACTCGCTTTGATCTAGTAGTAGTTGTGGTAAATATTGGAGAGATGAAAGAGGAAGGACACTGATGAGAACTGGGAACTTTCACAAATTCCTTATCAACTCTCTAAAATACTCTCGGAAGTATAAAGCAGTCAAAAGGGACAAGCGAACGTGTGTGTTGGGGGGGGGGGGTGTTTGTGTTTGCATTCCGTTCACATCAGCTTTGGTCCTGTCAGGTACACGCCTACCCACATACGGAACGCAGGCCTGCGTTTTGGAACCCCCCTCCACAGCCTGTTGAAGTATCACGACATTCAGGGGAGGGGGGTGAGGTGGTTGTAAACACAGATGCTTTTATGCAAATGAGGGCATATGAATTTATTACGGCCTTCCTACTTGTGTCATCGCTTTCACCTAGTCATGTGAAAGAATCCATTTGAGGCGACAGGTGGCCCAGATCTGTGACAGTGGCGGCAGTTCAGATTTATGGTGCTGGCAGCACGGTGGCTTGTGGAGGGTGGAGGAAGGAGAACAGGGGGTGGGGGGGGGGTAGGGAGAAGGACGAGGCCGCGATTTGAGCGGCCCTCAGACAGCTCTCGTTCCATCCTCTCGGTTCCAATTCCTGCGCCTAGGGCGGGTAGGCGGACGGCGAACGGGGGGGGGGGGGGGCGGCAGCAGCAGCATCACAAAGAGGGCAGCCGATGTCCACATTAAGTCCGCAAGCAAGAAGCGTTTGGCTTGCCTGCGGCGTGGGCTGGTTCCAGTGCTCTCTCAAGGGTAAACAACAGTTTGTTCGCCCTGTGGATTACCACGTCCATCCTTGTTAAGTTGAGACCGGTGAGGATATGTGGAGGTTTCTTCCGACTGACTCTCCCGAGTTCAGTTCTCGCCTTGTGCCTCGAGAGTTGCATCTCAGGAAGGCATCGATGGGGCAGCTGTTTTGATGATGGAATTTAGATAGGATAAAACTTTTATAATGGCTCGTGTGGCGAAAAAAACGGTGGTCGGCCTAGAGACAGGCACAGAGCTACCGTTGTCTTATTCATAAATGCATTTACCCACAAATTAGACCACCGAGGCTACCTAAGGAGAAGGTCAGCCCAAGCAACGGTAGGTAAAAAGTACGCCAGTGAATTATCTTATTTACCTTATAATTACCAGGAATGGTTCAGCTCATACAAATTCGGTATACATTTTATGTTTTGTATCAACTGTATGTCTATTGACACTCGTTGATGAACGTTCACCGCCCCGCCTTGGCATTGGGCCTCATTTCTCGGTCCCTGACAGCAGCGTTAGCAACTAGTAGTATAGGCAGATAGTATTTCCGGCAAAGACATGGGAGACTGGAATGGCCATTTCTGGCTCATTAGCCCTCATCAGTCTGTCATGTCCAGCCCTAAGTGGTGCACCACTCGAGGCTGAACTCCTGACCTTTTTGATCGGAGTCTAACGAGTCTAATAAGTCAGAAATGGCAACTCCAGTCTATATCTATTTACGGTAAAAATAAACTTAAACATCCTCATACAAAAGAATGGGGTGTTTCTAAAAGATTAACATCAGCAGCTTATGCGACCTGTAGTTAGCGCCTCCTCGTGCATAGACCCTTTATTTCGGCAGAGTTCTGTCTTCAGAAATACATTCAACGTCTAGTCTGGAGTCAGTGTTTTTCAACCAATCAGAGGATTGACTTCTGTCAGCCAGTGCAAGCAATAAATGTATCTTTTTCCACGTCTTAGTGCCACTTCAAAAATGCCCTTGGCGGCTAAACCAAACAAACTAACGGATTCGGAGACGGTTGCTTTAGTGGGCCAGCAATGGCAAAGACAAACATTCGCGAGTGGACACAACACCGTCTGTGTAAACACACACACGCACACACGCAGCATATGGTTCACAGGCAAGGTCAGGCCAGTGGGTCAACAGCATCGTAAAACCCCGGGGTTTCGACAGTGCCTCGTCATCAAGCCATCTTTGCTAGAGGTGTATCGGAAATTCAGTTCGTGGGGAGGGAGGGGGGAGACAGGTCGATTTGATTAACTTCACAGCGCAAACCAGCCCCAGCCCCCGGGTGCGAGGGAACGTAAACAGGCGACTGCCTATCTCATCGAAAAACTACAATGTAGATGATATCACAAATTAAACAGAAAAATGCTTTGGATGCGCATGCAGCTGATGTTTCGGCTTATTCAAGGCCTTCTCTAGCCAGCAAAGTTACAGACCAACGATCGCAAACTGACAAGTACCAACTTGTTCATGCTTCCTACCAGCAGAGAAGGGAACTGGTTTGCTCTGCAAAGAAAACTTTGCCGGTGCGCACTCATTCCGGGGTTACGAATTTGGTCAATGGACTGCCATGAGGTGTGCTCTGGGCATAATAAGGTCACCAAAGCCGAAGACTTCCAAGAGGAAATGGTGAAAGTTCTGCTGAAATTCATGCTTTTCGAACAAGCTGGGAGCGAAAGGTCGACGGTGCACAAGGTATGACAGGAATGGACCTGAGAGGTTCTAGGGGTATCACATGTTCCCTGTGCCTAGTCAGGCAAGAAGTACCCATGGGAGCATGTTGTTTGTCAATCGAATGGTCACTTTTCAGCTATCATCAGGCTTACATCTCTGGTGAAAGGACTCTCCAAGTTATACCTCGCTGCGTGTTTGTCTAACGGTCCCCCGTTAAGTGTTCAGGGCTTGTTTAAATTGGAGCGACCAGACAGTGTGCAGAAACATCTACCCTTAAAAAATCAAACGACCCGTTCTCTGAAAACACTCAACTTACGTCGAACCATCCAGAGGGTTTTAATAAACAAGAATGTGATGGATGTGAAGTGGCGAGCAAGGCCAAACGGTTATTCAGGCGCCTTGGCACGCATCTAGGCCAACTATGCATACGCGTTGCAGCTCAGAGCTGGTGTTAGCCGAATTTCGGTAGCCGAGTGGCTTACACCTCTAAATCCAGCTTTACTTTAAAACATTGACCCCAAGCCGAGTAGGTTTCAGCATTTCATTCATACAAGTACATGTTAATCCTACCTTACATTTATAATGCTAAATGAGGACCTGACAAAAGTGCTCTCGTTAGACGATATAAACATAAGAGATGGAAGACAAAGGGACCCAAAATAACGCAACTAGGGTACAATAAGGACTGAATTTAAAGGTTTTGAACTGGACCGAAAATCTTGTAAATGAGAAAAAGATTTGATCGATCCTGTAAATGTATAAACTAGAATCGGGAGAAGCGGTGGACTGCGCTGAGGGCTGGTCCTGAGCCGTCTGGCAGTGTAGGACTCGAGGAGACACAAAAAGAACACGAAAACTGAAAGACGAGTATACAGAAATAACTGACAGACACCACGTCCCAAGTACGTTCATGGCGAGTTAACATTCAAGAACCAGTTTCATTTTACCTGTACCAACAGCAACATGAACAAGGCGCAATTAAATCATATTTCACTTACTTGACCTCCCCGACTGTCTCAGTATCACCGCATATGTTAAGCCCGCGCTGAGTAGTTGGGTCCCTCCGCGTCTATAATAACATGGGCAATAAAGTGCCGGCAAAAACAGGCATCGCTACCGGACACAATTTATGTTACGACCCGCGTTTGGTACTTGTAGTTAGCACGAACTCTGAGCCAGCCCGACCGCTGTCCCGAACGCCAGCACGAGAGAGAAAATAAGCTAATCGGCCAGGAGAAGAAGTGTATTCAAACAGAACAAGTCAAGCGAGTCACGCTTACAAAAAGCCTGCGGGTATTTATTCAGTACGCTCAATGAGCAGGCGTCAGCGGCAGGGGACCAATCAGCTATGACAAAAAATTGATAGCCATGGCACGCGCTCTCATGATAGCGGCGTGGATTTCCGCTCAAGAACGAGTAATCGTGGGAATGGGTGCATTCCCAACACTTTATAGCCTGATAGCACATAAATTCTTCTTCTAATTCTGTACTCAAAGGAAGGTTATCATTGCGTTTTAAAAACGTTTTCTGATTCCGGCATACTGTCGAGACTATTCTGCCGTTGTAGTTGCGTCTAGGTTTCTTACTCTACGAGCTGTGTGACTTTCGTGGAAGCAATACGATATATTCCCCATGTCTATAAGAAGATAACATATCGTGCTCATAAAATTATGCTGTTGAAATGGACTATAACGTATAATTCATGAGCGACAGTAATAAACGAACTGAAAGCTTGCGATTTGAACGGACATTTTACAATCTTACAATATTTCACAATAATAAGCTTTGTAAAACTAAACCATAGCCTTCCTTCGGATAAAAACTCGAAACTGCGATTGTTTACCAAATGAGTGCAAGAAAGGATATTGTTGCTGATGTTTTCTGCAAAATATATTTGAACTTGTATGGGGCGTCAAAAATCTGGAGGAACAGTGTACACTACTTAAGTAGTCACTTTGTCGAGTGAGGTTTTATAGGGGGTCGAAAACACATCCTTTCAGAGGTCAACATCTCGGTATGCCTGAAATATCTTAGAAGCTACTAAGATACTAAGTACTCCAATTCCACTTTACTAATCATTAATAATACAAAACGCATCTGAAGATTAAATGAGGTCAGTCACTGACAGCAGTTAGGGGCTTATAGATACTCTGTGCAGTCTGCTAAGCGCTTTTCGTGTACACGTTTAACCTTATTTGCTACGGCATAGTCCATTGGGGATGCATATTACTACCAGCACGAATCCTACTAATTCTGTTCGATAGGCTTTATGATAAAGACACGGGAGACTGAAATAGCCATTTCTAACCGAATTAACGTCGTCGGTCGGCATGCTGCGGATTGGAGGATCAAGCGTAGGGTTGGGTTATAACATACGAAAGACAAACTGTCCTTAAATCGTGCACATCGTTGTCTCTAAAACTTGGCTGCGTTTCACTAAGGCCAGACAAAATCTATTGTATTCCGACGTGGAATCAACATTGCCCGATGAGCGCCACTTCTATGCAACTGTTGCCGCTGTGTTGACTGTAAATCGACTGATTTGGTCGCCTAGTTTATTCGAGATCCTGTAAGCAGCAAATATATGAAGGTTGGTGCTAGCAGGGCAATGTTGTCAGTGCTCGAGGTTTTTTATTCAGCTTTTACATGAGAACTTGGAAACACTAGACGTGCATAGAGACCATCCGATGAACCAACCAATGCGCACTTAGACAGAAGATGCGACAAACTATCCCTGTCAAAGGCCGGACAGAAATTCTCATTGATCATGGACATTCGTTGCAAAAATTTGGGCATAAGGGAAACGAGAGTAAGCCTTGGAAAAATCAGCAGTTTTACTGTGTTAGGAGAATTTTCACCGATCAAGTTATGTGACACGATTTTCCCGTTGTGTCTCGGGCCCAGTCTAAAGTCCAGCGACCAGTAGTATTAGCCATCGCAAGTCAGCCGTACCTAATTTCAGGTTTTCGGATAATCTAGGATTCAAACCCGGACTCTTCGGTCATCGAGCGCTATTAGATTCAGTGCACTACCATCGACTCAAGGACCCGATTTAATGGCAGTAATCCCGGTAAGAATGACTTGTACGCTCCTCCCCCACGCACACTAAGAAGGATACAAGAATAGGAACAATCCCCCCAAGTAATAAAGGTAGCCTTGCGCATAATTCTAGGAAGGATAACTATTAACATGTCCTAAGGCTACTAATAGCCCTGACGTAGTCCTAAAACCTAACCCTACCTTTGATTCTAAACCTAACCCAAACACTAACCTTAAACTTAACCTCATCTCATCTTGAATTCAACGCAACGCCACATGTATTGCGAGTAGTTCCCGTTTTAATGTCCTGTTTAGGGGTGATATAAGTGAGCCCTAGCGTAATCCCTTTCTGTATATACTACTGGTAACCACTTAAGCGCCGGCGAGGAATTTAACTTGAATATCCCGTGACCCGATAGATGCACAGACTTCCCACGTACTTAATATTCCCGATCGGAAGCGACTGGACAACTTTTCTTTTCTTGTTCACTTACCTTTCTTAGTGTTTGAACACTGGTGTTGACGCAAGACTTCTAGAGATGGCCTCTTCCCGGGTGTCCTGATTTTAATTTTGTACCCTTGAGTGGTAATTAGGGTCAGACGATTCGATTTCAATACCCTTCCTATCGCGAGAACGCAGGAGACCATTGTCGTGACTAAATCAATATGATAAGAAAAACCAAGTCTGAATGCTAAACAGTGCACCAACTTTAGGCTTCACATTCAAACCCTAGACAGGGGTGCAGTCTGCTACCACACATTTGCATATTTTGGATTGAGTAAGTCCATGCACACACCCGGAATTTCGCATTTGATTAAACTTCGCGGTAAGAAACTTGGTGATTAGTAGACTGCGAAATTAGGCCATGAACTGAAGGAGCATTAATTGTTGATGAATTTGAAAAAATGCCGCATTAAAGAGAAGCCAATTTATCAAAATGTGTGTGATAAGAGGCCAACCTGGAAGGTTGTTCCTCGAGCTGGAACGGGTGCACCGGTGAGTGGCAGAACACTCCAAGAAAAGGGGGCTACCTTACGCTCCCTTTGCTTCATTTCCATTTTCGAGGGGGGCATAGCCCTTCGGGGTTGCTGGGCCAAAGTTAGTTGCCTGGTCTTGGCGACGTTGATGGGTGTGTCAGTTAGGAGCGCGGGTCTCAGGTTAACCCCCCGTTGCTGCCACTACCCCATGACCCCTTCCCGCTGGTTTACCATACGGCCGCAGCGCTCAACTCGCTGATCTTGTTGTCAA
The DNA here is from genome assembly GCA_036362985.1 of Ligula intestinalis. Lineage (NCBI taxonomy): Eukaryota > Metazoa > Platyhelminthes > Cestoda > Diphyllobothriidea > Diphyllobothriidae > Ligula > Ligula intestinalis. The sequence goes on from JAYGXS010000001.1 coordinate 65,560,176, forward strand.
GCTGAGCCCACAACTGGCCAAGCTACCGAAAGAATGACCAACTGTTTTTGCTTCCTCCTCTGTCGGAGCCCAAGTCAGCTCTGTCGCCTCCATCCCAGCGGGCTGAGCGCCAGAGCTAGCGGAGGTGCAAATGAATCCAGCCCTACATGAGGCCCAATTTGACCTTTCCTTATCAGACCCCGTTCATACATCTACTGTTTGTGCGGTAATGTACTTTGAATAGCTCGAGGTTTCTGTAACCTTTGACGAAAATGGCGTTTCTGGAATCGCGCTGGCTTTTTCCTCACCACATAGTATATGCGGCAGAGTTTCTGCTTTTGTCCGTCAAGTTGCTCATTTTCACTAAATAAACAGACTTACATTTGAATGATCTGGCGAATACCGATCGCTGGGCTGCACGCGTGTGTACTCAGTGGCCACACCGATGTGGTTAAACCTTTGTGTTTCAGCGTCAACGGGCGAAACAGCTGTCCCTCCACCTGTGCATTTCAGGTACTTTTAGCGGAACACTGATTATCCCAAACTGAAGCAGCCCGCGCGTTCTCTCTCGCTTTCTCTAAATGTCTCCACCAGAAGCTAGGTAGGCTTAAAATTTAAATAAATATGCCACATTACTAGGCAGTATATTACGAATTGGCATCCTAAATTTGGCACCTAACTAATCGGTCTCGATCCAACCCTCACGGTGACAATGTTGCTCCTTGAGGACGCTTGACGCCTTGCTAACGTTAGACTGCACTATAACTTCTCTACGCAAAGGCTTCCAATGCTGGATCGGACTTCTATGTCGTTTGATAATGTGGGTTGTGGAGCTGGCGTAGACGAAACATCACTTCCAAACCGCACTTTTGGCTCATAAGGTCAGTATACAGAACATTCATGGCACTCCAAGTGTACGCCCACCTCTGATGCAGAGCTGACAAACACAGAGCAAAAGAAAGAGAGAGATTACCAGGTTTGCATCAACAGTAAGATACAGAAAAGTGAGCAATCCCGAATCAGCATTCCCAGTGAGTAATGAGCACACGAAAACAACTGGACTGGATTACAAAAAAACACGTGTTTTACATTGTCCCAATGAGAACAATAACACATTTGCCAATCCAACATGTATCCCCCGCTGCTGCTCCTGTTTTCTGTTGAGGTCCCCGATGAGGAATCCACGACGGGTGTCGAAACGTCAGGTGAGTAAAAGTGTTGTCCTAGCGATCGAATCTTCTTCTTCTTCTGCTTTTTCTTCTTCTTCTCAATGACACATCTTACAAATACTGTTGGAAATTGCAGACAATGATCGATCATCGGCTTTTAGTCGGGCTACGTGGACGTAAGATCAGAACGCTTAGGCGCAATGGGAGTACCCATATCCTGACATGCAACCCAGACAGGTCAGTCAAATTCACTCCCATCTGATTTTGAGTACTCCAACTGGTTCAGGTGGTGAGTTCTTCAAGTAGGTTGCTTGATGCGCATAGAACTCACTTTAGAATCCCAAGCACCTCCGATCCAGACTTGGGATAGAACTGGTTTAAGACGGCAAATATCTTAAAAGTGACTATTCCAGTCTCGCATGCCGTTGTCGTTCACACTAACCTAGAAAGCAGCAATCGTACTCCTATCAGAAGTCAGGCTTCTCAGTCTCCGTCGTTGTACCGTTCGTGTCCTAGCAGGTCCAAGGTCACTAGCTTCACACAAAAGCCTTTATAACGCACAGGCCACCCAGCCCACATCCACGAAAGTTTTAATGCAATAAAGAGATGACCGCGCTTCAAGAAGACAGAGTTCTGTTCGTAAATAAGCATTTATCAGCTAGGAAATAATTTTTATAGAAAAAACATAGACTCGAGAAAAAAGATTTATGACGAGTCGTTTGTTTAAGGCCTTATATAACTGAATGTACAGAAGGAAAGTATAATACAATCAGTAAATAAGGGAAAACATTGACGATCACAACATACCAGTACTTTCTTGATTGTCGTTGGAAGTAGTGAGCACAGAAATCGAATTTCTCAGACTCTAAAACTATAAAATAAGGAGCGGACGTCCTTGTCAACTATCCAATGACAGGCAGACATAGGCATGATTAGACAGCCCGCAATACATTTGACTCTTCTTTCAATTCCGGTGAAATTATGTTTGGGATTAAGGTGAGTGTTAGAGTTAAGTCTGGGTTAAGGTTTAATGCTAGATCTATGTGAAGGGTTAACACTTGGCTTCGTATTAACTGTACGGTTTTAGGTTAAGGGTAGGGGTATGGTAAAAAATAAGGGTGGCGGTTAGCTTCATGTGAGGGTTATTGTCAGGGTTAAGACACGGGAATATATGCCTTCTCTGAAATATGCTGCAAAGCTACCTAGTTTAAGTGGGTAGGGCGTTCTTGTTTCGGTGGCCACACAACTCATCTTTACCTAATAGTATCCTACTGATGAGTACGTAAACGGCCTTCAGCATGAATAGACACTTTAGAAGCACACGACAGGGGCAAAGAAGCAAAAGAAGAGTACTTGTGAGTTTTTTCCAGTACTGCAAAAGACAACTGGTGCAGCTGAGGTCTTCTAGGGCGTTGTTATACCTCAATTCCTAAACGCCCTCAGCATCAGGGGCGACATCGTCGATGAGGCCTCGATGAGGGCGTGACGATTGCATGACTGGTCTCAAGCGTCCCGCGCGAAGTACCAGGCCGGCCTGCTAGCCATATGAATCATTTGTAGACTCTGCCGTCTAAGAGATCACGCTAAGGAATGATTCATGAGCAAGCAGGGCAAAATGACGAAGTTAACAACCACCAACACCCACCCCCAACCCTAAAAACAACTCACCCAAAGGACCCGACGCACATCAGTTGGCTAAATTAGGCAACTATGAGCCTACACTCTGTGCTCAATCATGTCCCACGCAGAAGAACGCGTGAAAATGCACTTTTCTTGAAGAAGGGTATTGGAAGGCGTCAGAGAGCGTAGAGAACGGTGAACGTTCACGTTCAGGCACATTATCTGCCACGGGAATATTCTTATTAGGCTAAAATGTAGCAAACGTGTCTATTTTTGAGTACCGGCTTGGCCTATAGGACACCTGAAATGCGCTAACTTAGCGATACAGTAGATTACCTATCTCACGAAAAGCCGAACGAAATTCTGAAAGGATTTTTCAATTCGAACGAACTGCTTAAGTAGGGTTGCAACATTTATTATAGTGCAGCCAACTCCAAAGATAGTTCAGTCACGTCATGATGCCAGCTTTTGAACGACCTCCTTTCTACCCACCTGCAAAACGCATACTCGGTAAAAAAAACTACTGAATCAGTATGAATTTTCACCCCTTATTTCCAACGCCCTTAAAAATTCAAATATATTTTATAGAAAGACAGTATTCTGTCTTGTACTTATTTGGTAGAAAATTGCATCTTCGTTTCATTTTACACTTAAAGTAAGGGTATCTTTCGGTTCAAAATGTTTTTAAAAAGAAGGTAGCTGAAGACAGTGAAATGCCTATTCATACGACATCGGTTTCGTCAATTTATTTATGTTGCTCACAAAGTATACAACATGATCCTCTTCCATTGCCAAATGTCATGAGAACCATGCAAACCTTCCTTCCTAGCATAGATGAAGGTGGAATTTCTCTTAGGCAGAATGTATACAGCATGCAGTTTGGGAACTTTGAAGACTATTTAAACGGTCGGTAGGATTCAGAATTAATAGTATCACAAGCCTAGATGTTCACCGTCCGACAACCCCCTCCCGTTCGAATCTCCAAACGAGAACACCACAGTAGCGACACAAGAATGGAAGCCTATTAACGTATTCAGTTCAGCATATTTAAGGCAAGCAAAGCGTGTGTAAGCATACACAAAATAAGCCTACAAGCTGACCAATCAGATAGTGTCCTCAAGCGGGTAGTGACTTGACTGGCTTTCTGACTCACCCGAATGGCGGCGTAGAGTTCTAATCGTGGCCGCAGCTTGCGCGTTATCACATGCACTGAATGTGGGCGAATCAAAAGCGTGACGTGGGGACGAGTCGCCAGGGCTGCATACGAACGAGTTGGTTAGGCTGGCTCCTTACAGGGGTAAACACGCTGTCTAATGGCATTTCGTTTAGCTCGCCAGTCAAAAGAATTAACCGGGCATGCACGCTGCAATCAGCCCAACTTTATAGAACCCCATATGTGAATTGAGTGCGAGCCTCGTCTATGCGTGCCTCACACGACCTGGTTCCCACTCAATGCAGCAGCATACACGAAGGAACATGCGTTCTACTGATAGAAGACGAGAATATTTGGTCTTACGACATCTCGTCCGCCCTATAAACGACGACGGAGAGGATAGCATGGTTTCCGCCGGAGAGAGGCATGATGTGTTACGAAAGTGGTATGTATTCGGGTGTAAACCAATATGTAAGTAGCCTAGAGACATGTGTGTGTGACTGAGTAGGTAGGTAGGTGGTACCAAACACGCTGGGTTGCGACATCTGCCAATTGACCGTGGCTGACAGATTGCAAACACGCGGTCGAAACACTACAAACGCAGATAAAAACTTCTCTCTTTATCACCCTAACTCTAACCCGTTTCCTTCCCGCAAGACAGCTCCTAGAGCTCACAGGACGACAGCTCAGGGAGCTCAGGTAAGTCCTATCATCTTCGGCGCTTGGAATGTTCGTTCCCTTTTAGAATACCCGAGGAGCATTCGACCGGAACGGAGAACAGCGCTCATCGCCCGGGAACTGGCGCGCTTCAATGTGAACATCACCGCACTCAGTGAAACCCACTTCTCCGGCGAAGGTTCTATAGAAGAGGTGGGTGCCGGCTACACCTTCTTCTATGTGGGCCGTTTGACGGCAGAGCGACGCGAGGCCGGCGTCGCCTTTGCCATCCGGAAGGACAGCGTGGGACGACTACGCTGTACGCCGCAGTGTGTCAACGAACGCCTGATGAGTCTCCGCCTGCCTCTCTGTGGTGGCAAATTCGCTACCATCATTAGTGTCTACACTACTCCGATGACCAGCTCAGACGAGACAAAGAACAAGTTCTATGAGGATCTGCATGCCCTCCTGGCCTCTGTGCCGAAGGCGGACAAGTTGATAGTCCTTGGTGACTTCAATGCCCGCGTCGGCACGGACCACACCGCTGGAGAGGAGTGCTCGGACCCCACGGCCTCTGAGGACTCAACTACAATGGCCTACTCCTCCTTCGCACCTGCGCGGTGCACCGTCTCATACTGACCAACACCTACTTCAGCCAGCCGCTGCAGCACAAGGCGACCTGGATGCACCCCAGATCTCGTCAGTGGCATCTTCTGGATTATGTCCTCGTGCGGCGGCGCGATCAGCAGGACGTGCTGGTGACAAAAGCAATGCCGGGTGCCGATGGTGATACCGATCATCGCCTCATTACCTCCAAGATGTGGATCCGTCTCCAACCACGCAGGAGACCTTAAGGTAAGCGACCCCCAGGTAAGTTATATGCTGATCTGTTAAACTTGCCTACCAACCATTTGCGTTTCAGCAACGAGTTGACTCGCCAGCTCGATAACCTCCAAATCGCAGAAGAGAAAACCTCCGTGGAGACTCGATGGTGTCAACTACGGGACGCTGTTCAATCCACTGCCAAACGCATCCTTGGGCCCGCGCCCCGCCCACACCAAGACTGGTTCGATGAAAACGATGCAGCCATCAGTACTCTCATCTCTGAGAAGAATCGCCTCCGCAACGAATATGTCGTTTGCCCTACCAACGCCACAAAAGCAGCCTACTACCAAAGTCGCCGTCTTGTACAGCAGTGGCTGTGGGATATGCAGGACGCTTGGATGGCTCGTAAGGGCGAGGAAACACAAGGCTATGTTGATCGCAATGAAGGGAAGAACTTCTTCGCTGCGCTCAAAGCAGTCTACGGCCCCGTAGTGAGAGGCACAGCCCCGCTTCTCAGCGCGGACGGTACCACCCTCATCACTGAGAAGACCCAACTTCTGAGCCGCTGGGCCGAGCACTTCCAAAGTGTACTCAACCGGCCCTCTACCACCTCTGAGGCTGCCATTGAGCGGTTGCCCCAAGTCGAAATTAATTCTGATCTCGACCTCCCACCCACCCCTGAGGAGACCGTCAAGGCTGTGCAGCAACTGTCCAGCGGGAAGGCACCCGAGTCCGACGGGATCCCGGCGGAGATTTATAAATATGGTGGTCACCAACTCATAACTCACCTCACCACCCTGTTCCAAGAGATGTGGCGACAGGGCCAAGTTCCCCAGGATTTCAAGGACGCCACCATCGTCCACCTCTACAAGCGTACGGGGAATCGCCAGGTGTGTGACAACCACCGCGGAATCTCACTGCTGAATATTGCCGGAAAAATCTTCGAACGCATTCTCCTCAATCGTCTGAATAGCCACCTGGAACAAGGGCTTCTGCCTGAAAGTCAGTGTGGTTTTCGACGTCACCGCGGCACCACTGACATGCTATTTGCCGCGCGTCAGCTGCAGGAGAAATGTCAAGAGATGCGGACCCACCTCTACACTACGTTCGTAGATCTGACGAAAGCCTTCTACACTGTGAACCGTCCCGGACTTTGGAAGGTTATGCAGAAGTTTGGCTGTCCGGAACATTTCACCCACATGGTTCGACAACTTCATGATGGGATGATGGCGCGCGTCACGGACTACGGAACGCTGTCTGAAGCCTTCGCAGTGACCAATGGAGTGAAGCAGGGCTGTGTCCTCGCACCCACCCTCTTCAGTCTCATGTTCTCTGCCATGCTGATGGACGCCTACCGTGACGAGCGTCCCGGAATCCCCCTCAACTACAGAACGGACGGAAACCTCCTCAACATTCGTCGGATGCAGGCCCCCACGCGCGTCTTCACAACCACAGTTCATGATCTGCTGTTTGCGGACGACTGCGCTCTCAACACCACCACCGAAGCAGACATGCAAAGGAGCATGGACCTCTTTGCAGCAGGTTGCGCCAACTTTGGCCTCACCATCAACACGGACAAGACGGTGGTTATGCATCAACCGCCGCCAGGTGCTGACCTCAACCCCGCACGCATCAACGTCAACGGAGCCGTACTGCAGAACGTGGACAACTTCACTTACCTCGGCAGTACGCTTTCCCGCAACACTAAAATAGACGCCGAGATTGCCTGCAGAATCTCCAAAGCTAGCCAAGCCTTCGGTCGGCTCCAAGCCTCCGTATTGAATCGTCATGGTCTTCAACTGTCAACGAAATTGAATATGTACAAGGCTGTTGTGCTGTCAACACTCTTGTACGGAGCGGAGACTTGGACTGTCTATGCTAGCAAAGCGCGGAAACTGAACCATTTTCACATCAGCTGCCTACGCCGCATATTGAAGGTGAAGTGGCAGGAGAGGATTCTGGACACGGAAATCCTGGAGAGAACGGGAGTTATCAGCATTCAGGCCATGCTCAGGCAGATACAACTGCGCTGGAATCGGTCACATGGTACGTATGAACGATGAACGGCTACCCAAGCGACTGTTCTATGGCGATGCCGCCGTCGGCACTCGTCGCAAAGGAGGATACCCTGAAGAACTCCCCGAAACGTCTCCAAATCAACATGACAAACTGATAGGAGCTGGCAAAGGACTGATCTGTGTAGCGAACAGCAATAAAAACGGGCACCGCAATCTACGAAGCCGGTAGGATCGCCGCCGCCAAGGCAAAACGGACGGCACACAAGTCTCACAACACACGAACGCACGCTGCCACCACCCAACTCCTCCCAACGTGTCCGCGCTGTCAACGCACCTTCCGTGCACGCATTGGCTTGGTCGGTCACTTCCGGAAGCCATGCAACCCTCCTCCAACAGCATCCACGTCTACTGCACTTAACACTTCACCAGACCCAACTCCACCCTCCACCTCGACGGCAATAATCGACGCGACAGATGCCTCGTTGCCCTCTTCCACCGACTCCAACCCACCCGCACCTTCCTCCACATCACCACCCGCCACAACTCGCATCCCCACACCTGAACCCCCCACCAGCTCTGTGGGCCTGATATGCCCTCACTGCAATCACACATTCACCTCACGCATCGGCCTAGTCGGTCACTTGCGAATCCATCGCACAGAGACTGGTGAACTAGTGCCTGGAGCACCAACACACAGACGGGACCGCCACCTTCACTGCCCCCGATTATTCGCTCATCGCATAGGCCTACTAGGTCACATGCACATTCACGACAGCGGCATTGATCGTGATGTCGACACATCCGGCATTTCAAACACCCACACCATCAGCCCTAACCCCACTCACTAGTCGCTTCACTTCATGATTGCAGGGTCCAGTTTGCCTGGACACCCAGGTAAGTTGCCCTCAGATAAGTCGAACTTGCCTCTTAATTTGCCTTACTGTCGTTATGTACGATGTCTTTTGCATCACTGCTACTTTTACTTGCTAGTACTACCATTAATCACGGTTTCTTATACCAGCCTCACTAGCATTAGAATCCTTTAACGTCACTAGCAGCTTAGTCCCAGCTCCGCTCAGGTTTATTCGTCCTTACTCGCAGTCTTCTCTAGGACCTGCAGTGCATTCATTTGCATCTTCAGCCCTGCCTCGTTCATATCATTGCACTCGCATCACGCCTATCACAGCCACCACTGTGGTGCATTAATTTGGCAGCAATCACCCTCCCCCCAATTCGCGCCCCTAATGTCGCTATCTTGCTGATCTACGCCTAAAAAGCCGGCATGGCCCTGGGTGCGCGGAGGGCAGGGGGTTTGATCGTTGCTCTCACCAGTCAGGCTTACTTTACTAACATAATTCTTAGGGGGAGAACTGATCGATTTCCATGCTGCGCTCGTTGTGAGATTGTCCGGGTAATAGTACATGCCAATCGCTGTTCTCACGCCAACTTAACTCGAGGGTGCAACTTTTGCTGCCTGGGTCAAGGGGGGGGGGGTACGTGGTGGCTGCGCACGGCCTTCGGCCCACAGTAATCCGAAGACCGGCAGAGCCAGCTGGCAGCAACCGGCTAATCACTGCAGGGGTTTCGACTAACTAACCTGCCTTTTCGTGCTGTATCGTGAACTGCCAATAACAAGTATGGGGTATAGCCTTACCCTCACTGATAGTCCCTACCAAACCTAACCTGCACCAGCTCTCTAGCAACATTAGCCTTGCGAAATATGATCCCCTTTCCTATGCAGCACTGCTAGTCCTTCTGTTAATAGCAAAACAAACACTATTAGCCAACACCACTGTCGTTGCAGTCGCATCGGTCACTCTGCGACAATCCTCCGATGAAAGGTAAGCTGCGCTCTTCTTCCTGTCCTACCTGTTCTACTTGTTTCTGTTCTCTCTCTTCTCCTTTGTTCGTTTCGCTCTGCCCTATTTTCTCACTTTTTCAATCTTCCCTCGCCTTCTTTCTCACCTCTCATCTGCCTATCGTTGTTATCTTCTCGATTTTTTCTCTTTTCTTGCACTTCTCTCTTTCCCTTCTCCTTTTCCCTTTTCTCTCCTTTCTTCGTCTGCCCATCCACATTGCGAAGTTCACCAGCTGTCTCTCTCTTTCCTCTTTCAACCCCGCTCACGGACGCCAACCGACGACGGAGCATGGGTAGTGCCTTTCAGTCGTCGACTGACTGGTTACCCCTCTCAGGAGGGTGTTGGCCCAGGCTTCATGCAGGGCTGCTCTCACCCTTCTGAGATCCAATGGTCTGTATGCACATGCAATGCCAGTCTTCAGCCAACCACGGTCCCTGCGGCCTGGAAGGCGCTGGCGCTTTCTCTCACTTCTGATTCCCTGTTGGTGACTGCGCTCGCGCTCCCACTGGGTTTCAGGCCCCACTGCGGGTGCACGAAAAGCTAGGCGGTCACTATACGGTGGGGGAGAGAGTGAGGTCGACCTCGGCACGTTTCTCTCCTCACTATAATAAATCTGAATGCGTCTGAATCTATCACGGAGCGCTAAAGGCCGTGGCTTGGAGGGTCTGCCAACCGACGGGAAAACTCGCCCCCCCTACGCTGCTGCTCCTCCTGTACGCGAGTGTTTGTGTGAGCGTACGGGAGGAGAGGGAGGACTGAGAGTCAGGCTGCAATGGCTCCCTCTTAATGTGGCCTTTATGGCACTCCCGCGCAACCGGGAGCATACCTAGCGAGATGGCTGTGTCAAGTGTGTGCGTGCTGAGTGTTAATCGCGCCAGCCATCTACACCCTCCCTCATGGGAACCAAAACAGACGCGTCTTCGACCGCGTTCCCACCCGCCCTCAGGGCGGCCAAGGTCTGCTACACCAAACCTCCCTATGGTGGATCCATCTCTTCTCCTCTCAATCTGTTTTTTTTTTATGACAGAGCAGCCCCTCCTGACTATGCTGCTCCGACTCGTCCTCCTCGCCGCCGGGATTGAGGCCCACCCGGCGGGGTTCCGGATCCAACAAAGGCTACTTGCCTGCCTGCCCACCCTCTCTCATTCCCAGTCTTATTGACTTTGTCTTTACACCGGATACGGAGGTGGGAGTGGCGAGCGAGTGGGTAGATACTGCGCGAGTCTGCCTAAACTCCTGCTTTCTCTCGTGCCAGTTCTCTGCGTTTCTCCCGCTTGCTGTCGCCTTTGTGTTGCTTGCTCAGCTCACCTTAGTGTCTGTAGCGGCTTGCTTCAGCGTTTGCCGTGGCTTATTGGAGCGCGTGGTGCCCATCGTCGAAATCGATGAGGGAGTTGTCAGGTAGAGCAAGACGCGATGTTTGGGTTTGAACTGTGTTTTTTTAATCGACCATAGCATTGAGGCACATGTGGCTTGGTGTTACGCAGGTGGAATGTATGCGCGTGTGTCCCGTGGATGTGTTTTAGCAGGTGGGGCGACTTGTGGTGACAAAGCCGTGTTTTTCTGAGGGTTACCATGGCAACACAAATAAACAAAAGACCCATGCGATGTGTGAACGCCCTGGGGCACGTTGGGCAGCTGGGGGGCGTATGTCAGCGTAACAAGCAATGACGCAACGGTCTCAGTGCGATATATTTAGAATCGATGAGCAGACCTGTGAGGAAGAGCGGTCTCGGTGGGATCAGGATGGAATTGAATCCTAACTACTGATGGCAGGAGCAATAATGGTAAGGCTTTTCTGGACTGTAGGTATATCCTCATTGGCGACACTGACGGTGGCTTATTTCATAAAACGAGAGGCGGATTGATCGTGTCGAAAATGCTGGCGTCATTACTCCCTATCGATTGAATTTAGCGTACTTCTATTGCATCTCGGCAGCAGCTATTCGGATGGCTTCGAAGATAGCTGCTGCAATCTGCACTGTTGTGCGTAATGCCTGTCGACCGTGGATGAGGGTCCCCCAGGTCACCGAATCGATCTGCAGGCGTTTAGGGAGATTTTCAAGGGTTCCTTGTCGGTGACCATCGGCATTTACGTCGTTGTTGTTTATATTCACGATATGCCCGATCCATCACAGGCATGTCTGCCAGAGAACACAGTGGCTACTAAGGACGTCGGCCCTTTACTGTGTTTCAAGATCTAGGATTCATTCCTGCATCTCCAGAAGCAGCTAGCGGATGCTTGGCATTAATACAGAAGCAACATCCGTTTTTTCGAAGGTGGCACCTTGTCATTATAAAACTTTGGTAAATCATAGCACATGGGAATTATTTCAAAGGAGAGCAGAACTTGCAGAGCCATTAATTCTGATTAACATTTTCGCGATGCCCTAGTTTTATCAGCCGTTTTAATGCATAGGTGACGTTAGACAGAATTACGAAGAAGCAAGTCGTATAAAGAAACGTCCCATACACCGGAAAGGGGACGATTTACAGTTGAACTGATAAACTGAACTCAGCGTAGACGAAAAATTAATGAGGGTTCTCCTAAACTCAACTCAGGATAGGTTAAGTGCTATGCAGACTACAAAGGTAATTCGGCTCCCAAAACTCGTCGTTTACTTTTTAATGAACAAGCATGCCACTGTTAGATAACTTTAACCGGACACTGCCTGAAACATTAAAATAACGAAACAAGAGTCGGGAACAGATGTCCCTATTCCTAGGTAATTCTTAGGGAGGTCAGGGTTAATGTTAAGGTTCAGTTTAGGATTGGTGTTAGGCTATGATACGGTAACACTTGTCCTTCCTAGACTTTTTTTGCAAATCGACGCGCATTTCATGGATTTCCAACTCTTGTGTGTTACTGGTAGTCAGCTTAGCCTCAAGAATAAAACGATCGGCTCGTCTAAAACTGAAAGACACATATCTCCCCTGCCTCTCCTCTTGTTAAGATAATGAGGCTAGAACTACCACGTGATAAAAAAGAACACTTGAAATAATTATGGCTATCGAGCGCGGTAACAGCCCCGGTAACGCCATACAGACAGTTGTATGCGTGCGCATGTACGTTTGTTTACGTGTATTGGGACGGCCATATCACATGACACGCGGCAAGTTTATTATTAGTAACCTACGATGCTTTCAGGACAGGAAATGGTATTTTGAATCGGAACCACCTCCAAGACATGTTGAAATGAGGCTAAGAATTTGCCAGAATAGCATCAGTGCCCAATGCCCCCTTCAAGAGTTTTGCCTTCGCTTGAGGCCGGCACAATACAGGTTTGCCATCTAGTAATTCTACCGATTCGCACTTAAATTACAAGACAGACTCCGAGCGTTACAATCCGGGCGGATACTAGCATCGTGTCGAAAGCTAGGCTGCAATGACTCCCACGGGTTATTAATATTTGAGTGTTTGGAGTCTGGTTTTGATGAACGCACGCACCAGAAACGGGCAGCAAGGGAGAGAGCAGGGGGATAAAGTCCTGCCTGGATATCTATGTCTATCATCAACTATGCTTGAAAAACTACCCCGCGTTTGCGTGACCGAACCATCAGCCGTCCTTGGGTCCTAGTGGGTGAAGATAAACTTTCCGGCAGGCCGTTTTTTCTTCTTGTGTGGACCCAGCCATTAGTCACCCATACGGGTAGCGGATAAACGCCATAATTGAGTCGGAATTTTCGCCCACAAGCTCCATCTTACCGTTCAATAAGTCCCTACTACTACTACTTCTACTACTACGACCATTAAAGCTACTAATAGTAAGGAAACCACTACTTATCCTACTTCAGGCATAAAGGTTTCACGACAGTTCCACCGCCATGAACAACGAGGTGAAACAATGCACGATACGGTGGGTAGACAGTTGACGTACGCATGAATTTGTTCATAGTTGAGGAGGCCCAGCCTACTCCTCTTCTCATAAAAATCGCGAGCCAACAGTACAACACGGTTGTGGGACAACTGTTCAAAAAAGTCACGAGAAACAAACAGGAAATTCAGCTGTGTTTCTTGAATCTGAAAGAAAGTTTGAAAGATTTGAACAAAATACAGGCGGTATTTACTAGCATCGAAAGTGTATTCAATCGTCTTTAAATGTGTAAGTATAAACTACCAAGTCATTGCACGTTTACAGTCAAAGCCGCTGAACACTCACTACTACGCCATCGAAACTCAGAATTTCGTGAGCGTGGCAATTTTCACAATATGTTTTGTGAGCTAATATGGATTTTCGGATGAATCTCAAACACGTGTTAGTCGAGGGATGCAATTTAAGTAGAAATATGATAATTGGAGTGCACGTACTTTTAAGCAAACACATCAAGTCTTTAAAGTACAAACATTTTCATGCCATGATGTTTGGTTTTTGTGAAAAAATAAACGAACAGCTACACCCACTTTAAGCTGTTCCCCAAAATACAGCTATTAAAACTGCCAACCCAAGTACTTGACAACCTTATAAGATGCACCTTTGGGGAACAGCTTTATTCTGACTTTAAATAAAGTCCTCATGCTCGCGATCCTATATTACGGGCACCATGAATGAGCTCGTCTCAGGAAAGGGACGAGATTAACTACTGTCCTGGGAGATGGTGTAGTGTTGGACAGTGTACAAACATGTTCTTAGTGCTGTCCACATAGACAGCATCTGTCTCAGCTTCTCTTTACCCGCACTAATTTGCAGCAGTACGGTTATGTTCAGTGTTACCTAGGGGGGTAAGGTTAAGATTAGGGTCACGATTGAGATCTAGTGTTAGTGATAGGACACGGAAGTATTTATCCCCCGTCCCTGTCATCATGCGCAGAACCACCTTTATCAATAAAAAGGGCGGTTCAAATAAAGTTGCCCGACAAAGTTAGATAGCTATAGTTAAATAACCACTATGCATTTTAATAGGCGTAGCTATGCTTATTACAGCAACCTCCAACACGGAAATCTTTAGCTTCACAGTGGATAGGGTCTTCCCTACTAACTGAAGCCACTGCGATAGACGCGTGAAAGGCCTAAAGAGCGAAACTGTTTGTGAAAGTGCCATTGGAGTGAGTTTAGTGGCCAGACGTTGAGGTGGGAAAACACGCAAAAATGGATCACCTGTATAATTTTCGGTTATATAACACCCTACAGAGTTCTTAAACACCACAGCAAACACACATATAGTAACGTAGAAGGGAAACGAGGCAACAGTAGCTTATGTAGGCCCACTCATATACCCCTAGTCCCAGAATTTCTTCCTGCAAAAAACGGTGGTTATAGAGTTTTTTGGGGGGTGGGGAAATAGGATGGGCAGAGAAGGAAATGTTTCGAAGTGTAAAGTGAAAAAATGCAGTCAAAGTTGCTTCCCGCGGCCGCTGGGAGCAAGTGGTTCCGCATGTAAAGTTAAGGTGTGCGCAGCGCTTTGCGCCGCGGACTAAACTAATCTTACTCCAGAACGGTAAGTTGGACCTCAGGTAAGTTGAAGTAGACGACCTCCTAACCACCATTTCAATTTTTCGGGAATTCAAGAAACCTACAATTTGATAATCCGGTTATTTCGCAATAAGTTAAACGATAATATAGATTAGGAGAATCTGCAGATATAAATCAACGACACTTCTAAATTAAGTAAAATAAAAATTCATTCAGCATTTATTAAAGTATATTCCACTGCGTGTCCTAATTCCCCACCCATAAAACCTTATAACCACCGTTTTGCTAGGAAAAAATGCAGGGAATAGGGATTAATGAGTGGGCCTACATAAGCTGTCGTTACCGGAAACGAATTAATAACGCAAACGATCTGCTAAAGTAAAGAAACGGATGAATAGTAAAAAGGGAAAGATACGAATCTAGGATATTAACAGGGTCCTGTACAGGTGATCAAATTGCAGTGAGAGGTGGTCACAAAGTATCAGTTAGGTACCGGCGGGGAGTGCAGTACTGCCGACAACTGCGAGTGAGGGCTGAGGTGGTGTTGACGATAACGAGCATGCGAGGGGGGAAATGGGCGGTAGGGTGGGAAAGAACAACGGTCAGCTACGCCGATAAACCATCACAGCGGGATCCGCGCGAAAAATGACCTTGACACATTCAAACAACTCCGGTTGGATTTGTGGTTTGTCACAGAAAACACAGCACAACCCGTGGGTGCGCAGTTGTAACTGGTCGGTCGCAGATCAGTCAGCGGCAGAGACGCTGAACGCTTGCTATGAACTTCGGTTGAAAGCTCGGTTCAGCCGGGGGGCGGCAAGACGTCTGGGGTCGGTGGGCGTTGGCCATAAAAAGAAAGCAGTACGAACGAAGCTACACAGAGGAAAGGCAATAAATTATTGGTGGAGGCGTGAGTTAACAGTCTTTTTTGCCGTTGTTACGACCTACCACGCACACACGCATAACCCAGTAGGAGAATATTGCAAGTCGCCAAGACGCTACAAATCAAAGAAGAGACGCCGAGCCACACCTCCCCTCCCCTCCCCACCTCGCCGCGGACAGACCGGGGTGCGGCACAGCTGGTTGCAAGGTGCCGCCGAGTTCACAGAGTTGGAAGGAAAAAAGGGGAGGTGAGGGAAACATAAGGCTGGCCACACCGAGCCTGCCTTGGGGGAGAAGCAGTCAAAACACCCGCCGGTCGAGTTAAGTTTAAATAAATTCGCCGGTGGTCCGGATGTGTAATCCCTCACAAGACTACCGCTCACATAGACCAAAATTTCAGAGTGAAACTCGAAAAGGGTTTGGAGGTCTTGGGGGACTAGAAGTACACAAAGTGAGCTGGTAGAATTGAAATACCAAACAAAAGTCATTGAAAACCTTTGCCTGGATAAAGCATGTGATCGCTAGAATTTCGATGTGCCCCGTCCCTAAACTATAGCGTAAGCTCACCCCCTGAGAGAACAATGGGGGTAACTCTGTATATCGTGATGACGTCACAAAAATGGACCCAGACAGTGAAATCTAAACCTTTAATGTACACCGCGCTCGACTTAGACGAGCATGCGGAGAATACAAATGCGCTTACAATGGCCGACTTAAAAGCGTGCGCGCGCGACCAAAGCAAACAGTACGTTTGTAATGACAGGAACCTTTTTGTTTTATTCTGCCGCGGCATTAACTTAGTTCTGTTATGCTTAGTAATCTGCAATACCTAGACCTTCTAGCGCTGTACCAACCGACTGCGTACCAAAACATCGAGAGAATGATCAACTCGTAGTATTTAATTGCCTATTTTTGGCAGGAAAATCTGCTACAAAAAAAAAACTAAAGTCGCGCATACTGGCGCAAAGGAAATCAACCGCTACTGCACGAATGCAAGCACGGGTGGGCATGTGTTTAGGTGCACACATTTCTAGCGACGTGCTGGGTTTGAAAAGATAAAAATTCCGATCTATCCATGGCAGGCAGACATAAATCGTTTGCGTCGCAAGGCCTTCAATCGAAATATCAAACTGAAATCAACCGCAGTTCACCCACCCGCCAAATTTCTGTCATGCGTTGTGATGTTTTCACAGGAACCACATCTAATTAAAGTGGTATGCGCTGCTATATCCTTATGGTAGAGGACACAGAGGAAACGCCACCCCATAGGGACAACGAATATTCTGGATCGCAACTTGCAGTTAGTGGTCTTATGGCTCAGGCAGTAGAATATTTTACTAGAATCAGATATCTGTCCCCTCCCCCCAACCTATGACGCATAGTCGCCTGCAGTCCGGAAATGGTGGGAACGGCAACATCGCAAGCAGTGGGGTGCAAATCAATACTGTACACCACACTCGCTATTAACGGATATGCGGCGAATGAAAATTCGTTCGTAAGTTACGGACGAAATAATAGTTATTCAGCCAGTGATAGAAACCTATCAGAAGAAGAAGATGCGATCGTTGGAAAAATACGTTTATCGGGCTGACATTTCAGATTCTCGTTCGAACCCATCATCAGAGACAGTCACAAATAAGAACCATTGAGACACAAGGTGCGCAGTATTTATGGTCCGTAGTGGCTATGCAACCAAATGTGTACTACTACTACTACTACTACTACTAGCGATCCCATCCTGTACGCTTCTATCAGCAGCTGGCCACTCTAGTGTTGAATTCCGTAGAGGCACTAACGTTGTTCTGATATGTTTATTTATATTGCTTATCTAGGCCATCTGGCGCATAGCAAGAAGGCAAACTGCGGTGCACCGTACAAAAACATTCTGCTACTGCTCTTTGACTATGTCTCTGATGACGAATCCGTGACGGATCTCAAAAAGTCAGGCGAATAATAGTATTGTCCCAGCCACCGAGTCGTCTTCTTGTCAATTGAGGTGATCATTCCATTGCCGTATTATATTGACTACTGTCAGTAGAAAAAAAATTGCTACCAAAAAGCTGCATTGCTTAGGCGGGCGAAAAATGAACCAAAAACGAACCCACGGGCCGGTGTATTCAGGTGCAGGCACTACAAACAAAATTTCTAGGTACTTCATAGGAATAAAGTTTATTAGAGGACACACCTAGCTTATCCCGACTAGATGACCCGCCAGGAGGTAAATATATCCGGCAACGATAGGCTATATAAGCCCCTGTAACCACAACCAACCCCAGGATCTTATAAAACGGGAATGGGAGTAATAGGGATTTTAAGAGATGGACCTCACTGCGGACAAGCAGCGAAATGCGTGTAAAAAACATTAAAAACGGAGAAAATTTCCGCCAAATATAGTCCTCCAGGCCTATCAGTAGCAACGAAATTGAGAGTGATATTTAAAAAGACAAACAAAAGCAAGCCTCAATCAATAAAAGGAATTTGAATCACAAAAATCCACCATGAAAACTTTGTTGATGCCGTAAATCCTCGATTCGACGATGCCCACCACGTGATTCACAGTAGGCTGGAAACTAGCACGGTGACTTGCGTGTGAAGTAGACTACAGTAAGAAGGCCTACGTTGCATCTAACACCTGGGCTCGGTGTCATGCCCAAGTCAAGAAAACCAGAGGCTGGAGAGGGCGTAGGCGCGACCGAAGCCGCTCCTAAGTGTGCCGCCACACCTAGCCCGCATCCCACGTAGTGGGAATTTCATAATGTTACCATTAAGGAGCTATGGAAGTCCGTCAGCCAGCCACTCTACACAACCACACACTGGGCTGGCCGCGTGGTCCCAGTTATCTGAAGTAGTTATATGAATGCAGATGTAAACACGCAGAGGGTTACTCCCCTTAGCTATGAAATAGTAAACCAAAACACACAGTGTACTTTAAACCTAAGGGGTTAAATAACCTATCATTAACCTTGATCCTTTGTGCAGATTTCCAAAGTTCAATTCGTTAAGTAGGGAACAACTTCAGCTTGACGCCGAATACCTATATTAAGCCTGTCTGATTTAGATGACAACTCCCTCCCCCAATGAGGGCAAAGAACTAAACTGACAAAAGCCTTCACCTTCGCTTAGATCATTGATCACCGAGACCACTTCAAACAGGACATGCTGCGAAAGACGCAGACACACTGGGTTGCTGGGATCCGAAGACGTTGCAGCGTGCATCGGCCATCCTCTAACACATAAAAAATAATTGCGGGCTGTTGATGTCAGCCATGTGAAAAGGTACGAATAGACCACGAGGGGTGGCGCCTGTAAGACCCCGTTGTTTATATGTGCGTCATTTCTCACAGATGTTTTGAAGCAATTTAAAAAAAAGTGGTTTGCATCACTTCACGGTCATGGCCACATGTCAGCACATAAACAGCATATCCGTCTGGGGCCTTTCGGTCAGCAAAACCGCAGTTTTATTTTTAATGGTCGAACAATGTCGTTTAACTGTATACAGTACCAGCCATACATCTTTAATCATCTTAATAGTACATGGCTTTCAAAACTCCTACCCCTTCAAAATGCAGCTTCCGTTTTCAACAGTTTGCTTCCGAAAGACTGGTTATGGGAAAAACTTGCGACGACGGGGCAAACAGGAGAAGCAAGTCATTTTAAAATAGAAAATCGGGGAGTAACTGCACGCGTTATTTCGCCCTCAGGCATCCACCCACGAAGCCAGGAATATTATTCTTGGTTCACA
This sequence comes from Ligula intestinalis, assembly GCA_036362985.1. Taxonomy (NCBI): domain Eukaryota; kingdom Metazoa; phylum Platyhelminthes; class Cestoda; order Diphyllobothriidea; family Diphyllobothriidae; genus Ligula; species Ligula intestinalis. Next base: position 65,579,488 of record JAYGXS010000001.1, read on the forward strand.
ACTTCTACGAGGTCCCACCATCAATACTCACGTAACAGACCACGAGTGCCATCAAGCGCGCACACGGGCTACAATCACCAGATGGTCCCCTACAAGGGTCGCCCAGTTTAACTGGAAAATCGTGCTCAGTTGTATAAGTCCCTTAGGAAGCTTGCTTTTGAAGTCTCTTTTGAGCACAGTTACTACCTAGCTGTAGGGTATCTAGCAAGTGTGTCTTAGATTAAGACCCTAAGAGTAAGTAACACTAATGGAGCAAAGAGAAACAGTGGTGTTAAGTCTCGGTTTATTTTCTGTGACCAGACAGCCATAGTTCCTCATCAACTAGATGAAATAAGTATGCATTCACGATAGTGCTTATATTTTTGGTCAATTGTTTATATAACTAGTGTTTAAGCAAACAAAAATATTCTTCAAAATTGTGCTTTTTTACGTAAAGCCTGGTAGCGGTACGGTTCGTTTTCTCACCGCACTGACCGCATAGTTCACATCACTGCAGACGTATGCAAGTTCGGCGCGACCACTATTGTGACGCCCCATTCACACCCCGGTGTCCAGGATGGAATTCAGCAGCATTCGTTTATTCAACGGAAGTAAGAAAAAGCTATGGCGCATCATTTGGCCGGTCTGGTAAGGCAGGTGCCTTGGTCTCGAGGACTCATTCTCCTAGTAAGTAAATGAGACATTTCCATGTGAAGAAAAGCCTTGATACGGTTAGCCTTCAGACGAGCACAAAATAAGAGTCCCAGTCAGTTTTAAATTATTAAGGTTCAGCTTGGCGGAAACGTAAAATGCCGCACATTTGGAAATACTTCTGTTGTTAGGCGGCTCAGGCCCACAGTGGCACCAGAATTAAGATGAAGGTGCAATCTTAAGGGTGAGCAACAGTCAACGAAGATAAAAACATTAAAATATTTTCTAGTAAGTTAGTCGTAGGACGGGGTCGGGCAAACTTAAGAGTGACAGCCGGGACTGCAGGCATTCAGATATCGTGATATGCACAAGTGACTTAGATACGCGGACACGAGAGCGCTACCAAGCAATTTAATCAACCTACCACACTAGGTATAGCCGAAGGTTACAACCACGCGAAGAGATTGCAATGTGTTATTATTTAAAATGAGAGGCAAAGTAGGTCGTACACATACTTAAGAAAAGCAATTGGCTCGAGCGTAATGACAATCTCACAATTCAGGACCAACATCAGGGAAGATACTAGGTTGTTATGTGTTTAAGATCATATGGAGAAGTTGGTGGCAAAGTGATGAACACAGAAACGCATGAGGTGGGTGAAAGACGGGACAAAAAGAACAGTAGTGAAACTTCACACGTCTCACAAGAGCGCGAAAGTCGAGACAGATGTCAGCAACTGGGTGCAGGCAAGGAGTTCGTCTGCTTTTTAGGCCTTTTGGCTGGACTGCTTGACATCTGGCGACGATTGCAAAACCAGGTCCGCACGCTTTCACGCTCGTAGCCTAATTCAGAGGCCAGTTTGGTGAGTGCAGGGCCTAGCAGGAGTAAAAGCACAATATAATACATGCTACTGTGTACGTCTAAGTAGACAGTATAAACAAACTTTGAAAATGCCTTACCTCGAGGTACAGGGTTTCGGTCGAAGTAGGCAGTCAAACGGCGAACCGCGTCTACCGAGAAGAAGGTACGCGCTTTTCGCTTCCTCCTGACGGGTAGGGAAGAAACATCTTCCAGCTCACCACTGGTACTGTCTGGGGGTGGCTGTTGCTGCGGATCCACCGACCCAACCTCGTAGTCAGCCTCGGCCTTTGGTGGGCTTTGGTGGTCTCGCAGATCCAACAGTGGGGCTTCTGCTGACGAAAGGCCAAAGGACTAATGAGGAAAAAAGCAAAAATAATAAGTGGAGATAGAGTGAAGACTTGTGAAAGGACGATTAAATTCGGAGTCGTTGATTGCGTCTTGCAGACCATCAGGGGACATTCACGTGCAAGGGTTTTGTAAATCAGACAAACGGGGAGGGAATTGCTAAGGCCAGTTCACCTGTGGCCTGCTGTTCTGGACACAGTCACCTACTGCCCATCCTCGGACATTGAAAAAAATCAACAATCACTCAGTCACGATAAGACGGTCCAAGTTAGTCCTCTTGTGATTTCCGTTTTACGGATTAGACAGGATGCACCGAATGATAACTGCGACAGCTAGTAATTATATGCTAACCACGCGGATAATAAGACGACTCACATATTAGTCTGCGCAACGACCTCCGGCTGCAAGAAAAAACACAGCAGAACTCACACTGGCTTCTGGATAATTTTCATGCTAGCCCATCTTTGAGGATGGTCAGTGAATCAAAATGTCCGATATGTTAGGTATAAGGCAAACTGATTCTACTTTTGTACGAAATTAAGGGATGAACTTCGAACAGCCATTTGGAGGGTTTGCCCAAAATATACATAGTCGAGTGCCTGCAGGTGTGTAAACTATACTGCCCCCCCTGTTCTTGCTGAAGTTGCCTACTAATCTCTGGCGTTATTGCACCCAATTATGTCAGCTCCTGCAGTAAGATTACTAAGCATGCTCTTTACTACTAGCATCAATAGTCTTAGCATATGTTTGCTACTAACAAAACCTTAGTGCCGGCTCCTAGGCAAAGTTTTTAGCCGTTGCAATCCGTAGTCGCACCTTCAGCTTGGTCTTTAAGTACCAGTGCAAGCCTATTCATCGAAAGCCTTTGCACTCCCTGAAGATCCTCAGCTGAAAGGTAAGCTGTATTCTCGTCCTTGTTTGCTCTCTCGTTTCAAATTTCGCTCTTTCGTTCTTTTCTTCCTTGCTTTTTCGCTCCCCACGTTTCCTCTCTCGCTTATTTTTGCTTTTGTATTTTCCATCCTCTCTCTCTCCCTCCCATTTCTCTTCCCTTGCACAACCTCTCTCCCGCTGTCCTCCCCCTCCTCTCTCTCTCTCTCTCGCCTATCCTTTCTTTATCTCTTTCCTTCTTTTTCTCTCGTCCTCCTACTTTGCTTTGTCATGCTCACCTCCGATCTGTTTTCCTTTTGAGCGCTGCGCCCATCCAAACTCAGGCGGCCGACAGCTAGGCAGTAGCCTGCTTCTGAGGACAGTGAAGTCGACCCCTGGATACCGCAGTCGGTCCAGTGTATCTTGTTGTGTGAAGTGGCTGTCTGCGGGCTGAGAGTCAGGTATGACCTGTATGGCGCCCCCTGCCGGAGCATACCTAGCGAGACGTGCCGTTGGTATGCGTGCTGAGTGTTTGTCGCACCAGCTATCTGCGCCCCCGCATTTCTCCGGTCTTCTTTACTCTGTCTTGACAACCGGAATTAGGTGTGGGAGTAGTCAGACAGTGAGGTAGACCCGGCGAGTTTACCCTCACCATAATCAGCCACAGTCATCGCATGCTTCACTTCGCTGAAGCTCACAGTGAAGCTCATCGAAATCGGCGGTCGAACTATTGTGCAGACTACACCATTACTTTATTTTGCTACCCCTAAAAAGTGTAAGGAAGACTCTATTTCAAGTTCGCACATTACTTTGGATCGTGACAACGCCGTTTTCATGCAGACAACTGGCCAGAGAAGGTCCTTCATTAGCTAAGGACGTTGGAATTCGATCTTCATCATCGAAAAACGTTCATTTCTGCGGTGAGAGCTTATTTTTAGACACACCTAAGAAGGAGCTCCAGGTGATCCTATGTAACAAAGACTTTTTTCGGAGACAAGCCGCGCCAATAAGAAGCTTAAAGAATATTGGACCCCATAATAGTCTTTTAGATGGAAACGTTTCCACCTGACCAATACCATGGGGGTAGGGAGTGTCGTTCGACTGGCACTGCAAAATAGAATTAACATACGGCAGTGGAAAACCAAGAACCAATTTTTTTACCTAGAGAAAGAATGAGCACGCACCCAAAGCGCACCTAATAGCGCACTTCGCGATTGTGGGGAGAAAAATCAAAGACCGAATTGTGCAATGCTTTGTGGACGGCGCTGAGATACGACACTTTGACCGTCGTTCCCGACAATGTCTAGGGTGTATTCTGCAGCAGCTCAGCAGCTAGCATATTAAAGGCAGCAAGACCTTGCCGACAAACATAAGAGGGACTGAAATGGCCATCTCTGGCTTATTATCGGTCATCAATCAGCCATAAACAACTCCAGGTGGTGCATCACCAAAGGTTAAAGTCTAAGGCCTGTTGTTTAGAAGTCCAACAAAGGTATAACTATTAATCCACGGGTTCGTTGTCTCACCGAGTTACATAGGGAATACTGGCATAAGCGGATTTGCGCTCACCAATCGGTTACAGAAGTCAATCGTTCTGTCTTGTCCTCGGGCTCACACTCGAGCCCCGCCAGCAGCTACATAGCGGCGGGTAGTATAGACAACCCACATACAAACCATGTAAAAAACCACTGCATCACATAATAATGAACCACATATACTGCATCACACTATACTACTCGTGACTTGAGAGTAGCCGTATTTTTCTGTCCTATTTTGTTACCATTTGACTACCTTATAACTGAGGTGAAGAGAACGAAAACTAAATCGGTACTTCGTATACCTGCGAGGTTGATGTCGTGGATTGCGGAGCGGTTGAATCGGTACCAAAAGACAGTCCAAGACGTGCATCAGCGGTACACCGGGACTTCCCGACGGCCCTTCGGTTGGAGGCGCCATCGAGAGCGGCAGAGCCTGCCTGAAGCTCTGCGCGCTCCAGCCATCGCCGAAGGTAGGGCTGGGAGTTCAGGGCTGTGCGCAGCGTGACATGCATCTTCTCAAACCTGAAAAGCAGCATAATGTGTCAGTAATGCCGAACGCTGAACAGTTCTAGAGCTAACAGGAAAATATATAAACATTTAGAGGACCAGAACCCAGTACACCCACCACGTACCTGCATATGAAACTCTGACTGAAGCGTAGTTGGTCGGGGAAACAGGAGGAGAGCTGTTGACACAGCTGACTCTGTGATAGGGCCAATTTACGACGACAAGTGCGAAGTCGCTCCGCAAAGGCCACGAGTTCTGACAGGTTGTGTCCCTCTACGCACAATGGAGACCCGCCGCCGCTAGCTCGGGCTCTCTTGAGCAACAAGTAGACGGGCTGGCTTAAAAGGTCACCACCATGGGCTACTGACTCAGACTCGGAGGCCGAAGTATTGTTTAGCGGCGGCGGCGAGGTAGAAGAGTTGCGTCCGGTGTACCTCACAGAACACTCAGTGGTCTAGCACGACACGCTGAGAAAGTGTAGCGATAAGACCTACCTGATCCAGTGTCAGCGGCAAATGCCTAAACATGAGACTGCCGTTGACACGCTCAGCGGTAAAGTTTGCCAGGACAAGATGACCTACATAAAGGCGTCTATCTGAAGACGGGTAGGTTCTATACCTGAGGCTGAAATATGGAAGGGAACCTTATCAGAGCCCGGCAAAGTGAGGACACTAGCAGGCAGAGCCAGTATGTCTGGAGCCAATGGGCTCACGATAGTTGGATGCGGTGCTGGAGGGGGCGGCAGCGAGTAAGAAGGTGATGCATCGCTGAGGACAGAAAGGTCCAGAGCAGAGTCAGTGGTCGTTACCCTGGTATTCATGTTCTAATCCCTAGGAAGAAACGAAATGGGAGTTAGAAAGTGCAAATAATGGATTCCTGATCACTTATTAGTGCTTCATGCGTTCGCGGCCGTATTGGGTACATAACTCATTGATTCTGGCTCTGTGAAGTCTGAAGTCCTGTTAGTGTGGCGAACAGGCCATGGCTTATTATACAGTAGTCGCCGGTTATTAAGCCCACCTCGGGCCCAGACCAAATTGGGCTTAATAAGCGGCGGGCGCACTAACCGGAGAGTCCTAGTTCTTGATTAGCAAACGCAGGATAGGCACTATACATTACATACGTACTGTAACCATTTGCGCACGCAGAGAGACGAGAATCCCACTCTATCCTGTTGGCAAACTCGGCTTTGTAGCCGGCGACTGGGCTTATTATCCGGCGGATTTTGCTATGTAAAATTCCGTCCCAAGCTGATTTGAGCTCAATACACGGCTGGGCCTATTAACGGTGGACTTAATAACCGGCGAGTACTGTATTGTGGCCATTTCTAGCGGGTACCCATGGAAACAACTCAGTCGAAAATGGGGATGTTACTTTATTCTTCGCGTGAACTTCAAGTCAAATTCGCAACCTAAAATATCGATTGGTAAGAGTTAACAGATCCCCGGTATCTGGAGAAGACAGCGTCGGTCACTGAATGGCATGATGGTGTTAATGCCAGCGTCTAATGCTTTCAGCAACTATGGCGACGAGTATTTCGAAATTCGCTTGTTGGAATACACTGTGCATACAACCAGGCAAACATGAGCCGCGCAATGCATTTTTTTGTAGTACAGCGTTGACTAGGGATAACGCTAAATTACCGAGAGATGACCCAAAAGCAAAATTTCAGTTTAATGAACCCTAGCTGAGTTTACCGAACGTGATAAACCTCCACAGTGCTTTACTCTTATACTTTTATGGCGGATTCTGTGGAGTAAACTCTCCGCACGTAGCAGCCCGAAGACTCGAGCCCCTCAAACTTAAAGAGCTTCAGTATTGTTTTAATCGGAACAAGACTCTGAACGTCAACACTACATCACATAAATATTTGCCCAATGCTTTAAAGTTCTTTTTTACTGTCAGTTTATCAAAGTGTCTGGATTAAAAAAGAAAGATTTTCAACTTGATTTTCGACGTCGACGGCGATGCCAAAGGTTACTCCTTAAAAGTGGAGTGAAACAGCGATCGAGGACGAAGAATAATTGTAGAATCCACAGACGGAGTCGGGAACCACACTTACGACAAGGAATACACGGGGACCATCGCTGCAGACCTTCTTGAGCGGTTCCTCTACAATGTAAGTACCCCTGTTAACCATGTGATGCGACAGCAAAGAGAATCTTATCAAGCGGTCCAGCTGACCCACTTTTACAGGAGGTTGCCGACAGTCAAGCAGAGCTGCGTCACTTTAAAACGCCTGCCTGACAATTTTTCAATGTCTCAGGCGCCCAACATGACCCTTGGCGAGCTGGACTACCGTTTCCAACAACGTTTATAAAATGTCTTCCATAGAAAATCAAGTAGCTAGTTGTACGCACACAAAAGCTAATCAGACCAGTCTAATGGGAATTTTATTTTACGCCGCCAGAGAGACTCCTGAATTTTAGTCAGTAGGAGCTCCTCAAAAAGAGGCCCTACGCTTAATCAGTCACCTCTGTGAGTTACCTGCAAATCGCTACCAACCGCTCCCTGCAGATTTGGCACAACAATGGCATTCAAGTCAGACATCGAATAGAAGTAATCCACTCTTGTGAAGGACTTGCCACGAGGAGATCTTGGAAGGCCTAAAAGCAAACCCATCTGGGTGTGTAATACGAGCAATGAAGCGTCAACGGGACGCATAACCATCAGCATATTCTTCTGCAGAGCCTTTGATAAATCTACGAGCTAATAAATTCCTAACTCAAGGCAATAGAAACCCGTGAAGACTAGTTCTGTCTGCTAACCTTACTGCGGTCACTTGGCGCATCCACGAGTTGTGGTTAACGAAATGCCCTTTAGTGAAGACTAAATTCGAAATTAGCAGTTTCTTGGGACTTACGAAAAGCCATAACAGAACCTTGCAGTCCAACACACCAATGAACACTGACATATGCAGCCATTTAAGCGTTGGTTACCTTAACGGTTACTCGTAGTTAAAGCATTTTAACTTAGGAATCGAATGTAAATGTAAATGTTCGACACCTAGCAGATATAGACAGCGAAAATAAAACACAAACTCTGCGACGCAATCAACTGCACATCCGAAGGAATAATAGCTTAATGGCTACGGTGCTAACAAGCGACTTAATTAAATGCACACATGCGTGAAAGTTTCTAAGAGCAGGAAGTAAGATTTGCGGAAATTGATATATACTGAATGCTATCCTCTCGGCATAGACACAACTATCAATATCCTTACAGTAGCCAGGTTTTTCGTAATGAACCTTAAAGTCGGTCGTTCAGAATTGGAGCAACAGATGGTTACACAACAGTCCTTAATATACCGATTTGAACTTATTATGTCTGCAAATCGGAAACTACTCTCGAGTAGTTAAAACTGTTTATATTGGTGCGCCTTTACTCAAAATATTGCCTTATTAATCTAAACGTTATAATATTAGGTTTGGCAGTTCCTACATTCGAGTGAAACTAACTTTGGTCAAGAGGTTAGCGTCAAAGACCCAATCAAAATCTGTTGTGAGCTCCCCCAATTCGTCCAGCCTCTTGTTATTAACATTTTTATCATTTAATTTTGCCTATACACCATCTGACCGAGAACTTAAGCCAGTCCAACTGGACAGGGAAATGTTGGACCATTTTTTAAGAGTAAGGGGGCTTGCCTGAATTTATTATTTTGCTACAAAACCCAAATAATGGAGTAAAATATTTCGTAATCGACACTAGTAAAACACGGGGATAAGGAGTGCACTCCTCCCAAAAAATGCAAGCAGTGTTGTACTAAATTACCACGAAGGATACCTAACCCCCTGTCGTAACTCAACTCCAATATTAAGCGTAAGGTCACCTGTATCACGGAAGTTCCCTATACCAGTGTCTTGCCCCGATACCGACGCTAGCGGTTACGCTGTGAGCCAGTACAGTGTTCTCCAACACGATCAGACAGGTAGAAAGTTGCCAGTCTACTTGCCAAAAAATTGCCCTAAATCACAGCATGCCCATCAGAACCTACGAGTACAAACTATTCTTCCAATCAATTAAGGGTTTAATGATCACCGAGCATAAATACTGAGAGAAAGTTCGAGTACCCATTTAATATTTTGTGCCTGGATATCCTCCTTAATTCGGCCTCCTTAATTCGGTTGTCACTCTGTCTACCGATCTCTCATTCTCGTTTAATTTCAATCTTCCTTAACGACATTCGCGAACTGGTCAACTACATTTGACGTTTGCTCCCTTGACTTATTTCTCAGTTCTTTTTCTTTCTCCCCTTTTTTACTGGTTCCCTGTTATCCACTCTGATTTATTAAAGGATATATGCTTTGCATAATTTTTCCACTTTCTGTCTTTTATTCAGTTGTACAACCGTAGAACAATCTTCCAAGCGAGGGTAGCCCTTACGGTTTATCTGTCACTAGTTTTAGGAGTACTTGACTTTCGTCAGTGCTTTATGTAGTTAAAAATCGCCCTAAGAGTCTTGCATATGATTGGTGTCAGGGGTTGATCCACTTGAGCAAACTAGAGCTGCTAGCGTACGGCTAGGCAAAGGCTTGTACAACGTGACCAGGATTGATAAGGTTGTCAACCCCAACCAATTTATTACGAAATATTGCAAAACCTAAGGTTGTTCTCCTTAGCTTCACTGTATGTTGGCGCATCAAGGATCCGTTCAATCATCTCTGGTATGTAAAGAATCCCTAGCACAATGACCATACCACGTCGTGTCAATCGTGACTTTTGTCTTGACACCGGATCCCAGTGTGGGAGTAGTGAGAGTGGAGTATATTCTCACAAGTGTACTTTCATTATAATTCCGCGGAAGTCGCCGCGTTGCTTTAGCTTTCTGAGGCTTGTGGGGAAATCGTCGAGCGCGACCGTCGAAATCTCAGTAGTAGTAACAGCTTAGTACGCACATGAACACAGCCTGTGCAGGACTATTATTAGCCTTGAAACTACACCCACGCCAGCAATTCTAATCAAGCCAAGGGACAACAAGGTGGATTGTTATTGCAGATAATACTGACCGGCCAGAGAATCGTAGAAAAGTAAGCTGCAGCCTAGGCTAACCATCTATAGATATGCATCAGCGCGTGTGATGTTCTTCTCCTCCCACTGCCCTATTTGTGTGACAGACAAAGGCGAACCAAAAAAGTTTCATATAAACATAAGGAATTACATTCCACTTATGAATGAATGAGTGAAGAAGCTTACAGACAAGAACCATATGACTGGTTTCGAACAAGGCGCCAAAGTTTGCACAAAGAAAAACAATTAGATTATAGAACACATTTCATGTTTCATCAATAGAGGGTAGGTAACGGATCCACGGAAACCCCTTCTTTGAAGCCACCGGATATATGGGAGTTTTCAGGTTCGACAGATCCCCCTGTCACGGCAGAGGAACTTCCGTTAACGGTACAGATCACTGTTCGAATAAGGCGTCGTATTTCGTCCTGAAACCGGTAACTTTGTCAATAGCAACAACATTTGGGAGGAGGTTTTTCCATGCATTCAGGGCATGCCTTGAGGGTCGATAGATGTGTGGGGGGCCATCTGTTCTTTGTACCACCATTTTGAAGCAGTGTCCGGGCGTAGGCTTATCAACGGCCAGTTTGAAGTCCGGTAAAATCTCCGGGATTTCGCCACAAGTGATCACTTTTACATGATGATTTGTTCACCTCTGGAGCGTCAAAATTCGAAATTGAACAGGTCCAGTGCTTTAGAGAGCTCCGGATATGTCAATCTCCTCACTCCGGGCACCATTCTTGACCCCAGCCCTTGCACACATTTGCATCTGTCGAATACTTGGTTTATTCGGTAATATTGCTCGTGCATTATTGCCAGTACATTTTCTACCACTGCCACAGAAGGATATGGAGACTTTGCTTGCTTCAAGCTTTCCATTTTGTCGATTTTCCATACTTGAACCATTTTGTTGGCCTACAGCCACAGTATATAATAGTTCATCAACTAGGTTTTGCGTTTACACAGTTTTTAATACGTTTTCTTTTATTTTTAGCCATTAACTGGAGTTAGCCACCACAATCTTTTGAGGGCCCAGGATGTTCTTGGAAGCGTTCGAAATGAAACCACTTGAGTATCCTTTTAACGAGGGTCTTGTTAACATTGTCTGTTGGTGACGTTGCAAATGAATAGCTATCTAGGCAGGCATTCACCTTCTGCTCTCATGCCAAGGTCACCCTGTTAAAAATATAGTTGTCTCAACATGGCATGCTTAATGTCGGGAATCCAGTCCTACAATTTAAAATTTAGTATTCAAGGAAAAAAACTGATGTGAAAATGGCAGACTTTCCTTGGTTGAATATCGTCGACCGTATACCTGACTGACTTTGAGATCCCACTTGCAATTTTTTTGTCAATCTTAATGCTTCTTGGATTTGTGATGTGAAAGAAAAGTCTGGGCAGAGATGTTGGTCCACTGTTAGGTAGCTTTCTCCATCATGACACTGCATGCAAAATCACACGAGAATTAGGGAGTACTAACACTTGCGGTAAAGAATGGCATAGATGCCTCCATGTGTCGAACGTTAAGCAACTGTCTATGAATTCAATAGGAGCCTTTTTGGGCAGGCCTAAGGGTATGTATCCGTTTGCGTGGCAGCGAACCCAAGAGCGAAGAGTATTGGAGCAATTTTCTTTTGCCCCATTTTTCACACTGAAAGCTTACAAGAGCGTCCATTTTCATGAAACGAAACGTAATTGCATGGTGCATTTGGTGGTGCTCCTTGCCCTTGCATAAACTAAAGATGGCTATGTCCCTATCTATACTCATAAAGGTACTTTCATGGTAAATTAAAATACCTTTTGGAGTGAATATTAGAACGAGTGAACATACAGGGTACAATTTTTAGTTTGTCGATGGAAAAAAGGTTTAACGAACAGTGAACACTTTTTGAAGTGGCAAGGGATTTACATTTGTCTCCACGTTTTCCGGGCAGATAAATTAGACTGTTGTTGATTTGTGGGCTTCCATATTTGCAGGTGCATCAACATCCCGTACTTTGTTGCTGAACACATCTGAAGACATCATGTGGCGAGAACGGACAATCGAGGCCTGCACTAACTTCGTTTTAAGAAGGTCTGTTGACTGTGTCATCAAACATTATGGGTGTGTCCTCAACATTTTACCGCAACAGTTCTATCAACCAACTTCTTAATTTTTAGAGAAGCAGTCTTTTTCTCCTACGTTTTAATTTTTGAAATTGGGGGTCCGCTGAAATCTGCTCCCGTTTTCATAGTAGGAGTTTTTTTCATTGCGTCCTCCTTAGTTCACCATACATTCCAGTGTTGACGGATATTAAACTATCTGCCTACTATACTAAACACCCCCACTGCTTATGCGGTTGCTCACAAAGAGCAGCATCTATCCTCTTTGTATTAATTTTTACCACAGCACTAAGGTTGCAATGAGAGGCCCTCCGGGCCTAAAATATAAAATGTATTGATTAACCTGCGAAGATGAGAGCAAGTCAGCAAAAACAGGTATGAATTCCACATTTCTGCTGCTAGATGACGAACGATAAGTTTATTCTGTTGATACCTGGATTTCATGGCCAAATATACTGAATGATGCACCATTCTCTTTGATATACCTGTGGTACATTTCCACACCGAAGTGTGCATTATCCTCCTAGTGTATAAGGCTTTCATGAGCTTCACCAATTACTCGTCTTTATTCAAACGTTAGGTTCCCTGCCTATACTCCAGTTCTTAAACTTATATTTAAATACTAATACCGCCTTGAGTTCGCTTATCTTCTTTGGAATTAATCTGCTACACTTAGTCTACTAGAGTAAAATTCGCTTTTCCGAAATTACCCAAATAGTTCTGATTCAGTTATGAAACTATCCTCTATATAATCGGACAATATAGCTTCTCGGAAGTACATTTCAACCACCAAGAAGTTTTTTGGTAGAATTATCCAAACTGGTAACACATCTTTAGTCTATTAATTCCTCAGGTTACTTGGCAGGATAGGCACGCATCCGACATTGAATAAATTAAATCAACATACTCATTCACTCTTACGACAAAAATTAGCACATCAAAAATAGAAACGGGTTTGCATGAAATATTCGAAACACTAGGTAGTTAGCTACCCTTCTTTGTGAGGGATTATAATTAGATAAGTTCCGTGAAAGTCCGACCCGCTGTTTATAGAGCTACTAATTGTCAAATGCTGTATCCCATGAAATCGAAGGGCAGTCTCTCTAGACATCTAGCCCTCCCCAAATTGTAGCAATCCAATTTTTTGCCAACAAATACCTATTTAAAGGCCGATTAAAGGTTTCGACAATGGTAATATTTAACTTATGTATATTTGAATTATAGTGTTAGGATATTCGCCGGACCAAACGCTAGCAACGTTTAGAGGCGTCGAGCCTAGCCAAATATCTTTGTTGGTTAGTCCTGACCGCATACAGGCGTGACTGTCCACGCGAGATAACCTTTACCTATGCGCGCCAATGGTCGCAGTTGTCCCAATGCACACTAGACATTCTCTTATGAGACACAGTCTCCCTGACAAAGGGAGAGTTGCAGCCACACCGAACAGCGAACGCCAATCCGCTCCCAATGCCGGGCTTGCCCCGAGGCGGGAAAAAGAGCGCGCTGGAGATTCAACCCAGCGGCAACAGCCACCCGAGACCGCTCGTCCGGGTTTTGTACGCAATAAATCCTCCACTCGATGGATTCAAAAGTAACGCCCTTCCAATTGTGTTCTTTGGGAATTCCAAAGGGCGTAATTAAACGGTGACACACAGCAGATGTCATCGTTATCACACTAGCGACACGGAACCCGTCGTTATAACAGAGAGTAACTGAGGAAAACAGGAGACTCCAGTTATTCCACACGTTTATTATTATCGAGCGAAAGTGAAGAAAATGGTGAGAAATGGTAATTACGGTTACTGAAAATCAACGCATAGCGAAAGAGAGGATAAAGTGGGGGCTAACTTTGGAAGTATGACCGGATAGCTTCAACAAGATCGTTTTTTCTCGTGGATGCAGGTTTCAATTTAAGAAGAGAGACACCCTGCTTCAGCGATGGCACTGTCAGCTTGGCCAAGCCGCCAGGGGACTGCGAAAGTCTCTGTAGTTCGGAAGCTGTCAATTCCGATCCCTTGCTGCTGTCGTCAACTATCTTCTTCTTCTTGTTGGCAGTTTTCTCGAAATTTGAAAAAAGGCCTACAGCTTGTTGAAGAGACTTTAAATTTTCACCCGCACGCCGTTTGATTGCCGACATGTTTGGAACTGTAAATGAGTAAAACAAGTGTAAACAAAATATTGGATCACGACCGGTTGACTCCCCAGACGAGTAAATAGAAGTAGTTAATAACTTAATCTGAAATGGATGCGCAGTGCGAAACGAGGCTAATATAAATGCTACCTTGTTCGTCGAGTTCGAGAATAGACGGGATTACTAGGTCTACCGCATCTGAAAACTATCAATAAAGTTGGTAAGATGACGCCAAGTAGTAACGCCATGCCACTCACTGCCATCTGTTGTTTAGAATTATGCGTGCCCACCCCAAAGGATGAGTTCTTACTCGTTAAACTTTGCGAGTGACGGCGGGTGGGTGATTTCCAATAGCGAGTTGATACCTACTCATACATGTTGGATCAATCGGAACCAATAAGCTTCAAGTATATTGTGGTAAGCCGCTATTACACCAAAAACATAATTTCCCTCGCATATAGTGTGACCGCAGTCATAAGGACGCCCAGAAATTACAATTAACACACTACTTTCTATATGACAGTAACATTTGTTTTTGTAGAATAATTTATCATATGACGTGTGATAAGTCAAGTCACTTTATTAAGGGAAGAAGGCCTTCGCCCTTGTTTTTGTAGAATAATTTATCATATGACGTGTGATCGACGACAAGACTCGATTGGAGCACCGACATTTAAAAATTATAATTATTAAACGACTTGCTACATTCTAACAACATTTTAGTATACTCTTTCGCTTGGAGTAGTGCACATACACTACTACGCGATCGACGTCCTCCTGACGCGCTTAAAAATAGTCCACATTATATTATGCACAATCCTGCGTTCGCAGTTCCTCGTCATCATCCTCATGCAGGGGTCTCCGAGGTCTTCCCTACTTGACTAAAGACGAACCACGACGATCCCGTCAGCGATGGTATCAGCCGAACCTTGCAACCATAGTCCAAGCGCCTCCTAAAGGTTATCCCTTGGTTTGACCTGCAGCGGACTGTCGAAAATCTTGACGGACACTTCTGTTTTTGCAACCTAGTCGGCGGAATAGGCAATCAGAAAGGGAGTGTCTGGCCGCATGTTCCGCACTTCAATGATGATCCAGGTAACCTCTGCGATGCACCCTCCGTTTGACCCTCCCCCAAAAGAAACAGCGTTTTCTCCTTAAAAACCCCAAGCAGTTTCCTCCCACTCTCTGCTCTTGTTCGCCTTTGTTTCACCTCATGGGCCCACGTCATTTGGCTTCACCCATAAGATGAGATACTGTTTGTATTATCACAATACACATGTACGAATGGGGAGTTCAAGGGTACACACCTACATTTCCCTGAAATAAACTGAGTTGTAATTATTCACGAATTCTACAATCCAACATATTCCTTTGTGATAACTCTGTAAATAACAGAGGTAACGTCCGTAGTATTCATTCTTCGGTCTAACCACTACACTTATTATCATATTCCTTTCAGGCTGTAGGTTTAATCAACAGACCACCTACCACTGAGAAGGGGGATACAGATCTGGTCGATGAGTGATATGCCATCTATAAAGTCATGTTTGTCGGTAGGCTGTTTAAAAATCTACCATTCGAAAAAATTGGGGTTCTGAACTTTGCCGGCGGAGACTTTGCCTCCACACCACTTACCTACCGTTAACGGTTCCCGTAAAGATAATTATAGGCAACAGAAAATGGAACGGCATCCACACTGTCATTGTAGAAGGCGGATGCGAGGAAGAAATTACGGAAAGGTTGAGTACCGGTTCCACTGGATTCATGAAAGTATATATTTGGTGCATAGCCGCGTGAACAACATAAAACAGGCAAATTTAGGGAACACACGGAAAGTGACATTTGCGAGTGGCGGCGCTGAAATCCCCCATTCGAGTATTAATTATATGGTCACGCTGACTAAATGCCTTTAGCAGCTAACTACGCGACCAGGAAACGACAGAGAGGTAGAAAGTGATAACACAGTTCCTCTTACATAAACGCATGCCACAGACGTCCCGCCTCGGCATTTTATGTGGGGAGCAGACCGCCACTTCCGCACAATGCAGTTGCGTGACCTTTTTCGCCGATAGGTCTACGCTTCATTGGAGGTTTTACGAGCGCCCCGACAGAAATGGGCACTATTCGGGTCACTTGGTTATGGGGTGACCAACGCCATGCCTTCTTCGTTCAATCAACCAAAATTTTATAAAACAAATCCTTTCAGCATATGTTATGTTGATGAGCAACCTGCTCAGTTCAATCAATATACGCCAAGCCAGGACGCCTAAGTACTACGCAAGTATTACTGATAACTAAACACAGTGAAGATTGAGATAGGATAGCTTACAAGTGGGTTAGCTATTCTTACCGGTCTCCTGGAAGTTGTGCTGTCCAAAAATGATATTATAAACGCACACACATCCATGAGAGGGCGGAATTAGAGAATAAATACCTGCAGTGCATGCACTACAGACGGGGCAAGGCGGGGCTGGTTTGGCAGGGCATGCACTTGACCCTAACTACCTAAGTAGTCCGGGTGTTCTAGCGGGCACCTTTCGTTTAAACTAGTAAGAACAACGTCCACTGAAGAAGAAATCGCAAAACCAAATACTTCTAACTATTTGTTTTCATATGACTGCGGGGCTGGGCCATATGTTAAAACACCAGCCCTTGGGCCACATTCACCTCATCTGAACGACGGGACCAGTGTTTAGATCCAAGTGGGGGCCGAGAAACAAATAAGGGGAATCGTTTGCTACTAAGATTGTTCCTCCAGAGCAATCTACTCAAGAAGCCTACTCATGCTATCCTTACAGCAAAAAAGGCATGCAATAATATAATATTGTATGCCTTTTATTTTTATGACGACTGACTAATATATTAGTCAGTCGTCATAAAAATAAAGGGTGAACGACCTTTTGTGCCGAGCCATGGTCCCCTCCATCTCAAGGTAACCCAGTCCTGAAGACGGTAGCACCTGCTAGGAAGGACACTAAAGAGTAAACGCACTGCAATTAGTGCAGGCGATAGTCATTATGAGAAGTAACTCGTTCCCCATATAGCGGGATATGTAAATTCAGCACGGAACGATTGGAAGTACCATATAACCCTCGAGGAAACTCACTTTCGTCATGCAATCGAAATCGTGAGTAAAGGGGTCATTAAAACCAAGATAAGTCAAGAAGTAGTCATTTCTAATGGAACACAGCGATTCGAAAAGGTCGTCCTGGAAGGGACTCGAACCCTCAATCTCCGGCTCCGGAGGCCGACGCCTTATCCATTAGGCCACCAGGACGACAGCCGACGATGCTCAAAATTTCTAATACTGCAAATCTACAAAGAATTGCTGAGTAGGCGCACTACACATGAGAAACCCTTGATACGGGTTCGCAAAGTAGAGTAAAATTCGGTTAGTTAAATCACGTACGCGTTTGGTCGGCAACGGCTCCAGCTGCCTGGCGTTCGAGAGCAAGGGCCTCGAGTTCCGCATAGTGCTTGAGTAAGCGAGGGTTCGCAACCGTCTCTGCGTCATATGGTATCATCAAATTCTTTATAATGGCTTTGGCTGCCTGGACTTGCTCGTCAACAGCTATAACAAGAATACTGAACAAATTAGCATTTTAACAGTTACAACGGTGCTTTATAACACGAAAAAACACATTGAGAGATAAATCTGAATGCTGATAGACGTTACTCCAAAGGTTGCGAATAAAGGAGTTCAGATTAGTCACATTTTTCGTACCTGCTGGGAAAGTGGGCAGGTCCAGTCGGCGAAAATCATCGGCGAACGGGAGCTGAATAACATGGAACCCGGCCGGTGCTAGTTGAGTGCCTGAGTCATCCAGTTTTTCAGCCTATGGAAGGAAAAGGGATAGGAATAGGCGAGAGGATACATATCGCAGGGTTGTCCTTCCTCAAAGAGGATAACGGGAAAGCCCAGTAACTTTCTTGAATGATTACATTTTAAAAGAAAATTAGATCCTCGAATTCGCTTCCAGTCGTTAAGTGGAGGGGCTGGGAGCGACGCAACACAAAGCATTATCGAAGTCTAGGAAGCCGGTCATTAATTTATAATCAAATGCAACGCACTCGTCCGCTGAGGGGCAAAATAATTACAACTGTGCCAAGGTCACCGAATTCTACGATAGAGAAAAAATGTGAGACTAGGTAGTAGGCGTTCCTTATTGAACTTTCGTTGTTATAACTCCGACGATTAAATCGGGAAATAGACAGAGAACTCAGAATAAGAAGCTACCTACTCCTTCCACTCACCGGCAGAGTCTTATGTCAACAGCAGGGTCCACTTCATTGCTACTTTGAGACAAAATGGTTAAAGATAAAAATGCAAGGTAAGACATGGCCTGAGTGATCTGAATTGTTTTTTAGGTTTACATAATAATCATGACCTTCCGAATGGGGTCGGACTTACCTGCGGCAGAAGTGCCACAATGTGGGGCACAACGCCACGCCGCGGAACGTAGAGAGCCAGCGCAAATACCTGTTTTGAGAGACACACAGAGAGGAGGGTCGTGAACCACAGCGTACTCCCCTTGGCTGTTGATTCATCAGGGTAGATGAAATTGGCAGCACGCATATGGTAGGTAGGTTTCAACTTTTTTATCGGCTTGAAACCCAGCACGTGGATCCCTGAAGACGGAAGATAGACCAGGTACACAGTAATGGGAATACACAGAGACATAAAACAATTAACCGCAGTTCGCAAAATTTGGCAAACTGAAATACTCGCGCGATAAAAAAGATGAAGCCCATAAGAGGGAGCAAGCAAGGCTTTAAGGGTTACTCGACGAGAAAATTCAAATCAAATGGATGTTTCCCAGCGCCCCCTTTCACAAGTAAAGTAATTATCCAGGATTTCGCGAACCAGACCAAAGCACGCCTTTATAATTCACCCGAAAACCTTAAGGTTCCCATTCGCGGCCCTACTTTGAGGACAACAAACAGCCCATCGAGGCGTCACCCTTGTAGTCTCAAGTACGCCTTCAAAGATTTTTTCCACACCACTCAATCTTTGGCCTCTGTGTCTTTAAATCCCACCCCAATGCCATCCGTTTCAGGTTTATCTTCTTTTCTGCAGCGCTAATTGACATGAGCAGTTTCGAGCGGCTGTTTATAGTTATGGCCTAAGCGGAAACTGAAGAGGCTGGACATTTGCCGGAGCGTTCTGCCCAAGGCCACCGCCAACACTGGTAGCTCGTACCATGTAGGCAAGATGACGTTTACGCAGTAGGTTTAGCTATCTGCTCCCCAAAATGGACTACGCGGTAAACACACTGAACCAACACGGGCCAGACAATGGCAGGACAGGCGTTATTCGGGCTGCTCAGACATAACAAAAGTCAAACATGGGCGGCGTGGTGGCGCGCCTAGGCACAGACCAACACCGCGCCAGCCATCTGCCTCCAATACCAACTCCGGTCGCTTCTATCCTGTCTTCAGTTACTATCGGTCAGCATATTTGGAATGGAAGAAAGATGTCCTTAAACACTCCATTGAAACGGTCCAAATATGCATAAACAGTACTTAAGTGCAAACCTTTTAACAGGTCGTATTAGTATGCAAAATGCATATAGATAATGACGAAATATAAATGGCAAAATTATGAGACACTTGCGAAATAACAGCGTATAACACACTCGCCACATTTTCAAATTGGTCAAATTTAACTTAAACATATGATCTATTGAAATCAAGAGAGTAGTATGGATGTAGTCATCTCAATAAGCCGTTAGATCAGATTTTGAAAGTTCGGGCTAACCCTTAACAGATGATTACCCAGGCATCTCTTGAACACACTCACAATGGGGGAATGCAAAACACAGGAGCCCAGGAGAGCGAGGGCAAAGAGTGAGGTGGATGCTCCATAAGTCTACCATCAACATAAACTACTTTGCGCACAGGTCACCGTCCCTGCACCTTCTACTGTGGGACACAGAATTGCATTGTACCGCTTAATTTCAGCCACAGATAGGTGCCAGCCACATGTGCACGTTTATATGGCTGTTAGACAACGGGTCATAAATACTGCGCGCTCTGCGTCCCTATCAACCTTTTCTGCGATTGTCTCTGATGATACATTCGAGTGAGAATCCAAAACGTCAGGCCAATAAACTTCTTGTCCCAGCGCTCACATCTTCTCCCTCTGAACTGCTTTCTGGAACTCACCTGTTCGCTTCTATCAGCGGTCAGTAGATTCTTGTGTCACGTCCTACCCCCAACAGCAAGGTCGGTATGGAAACAGTGGCTGTTTAGCATGCATCAGCGCGTCTAGAGGCGGAACCTCAGAAATACCGCCGAAAGCTTGTCTAGAGACTTGAAGGAAGAACAAAGAGGAGGGTGGACAAGATTGCAAAAGCACAGCTTACCAATTGGTGCAAGCTGCTTCATGTTGCCAGCCAGTTCGTGTTTCTCGAAGCAGACATTGCGAGAGCCCACGACCATGCCCTTGACCAAATCCTGCGGCAGCACAAGATTGTCTGGGTCGGAGGTGGGATCCGCGTTGGGGTGAGAACCCTTGGGAGCCTTGTAGAAACGACGTCGCGCAGTCAAAGGCGCATTATTGGAGGCCGCTAAGCGCAGCGGTTGTGGCGGGGCTGCTTTACGAATCAGGCAGTAGGCGGAAACCCCGATAGCGAGGCGCGTGCTGGGGTCAGGCTGTCCTTCGACAATGGTGGCCTCCGGTGTAGGCAAGAGGTACAGAGGCAGTCGTGCCAGTCGACGCCGCTTGAGTTCGCATGAAGTGACCCTGTGGACAGGCAGGAGCAAAATAGGCCAGGATTTAATGGCTGATGTGAATTATCCAAACAATTACCAATTTTGCAGCTCGATTAGATGGAGGCATCAGCATCCTTTCCTGCACAACCACAATAAACCCTCTTTGATCACCCTCTCGCCCTGAGTGCCACAGAAAGGTCAGTAAAGCAATTTTTCTATAGTAGCACATACTGAACAAGACAACGTGTGAGGTGGAGAATATATACCTATATTATTTCGTAAAAACTGGAAGATAGGCATCCAAAGAAATGCATTTTCAAGGAAAGGCGGCCTTTGGGAAAATGAGGAAACTTTATTCAGCAAATTTTCGACACTGGATCCCCAGGTCGTCGTCAGACTTGAGAAACTGTTCAAAGAACAATTCGTTAGGTCCTAACAACTACTGAGGAAGATCAAGGTACAGAAGAAGAGGATGCGATCACTGGAACAAGAATTTTATTTACCTGACGCTTAGGATTTCGTCACGTAATTATCAGGCCCGCAAATGACGCTGACAAGGCAATTGTGGCAATTAGTAAGTCGAACGCGAAGTGTCAAGCCAGTATTGCATCAAGTAAGATCTAAGCGGTGGCTACAGAAGTGAATAATTATCACATACACGTGGATGACCACCAGGAACTATAAATAACGTGCAACCTGCGCATGTCTCAACCCTATCTGCGCACGACCATGACTGCGTTACCATCACTTATGATTAAGGATTCCCGACGGAATCCAAAACTCTTCGTCCACTGATCGCATCCTCTTCTTCTGAACTGCTTCCTGGAACTTTTATATTCTCTACTATTGGTGAAGATCAAGGTGTTTGGTAACTGGCGTCTCCAGAGAATAGTGGGAGCTTCATCTCACAATTTACTTCTCAAATGAAAGATTTTATCTACAACCGGGAGTGCCCCAAAATGTGTTTCGATAGAAGGTCAGGACTCCAAATGGTTACTTTACGTATTAGGCCAACTTGGAGGGAAGCTCATTCCTGGCCGAGTTGTCGCTATAAACGCTTTAATGACCTGAAGGCCTAGGGAGGATGCTGGCTCCGACAGCCTTCACTTTTCGGAACTCAAGCTCAAAATGGGCCAATATGGCCTAGTTGTTAACTGCAGAGCATTGGTTGTATCGATTTTTGACGCCAGGAACCACAAAGGTGATTAAATTTGCAAAGAAGTTAGTCAATACAACCGTCAGTCCTTCCAAACTGGCTTGCATTAGCAGGCTGACGACGGTAATGGAGTCAGCAATGACCATGCTAGTCTTCCTTGACTTTTTTGGCACTGCTTGTCTCTGGACCTTTGCACCATAGTGTCGGGAGAGATAAATGGAAAGTAGGCTAACGGCAGCCCAGAAATGCGGGTCTTTAGGCTGGATCAGCAGGAAGGAAGACGCACCGAGAAAGTAGCTCTTCCAGCCTTTGCGTGGGGTCCGAAGATGACATCAGTTCGTCAGCATCATCGGCGTCCGGGGTTTGCAAATTCTAAACACAAGGCGAAAAAAGATAAACGGTAACAGAAAGTAATAATAGCTGAGTCGTCGCTAAGGCAGGAGGCAGACGTAGAGCGTGTGCTTGCAAAAAAACACAATGCGGAAGTTTAGAATTCCAGGTGTTTGGAAGTGCCCATATTTGCGCACGAGCATCACTGTTGAAGCAAACTCAAGCGGGAAAAAGAAGTTTAAACGGAGGCAGGCGTTCAACTTGCCTTGTAGAAGATGCTCATATCGAAATCGACGCCTTCCTGTTTAATCGGTAGGACTTCCAGTTCAATGCCACTTTGGTTCAGATCATTGGCCTTTACGATCGCCTGCTTCTAAAAATTGGGATTAAAACTTCAATCGGAGAGGCAGTCAACTAGGAACAATTAGGGAGATGGAGAAAATAATTCAGTAACAGAGGCGTTTTGTCCGGACAATGTGCACTCAAGCGTTGTTCTGCATAGTTCTTTTTATCAACCACTCCAAATAAATAATAATGGGAGTGCGAGAGAATACTCATATTCCAGGAATTTCTTTTGGTAAAGGAGATATATGATCGATCACTGGAACAAAATTTATTTTTTCCTGAGCATTCGAGTTCTTGTAAGAGCTCGAAAGCTCAGGAAAAAATAAATTTTGTTCCAGTGATCGATCATATGTCTCCTTTACCAATAATGGGAGGCTTTTTCTCTTCTACATCCAAAATAGCGCATTTGAGACAGATGGATTGCAGTTGTATTGCATCGCTGTCAAATGAGTGGTTAAAACAACAACATTAGAGTGTCTTCGGTCAAAATATGACAAAAAATCAAGATATTCAACGATCTGCAAGTTCAAATGCAGATCCCACAGCAAAAGCACAAATTGAAATTGAATTTTTTCTTCCTACGAGGATAACAAAATCTGCAACTATTTCCTTCTAGAAGATTAAACTACAACGTTCTGCCTCGCGCATGGAAAAGTATTTAAGTATTTAGGGGAGGTGCTGTATGAGCGGAAAATACGTCAGCTTGTCATCAAATTGGGAATGCGCATTGGCGAAGGGAACAGAGCCTAAAGAGGGAAAGAGTAACAGTCTAAATTGTTGGTAACGTGCATGCTCATAATTTTGTTGCGAAGCGTACTTGCAAAGCATCTACCGCACCATCTGCGGCCCCTCACACGTTTTTCAAGTGACAAGAAACGGTAAATTATGTGTTACCATTTATAAGGGCTCTGCTATTAGAACCAACTCTTGCCTTCTGCCTACTTCTCAGGATATAACAAAGCCACGCGTTCGTCTACTTGCCAATTTAGGTCGGGAGACATTGACAATGTTTGACAGACCTTCACCGACCGCTAACGGAACTCACTTGTCCCGTACTCTGCCTTCAGTCTAATTTCTTGGGCCCCGACAGCATCCGTAGAGGCCAGTATTCTTACGCAGATACACGTCACTGGACTGCATTGTGAGATCACTAACCTGTATGAAGATATCGAACTGTAGAGCGGCATGCGAGCTGCACTCACCAACGAACATTTGCAGGTAAACCTAAACCGTCGCCAACAATGGTCGAGGGACTGGTTTTCACCATACACTGTTATACCAGTCAGCACAACCAGCTCTCCTAACTTTATGTTTTACTGCCTGAATGGCATACCACTACGAGAAGTGGACGCGAAGAAGGACTTGGGCATATGGATTACATCCCCGTTGCACTGCTCAGAAGTAACCAAGTATGCACTATCACTTCTGTAAGTTGTCAAAGGGAATTTCTACGCCTTTGATGAAGACTGCTGCGCTGAAGTCTTTCGAACTGTTGTGTGGCCGCAACTGGAGTTCAATATCGAGGTTTGGAGACCCTGGACCCCTAAGAGCCTCAGCGTTATCAGGACGGCTGTCTGGGATCAGGAGACTTTTTTGAATTAGCAGCAAGAATGAACTTTAGAGGTCATACATACAAACTACGTCTAGCTGGGGCACGGACGGACACTCAAAACTCATATTCCCTAACTGAGTTTTCGAAGCTGGAATGGTTTGCATATAGATATAATTATGTCTGCACTTGTAGAGGCCTTTAAGCGGAAGCTGGATCGATATAGTAGAGCGCACTAGAATACCATCCGACCAAAGTCGCTTTGACGATTGTGCGAACAACTTGTAATAACAATACTACTTGCTAGGTGTCAGTAACATTTGTTTATGAAATATGTGCTCGCTTTAAATTGATCGTCTATGCTTCTTGACATTCACCTTTACACTCACAGACACTTTAAAGCGCGCTTGTTTCCCTACAGCAGCCTTGTATCAAAATCAACTACTGTACTAAACAGTAAAAAGTACATAGAAATCTCCTTATGTCGCCAATATTAGAGATAGTTTGTCTCTCTACACAGATTTGACATACATCCTTGTATTTTTTAACGTTCAACTTAAAATTTTTGATATACCTACATTGCATGCAAACAAATAGGGATTCGCAAGTTAACACCAATACTTCTCTCAAATAAACTGGAGTGAACTGAAGACGATCAAAATGGATGCAGGTAAAATGGCTGACACAGTTAAATAGCCCGCCTACTCTTGCAACATACGGCTTGGTTCCCACAGCATGAACAAAAACTGGTTCACAGGAGCACGATCAAAAAACCGTACGACAACTGACCAAAACGGACATCTTAGAAAGAATGCATGCTTGCACCTCATTTATAAACTATGCGTTAGGAAGGAGGAGGCATGCAGAAGTAAGAGGCGTCCTTAAGGAGCAATGATAATAATCTAGGACAAGATAGTAAAATAGACCCGCAACCAGAAGTGGGAGCCTACCTTGAGTTGGGCCTTGGTTCCAGTGGGGTCGGGATCGTCCGTAATGAGAAATATACGCTTGTAACCCAGGACCTTCGGCCTGTACAAGTAAAAAAGCGAACACAGTCACAGAGGGAATACTGCTATTTTAAAAATGTGTGTTATATTGCGTACTATGGGAGGAGTTCTAACTGCGGGTTGTGTACTATGGGTAAATTAACCTAGTATTGAGATAACCACAAAACTATTGGGATCAATGACCCTCGGAAAAGTTATGTTGCAAAATATAACGAACTGTAGTCTAGGAATTCCCAGTGTCAATGAGCTCACCCAAGAAGCCAATCAAATTATTCAGACCACCAAAACCACTTACTTTGCTCGAAAACTGCGAAGAAGACGTGTCAGAAACCAAAAACAGGTCAGAAAAAGAATGAAATCACCGCATGTTGTTATTTCCGGCTGACCGAATTTGAAATTCTCCACGTCCTTCTCCGATGACTTCCTGTCTGGCCTACATACGATTGTTCCTCCCTTCCAAAAGCTGTCTCCTTCCTTTGTTCCGCGTTTCCGTCAATTCCCCTTCCCAAGAATGCTGGCCTACCTCCCCTCCTGACCCATATCTTTCGAATACACAAAAATGTCGAAAACAGTAACGACTGCAAAAGTGCCTTTTAAACACACAGCCCCCACTCTTAGCCGCACGACAGAAGGCGGATTAGAGCCACAGCTGTTGTGTCTGGGTGACTTGAACACTCTTGACTCTTGCGCGATTGCTCCGAGGGTCACTTGAGCACGCCCTCCCCCGGCCGACGCACCACCGATGGGCCACTTGAAATGATCACCCCTACCCCCGGCCGACCTGTTCTGGGCCTCTGTACACGAAACTCCCCCACTCACCAATCGAATGCCACATGAAATGGCTCCTGAAGTCACATAAAAGACGCAGTCGTCCCTTCTTCCACTGACACACACGCTCGCCCAAGACTGGCTTCACCATGCACCCGCCTGGCGTTGTTGAAAGTGCGCCCTTCTCTTGTTTATAGTCTGGCAATATTTGTTCAACTCCCTAGTTCTTGATTACGTGTATCCATTGTTAAGGTTTGTACCTCGTTTATTCTTAATTATTTGTTTATTAGTACTGTACTACATTGATTTCTGTTATCATTGAAGTTTGACGTACGCGTTGCTACGGATACAGAGTCAGAGGAGGCAGGAAACTCAAAACACAGGTGTCTAGCTTTTGCCACCGTAAATGACATCAGAGAGTGATTGGAACACGAAGCTGCACACCGGCGCACTATTTTTGGGTTGTTTTGAAAGAAAAAATCACAGAAAAATCCAGATCCCTGAACTAAATTTATTCAATTGTAGCCTGAAATCGCAGCCATCAATTTTGCTTTGATTAAGACCAAAAATTTTCTCCAGCGAAAATAGATAAAGGGAGACTCAAATCGAAACAGAATATCAGTATGTTACAAAAGGAAAAGCGCATACAATAAACAATAGCGGTGTAACTTACGATTTGCTGAACATGTTCTGACATGCCCACAAGGCTTCGTGCAGGGGAAATCCATTTCCAATTTCCTTCATACAGCCATACTCTTCTGAAAACTTCTCCACGGCTAGACTGCGAAGCTTCTCTATAGCAAGAATCCGCTGAGCGTCCGGTAGGTCCAGCGTCTTAATGGTACATAAAGTGTAAACTCGAAAAAATATAAGCTTTGAGAAGATGACATTCTCCAAGGTGATGAATATCACCTGAGGATGCAATGAAAACCATGCGTCATCTGAGTTAGCTGGGAGGGCTTGACTAGTAAATACCCTGAACCCTTTCCCCCTACCTACGCAGTGCTCCTAGTCAGGATGCTTGTTGCAACGCTGTATCTCTCGCGCGTACCAGTGGCAGGTGGTGCTCTGCCAATAACGGCTATCAAAACCGACCAATCAAACTTAAGTCCAACGCTCTCGCTTAAAGCACTATGAGGCATGTGTTACTCTCGTTACTCGCCACTTCCGCAGCGCCAGACGTGTGCCTCGCCCGACTGCCAACCTCTCCACCTTTTATTTTGGACCAGGCATGACGATTTCGGCTAGGGTTTGCCTATGACTTAAACTACTGTGACACGAACCATGTGGCAATGGCAAGGGTTAGTCGGGTCGGCAATCTAGACACCCGTTGGTTAACATTCACCAACCGCTGGAGGGAATAACTCATCTCAGGTGCATCACCCGAAGATCGAAATCGTGACCTTTTGACCAGAAGTTCAACGCCCTAACCACTGAGCCACGGGCTCGTTGTCTTGCCGGTTTAAATCGGGAATATTGCCATTCGTTGATGAACGTTCAAAGACCGTTAAAGGAACTCACGCCTTCCGCTTTACCTTGGGACTCACTCTCAAGTCCCGGCAGCAACCGCGTAGCAGCTAGCAGTTTAGGCAGATGAACCTTGCTGACAAAGACAAGGGAGACTGGAATGGCTATTTCTGACGCACTAGACAGGAATAAGCCATTCCAGTCTCCCTTGTCGTTGCCGGAAATGTTCATCTAACCAGACACTTCAGTTAAATTTATCAAGTGCCAAGCACCCATCCATCCCTGTCTGTGGAAAGCATTGAATGGTCAGACAATTTCAACAGCACCGTCAACTTCCACTGCCCACTAAGTTATAACTAAAACAATAAGAACATTGTCAAGTCGCAAACCAACGAAGGATCGGTATGAACGCACACAATACTGCAACAATATATACTACTATAAAATTGTGAATAGCACGATTTAATAACTATAATATACGTCAGTTGAGTGTGGGCTGATGATGCAAAACGGAATTTGGGTCAGTACCTGAACAACAGTAATTCCCTTGGAATCCGAAGATGAGGACGAAGAGGAGGCGTGCGTCTACAGACAGAAAACACAAAAATATATTGAAACGGAAATGGGATTGGTGACGTGGATACACATTTACCTTAGGAAAGCAAGATCACAATATGCCAATACCGTGCGCATGAAGACAAGACCAATTAAATCATTGGCGCTACTAATGGCCTTGTTCTGCATGAAGGTTTGGCAACAGAGAAGACCCAGACGGACACCCGTATCGACTTGCTCCTGAGAATCAGGAGCCAGACCACTATCATCCTGAGAAAGAGTGGCGGAGACCATCGTTGGAGTGCAGTCAATGAGGAAAATCACGCCGTCCCGTGAAGCAGATAGCTGAAAAAAAAGAAAAGCCAAAGAATAAAAAATAATATCGAAACATATAACCTGAAACGTTAAGCCCTTCATAACGAGATTACTAATGTCATATATTGCAAATCCATTGACGGCTGTGTCACAGTATGTTGAAGCAGAGAAGTACACCTAGTTGCTCCTCCATTCCAGAAGGTTATATTAGAAATGTCAGAACGATAATAAAAGGGGGTGAACCCTATGAACCAAAAGTGACCTATACTGTGAACCAGACGAAAAATAATCCTGGATTGATTTCCTAGTATCGCCTCGAATTATATTTGGCACTAGAGCAAATAGATTGAACCTCGACAATGATACCAACGTCAAACAAGGGTTCTAAGTAGCGGTCATTTTAAGTCAAAAGTATTCAAATAAACCCGCACACATAAGGCATGAAAAATCATTGCCAGCAGAAGACTAGCATTTAATATATCGGTTCAAAATGGAGGTTGGGAGCATTTACCATTCGCAAATCTAATCTAGTCCAATCTAAAGCGGTTGATGTGAATCTCAATGCTCAGGCTTCCCTCAGTCATCGGGCTAGCCAACTTGGTGACTGGCGTGCGGGCATATGCGTAGAGATATTTCCACCCTCGACAAACTGTCTCTTACAAGGACCAGCTAGTGTTTTAGGCACACTCACAAGCGCACATAAAGGCCACTGTTTTGGTTAATTTTGCATAGAAAGATGGACGGTTAAAGGGCATTTCTTGAGTGACAATTTTAAAGTGCGTATTTTCTTAGTTTTGCACTATAGTACGGTGCCGATTGAACTACATTATAAACAAGTAAATACTTACATAACCATACTCTCCGGCGTCATTTTCCTCATCTTCAGGCAGAAATTCCGAATATGCACTATCGTCCATAGATTCTGAAAGACAAAAACATCCCTTTACGTCATTTGGCAGGCGTCTGCGCTGATTGGAGACGGCCAGATGGAGCTGAGAAAGTGGTTAGTAAAGCATCCGATGCACAAAACTGACAAAAGCTACCGGAGCAGTGAGCAAAGGCGAAAAGTTTCGCGAATTCAGTTTTACAATTAGTTTCACTGATAGACAGCAAAGTAAATACATTCCACAGAGGTCATATGACCGCGGAGAGACAAAACAACGGCTAAACTGGGATATGACCAAGCTGAATCTTCCCAATCTCCACGCAGAGGATAATGCGGCGGATATCGCTTCCAGAGCGGCAGCTGGTTTCTGTAAGCTACCAGAAAATCGAGCAACCATCAACTGCGATTAATCCAGGTAACCCCACAAACCAGTCCAGACAATGAGATGGGGTGAAACACTGATTGTGTTGACCACATAGCTACAATGATTGCAACACTTGGTGGTGCTTTTTCTAACTAAACTGCACACATTAACACATATTTATGGTTTAAACTATGGATAGCTGTATAAGAGCAGTTACTTTGTGAACAATACTACTTTATACTTGCTGTGAGCATGCAAGATACGACAGCGTGGTGCAGGGACGGGGCCTTGCGTGCGGATTAGTAGACTGGCGCTGCATCTACCACCTCTCCCTTTGACCGCCTGCGTTCGTAGTTAAGGTAGACTCAAGAAGACCAGAGGCTGGGTCGATCGACTGAGTCCCACTAGTCACGTCAGAAGGTTGTACAGTATCGGTTAGAAAATACCCTTGTATTAATACACAAGTAGCGCCTCAAATGGGACTGTTTTTCTCGGGGTCCAACTCAATCGCCTGCGCACACAGCCCTGATGATTCGTTCGCACACCATAAAACCGGTCTGCTCACGCAGAGTGCACGTAACGCCGCGCGCATCTGCGGCTAAGCTCAGGACTCTAACACAACAGCTGCATGAGGCACAAAGCCAATACAAATGCGCCTTACTTGAGACCACAATCTCATTGGTCCAATCTTGTACGCTTTTGTTCGGCTTAAGTATGATCCACTAGGTTTGAAGAAAGACCCCTACCTTGGCGCTCTTCTTGTTGTGTTCTTCCTTGGGGAATCACACAAGGCGTAATTAGACGGCGATATCGCAGCCTCGACCACATGTACAACAGTTTTCCTCTTTCACATTTGTTCGCCATGTACCATTACAGGTTAAGTTAGTTTTTTTCATCGCATAATTGCATTCACGTACACCTTGCGCACGTTTGTAGGCGTTCCATTCGGGGATATTGACATTACTGTAGGTCCTGTGTCACAGATCATCCAAACGATCTGAGTGTAGGGGGGGGGGGCTGTGTCCAACGTCTTCGTTCTCTCCTTGAATTTATTTAGGCAGTACACCTCTTCAACCTCAGTTTTCTTCTCCTCAAGTTGTACTGTTATAGCATCGCACCTCGAAATATTAAAAAAGGGTCCACAAGTGTACCTCTACTTTTAGACTTCTCTGACGGGCGATTATCCGAAGGGGAGCACATCTACCCTCGAAATGCCTTATAACTTTCAGTGCGGGGCCTTTTATCACAACACAAAGGACTTCGGATAACATCCATAATCAATTAACTCCGAAAGGCGACTAAACTGTTCATTTATGTCGGAAGGCGAATGAGCCAACAACTTGCCCGAAACACTTCCGAACCCATGAAGCAATAATTTACGTAGTCGAAGCTCTCATCTTGACGACACTGTTGTATGGAGTACAGACAAAACAGGCACGGCAAATAAAACACTTCGACGTCAATTGTTTTCAGAAAATCTCAGAGTCGAGGTGGCAGGACAAGCTGTCGAGTAGATAAATTCTGGAACGTACCGGGATCCTAAAAAGCCAAGATATGCTAAGAAAACTGCAACTACACTGGAGCGTTTCCTTCGTGCAGGTGGACAAAGAGCGATTACAAAAATGCTTCTTCAACGGAGATGTCAATGATAATGATCGCCGGTCAGGAGACCAAGTCAGACGCTGCAAGGACACCTTGAAGCATCTGCAAATCAATCAAGAGACCTGGGAAGACCTCACAGGACCGAACGACCTGGACAAGAGCGGGGAATACCGGGGCTGCAATCTATGAAGCTGGTCGGATCGCCGTCGCCAAAATCACAAGAGAAGCAGGCGACACTTTGGTGCTCCTGCTCCACAACACCACGCAATCCCTCCCAATATGCCCACAGTGTCAGAGGGCATTCCGCGCGCGAATCAGCCCATGCACTAACAATCTGTCAACTTCAACCGCCGCCTCTTTAATCGCCCCTTGCTCCAGCACGAGCGGTGCCCACGGTGTCGACTACCCGAGGATCACAATCCCAGTGCCCCGTCACCATCGAACACTGCCATCTCCATTACGTCTCTCAGTCTTGTTACTGGCCAAGACAGCAGTAAGACAAAGCCCTTTGAGCAACCAAGAATCTCCTTGAAAGTTATAACACATCTTTAGAAGGCCGTGGCTATCGCATTAAGCAGAATACTTAACCTCGTCTTTTGCTTAACATCTTAGCGCGGCGATAGAAAGATTACAGGCTGCGGACGCACATAATGCCGCACTGGAGGCAAAGCCAGTCCTGTTCTGCTAGGCAGTCGAACGACCCTACCCAAGTCTGGGCAGGATCAGCTCTCATTTCGATTGTGTCACACTTCCCAGTCTTGCCTCCCCTCCCACTTCCTGATCATAGAGACAGAATTTGAAAAAAAAGGCCCGACTTTCAGGAACTAGAATACCTAAGCTAGTCAAAAAGCCACGAATAGGTAAATCATCACTAATCCCCAAGTGTCCGTTGGCAAGCAATAGGCATGCATAGAGCCTGCAGCGAATTCGGCGACAGCAATCGATTATGAACTATAATATCCAAGAACCTTGAGCGGTTCACCGGAACAGGTTTTCATTCATGCTGACTAGCACTATAATCTAATCTAAGCGCAAGTCACTGCGCCTGCATCCAGCCTACCGTGAAATACGTGGTGGACATCGTATAAATCGACAGTCGATTTGCCTCGCCATGCGTTAGGTTTATGTCTCTTTACACCTAGGGATAACCAATCCAAGCAGCGCAGTTTGGAAAACTGGGCGGAAATCGGAGATCCGCTTGCACAAGCACAAACTGGCAGTTCGAAGGCCAGACCTTAACGCACAGCTTGCAACCAATATAGGAAAGACTGGCCATACTTTTTATATTCAAGAAGCGACTATCTTAGGCCGAGGTACCTCAAAAGCGGGACGACTGAGGCTTCCGGCATGGTATTCAGACGCCAGCGCTGTCAACAAACGCCTAGACATGTTTGTGGCCTATAATGCCCTGCGCTATCAAGTGCATAAAGACCAGGACAAGTTCCCACAAAACTTAAGAACTATGAGCGAAGACAGCCCCGCGACGAATCCGCTGGAAGAGGAAGCATGCTTACCAGCATCCTCCGCTGAGGTGACGAAACACGAAGCCAGCGGCCGTCAAGCTGCACAAACACCGAGCTGGAAGCCACGGCAACAAACGAGGGAAAAATCAATCAGCCTAAGGCCAACAAGTTCGGTCGCTCATTTGGAACCGTGATCGATAGTAACAGTAGGCGCTTGGACCATGGAGAGCCCGTCAAGCTCTCCGAAACGTCAGCATGAATCCAGACTTGTACCGGCGAGCCACTTAAAGTACTCCGATTTTCCCTCCAGAACTCTCACATTTGCGAATCTGGTCTAAAATCCAGCGTTCAAAGCAATACATGTGAAAATCTAGGGAACTCAGTGTCGCACGAGTATTTTTGAGGGACACATATAGGGGCGTGTAACAGCTCCAAACATTCTGCTGGGAAGACGTGCCTCCGCACAGCATGCGTAAGTCGGAGAAAAGCGGCTACCGTAACTCAGACGCTCAGAGTAGATAAACTAATTAGCTCTTCAAGTAGACAGAGCCGTATTTGAAATAAAGTTTCGGGAGAAAGGATATTAACTACAACACTTATTTCGGACACACATTGACTCCCTCCGTCTTACAAGCATTGTAGCAAGTCAGCTGTTTTGAGGGCACCGAATTGGCAGAGATGCCATATGCAAAACCCCGATACTCTTAACTGGCCCAAGCTCAAACGATTCTCCTAATTGCGGAAGAAACAAAAAAAATTTGTTGAAAGGGAAGATAAAACGCCTGTAGTGTCCGATGAAGATCATCCGCCTCGCAACAATGGCCAACTTGCGACTTGAACTGATGCGAGAAGTGCACCACATTGACTTTGTCTTGTTCGCTTCATGTTCTACGGACAAAGCTAGGTCAACACCAGAACTGGAGATAGGATAAGGTGCAGGACAGACCATGACATGAAGCCCGTGTGTAAGCTCTCATCAACGTGGTACCAGGCTCTACTTCTGACAGCCTTTCAGTCACAGAAGATAGACCACGTTTCAGGCGTGATGCCTCAGTTTTTCGAATTCTCGAACCCCTTGAGTATACCTAAACACAGGTAGTAGTTTTGAAGGAGACACATAAGCCTCCCCCCACACAAGTTTCGCAGACTGGGCATAATGTTAGCGGTCAGAATGGCAAAAACCGACGTGCGGTACAGATAGCAGAAGATGCATTCACTTGGAAAAAGGTATATTTCGGTGGGTGGAAGGCATGGGTTTAAAACCCTGAGAAGGGAAGACAAATCAAGAAACGGGGGCAGGACAACAACAATGCCAGCAAAATTAAGCTGAGGCTGTCGGAAAGATCGGAGGGAAAATGTTAGGCTGCCAAGAGGCCAAGTGACTTGTAGTACCACTCGATTATCTGTATAAAGTTGTTCTTCGAAGCAGCCGGCGACTCGATGGGATGGGACTCCGCAGGAAAGCCCAGGATTTGGCACATCTCTTCAGCTCGAGCTCCCACATTTGCGCGTAACGTACGCACAAATTGAATGCCCTAAGAAAAAGTGGTGGGGGAGGGAGGGGGTGGTAAGCTCTCGCTGGTAAAACAGGCAAACGATTGCAATCTCAAGCCTAAGGTGTAAGGTTCAAATGTAAATGCTAGGAAGTTGATTTTAGGTGGACAATAAACAACAATTCACTAAGGAGTACAGAAGCAACGACAAATTAAAGTTGAAATGGCTGATGTTGATTTAATTGATCACGTAAAATCACTCACGAGCCCACAAAAAGAACAGACTTGGGAGACATAACAGTGAGACCCTATTGCACGCAGTTGCGTGAACAAAGATATACAAATCAATTGAGTGGCCATCATTTCGGAAAATTGGGCCTCACCTGACTGTTAGGTACACGTAGATCCTGCAGTCCCAGACACATGAGAAGAGGTACTTTCCAATCAGGAGTTATATAAGAAATCGGGGAGGCTTTGGACAATTTCGTAAAGTCTTCAGCAGATGAGGGGAGTATGGCAGGTGACCAGGAGCGACAAGATTGCTCCGGATGTTCACGGTCCCAGTTTTGTGACTGGTTCCATAATCCTGCCTCTTCCCAGCACCAGTCCGGAATGTCAGAAGTTCCTATCATTGTCGTCAGATTGGTGACGGGGTTTCTGGCAACAACAGCCCGATACAAATCTTGGTAGCGGCCGGCAAGATGGAGCACTAGGAAGCCACCATGCGAACCACCCATCAGAAGGGTTGGAACGCCAGGCAAACGTGTCTGTGCCTCCTTAGTGGCCTATTCAAAATAAATAAAACAAACTTCTTACGAAAAGAAACGAATATGCGTGCCCCAGGTTCTTGTTGTAAAGAGAATGAAGACGCGATATCTGGAACGATAGTTTTATTCGGAGCTTCCGGGTTCACACGAGAAGCCATCGTCAGAGTAAACGAGAACAGCAGACGTCAGCTACACATAAATGGGGTTGGTAGGGGAGGGGGGTGGTGGCAATTATTGATTGGTCCCTGTCCACGCTATGTCCATTCTCACTAATTAACGAATTCGACTTCTCGAACACACGGATAATGGCACGAGCCAGTTATAAGACGGGACGCGAACTACTGGAGGCCTGGGTGTCAGATCCTAACTCCATAAACAGGCATGTGACTATTCCGCCCTGTTTTTTTGCCATCCGTGCCCATGACCAGAAACCAGGGCCCAGTTCCTCTACAAGCATGCAGGCCACTACGTCAAGGTCACACGCCGTTACACTAGGGACGCGCGTCGGAGACACGATAAGATAGCGTGAGAATGGACGTAGCGTGGACAGGGACCAGTCAATAATTGCCACTCCCCTCCCCCCCTCCCAACCCCATTTATGCGCAACTGACGTCTGCTGTTCTCATTTACTCTGACGATGACTTCTCGTGTGGAGCCGAAAGTTCAGAATAGTTCCAGAGATCGCGTCTTCATCTTCTTTACAACAAGCTACTCAATTAAATTCAATAAGATGGTCTTTAGAATTAACTGTACAGCACCACGGGAACGAAAATACCTGGATACAGTCAGCCACGTCGAGTATACCGCATTGTCCGGGCAGACAATGCACACTATTGTTTCCGTAGGCTGTCGAACCACGATAATTGACGAGAAGGCAGGCGAAGCCACTGGCAACGAACGCTGTCACTAGGCCCAACCACTCAGTAGAGAAATTGGAATGTGGTCCGCCATGCGGGAGTACAATTAGCCCTAGTGGGGATGTCCAGTCCAGATCAATGGCTGCAAGCGGAGGATATGCGAGTAAGCTTGGAGGGTCAGAGACATCGCGGCTAATCAGTAGAGAAATCATGTCCAGGTGGAAACAGACAACGCAAATATGCCGTAAAAATCTACAGGAAAAAAAAGCATCCAGCCTAGCTGGTAGCGGGAAACTTGCAGCCCAAGAGGAAACTAAAATTTAACGTAAAAGTTCACGATGTTTAGGTCAGCGGCACAGACACAGATGCAAATAGAACTATTCGCGGTATAAGTGACCGTCTTATGATTGGCTAAGTGGTTTACACATCTACTTGTCCGTGTCCTAAAATGTACTTTCTGAAGAAAGAATTGATCGCCCATCTTACAATGCCGAGCAGTGAGTTCTATTATACTACAAATTGCTATAGTAACCCAGGATATTTTGTGTACAGGAAACAATATAGGCAAAAAGTGACCGAGGTAGGAGACACTTACGAGCCCCTGTAGTCGGCTTAAGAGAAGTTGAATCCGTAGGTTGTATGAGGATAGACTCGAAATGAGAAACACCAAAACGCTCGTCAGGAGTTTTGGCCGAGTGCTCGAGGACGTCCCAACGCATACCCTTCAGTACGGGTACAGGTCCATCGACTTTATCACCCGGGCAGATAGTCAACCATCTAAGGGCAAGTGTAGATTTGACAGAGTTAACAGTAAAATGGGATAGAAGTAACACAAGCAAAACCACCCGATAGAGCTTATAAGAATATGATGATTGACGAAAGTACACTCTACACCGCTGGGGCACTGATAAAACCAAGCACATTTTGCAATATGCACGCACCTTCCAGAACTCATCTCCTATCAGTTAAAACAGGAAACGCGAAATGCCGAGTGCCTGGGTGCAAATCATACGCATTCTACTACACAAAATGTTCAATGACAACTCGAAATTGACAAGTCACCATCTTGGTAAAGCATATCACCCGCAGATCAGATAACCCAGGAGTGATGCTATTAACACAGCAACTGAGGTAGGTAAGGCGGGTAAAGTAAGAAGATGAAAATTCACTATGACCCATTTCTTCACTATAGTCATTTTGCCCTGATCTGACCTAAACTCATTGTGAGAACCGAGGCACCAATCCTAAAGGAGGCCACAAAGATAGACGCCTGATTTGACAGCGGTCAATTCCGGTTTTTCCTGTGGTGTGTACCGTTGGATTTTCTGGTTGCCCACTCGTGTTTTCACGCTTTCTTTTCTGGAGCACACTTGTGCCTCGCTATCCGGCTCACTTACGTTCACAAACAAATCTCTCTCTGATAAAAATATCTTCTCATTTGGAACGGTGCGTTCATTAGCCTGCTTGCTAAAGTACGTTACCCAAAACGAATTCAAAGTGCTTGGGTCGAGCAGAAACCCAGAATATCATGGAGGATTACTACTTCTATTTCGTGATTTTAGGGCAAAATTCACCGTCAGTATGACCCGTGGTGTTATTAAGTACTCAGTACTCATTGTGTCGGAAACGAGAGGAACTTCAGGAAGTTGAAGTCCCTGAAACCTGTCTGCCGAAAGATTGAGTGAAAATACTCACTCTCAATCACATAAAATCACCCCTCTACCAAACCATCCCCTCCCTCTCCCAGTTGTCCAAAGTAGCAAGGTGTCTGGACGACCGGAAGGTCATGATCTACGCGTTTTGACTAGATATACCGTGGACCAGTGGTACTGAAAGGGACAACTTACGGCTCAACAACAGCAACAACAACACCAAAAAAGGTTAAGCAACCAATCAGTGGTAATTCAGGGGGAGAGGGAGAAAATGTTAAGATATCAAAGGACAGAGGGAAAGAGGGACGGGTCCTACAATTAGTTCATGTCACCCGATCGTCTCGTCGAAAACGTTCGTTCGCCTAACTAGACTCCCTGAATGCTTACATGGGTATTATCGCTGAACTTAAATACCAAAAAGTTATGGCAATCTAGAACACAGCTTTGAACAAACGTCTAATTTGAAATGGGCCTAGACACTGCATGTGTAAACATATGCTTCACTAAGTTAGGTGCAGATTGTGCAGTTCGAGGCGCAGTTCAGTTATAGTACCGGTCAGAGATCGTTAACAGTTAAACCCTGAATGGGAACGAGGTCTAATGTGTGCTTCATAAAGTGGTGGTCCATGGACAACGATTTTAGCTGCATCTACCACCTCCCCCTTCTGAGCAATGCATACGGCTGGCCCGATCGGAACCAACCACAAGTACACTGCCACACCTGTTTCATAGCTCAGGGTGGGAGAGTGTCACAGAGATTTCATTAAGAAGGAGCTTTTGCAGCGTGGTTCTCAGGCCACTACCACTCGTCCATTGCATGAAAAACGCACCCTGGACTGACTGTGGGGTCTGAGATGAATCATCAGTTGGCAACCTTCCCAGCCGCGGCTTTTGCCGCACCCTGATAGCTTCAAGCGCGCCTGACTGGCTGGAATAGTAGTTGAGGCCTTTAAATTGTAGTAGAGGATGTGGTCAACGCCCCCAGCGCTAGCTATGGGGGCAAATCCCAACTTCACGCAATGGAATCAACCTGCTCGTACGAAGGACAAACTTGGTGTCCACGTCGGAGTTTTCTCTTTCTCGCACACCTGTCAATCACGCCATTCACTAGCCCCACGCAAACCGATTCCTACAGTTTAGGCTATACACAACAGCAGAAAAAAATCATGAACATCATGTAGGCAGCAGCAGTGTACCATACTTCATCTGTGTGAGGCAATCTTTGGCCTGGAGGACAGTGGGTGGCAACTTGGAGACGGCCAGAAAGTGTGGTGTGGTGAGAGAACTGGCGCACACAGCAATCACATCCTCATGTATGTCTAGAAGCGAGACGGAACCGTAACCAGTCTGGGCAGCATCCGTGGGCAGGTACGCCAGTGGAGAGGGCAGTCGGATGATCCTGTCTGACGGAGCAATACCCTGACGCAAATCGATTAGCAGGAGGGCGTGTTCGCTGGCCCAGTCTGAGCTGAGCACTAGTGCCTTACTGTCCGCCAACCAGATACGTTTGGGAAGGCCAGCGGCAAGATAGAGTCCTAGGAGGAGGATGGCGGGTGGGAGTGCATGAAGATATTCACGGGAAGGAGAGACGAAATGTCGAAAACGGATATGGAAGTAAAAGCTGGTAATTTTCCAATGCAGGCTTATTTTCTTCCCTCGCGTCTATGGGAGGTTAGGAGACGGTTAGGTGAATGCTGACTGGGTGCTCAATTTTATTCAGGCAGTAATAGATTACCCACTTATGAGGACAATTTTAGTAAGTCGCAGAGTCACACGGCGCCTGTGGACAATTGATTTAAACATGTGCACTGCCAAAATACAAATTGTACCCAACAGAGGAATGGGGCGTCGAAACGGTAAATTACAGTGTATTTTTGGTTGTCAGTCAAGGATACTCAACCACAGGCCAGGCACCGGCGATTTGAGCTCGAGTTATTTGATAACCAGGCATTTGAATAACCAAGCGCGCAACGCCTACAGATATGCGCTCACGTTCTATGGGAGGAATTCAGTGCAATTTAAAGGGTAGACTACTAGATCAGCGTAGGCAACAAGATTTATACCACAAACTGAAATCGTACAGGCCAGCGCAAACCAACCTGGAAAATCCGTCTTGGACTTCGGAGAGGCGACCAGCGGCACTATTACCTCAGCAGGCTCTGCAGTCGGGGGCCAATCGCGAGCGAGGAGTTCGAAACACTGGTTGTGCGGCCCACCGGAGGGCATTTCAAACCAAACGAGCTTTGAACCATCGGGACTGAATCTGGGCCAGTGGGCGGCACGATCCAGGCGGTTCAGGCATTGAACTTGAGAAGTTTCTGCGCGGAGAACATAACGAATAGAAACATTAAAGCACCATGAATCCTGAAAACCATGGAAGCAATTGGTGTCGCTGTAAGCCTGGGAGAAAGTTAAAGGAGTGCTTCCAACAAAATCAGTGCCGCAGTAAAAGATATTTAAAAAAAACAAAAGCGGACTGTCGAAGATGAAAATAGGAGGTAGTACGAGATGCTTACAAATTCGCATACAAGAAAAAGCACCCACCGGCGAAGACTAATATAATGAACCATTCCAACACGTGCTACAGCCTTGAATAAAGCCCTCACCAAAAAGCTAAATAAAACAGTACATATGACATAAAAGGCACCCAAATGATGCCATAGAAGGTAGGAGGTTAATATTAGTAGTATTTACCCAATTTTCAAGGAAATTATTACGCTAACTTAGAGTAAATCCTTCGAAACAAACGTTTTCAGACTGAGTCTGAAAGTTGATCTGAATATTTGAGTTAGCATTCCGCAAGTTACTAGAGTAGTCGCCGGCTATTAAGCCCACCTCGGGCCCAGACCAAATTGGACTTAATAAGCGGCGGGCGCATTAAGCGGAGAGTCCTAGTTCTTGATTAGCAAACGCAGGATAGGCACTATACATTACATACGTACTGTCTTATGTGTAGAGCTTGGTGACGCACAAGAAAAGAATGCTGTTTGTCTGTATTTTACGTAATAACAAAAACAAAAAAATTATTTGCGACACGTAACCAGTTGCGCACGCAGAGAGATGAGAATCTCACTCTATCCTGTTGGCAAACTGGGCTTTGTAGCCGGTGACTGGGCTTATTAGCCGGCGGATTTTGCTATGGAAAATTCCGTCCCAAGCTGACTTGGGTTTAATACGCAGCTGGGCTTATTAACCGTGAGCTTAATAACTGGCGACTACTGTACTGTGTAACCTCGTAATATTCAAGAACTGCCAAGGTACAGCCAGTAGTATACACGCCACCATTTTGGTTCGATTATTCGTTCCGAAATAAGTGAAATTGGGATTCGTTGGTGAACGTTCGCCTGACCACTAACGGGACTCATCTGTCCCACTCTGTCTTGGGTCTCGACAGCGGCCCTGATAGCCGTAACAGCTGGACGCGTAGGCAGATAATATAGCCGGCAAAAACAAGGGAGACTGGAATGGCCATGGTTAGGGTGTTCAACTCTGATCAAAAAGGTTGCGAGTGGGACGCCACTTGAGCCTGGGTATGACTGGCTGACGACGAGCAATAAGCCAGAAACGGCCCTTCCAGTTTCCTCTGTCTTTGCCAGCAATACAGTAGTCGCCGGCTATAAAGCCCACCTCGGGCCCAGACCAAATTGGGCTTAATAAGCGGCGGGCTTATTAACCGTGGGCTTAATAGCCGGCGACTACTATACTATCTGAAGTTGGGATCTTCTGCTCACTGCGTAACATGTTACCTAATGTCACAACAACCGACATTTCAATTCCAGTGAGATGCTAATAGTTGCAGAAGTCAGGTGTGTCGAAAGGTTTAGGTGACCATGGGAGGAAGGCGCATCCCAATCTTACGAGACAACAAAAGCATGTGGAAGGCTAGAACAGCCTACAACCATTAGGGTTGTAAAAACACCAAAACAGAGGGAGTAAACTTTAAGATGGGGGAAGGACAGGCACGAAAGCACAGTGAAAAGCAGCTCGAGCATTTGAAATAGAAAGTGCTGCTCTAACTGAAAAAAAACAGAAGCGTGAAATAAATGGCTACCAAAATTCCAGTAATAGAGTTGTGCTGAGCGCTGATAGCAGTAGATGAGGCCTAAACGGAATGGATCTTTGTCGTAGGCAACGAACACAAGGCCAGATCCATCGGGTGCCCAGAGGGCGGAATCGAATGCCCAGTGTTTGCAAGCCGGCAACAGGGTTTGAAGCTGGCTATGAAGACAGTCTACTTTCTCGTCTTCAATGTCTAGAATGCACATCACGGGTTGGATAGTAGTGCTGATGCCTTCACCCCAGTTTTCAGGCATGACGAATGGTGAGGCCTGCGGTTGTTCCTTCGAGTCCTGCAAAATTAGGAGGGCAACAGACATGTTACAGCGACTATGATTTAAATTTAAGAGCTCTGAATCTTAAGTGCCGCCATTCTGGAAGGAGTTTTCATTGGAGAGGTTGCAGAAATTTCTCTCGAGGAATGAAAGTTTGGCTTCCGTAGGACCGCTTCTGCATGATTATAATTTGAAGATGACCTACTCCTAACGCTGAAAAAGAGTCCAGCATTCTTTAAGGCCAAACTGTTAACTTAAAGCACCTTTTAACGATGCTCCATCTTTCGCGGCAGTATATTCTCATTCAAACTCCCCTGCCTTCTCCTAGTCGAATCTTGTTTTTTCGAAGATTTTTGATGGACGCTGCCCTTATCTATTGTTTGGCGTGGCAAGGCAGGTGACTGGTGATAGCAGGGGTAGTTAGAAGAACATCACGCGTGCCACAAAGGGTAGATGAGACGCATACTGACCGAAACAACTCATGGAGTTTACAGGGATAGGCACACCTTGTCACCGATGCAAGGCGTGGCTGTTGCTACTAGGGGTGATTAGCAGAGCCAGGGTAAAGTGGACTGTACAGGATAAGCTGGTTTTTGACTAGAGCCATCACCTACTTCTGTTCACCATGGACAGTTTTCTACTTTAACGCGGGAAAGTTATCGCTTGGTCAACTGTAATTGGATTCTGTATTTCGCTCCTTTGTGTTAATCAACTACGACTGCTAATCATTAAGCGTGGAAGGAACGAGTGGTGAGCTAGGGGTCAGACTTTATTGCCTCTACCGAACTTCCATTCAGTTGGGGCTCGAGCCCTGATTGTTTTATCGCGCGCGACCACGTGTGTGCGGCACTTGTAGAAAGATTGTTTAGCTGAGAGAGAGGTCGACTCTGAATACTCGGTCCCAACGGCACTCCACGCATATTCCTCAATGTAAAAGATCCGACACGCCTGAATACATCACGCGCTAAAAGCCATGGCCTGGAGGCCGCAGACTCACAATATGACTTAGACAACGCAGTGGACCCTGTGCGTCTTTGTGAGTGGATAGGCTGGATGTTGGGCAGACTTTACTGACCTCTACCGAACTTTCACTCAATTGGGGCTCGAGCCCTGATTAGTCTGTTTGACACACGTAGACGGGTTCTTTACAGTTGACTGCCACTGTGCCGGAATCCGCCAACAGTCTCCTTAACTCTGTTTTAACACCAGGCTTAGATGAGTGAAGGAGAGATTGCGGTGGATGCTTTGCAAGTGTACTACCCATATCAACTAATTAACGCGCAATTCACCCTCCCCCCTGCGTCCACCTCGCAGTGGGGCACAGGGTGGACACCATCGCGTTAATAGTCCACTTCAAAGGAAGAAACCATTTTTCGCCTATACCAAACTCGGTATTTTGAGAAGTTCTGCTGAAAATGTGGCTCCTATTGTCGCTTTCCTTTCTTGGCTTAAGAGTATGGTGCATTTCGTCTCAGTTAAGGAAATATCAAAAATTACAGCCAACGACTTTGCGGTATTGGCAAGGTCGGCGCCAAGGCTGCAATGAGAGCTGATTAGACAGACTTACACCATTCGGTAGCGAAGAAGATTTGGGCTTTACAGCTTCTGCCAAAAAGAGGATTTTCTTTCCGTCAGGGGAGAAACTGCACGAACTGAAGGGCACAGCTGCAGCACCTTCGGCACAAACACGACCGTGCAGGGGCTCGTCCTTATCGGTCTTTTCGGTGGGAAGTTGGATGGTCTTGAGATGGCACCCATCAGAAAATATGTGCACAAAAGTTCCCGCCTTGGGGGCCGTGGCCTTCATTGCAGCAGTATCACTCAGACCCTTGGCTGACAGCTCGTACTGCACAAAAAGGGCTCTACGAGTGGAGGTGCAGTCACCGGTGGAACCGCACCATTCAATATCCCAGAGCTGCTTACAGCCCTCGGAATAGGGAAAACAGGATCCGATAGACGAAAAGTTTTGCGCTCCGGAGAATATCAGGTCAAACGAGGACCTGTCAATGAGGTATTCCTGTAGGACGGAGAAACGATCCTGGCGAAGACTATCTACTTGATTCCATTTGGCCTGCAGTGCGATCAAAGAGGTTGACTTCCGCTGTGAGAATGGAGTGTTGCGAATACGAGCCTGACTAAGAGTAGGTAGACAGGCGAAATAGGAGAAGATTTTGGAAGATTGTTTGGCCAACTTCTGGACATCCATTGTTTTTATCCACTAGAAGACGAACAAAGGACGCATTGACACAAAGATGTAGAATAGCATTGTCAGAAAAGCAATACAGATGCTGTAAATGCTAGCAGGAGATATTTTTATGAGCAAAGGGGACGTAGGTCTGTGGGGTCCAAACAAACCAGTTTCGCAATTGAAAATGGTCAGAAATACAGGTGTGAAGTGGAATATTCTCTATTTATTTAAATAGTCAAAGGACAAGATAAATTACAAAAATTCGGGGAAACTACAAGGCTGACTTTCGCGCACGATACACATTACGGTTGGGCCCAACACTTTTCCAGCAACCAAGTTCCCTCTTGCTGATAAGTCAGCGTTGGGGTCAGACAATGAGAACCTGAACTATGTCGAGTGAATGCATACATTACACATAGTCACACTTGAGCGACAGGAGAGCATACATGGAAGATGGGACTCCCTTTTCACAGTGTTTCAGAAGAGGGTTTACGGTAGGGGATCAAAGAAGGAGAAAAGGGGTTAACTTTTCTGGCCTGGCTTGCATACACTGACATGATGTGACAACCAAGAGTCATCAGTAGCCCTACGCATTTGAACTGGAAGTAAGGTATGACTGGCTGCCGACGGCTTACAATCCGAAAACGGTAATTACAGTCTGTCCAGT
Organism: Ligula intestinalis; assembly: GCA_036362985.1. NCBI lineage: Eukaryota > Metazoa > Platyhelminthes > Cestoda > Diphyllobothriidea > Diphyllobothriidae > Ligula > Ligula intestinalis. The sequence continues at coordinate 65,623,953 of JAYGXS010000001.1, forward strand.
CTTTGTTGGCAAGCCTTTCTATAGCGCGATCTGGTGAGTTGGATGTGATGGCAAGAAGGGTTGGCAAATATCCTCATCTTGCCGTTTTTCGGTATAAATGGCCCTTATTGTAGCAACGCCACCTGACATTATGAGCATTGATTTACAATAGGTTCACCGTATGCTTTTAACAGTTTGGTGAACTGTCTTGTAGCAACTAATTTAACAACGGAGAAGGCCACAAGGAAAGAAAGCCCCAACTAAGTCGAACACGGGAATACCTAGGTGGTCGCAATATGGAGGATTTTGCGAGGCTCATAGTTTATTCGATCTTCGACGACAATATTGCTGTGTAAATAAATTTCGAGGGATGACATATGCGGTTCTAAAATGTACAACTTCATTGCAGTTAAGTTAATAAACATTTTTCAAAGAGCGGTGGTCGCCTAGATCTTTTTGAATCGGAATATGCCTTCATAAGACCTTTAAAATATCATCGGACGCCGCGGGGAGGCGAGTGCGAAGACGTATGGCAGCAAATGCATTTAACAATTAGTCGATTAGTGTTACATTTAAGCTGTGCCCAACTTGTAGAGGACGTCGCTTTATCGCCTACGGTCGCTCCCAAACCACACAAAGGCAATGTGAATGCTACCTGACAAAATGTTTTACCCTCAGTCCCCTGCCCGCTACATCAAATTTTTCAAACTTAAATAAAAATGTTCAAAAACGTCTCTACTACATGTCAGAGGGCGAACGGCTGTCACAGTAAGTTATATCATTTTGTGTTTAAGGTACCAGAATCCCTTTTTGTGTATGTCGCTGAATCTTCACATTTCGATATAGGTTATATATTTACAGCGGCCAAAATCGATATCCATTCGGTATACTTAACGAAATGTCGAGTTCCACGCAATATAAACTGAATAAAGAAACACTGTTAAGGAAAGCATACTAAAATAGACATGACTGTGGAATATGCACATAAGTTTGTGCTGTACAAATTCCAGAATGGAACTAGCACACAACGGGGCCTTGAATATTAGCCATACCGTAAAATACACGAACGACCAGGTTACAAAACCCGGAGCTGAGAGCGGTTTGTAGGCCACGAAAACAAGCATAATCGAATGAGTAGCCACCTGGTGAGTT
>JAYGXS010000001.1:65639433-65663150 GCA_036362985.1 Ligula intestinalis
GATATACTTACCGACAAAGACAAAGGAGACTGCAATGGTCATTTGTGGCATACTAGCCGTTACCAGCCAACCATACTCACACCCAGGTGGTGCACCATCCGAGACTCGAACCCGCAACCCAGAAGCCCAATGCCCTAGTCATTGAGTCACAGGCTTGTTATCGACTTGGGTGGATTGGCGCTCATTGATCAGTTACGGAAGTCAAGCTTCCCGTTCTGGCTTGGGGCAAATTCTTGAACCCTACCTGCAGATGCACAACGGCTAGCAGCATAGGTATATGAGCATTGCCGACAAAGAAATCAGCCAAAATCTATCACAGTTGGTAGCACATGGAAGACAGGGCGTTGATGACCATGTACTGACCTTGTATTCTAAGCCATGCTTTACACGCACGACTCTGGGGCATGTCCCACATGTCTGGTTCTCGTGTCCACTAGCACGTGCGCACCAGAAGGTGTCATAACTTCCGGTTAAGGTCAAGGACGTGTCTGTCCAAACCAGCCAACCACTTCCCAAGACCAGTTCACAAAGGACCTTAGTGTGGTGACTGCTTAGGCTCAGACATTGCCGGAGTCGGCGACCCCATGACCGGTTACAGACATCCAGACCCGGAGACTACACCCACCGGAATGCGACTCTGGACTCCGGCTCGCTCATGGCTGGATTGCACTCGTCTGGGAGTCACTAACCTATTATTCACATTCTAATCCTTCTGCATTTAAGTAAATTATCCATAATACTCTGGCCTTCCACGCCTTACATTATCAACTAGTTCATAACCGTTGGGATACGTTCTACCTTCTGTTATCCGGCCGGACTACTTCATATCCTACAGCCACTTAGACAAGAGAAACTTAAACTGTAGAGGGGTTAGCCGGGTGTCAGACTAATTCACACCATATTCTGTGCTTGATAACATGCCTTACGCAAGGCACAAAAGAAACATTCGGTCCAGACCTGGAAACCCTAGGTGTTATACGTACCTGTACCGCAGATGTAATGGTATGTTGAGTTCAATGGCGGCACCCGAAGCCCGATGGCGGCCACCGGGGACACTGAGCAGGAACTTCCACCGAGAGGCTTCAGAACGCCACTCAGGGGCTTCAACATCAACCTTCGAAGGACGCAGGGACAGCTGTTGAACACTGGATACCTCCTCTACATCGCCTGCGTCGAGGAAAGTTCGTGCGAACCAGCCACTTTCTCGGCTAGCTTTTCGGGTGATATTGAACTTTACCTCTGGCAAGCGGTCCGCCAGTTCGTAGGGGTTTGCGTAAATACCTAAAATTTGGAATGACAGGTCCAACGTTTCAAACTGCCTACCAGTCCTCATCGTCAGCTACTACGCCTGACCTCAGTTAAAGCCAACTCAACTCGGATTTTAAATTGGCATGGGGAGATAAAAGAAGGAAACCGATTCAGCGTTCAGTTTCCTCACTAAAAATAAAAACCTTAAAAAACGAACATGCTGCGTTAAAAAACGGATCTTGGAGGATTGACAACTACCTTGATTCTCCTCTGGAAGGAGAGTCAGACTACAATGACTGCTTTTACTGTAACCCTTGTGACAACTCCAACTTCTGTGAGATCCGAAACATTCGCTGTTGAAGCCTTGCATATTATTAATCAGGGAGTAGATGGGCTGCTCATTTTTGTCAGGGTAACCCACGGGCACCTGATTTTAAGGGAGGGAATGGGCGGGGCATGTTAGGGAAAAAAGGAGATCGTGATAGTCCTGTAAAATAAAAAAAAGGTACGAGGGTAAGTTAAGGGCCCGTACGCAGACCTCAGGCGGAGACACTGAAGTACGCTTTAATATCATCGCTAACTCTCCACTGGACCTACGGCGAACACGTGCATGTGGGGGGTGTGTTCTGACATCGGGCGAGGTCATTGAAGTACATTTTTTGTAGTAACGCCAACCCCCAAATGAAATAAAGGCGAACAAGCGAAGAAGTTAGTTAGATTGTGTAAATTCACCTCACTTAAAATTCATAAGTAGGCGATCAATCCCGTTGTTAATGTGAAAAGACATTTTTACTTAATATGCAGTTATTGTACATGATGGCCTTCCGAGGACCTCTCTGCAGTTCAATATCATCATCCAATTCCTTCTGGATCGTTGGCCGACGTGTAAAAAACTGGAAATTTGTGGAAAATTCAACCTATTAAAAATTCGTAAGTAGGTGGTTATAATACATAAGCACCCTACTGCGACCCCAATAGGTACTCTCACCTGTTTTTCTAATTAATACGGAATCCAGCTGATTGTACAGTGATGGATCTCATAGCACATTACATGTCACATGTTAGGCGGAATGCTTGGAATGCAGTTTCATAAACACACAGGTCAGATCACCACCAACACGCCTTCCCTTGGAAGCTTTTTCTATACCTTGGCTCATTGCCTAGATTTTTTTATTCCAAAGTAAATTACGCAGCAACTTACTCCAGAAAGTTATTAATGTCCACTTACTTCCCGAAAACTTTGGTTTCTGGATCTTGAAAAGGGGCCTCGTGGGATTGAAGGATAAACAATACACAGATTTTTACAGGCTCTTAAATGGCTGCTAAATTCACTGATTCTAACTCCCTACAGGGAGGATCTTCGCAGTTTTTAACGTCATCCCTTAATTTCGACCCTAAGCGATCTGTTAAAGAGAAGAACGGATTCCTCCGTTTTACCACTTTATTGGTGATTTTTTTGGTCAACACAGGACTATAATGGTCGCATTTTCCCGCGCTTTGATTTTTGTGCAGTCTTCAATGATTTCCCTTTGTTCTGATCCTAAGCGGACTGTAAAAGAGCGTGGTCGGCTCCTCTTGTCTCATTTCCCTGATGGTTTCTTCTGCAGTCATCCGGCAAATCTTATAATCGTATCCTCAGCACAAAGCTTTATCTGGTTAAGGAGTTCTCTCTTGATGAGGAACATTAAGAATCATTATACGCTCTCACCTATAAGGTGGTACTTTAAAACACGCATACTTACCATCCCACAAAAGATAGTTTTTCCCCCTCAAAGACCAAAAATCCTATTTAATTTAAGTATGTTTCAGTCAAGTTTGAAGACTTTTTTTCACTGCTCCCTGACCTTTTTTCACATCGACAGTTCGACTGTCGTAGGCGACGAAGTTCACCATGTGAACCATCGCAAGGTGGGACAGGAACGGCGACTGCATACTATAAACTCAAAATAAACGCTCGACAGTGCTTGCTTATTCATCCTAAAATTCACTAGAAACAGTACTTTTAAGCACTGTAAAATATGCTTTTTGGGGGCTATATAAAACAATAAGTTCATTTATTTATGTGACAATAAACTGCGAAACCGGCAAAAAAACAACCCGTAAACATACCCCTACTTAAATCCAGTTCGATGTTGCAGTGATCCCAGTCCCCACCAGAGTCAGGTAACAGGCTGCATTTAAGTTTGAGATGATAGCCCTTCTGTTGTAGATCACAATTAATCCGACGGGATGATGTCGGGGTCGTCGGCGCGTCCGCCAGTTGACCAAAGGAGGCAAAAAGTAGACAACAGAGGACTACCGGCAGTGTTGAACATGTTATGGAGGAGAGTTTCGTCATGTGCCCACGCATCTATCAGTGTCCACAAAGTTGTGTTAAGTCTGAAGGGAAGCGATAACACTTGGGGGTTACTCATGAGGCGCCACGGGATAAAAAAACTAGTATCACAATCATAAGCAGAAAGCACATATTCTTTTCAGGCCCATATGTTGGCTGTTAAGTAAACGTACATTACAAGTACCACCACTAACTGAGAAGTGGCATGTCTGTCCACGCATGACTATGAGCGTAAAAAGGCAGATTCCTCAAGCGCTGCCCTCATTTCCTATTAACATATCGTATCTTAATGAAGAGGTCCAAATTATCGAAAATAGGCAAGGACACATGTCGCCAGAGTTAAGTAAACGCTTCCTTCAGCATCTTCTACGGAGAGTCCTATCCTCTGAAACTGATATCGGCGGTCGAACATTGCGACAGAAAGAGGACCTCGTGTGACTCATTTGGAGCATGATGGGGGTAAAACGGACTTAAACAGGTGGCCGCCTGTATTCTTGTCGTGAGCTGACTACGTAGCCAAGCATCAGTCCTGGATGCCTTAGAGATATGCAAGATACCGAAAGGTAGATTATGACTTATAGCGTAAGTCATAATCACCAGTAATATGTTCAGCGATTCGGGTGCAGTCTACTCACCACTAAGACTGTGGCTACACAGAGCCCCCATCCTGTACGCACCACTACCTCCGTGCCAGACAATTGAACTCCCTGCTTAATCAACAAAGCTCTGTCATAACCTAGAGCTCGCGTTTCCAAGCAGGTTTGAAATACACGACCTTGCACAGCTTAGAAAAGTGCTGCTGAAATAGAAAACTCTGATAACAATACCGTGCACTACTCATGAGTTGATTGGGTTCACTGAGATTTGGCCAAATAGATTTCTCCCGTGCACCACAAGCGAACCCGAAGTTACCACGCACTTGACGAAATGCCTATTCGTCTTCAGTACGCGTACTGCTGGCTGGTCAAATTGCTCCCGCGTGGATAGAAATCGTTTATAGGCCTCCCTCTTCCCTCCAACACGGCATGCAAATGGAAAAGCCCTCGTAAGACAAAATGCATTTGGCTTAAGTGCAGGAAAGGCAAATATTTCCCTGTAATAACCCTAATCCAGAGCTTAATCGTGACTTCAAAACCCCAAATTTACTTCAACCCTAATTCCCTGACATATGGCCAAAAGTCACCCGCATTATGGAGGGTTCTTGTTTCCAGGTCCTGCGGGGTGGAGCCGGGTAATATAAAAGATTGCCCTCACCACAGCTACTGGGGAAAGAATATAGACCGGCCCTAAGTTATCGCACAGTAAAGGGTTTATATAGTCACCCCTACTACATATCGAAGTGCAATACATACTTAGGTCGAGAACAGCGATCGGCTTTATAGGAAAATCTTATAATGCATACAAGTATTGCAGGCATTCCGTTTAGCTTGGTGGTTGAATACCCACAGCTTAGGCAGACAGCGACGGCTTGATTTTCACCCAACTACAACGGAAATAAATATCTGTATCTAGGGCTACCTCAGTTGCTGTCATTTTTTGAACGGCCTGCCAAGCCGCCGAAACTACTGCGAAACTTAGTGAGAGAAAATGTATCCTGCAGATATAGGTCAGTCCAACTGAAGTGAAACCTTTTATGATGACAATTCATAAAACAAGAACAACGTCAAAGCACACAGGTGTTTTGGATATTTTGATGCGCCGTCTTGTAAAGAGTAGGAGAAGGGTTGACAAAAAAGCAAGCTGCTCATAAAATTGGGGTACACGTCTAGACACGGACTACCATTAGGATGCAATTATAAAATGAAAAGAGAGTTCAAAGGGCATTCTTCCGCAACCTGGCATACAAGGAATGCATCTATAAAGTTTCCTGCCGGTTATGACATCTGACAGCATATTTCAAAGTTAGCGTGCGGGGAGGGGAAGGTTGTTAAGCGGTATAGTTACAGTGTGCAACAGCCCACTGCCGCTGCATCTTAAGGCTCAATGACAATTCCAATGCAGAGGGGATACAAGCGATGGAAACTGAGACAGCTCTTCCAGGCTTATCAGCTGTCCTCAGCCAGACACATTCCAACCTGGAGTTTGAATAACCCGGGGCTTGACACCGGACTCCTGGTTAAATTAAGCCCTCTTCCATCAAATCGAGTGCCAGGTAGCGCGGATCACATGCTGGTGTAGTTGAGACCCAGAACCTGGTCGTCGGATTGCCTTGGCGCCCAGTCCAGAACCATCGCAGTTACTTGCATGAGGAGAATAATAAGGCATTATCTTTTCTGTAACAGAATAAGCGAGTGACACTTTCATGCTGATAAACATTCTCGATCGCGACCGACAGGACAGCAGGTCCAGGGCTAAATAGTCGTGCGTTTGATTAAACGCCCAATGATCAGGGTCCAGGTTCAAAAACCGAGTTATCTAAGCTTGAGGCTAGATATGGCTGGCCGAGAAGTTAGAAACTGCCAGCTCAGTTACTCACGTATTTATTCTGCAGTTCAAAATGTCAACAGCCTTCAAAAGTTTGTGGTAGTAGGTAAACCATCAATCTGTCTGATGCCAATAACTCAGACTTCGAAAGAGTCTTAGTTTCTTCAGCGATAGTGTTGTACTGCTCAGGCGTGCCTGAAGGGAACTTAACTTGATGTCGCTTTCGGCTGTATGGGGCGCTTAGTACCACTGAAAACGCCATCCGTCTGAACAAGAACCGGCATCTAGGCGCGAAGGTGAATGCAATAGTTACAAGGACGTGTGCGTTAGGACGCCAAACGCAACTTGCTCTGAGACAAGTTCTGATGCTTACTGGTCGATTGGTAACGCTGACAGAAAATACTCGGATCCACACCGGATTGAAATATCTTTCGGAGTTAGTGGTAACCATAATTAATTTATTCTTTTAAAAGAAGAAGCCTTCTACCTTGTGTTATCTGCGACTTGAGATAGTGCGATGAATATTATCTCAGATACGGTAACGCAGATTGACCGTTGCCTTTAGGAAAATCCACCCTGACGTCGCAAGTCTGAGTGCCTGCTTAGTTAATACAAATTACGTAATGGAAGGGGGACGGTTGCGCTGTAAACTCCATATTAACGAGTAGTTAAGAGACAGCGCATTTTTACCTTTCTCTCTTCACCCCAATCAACTAAAAATGAAGTGGCACTTAGTATAACGAGCGGGCAGCCGGGAAGACCTTCACTGCATAAATACAAATCGTCCGGCACATCTACTTTACTTTGTTTTAGCACCATAATTCAGATGATACTGCGTCGAGGGTGAATGTGGGAGTTGAGATGAAGCTACTGATTTCCAAAACGCCAAGCACCGAAGTGGAGTATGGAAACCTGAAACCGGTGAACCCTGGATCGATGTCACCTCGGGGGAGGCGGGCTTACTCCGAGTAAACAACGTTAGGCATATATGAAACCTTCGACACCTCTGGCAACAAATGCCATGTCTACAGACAGTGTAGGGTGGAATGGTAGTCCGTGTAAGCAGCCAAGTATTTTACTCGTTCCTATCCAAGCATGTCAAAAGAACGTAGTAGACCGCAACACGAACAGAGGTTAAAACCAGCAGAAACAAACGCGGGTTAACCGAACGAAAGTCGAACTTAAACGAAAAAAAGCAATGTGATCGGAGGATTTTATTTGGGGAAGCAGAGATTACATACAAAAAATAGGAATGCACAGAACAACGCAAGTGTCAGATCGAGTTGATCGGTGCGCACTGATCTAGGAAGAGTGATCCATTTCGGCGTTTTCTTCAGAGCCCCTGCTTTTAACCTTTGCAACAGCAATTGCCCCATGATTGCCTTGTTCTGACGAAGAAGCGTTTTGACTTCTGTTTCCAAATTGCCCATTAGCAGCAGAAGTGGGGAATGCAGTATGGCCTTTCTACAAAAGTAAGGCAAGGGGGAGGCGGCAGTATAAAAAAGGTAGAGAGCAGTCGAGGGAAGACACAGTGAAAATTCGTAACGCTTGTGACGTTTTAAGCGATAAAATTAATTATAAGTTGGTTGAAGCGATCCGTTCGAGAGAGAGACGTTTGAGAAGAAGAAGACTCGATCGCTGGGACAATATGTTTATTCGCCTGACGTTTCGATATCCGTCGCGGATTCATCATCAGAGACATGAGTAGCAGAAAGGTTAAGTATGCACAGACGTTTGCAGTATTTATAGGACACAGTCATTACTGCAAGCATACAGCGACAATTAACGTTAATTGCCTTCTTGTGCGTGGACTGCTTGTTGGACGGCACGCGGGCTCTGACCTGTTGAACTTTCGTCACGGGCGGTGAGCTTTGGCATGATGATTGCTCGGCTGTCTGGCTCCCCGGTGTTGGCGTACGATGAGGCGGTGGCCTGCCCGTTCCTCAAGTGACGGCTTGCTTTGGCCAAATTGAATCTCAGGATTGAATATGGATTGGGCAAATCGTTGCACTTGTTGATGGATTGGGGGCCCATGAAACATGACTCAAGAAGTTCTCGGCTCACCTGATTGTCACCTCTTGCGAGAATTTCGGCCTCACCAAATTTGAAGGTGTGGCCGGGTCTCGTCAAATGAGCTGCAACTTGAGAATTGAAATCATTTCGCTGCACTGCAGCTGCGTGTTCGGCAATTCGCGTCCTGAGAAGTCTGCCAGTTTCTCCGACATAGTTGCTTTGACCGCAACTGCACCAGATCCTGTAGACGACCCCAGATGTTTCTTGCCGTGGCAGTGGATCTTTCGGCTTCATTATCTGACGCCTTATGGTTGCCTCCGGCCTGTGTGCGATTCGTTCGACGACGGCCACACCTTCAAATTCGGTGAGGCCGAAATTCTCGCAAGAGGTTACAATCGGGTGAGCCGAGAACTACTTGAGTCATGGTTCACGGTCCCCGAATCCATCAACAAGTGCAACGATTTGCCCAATCCGTATTCAATCCTGAGATTCAATTTGGCCAAAGCAAGCCGTCACTTGAGGAACGGGCAGGCCACCGCCTCATCGTACGCCAACACCGGGGAGCCAGACGGCCGAGCAATCATCATGCCCGAGCTCACCACCCGTGACGAAAGTTCAACAGGTCAGAGCCCGCGTGCCGTCCAACAAGCAGTCCACGCACAAGAAGGCAATTAACTTTAATTGTCGCTGTATGCTTGCAGTAATGACTGTGTCCTATAAATACTGCAAACGTCTGTGCATACTTAACCTTTCTGCTACTCATGTCTCTGATGACGAATCCGCGACGGATATCGAAACGTCAGGCGAATAAACATATTGTCCCAGCGATCGAGTCTTCTTCTTCTCAATTGCTTCCTGGGACACGGATGTTCGCTTGTATTGGCAGAGGGACGTTTGGTTTGGACGTAACGTTGGACAACGACCTCAAACAAGTAGCCATACGGTATCTACACATACAAAAATAGTTCGCGCCCTAGTCGATTTAACAGCCGTATAGGTTTTTAATGCAAATATCGACCTAGGCTAAATTCCCTTAATCTGTCTTTCAGTCAAGTTGGTTGAGGCATTTTTGCTGAAGATCTGGATTTTTAAACGAAAGCGCGTGCACACTCTCCTTTCCTTTAGAACCCAGACACCATCGAAAGGACCCGGATTTGTCCGCGGTAATTATGGTTTTGTTCAATATGCGTGTGGGTTCCGCAAAAAGACAATAAGTCAGACGGTCGGCCTACAATGGAGCCACGGACCTGTTACCCATGACTGCGGGCAAAAGTATTCGGTCTCATGGGATCCCCACACAGACAAGCGCACAAGTGGTCAAAGTTTCGTTGTTCTTCCGTAGGAGCAACTGAAATATATCAGGCCCGCTGACATGTCCCTCAAAATCTTAAGGAAACTTCCTCGTGACAGCTAGGTCTGGCGTCATGAATCTCACATAGGCAAGAGTGAGGACACAGAAGGAGCCATTACAGTTGGACTCTCAGTTCGGGAATCGAATTATTTTATTAGTATGCAAAATTTGAAACCCGCAAGTTTAGGGTGAAAAGCGCGCCAGGTCTATTTTACGGAAAAAAGGTCGCTCAGAGTCGAAAACACTTTCTTGTTTCTCTTCCAGCGATTATGAGTGACAAGCCTGAGCTAAGTCGGAGGCTGATGAGATAGGGATTAATGACTGAAGCGGCATAAAAACCTAAACTTTTGACGGACACTCGCAGTTGTTACAGCAATCATCACAACCGATTCAGCCGGCTCTGAATCACAGATGGCCATTTCTATCGCAGTCGATCGGAGGCACCCTCACAATAGAAGGTGAGCCGGTCAACATGTCATCTCCACAGATGGGCTTGACCCAGTTGTTAACCAGGAGAAAGCTAAGGAGAGCTGGCGTCATGCACCAGTTTAAGTATAGATCAGTGTAACACATAACAGAACGATATCAATAAATGAGCGAGGGGGACGCAGTTGATTAGTTTTTGCCCTGGTAGTCTAAACAGGAGTTCGCTAACGAAGCGATCGCAGAAACGAGTTTAGATAATGGACAGCAGGTAACATAAATCAAGCAATTCCAGGAGACTGGTATCTGTTGAGCGCAAAACGCATGCCTCCTTTTCGTACAGGACTGGCTTGACATCAGCCTTGGATACTCACAGCTCGACTTTTAGACAGATTCTAAAAGAAAAGGCGTAATAATTCTTTCTTGTGGATGCGTTTTTAGAAGACTAGAGGCTATACATGCAGAAAATGCCGAGGGTGTGGTCGCAATTTCAAGACTTATGTCAGAGTAACCTGTAGCCTCCTTCAAATATCAGTGTAATTGAAGCGTCCGTCTAGTCTATGCGCAGGGGTTCAGTTTTTAAACAGTCAGTAAATTCTGTCGAAGGACACGAAACTATTTGCCTGCCGCTTAAATCTGATGCAACAGCGTCATCCACTTGGGAGGCCCAGTCGTTTCTGTTCAAGGGTTTAGCACAGACTGAAATAAGACGAGGTTGAAGGCTTATAGGACGAAAATGGGAGGGAAGGAGGAGGAGTACAACTTACTTGGAATGACTTCTTCAATTCAGCGAGAGCGTTCAGGTAGTCCTGCTCGTAGGGTCGGAGTTTACTGGCGTGGAGGGGCAAATGTTTCACTTTACCCATACCGACAGCGCGTAAGCTGATCTTGAAGTGCCTTACCTAAGATTAACAAAAGAACATTAGGTAAACAGGAAACGTGCAGGACAATATTGATCAGTTCTGAAGCAAAAATTAGCAAGACATGCGTGCTCTATGTCCATGTAGACCACACCTGATTGTGGAGGAGTAGGGTATAGGTAACGCCTGTCTTTCCTGCGCGTGCTGTTCGTCCGATACGATGGACGTACGTCTTGGTAGAAGTCGGTGATTCATAGGAGACAACACAGGAAACGCTTTCAATGTCGATGCCTCGTGAAACTGCATCTGTACATATGAGAAGCTGTCAAGAGAACAAATGCGGAAGGTTACAGACAGCTGGGCAAAATAATATTGTAATAAATAGCCTACTAATAATATGAAAGTAGATGAGGGTTTTGAAATATACCTGAACGCCACCGCTCCCAAATTCCTTCAGGATGCGAGATCTCTTAGCGAGCGGAAGGCCGGCGTAGAGTGCCCGTGCTTGTAGACCGTTAAAGTGCGACATTAAGAAAGCCAGGCGTTTGGTTGATTCGCGGGAGTTCGTAAAACAAAGAACCTTCTCGTGTCCGAGTTTACGCACAAGGTATGCCAGGAAGGGAGGCTTGTGATTTTCTGTTATTTCGACGATAAATTCCTAGAAAGAATTTGTGCAGCAGAGAGAAAACAATAAGTGAACAGTGAGGCCAGACAAGTGACGGTGGGTAGAAACGGTAACCAATGTTGTGAACTTTAAAATACCCAAATTGCCAACTCATTCCGAACTAGAACTAAAAAGAGAACTGATCACGAGAATAGGTGATAAAATATGACCTGGTTATCGATACAGACGCATTCAATAAATGGGGAACTAGAAACGATTCCGAATCCTCAAAAAATGGTTCGGCAAAGGCAACAGGCTGTTTTGGTGACTCCTCCAGTTTTCTTGAGAAACCTTGAGGACGGCTGTGTCCTATTTATGGAAGTTTAGAGTGATTGAAATCGACAGGAACACAACTCTGGTTCAGATTCCTGATATTATCTAAGCCGTTAAGAACAGGACCCCTAGGTTTTCGAAGACACAACGAATAACGAGGAAAAAGAAGAATAGTTGAACACCAGCACAATTCAGTTACTATTGTGTTTATAGTTCCGGTTACCGATCAGACTTCTTATCTACTCATACAAACTCTTGGTACTCTAACATTCGCATCCAAAATCGTTCATATCTGCAAGCGAAAAAGAACCGAAAACTGTGCTAAGCACAGAGGAATCTCGCTGCCAAACATTGTCACGCAGATCTTTGTTCACATCCTTCTCAATCGTCTTAACAGTCACCGGGAACACGGAATCCTCCGGGAAAGCGAGTGCGGCTCCCGACGATGCCGCCGAATCAGACATGATGTTAGCGTTCGCCAACCACAGGATGTCAGGAAATTCACACCAACCTCTACACTACCTTCAGGACCTAGCAAAGGCCCTCAATATTATGTACCACGATGGGCTCTGGGCAATTATGTAAAATTAAGCTGTTTTGAGCGATTGACGTACATAGTACGTCAGCTTCACGACTGGATGATTGTGTACGACACAGACGATACGATATTCTTGGAAGGATTGGTAGTGACCAGCGGATTGAAGCAGGCTTGCGTACTAGCTTCCACCTTCAGTCTCCGCGTGTACCTATTCGATCACATGCGCATCCATGAAAGTGAAATCCACCGTCATTTTTAAACGCGAAACCGACCTGACACATCCGACAACTTTCGTCTCAAGACTATTAAATGTCACCACAAACGCACGTCACGCATCGGCCTGATTGTCCACGTTCGAATCCGTCACACCGAGACTGACAAACCAGTGTCTGGACCAACAAAATACGCCCGTCGTCATCGTCGCATAAGCGGTCCGCAATGCGCACGCACACTCAGTCAACACAAGAATATACCCAGACACATGCGTCCCACGATATTCTGAGTTAAATCACTACAGAGAAAACCCCATCATCATCCCCATGCCCTGAAGTAGGAAGTGTGTTCTTTGGTTCCTTGTCCACTTAACTACTATAACACTAAAGCAAGTGAGGTCCAAGCAGCACAACCCGATATATTTAAACTTAGTGTGCTGTGTGAGGAGTCAGGTCATGTGTGGTATACGCAGACAGACTGTTTAGCACGGTCAGCCACTTGCACTCAATCCTTGCATTGGATGGCTGATCGGTTGGGATAACAGTCTGCTCTAAGTGGATCTTCCTACAGGCATCCAGCAGAGATCTCTCCAATCCAACAACTTCAATACGAACAGGCAGTTTTTCGTCAACCATATTTCTAAGAATTGACCATTGATTTTTAATTGGATTCAAGTCAGGACTATTTGCTGGCCACATGCCTTTCCTCCAGAAATGTAGAATTTTCTCTGAGTCTGAGTCTCCACAGCTGTATGAGGTGTGGCTTCGTTCTGTATTAAATAATTCTTGACATGTCCGGAACAAGTTTATTCTCACATGTTGACCTGCTTACACGATTTTTTTGAACAGGTTTTGCTTTGGGATCTCCTTTCTATAATACTCGCTATTCCCTCGCTGACCCTGTAGTAGGATGTAGCAATCAGAGCCCATCAAACAATATTACTCCCTACACCATGACTGTAGGGCTAAACGTAAGAATGCAATATTTCCAACCATCTGAAAAGTCCGTTTCTAGCAAACATATGTTTTAAACAACTCATTATCAGGCCAAACAATTGCAGGGTAAATGAAAGCTGTGCATAACATATTCCCCACGGCGAACTTACGCGTTTTTTTCACGAAATCTCTCCTCCTACGATTGGGAAGAAAAGACTGACTCCCATTAAAGGCCACATCCATGTGCATATACTCTCTTTATTGCTCCTGTGGAGCAGGATATATTGGCCGAACGAGGCGCCTGGAGAAGAGAGTACGTGAACACTTTCCAGCCTGGTTAAGCAAAGGTGAAACCAAATCGATTTCGGCTCTATCTTCGCAAACCTTGTCCATAAGAATCATCGAGTCGATATCAATAAAGCCTTTCAGGTTGTCTACCGGACACCAGCTAACTTTTACAAAGGCCTACGCCAACGGATGGTCGCAACAGCGGAAGCAGTAGCTATACGGTTAGCGAATCCAGTGCTGTGTTGTCAGAAGACGCTGTCACAAATTCTTACACTTCCGTGGCCTATACCGACGCCAGGTGGCGATAGCATTTCGCCCCTACCAACTAGCGGCAGTCTCTCAACCAACACGCTGACATGGTCTCCATGCGCAAACTGACATAGTCCGTAGTGGCCAATCAGCGCCCATGTTATACAGTTATTGATTTTTCGACATATTCAAACTTTAATTATTATGTACAGCATTCATTTCCACTGCAAATACTTGGTCTGATGATGAGTTGCTGAAAACATATGTTTGCCAGAAACTGACTTTTCAAATTAACCATGAGAATATTTATGGAACTTAGACAAATTCCAACCATGTTACGAATTGGAGCTCAAAAACATCATTTCTTGTGTCAGGATAGAACACTTCTTATAACGATTTATCGGAAAATACTACTTGTTTCCAGTCATCTACAGTCCATCTCCTGACCAACTTACAGAAAGTCATCCAATCTTTTTATTTTTTTCCTGTTATTCCAGGGGTTTTCCCTCTGTCATAGGTGGTAACACCCGAACTTTCAAGTAAATACCAATGCACACTGGACTTAGAACCTTTCAGGCCTTAAGTGTTCAATTTCTTGCGAGTTTTCTTGTGCATTGCCGTGGTTTACCGATGAATTTTGCAATAACGATCCTTTCAAATCTCTCCAAAATTATTGGTCTGCCAGAGTTTTTATACTTCGTGAGGGTACCCGTCTGGTTATATTGTGGCCACCAATACGTGACCGTCCTGGCAGATACACCTACGGTTGTAGCAACCTCCACTGGCTTCAGCCCGAACTCTATCATACCTATAGGTCGTTATCTATCCTCTGAGCTTTGTGCCATCAGGATCCCAGATACTGCCTCTTACAGTACTGCTTTCTTATATTATAGCTGTACTGCTATCCCGTACAGCAAGCATTTTGTACAAAGTTTGTTTACAAATACATTACCAACCGATGAGGTTGAGCACTACAGAATATTTATTAAGTTGGTTTGGCAGATTTGCTTAATTTGAGTTGACCCAAGTGTGGAAAACTCTAGGCGTTTGACGGGATTTGAACCCGCGCATCAGAGAAAGCCTTTGCCGGAGGCTAATGCTCTACCGCTAAGCTACAAACGCCCGCTTCACGCCATGAGTTTCATAATTAAGTCAGCCTAGTAGTCATTCTGGTAGATTCTAGATGATTGCTTAGGAAACTCTGCTTGGGCAGTCAACTTGCTCCCGTATTGGTGGATTCCATATGAGCGAAAAGTTGAGCGGGTAATATCGATCCAAGTGTGATTAAACTCATGGCGTGAAGCGGGCGTTTGTAGCTTAGCGGTAGAGCCTTAGTCTCTGGCAAAGGCTTTCTCTGATGCGCGGGTTCAAATCCCGCCAAACGCCTAGAGTTTTCCACACTTGGGTCAACTCAAAAGAATACAGAATAATTATTACTGGATATTTAATTTTAAAGAAATTATCCAACTTTTAAAATGTGCAAGTAATTTTGGAACACCTTATATTCTGCAGTCCGTTAGTTTGACGCTACTAAATTTCTAGAATGGCATTGAAGGTCCTCATGGACACATGCTACGTAATGAGCTGATAGTTATTTTGGTCGAGCTTTTACAAACAAAACAGATAAATATTGCCGGTCGATTAACGCCTGTCTAGTATTGCGTCTATACACTATACGCCGCAGAGGAATTATAGTAGGATGTGGGTAGTTGGTGTATAGAATAATACAGGGCACACTGACGTCTACTAAACTTAAATATATGAGCAAGTAGTCACCTTCAAACCGCTGGGAATTGAGAAGACGCCAACACCCCCGGTGCCAGCCCCGGCATCGGAGATGTGAGGCTTTTCGTTCCTGGAGCCTGGCAGAGGGTGAGCATCCTTGGCCAATACCGTTCCCTCCTCTACTGGTGTGTTCGAAGTCGCATCTCCGGAAGGTGCTAGTCTTGCTGCCTGCGAATTAATTTCCTGGCAAAGTGACGTGGACAGAAATAGGCGAGGAAAATTCAGCCGAAACCGTTTTAGGGGTCCTGGGTCGTGGGTGAGCGTTGCGGAAAGAAGGATCTGGAAGTAAACAAGTGAAGGACATTTAGGTACTACTGCACAGGATACGAGCTCACTGCTGCGAACTGGGCCTGTAAACCTCGTGATTTAGACTGGTGGACCGTGAAGCATGCAAGAGTGAAAAAAGCCAAAAAGAGATCAGAAAAATGAACAAAAGGTGCATATCCGAAGAGAGGACACACAAGATAGAAAGTGGAGTAATGACGTTTACCAAGTGTGGATGTTAAACTAAAGAGCAACTGACTGCCACAGGCAGCCATGACAGTTAGTATTGAAGGCATACTATCTGGGGAGGGCGGTTTGTGGGCATTTGAGTTTCCTAACATCCAAGACGCCATTGGAATGGAATAATGCACTCAAAGCAGGAACAGAGTTGCGTCCCCTCTTAGTTAAGAAAAATCTGCGTAGTTGAAGATTAATCGACATCGATTTGTGGAGACGTGTTCTAGGCTATACTCCTACTTGTCTTTCAGGCTGTAACGGGATACCAAGAGTACTTTTGAAGTAGGTTGTGGTACCAAATGTTTTTAAATGTAGTATTAAGGATAAGGGAGCGCAACAAATCTGTCCAGTAGCAGCATTCAAAAATTACTTCGCATCATGATTTTATTTCGTAGCTTTTTTATGCATACGTAAAGTGGCTTATTGTTTGTAGACAGAACGATCAAACATCATGAGTTCGAACCTTTTTGTGGAAAATAACGTCTTACCAGCAAACAATATATGCACTGTCTGAGACACGAACTGCATGAATAATCAAAAAAATCAAGAAAATACATTCGGCTGAGGGTAAATTAATGAAAAGGATTTACTTCAATGGCCGGAAAAACTCCTGTTCGGAAGCAAGAAAATCATCAGCTTGTGAGATTTTGATCTGGGAAAATCAGCAGCGTAACCTCACTTACAAGATTTTGCCTATTTCTACGTATAGATAAATTCCAGCCACTAATTCTGGAGCTGGTATTTTCATTGTTAATTTTACAATTTAGAGGATTCCTGGCTTGCTAGCCAAAAAGGTCTTATGAGCACCATTATCAAGTCAGCATTAAGCCACACACAGCCCATGCGAGTGTGTCGGAAAAATTAAGGAGTGCACGAATCAAAGCAATTCTGGTCAAGTATTAGCAGTCAGTTGTTTAAAGGACTGGTCACAGAACTGCTTTCGGTACACAGAGTTGCTCGAGCTCTTTAACCTATTTAATGCCCCTCGGTGCATAAATATGGTGAAGAACGATCAATTATCACATGCTTCCCAGTCAAAACGTTGACGCAATACATACCTTTTGTAGAGTACAGCTTGCATTTGAGCACTGCGAGTCGATTGTAGGTAAGGAGCAGGAGCGTACTTGATCCTTGATGTCCAATTTCTTCGAGGAACGCAAATGCGTCGCACCATACAACGCCCCTTCAAATACGTTGTACCAGTCTTGCTTCTCTTCAGCAATAACTCGATCAGCCTCATCGATTATCTACAATGCCATAAAATTGTTTAAAAAGTATGAAAGTAACGACTGCCAGCATCATGATTGGTGCATTAGTTAGGCGAATTTAGTCAGAGATCCGAAATGAGACGGATCAATCAAGTAATAATTAGGGGAATTGAAGTGCCCTAATTGCCTGTGAAGCATGGGACAAAGATGGAACCATAATCAAATAGACATAGGATGTGAGGGCTACAGAAATTGGGGTGCAAGAGCACGATGTAAAGAGCCTTTTCACGTTCTCGCAAGAGGGGCGCTGCGTGCAGTCCTGTAAAAGTCCTCGATTAGTTTGCGTTTTCACGCTAAGATGGTCGATTCGAAAATAATCTCACGTAATGGCGTTTCCTGGAGTTGCATAATGCGTGTCTAAAACAGGGACGGCTGCGGAGGTTCATATCAATGTGCGGGTGTATGACTTATGAATGACTTGACAAAGCTAGTCCTGCACACACAGCCTTTTCCAGGATCAACGATAAGAACGTAAACTTAAGTCAAAGCCCCTTCTACCAGATTTGGACTTGAACGCTTTTTAGAAATCAAGCGATGGAATGAATATAAAGCATGCCAGAATAGTTAGGCTTCCATTCGATTTACTCAGTTGCGTAGCCTGGAGATCAGTAACTACACTTCCATGCTTAGTTATATCTTCCAACTTTTAAAATCAGCCTGTCCCCAAACTCTTAAACTCCACGCTCTACGCTTACCTGCTTTAACTGCAATTTTCTTCCTTAAGCAGCACATAAGACAGTCAGTAGAGCCACCATACTTTGGACACAAAACATTAACTCTTAATGGGAACGATGATAACTAAAAAAGTCAACTTACTAAAAACCTCACGTGTTCCAGGCAGAATCCCGGAGTATTATAGACATGGTCAACTAAACGTCCTGGAGTACAGACAACCACATCAGGGGGCGAAATCTGACCTTCCGCGCTGAAAGGGAGTATATGAAAGAAATGGGTTCAGGATCAGTTACTTGAAGTATATTTCCTGCTGCTCACTTGCAAAGCTGCCTTCACCAGCAAGTAAAACGACCTATAATAAGAGGTTGTTGCATAACATGATAAGCACATTACTCGCAAATCTGTCCCAGCAATTAGACGCTTGAAAGTTTCTTCAGCCTGTTTCGCCAAATCTCGGACTGGTAGAATAACGACAGCACGAATTACGTGGACGCTACACGAACTCAAGAGCTTGAAGACTTATAATTATTCAGCAGTTGCATACCTGCACGATAGGCAAGGCATACGCCAGGGTTTTGCCGCTCCCAGTCGGTGCAGATATACATATGTCACGAGGCTGTCCAAAGAAGAGGGGAGCTCTCCCAGCATAAAAGTCAAGGATGTGCGGAATTACAGTACTCTGAACTGGAATATTCGAAAGTTAAACAAAGCATTACCTGGAAACAGGCGCTTAATACCCATTGATTGCAAATTTTTGACTAAGAATTTTTCCAACAGCGCAGACTTCTTTACGCGAACGGTTTTTGAAAGATCGCTCGAACAGGTGACGGGAGAAGTGATCCAGTGTGGTAGAACCTCTTTAACCTGTAGGAGAAGAATCATGAACAAAAGTGATCGAACCTGCGGCTTCGTGTACCTCTGTTTATCGCGCACAAGTGTGAAACCACCGACCACCACATCCTCCTTTCGCATCCGTTGCACATCTGTAACAGACGAGTCCATAGAGGGGTGGAAGATAATGCTTTAAACAGCTTGGGTCAACTTTTCTAGAAGAGATGAGGGAAGTGTAAAGTGCAAGCATGGAGCATATATAGTTACGCTTGATAAAGATTTAACGCGGAGAAAAATATAAATTAGTATGACCAGTAAGAACAGAAAAAGCCAATACCAATTTTCTGTTGGGCTGATTAGAGAGCAAAAGTAAATAACATCAAACTTTTTGAGAATTTGAGTACTGAACGCAAACGGTGGTAGCACAATCGGCGAAAATAAATGTAGACCTCGGTAACCAACGGCGCTCATGATTGCGGAAAATCGGAAACTAAGGAAGAAGACAATCAGGATTTACATAAGTGTATTAGTGTAGTCGCTTCGGTAATTAATGATATACTATTGTAAAAGGAGATATCTGATCGAATCGCAATGGCTTAAATGTGTCCTGAGAATGAACATTTATAATCTAAGTTGTGCAAAGTCCACTAACGCATGATTAAAAAAAGAACTGCATCAGGTGCACAGGCCGTCGTACAACCTATTATCATGGCGGAGGTCAATACGTCATTGATTTTGCCATAATCGAAATAACCCGCGAAAGCGAAAATCGGAAAGTCCTGAAGAATAACCGCATGCCAAAAGCGCTGAGCGAAAAATAGTGCGCATCACTGTTTACTGAGTACAAAACGTGGGAACATGGCAAGAAATACAGATACTTCGATGTTCGGTAGGACCAAACCCTTTAATGACTCTTCCTCTAGCTATCAAAAGGGGAAAACACTTTGCACCCAACTCGGAATACCTTTACACTATTTTTATACTGGAAACTCCTGCGGGAAAACATAAATTTGCACGTTAATGCGACTCCGTTGCCTGGAAACGGACACAAGATTCAACAAACTGCCCATTGGTCTCCCACTATAGAAATCAATTCTCTCCCCGAAAGATAAATGACAGGTGTCGCCGGTTAATCAGGCACTTGCGATGTGACGACGGTACCAGAAAGATAGAAATGGTGTGAAATTTAACAGCATTCTATGTGCTCTGGCTACAAGATCCAGTAGAAGAAATATAGTCTAGTACTTGTGGTTACAGAAAGCCATATTTTACGACTGCAATACATAACTTGTGTAAAAATTTTATCTTTGAAATGTTGTTTTAAATGTTTGGCAATTTTGTAAGACAAATGCTTTGACGGTGGAGTTTAAAAACTGTCAGGGATGTCCCAAAATATTGTTCCATGAAGAGCCATCATTCAAACTTTTCAATCAACCACTTCGTGAACCCGAGAGCGAAATCGTTCAGAAAACATTATCACCTAACGTCATTCAAAGCAGCAACAAATCTGACTGCTCAATTTATGATCTGGGCAAATTCGACGGGATGTTAGGCCCCGCAGCCTGCTACATTAGAATAAAGCATAAAGTAGATGGCAATAACTAAGGTTAAGGGTTTGGATCATTGGGATATTTCGTAAGAATGCTCACATTAAGTTCGATTTAATCAGCCCTAGTAATATTCTGCGCCGGTATATTTAAAAATGGTTGAACACCAAAACAGAGAAAAACCAAATGAGCTCATGCCAGTGAAACTTGAATGGAGTGTGTATCTAGACACAACAAAATATAAGGAACTTGGCCGCCTGCCGACCATATTACAAAGTCTTCTTCTGGTTCGTTCCTTACATAAGAATGGGAAGCAGGGGAAAGTATGTTAGCTAGTAAACAATAGCCTACAATATTTCGGGCTAATAAAGCCGACTTGGGTACCTGGTCCAGTATCCAGTCAGGCATTTGAAGCCAGCGCCTGCAACTCTTTGTTGAAGATTAACTTAAATTCCACATTCGGAGTCCAGTACCAAAACTCATTTGGAGGGCAATCTTTGCATAAGCGAGTGGTTGTAAATGACGACCATAGCGTGAGTTATAAAACCCCGGTAAAGGCATCCTACGGCGTACCTACCATATCGAATTATCTAAAAAGCGTATGCATGCACAGCCAGAGTGTTCCAGGCGAGGTAGCTACGCATACACGATATTGCTAATGTGGCAACACAATCGGCTTTTTTCTAAAGCTTAGTCTGCTAAGGTTTACCAAAAGAAAACGATTATATTGCATTTTAGGAACAACACCCCCACTATAAAAAAGAACCTCGAGATAATAAAAAAATTAATTTTTGCGGTAAGCTTAGAGGACCGTTAATCAACTTGAAAAAGATCCAGCGCAAATTCGTCTTTGTACGATAAGTAATGAATTAGCAACCGACAGGGCGTGTCGCTATAACGGCCTGAAAGTAAACTATTTCCACTCCCGCGAGTATATAAGCGTATTAAAACCCGGATACTTACCTCCAGAATATTTCCTATTGTTTTTTTCGTGATACAATAACATGCCTTTTAATTTCTCTCCAATACCTGAACTAAAAATTATAAGTAGAAGTATATATGTTTTAATGTCGCTTTCCGTAAGCCTAGGTGCCACTTCGAAGCCCTTAATACATGCTATAATATGGGGGATCTTAAATCTCTAAAACTCTTTGCAGTTCTGTTGAGATCTCTATGGTTATAAGTCACAAGTCGTTACTGGAATAATCTGTAGATATCTACAAACTGGTGTACATGACAGGATAGGTAGCAGGAATTCGATTGTTGCAATCAAAAAACTTAGATCAAAAACCGAATATTTTACTCAACTTCAACGTAAATTAAAACACCAAGACCTGCGAAGCAAAATGACAATATGGATTTTACTTGCGATATTTCTAAAGTGATGAATGATAGTATAGATGTTCCATAAATCTAGCCCGGTCCATATGCTAGTGGGTCGTCCAGATCCCATGAGGAACAAAGTTGTTTCTTTTCATAAGCTACCATTTCGGCTTCCCCAGGTAAATCATTTCCAAGTTTGATGGCAGGATGCAAAACACCTATATCGATTTTATGCGCTCACTCCGGGGCTTAACATCTTTGGACGGTGTCCATGAAGCCATTGCTCATAAGGACGTTAGGAAAACCGTTCAGAGTATATTTTGCCAAACACACTGACCTCTGTAGTCTAATAAATGACATCCAGGAATCTGACTGGATGAGCAATATATACAAACACCGGTGATATCACATTATCTTTCAGTCTTAGGGCATCAAGTCTTCAGATCCATTTTTCCGAAAATATTTTTAACTGCGCACATGATACTGCCAACGTCATAGCCCTAACGACAGGTGTTAAGGCTGGGAAGGTCTAAACCTAACACTTACGATCTTCGAGGCCCGGTGCCTTATGAGAGGAGAGAAGACGGTGGGAAAGTCAGATTGTTAGGAATATTGTATTCTGCAGAAGGATAGGAGAATAAATAGAAAGATTTTTTACTCTCGGATGTCCTAAGTCCGGCTGCCAGGGCGTCAATTTCGGATTGATGGCAGGGGCTTATGTCTAGACTAGCGGCAATGCGCGACCTTGAGATGGGCGAAGGCTGGCGTCATGTGTAAGTGGCAGATATTGTGTTCTAAACGGCTGCTGGAGTCCACTACAGTTCCGTGTTTATCCTAATTTGAATATTTAGTATTCCATTTTGCATTCTACATTGATTTCCGGGTGTCCTTCTATATTTTTCCACACCAACTTCTCATGTACAAGTTGACAGTGATGGCCATCAGAGGCAGAATTCTTAGATGGATGGAAAATTTTCCAGCTGGTATTTCCTAGGTTGTCTGTGGGGACAAGAGTGATAAATGTGCACAGTCATTAACAGCTAACTTACAAGAGGTTAAGTGCTTGGACTGACCCTCTTTATGCGTGAGTGTATACAGGAATTAGAAATTTTGCACAGGATATAGAACTCTTGAAAGTAATTCCGAACGTTTTCGACGAAGCTTACTTCCAAGCAAATCGTCATCTATTGCACGAGTGGTCCCACGCATCCTTCTGTCTTTTGAGTCGAACATATGCACCCTGCTATGCCTGGGAGTTTTAAATCATGTCCCTGCTACGCGACCCTTCTTTCTGAAAAGTATGCCAACTTTACATATAGAAACATACGATAATCTCTGCGTTCGAGTGACAAATAACTGAAAGCCTTCTACGGAATGTTGCAAGGCGGCTAAAGCTACAACCATAATGTTGTGTGAAAACAAGCGGGCCTTTTCAGTTATCGATGAAGACTGCTTTTCTGGTCTTTCGTGCAGTCTTCAGTCCACATCCTGAATATGCATTCCAGACCTGGAGCTCCAAAGTACGGCAGGATTAAAAACCACGCAGTCGAGTGTAGAGACAAGCCCCAAGCTTGGTGGGAGGCCCACCAGATTCACCAAAATAATCTGAATCCCTATCATCTGATTCATAGGCAGTTGCGCAAAAACTTGATACAAGCTTTCTGTATAGTTTGTGGATTGGACTGTGCCCTTTTCTGGTTTGAATTTTTCCAATTCGCTACTACAACTAATCTCCAGGGAAACCCTTGAGACCACATTTGCCCCAAAGTAGATAGGAGGTTACTGTAAGTTCTTTACATTTACCCCAATTTCTATGTGATACATATAGAGTTCAACCGCGTAAACTAACTTCCATCAACTTCATTTAACTGCAGGAGCTAGTCTAAAGAATCCCTCGACGTCACCTGTTAATTTTTGCCGGGGACTGGAATGGCCGGACTGGGCCCGGTGACCCGACAAACGGCCACCTTCTT
>JAYGXS010000001.1:65663160-65695441 GCA_036362985.1 Ligula intestinalis
TCAACGATAGCAGGTCGATGCGAGGTGCCGAAACCGGCAACGTCCATGGGTCGGACCATGCTCTAGTTCGCACGCGCCTGAAGGTTCACCTGTCATCTCTGCCCAAAATTCCGCGTGCGAGATGCCTTGATGTCGCAAAGCTCCGGCAAACCAACACTGCCGAGGCTCTAAGCACAAAACCCGGTCCCGTCTTACGACCCGGGCTGACAGCGAAGGCAGTAGTAGGTGGCCACCACTGAAGACATCCATCTATGGAGCAGCGGAGAAAATTCTCATATGCACTCAGCGTTGTCGCAGTGACTGGATCAGCGAAAAACCCTGCAGCTGTCGGCTGAGACGACTCGAGCCAGGTCCCGGAACGATGCCTCCTTCTGCCAACTTCGAAAGCTGACAGCAAAGTCGGCTAGAGATGACCGCCAGAAGTATTGGTCAGAAACGGCGACTTCTATGGAGAAGGCTTCAAATGTTGGTGACACTCGAAAATTGTACCAAATCATCCGCCAAGTTAGTGGTAAGCCCCCGATACTCTGTGATTCTGTTCGCGATGTGAATAATCATCATCATTTGTATATTTAAGGCCCAAGGGGCCCAGCCGTTACAAATTTAGTTCTATCGTGAAAATAAAAATAATAATGATAAACAGTGAACTCTTATAAATTAATTGTCATCGGCAGTAAAAACACTCCTAAATCGGTGGATGAGTTCAGCGGGTCACCGATTTCCAAAAAAACTATAGGAGAATAAACTGCCTGAATGGAGGCTTTATTGCCGACAACTCGGCCAATGTCGATCGCTGGCGTGAACACTTCGAGCACCTACTCAACTTTGACGAACAACCATCACACTCTCCCTTTTCCTGCCTACGCAGTGTCGTGTGACCACCCTTTCGAAAGCGAAGTTGCGGATGCAATGCATAGGCTAGGCAACAACAAGGCGTGCGGAGAGGACGGTTTTTCTGCGGAAATTAACAAACTCTGTGTCCACACCCTAGCTCATCGGTTTCATGAGGTGATTGTACAGGCGTGGCGAGAAGAGGCCGTTCCCGATAACTGGGGCTCCGGCATCCTGGTACCTGCCCACAAAAAGGGAGATAAGACAAGATGCGAGAACTACCGCTGTTGCTGCAAAGATCTTTGCTGTTGTTCTTCTCAGGCGCTTCCAGTCTGTACGTGACTCCAGGACATGACCCAACCAGGCCGGATTCCGCGCTGGGCGTGGATGTGCGGATCAGATCTTCACACGAAGGCGCACTCTAGAATTTCGCCATAGCTACCAGCAACCGACGGCCGCTTGCTTTGTCGACTTTGCGGCCGCATTCGATTCCATCCATCGTGAGTCCCTGTGGCGAATAATGGAACTGGATGGAGTGCCGACCAAACTAATTGCGATGATTAAGGCCTACTATCGGTCTACCACCGCACGAGTCCTGGTCCACAACAATCTCTCTCAGTCGTTCGATATCCGGTCTGGTGTCCGACAGGGCTGCGTCCTTTCGCCCATACTGTTTCACTACGTCATTGACTGGATTCTTGGCATGGCCCTTCACGAAGACGACGGTGTTGAACTTGCATGCGGACGCCGACATACTGATCTTGACTACGACAATGATATTGCACTGTTAGTCTGCATCTTTAGTGGTTTACACTCTGTAGTGTCGCGGTTAAATGAGATCGCTATGTTGGTAGGCATGTCCATAAATTCCGGAAAGATGAAGTTGTTCTCGAGCTGCATCCCTGACCAGAAGAGGGCACCCCTGGAGATTAATGGCCATCAACTTGAAGAAGTAGACAGCTTTAAATACCTCGAGGCGAGGCTGCTACTGAATGGGCAGAGCAAGGATGACATTGTATCCCGTATCGATGCTGCTCGCTAGGATTTCTCAATCCTTTGAAAGCGCCTATGGATATGACGTGACATCTCCATCGCTACGAAGATTCGTGTGTACCGTGCATCCATCCGGTCAGTCCTCCTCTATGGATGTGAATGCTGGGATATGCGCGCTGAAGACGAGCGAAGACTGGAGGTCTTTGACCACCGGTGCATGAGGACGATCTTGCGAGTTAAGCATAGCGACTTCATCTCAAATGAGACAGTCCGCAGCCGCTGCGATCGTATCATCAGGATGTCTCAGGCCATTCAAGAAAGGCGACTGAGGTGATTTGGACACATTCTCCGTCGCCCACCCCACGAGCTTAGCTATGTTGTCCTCGGCCTGGCGGCGCAGCCCACCTGGAAAGGTCGAAGAGGAGAACAACTGAAGACTTGGCGTGACACCGTCCGTCAAGACATGGAAGCAGTTCTTTGACCTTCTATCTTCCGTCTATGTCACTGGAGAAGGGACTGAGTATAGTTTTCCAGATCTGCTGTCGCCAATTGCCACGCATGGATAGGTACCGTTCGTGACATCATTGAGGCCGGCTAGATCAGGCATGATCACAGCCGTAACAAATATAAGTAAGTACATTGAACTGGGCTGAATCGTGCCTGCGTCAAACATAATCTGCGACAACTGCTCTTTTTAAAATTGGCTGCACTCCTGGACATACTTAAGTGTCTGTTTAATTGCTTTGTTTCCCACTCTACCAGAAATGTGTTTATCTGATCTCTTTACTTTTAAAAGGCGGATGTTAGCGGTCAGGTGTTTCATTAATTCGGTAACATTGCTGACTTATTTCCTTGGATTGGTTAGCTCTTCGTGCCGCTATTCATGCAAACCCTACA
Source organism: Ligula intestinalis (assembly GCA_036362985.1). Lineage (NCBI taxonomy): Eukaryota > Metazoa > Platyhelminthes > Cestoda > Diphyllobothriidea > Diphyllobothriidae > Ligula > Ligula intestinalis. Next base: position 65,665,882 of record JAYGXS010000001.1, read on the forward strand.
GAAATAAAGCCAATTTATCTGTTTTATCTCAAAGAAAAAAGGTTTACTTACTTCCAATGACTTAAGCGAACAGAAAAGAAAATCAAGACTGTATTTAGCAAATAAGGATAATATAACTATAAGAATTTAAGGCTCAGTGCCTCGAATGCCTCTCAATAAAGGAAAGTGGAATATAGGCACTAGCTTCTTCACAGAAATGTGACATTCCGTGGCTTTCCGTGGAGTTCCTTGGGCTCCTAGTGAAATCCAAATTAAGGAGGAAGGGAGGTGTAGGTCTGCAGATGGTAGGGCTCCAAAACATATAATAGGACGCCAAATCATGATTATCAATGTACTGAAATGGCGATAAACTCATCGGAATCTTTTTCAATCAATCAAATTTGAACTCACAATCAGACAGTGGACTGAACATGGTTCACAACATGCCCAAAAACACGTGTCAGGTGCATATGCTAAGAGGATAATTTTGTACTGCAATCTGCAACGTCAACTAAAAAAATTGAGGGAAGCCAACTTAGCCACAACCCATCTCAAACCTCGTTTCAGTGTTGATTGAGCAAAACATTTAGAAGACACAAAGTAAGCCTGTTAAAATGGGCTTCGGTGCATGAGAAGTAGGAGAACGATACTGTTTGTACGAAGTGGTGTATCCACATCCGCAAATTGCTTTATCCGTTCGCTTCTCTCTCTCTCTGCGTACGATTCCGTTTGCCACGCTGTTTCATAAGAAATGTTGGTATTTTCAGTCCACATATCGTGTCCTTCACGAAAAAAATTCCCTTCCTAATGTAGCTCGCAAAAAATGTCGGCTGCATAGTGGCGTGCACCTTGTAAACCACCTCCAGTTCGGTTGTCGCCAACTCTCATCAGGATTCCGCTTTGGTCACTGAGATGTCGAGGCTTCACCCGAATTGTCGGTTTCACCCCAAGTCCGTCGCAACCTAGTATCCGGGCTCTCTGTAACGACCATTCGTCCTCATTTGCTAATCTGCCATCTAGAGGAGGGTTTCACATGTACTCCAACTAAGTGAACCGATATAGTGAGATCGAGTGGGATTTCCCTTGGGACGAAGTATATGAAAAGTTAGAAAACAGCAGAATCCAAGAATTGTTGCGATTCTTGGAATCTGCTGTGTTCGAACTTCACTGTTGATAGCAGATTCAAGAAACATAATTGGGATGACATTTGGAAGTATTGAATGTTGAAGCTTGCATTTCTTGTGGAAATAAACGCTGAGCGTGATGGACTTTACAATAAAGCAATATTGTGAAGGCCATAGAATAATTTGAATAGGTATTCCCGAAAACCGGTGAATACGCAGTTCAAGAAAACGTGCCTCATACTAAAGAATAACACTTCATAACCTCAAAGCACTGGAAATCCAGAATCGAGGTTAGATATTATAACAACCAATCATACCTGGGGCTCGAGCCCACGGCCCTTTTATTAAAAATCCAACGCCCTAACCATTCGAATAGGTTGGGTTCGATAACTATGTTGGACTAAGATCTTATCCACCCAGTGATGTCATCTTCAAAAGTACACATTGGTGCTTGATAGAGATGTATCGGCTAATTTATAATTCGGTATAATTCAGTATATATAAGAGAGATAGGCAGAACCTTTGAAAACCCAATTTACAGATATACTATATAAATCGTTGTTGTCTACCAAATGTATGACCAGCACGTAAAGTGAGATCAGGCCTTCTTTTAAATGCGTCGACGCTTTCAGCATGAAGAACTGATGAAGGAAGTTAATTCCAATCTTTAATGACCTGGTGGAGAAGAAGTTGGCCCGCAGTTATAGTTTGGCTTGGTGTTTCTTCACTTTGCATGGATGATCGCGTACACGTGTCATTTGTGCGAATTCAAAGAAATCAGCCATCTGAAGAGCACAGTCTACTTTCCTGAGGAGTTTAAACACCATGATCGTATCCTCTCTGTATTGCCTACAGTAGAGAGGAAAAAGATTGAGCCTATCTAGACGACTTTCATATGGGAGACCTCCTAAGCTGCTGACCAGCTTGGTCGCCCTTCCTTGGACTTTTTCAAGCACTGCGTTATCTTTCTTTATCCAGGGGCACCACGCCTAGACGCAACACTCTACCATCGGCCGAACAAATTTTCCGAAGACTTGCCCAAAAAGCTCCTCATCCAAATAGAAGAAGGACCTTCTGATCGCTCCTAGGATGCCCATAACCTTCTTTGCGGTTTTAGCACAGTGAGTTGATGTTTTAAGGTTCGGCGTCATACATACACCTAGATCCCGTAGTTCGTTCACTAGCCCGAGTTGGTGACCTCGGATCAAGTAGTCGTGCTTAAATAGTATCACCTTTCTGCGACTAGACCGTAGGCAGATTACTTGGCATTTGTTGAAGTTGAGCTGCAGTAGCCACTTTTCACACCACTTTGCAAGCAATCCAAGTCATTTTGAAAGGTCTGTCCATCCTCCGACCTTTTAATTGACTTCCACATCTTTAGATTGTCTGAAAACATGAGTTTCTCACAGGAGAGGCAGTCGTTCACATATACCAGAAATAGAATGGGACCCAGGACGCTTCCCTGCAGAACCCCACTGGAAACGGTTTTCCATTCTGTTTTGGTGTCTCCTATAAAAACACGCTGATGACTGCCGGAAGGAAAGTCGGCTAATCATTTGGGTAGACTTCCAGTCACACCCATTTGATACAGATTTGATAGCAGTAGTCTGTGTGAAACCTTGTCAAATGCCTTGCTGAAGTCAATGTAGATCACATCGACCGACGAACCCATTTCCAAAGATTTAGTCCAGCTTTCCATGGATGTTAGCAAGTCTGTGAGACAAGTAGGCTCCTGATTTCCACAAACCTATAGAGTACGATGAAAATAGAAGGGAATTAAGCTTTTTAATTTCCTAATTTCTGTTCTCGGTACATATTAATATATCGAAGGTCCCTAGACATGGACCGACACTTGATACATATAGGTAGGGCTCAAGGGAGAAAGAAGACGCTAGAAAAAATAAAACAGGTGTTCCAAGCCCGCGTTTTTGTCCCACTTACTACAAAGGAACATATATTCTTAAGTCCCGGATGACCCCTTCTTAACTCAACGATGTATTATTTTTTCCCATGACGATAAACGTCCCGAACCCTCAACACCAGGTCCCAAACTAACCACATCAAAACCTGTTACCTATTAAGGCAGTTTTTTCTCCTAAAGTTTTTTTGAACTCGGTGGCCCGCTGAACTCATCCACTGATTTAGGAGTTTTTTTTACTGCCGATGCTTATTCCCTTGAAAAATACTGAATAGTGAACTCATGAGATATGCCTAAATTAGGATTACTTCATTAACTAATTTGAAATCAGTACAAAAAATCCACAAAACACCAAATACCGAGTGACCTCCTACCGAATGAAAATACAGAATAACATTATGAGTATGTAGAAAAACACTTTGGGAAACGATGGTTTATTAGGTGAATTTTCGAAGCTGGAGCCCCAGTTTGTCTTCAGACGTAGAGCTCTGTATATCTGAAGACGAACTGGGGCTCCAGCTTCGAAAATTCACCCAATAAACCATCGTTTCCCAAATTGCTTTTTCTACTTAGTTATACTTATTGGGATGCCGATTTTCGAGTTCAATATTATGAGTAATGTTTTGTTGATTAAGAGGAACAAATTCCCTTAAAAAATCGTAAATTTCGTAAACTCGAGAATGCGTATGCTAAGTTTTAGCAGTATATCATGCGTATCCGCTGTGCAGTGACGGTATGTATAAGGTTGTTAGTTTGTATAATATACCTAGCTGATAATATCGAGCTGCATTCCCGTTGGAATTTTTTCGAAATCTCAATAGCATGAATGAGTTATGGAACCGTGTTGCTAGGTAGTAGGACAAAGCGCACACAATATGTGAAAATGCTCCGGGGTATAGATGTAAAGCATGTTTTCGACTTGAACGGAATCCATCATTCATGTGAGAAATTGCCCATAACCATTGTTCAGAAGACGCGAAACAAGAGAAGATTTCTTATTTTTAATGATTAGCAGCGGTAGTATGTACGATAACGCGTCTACGGGTGCTGCGGTCAGCCAAAATTAGCTCTTCAGGTCGGACTTTATAGTAGAGACCGGAACTCCTAAGGGTGACAACAAATACCTAATGATTATCCGTGCATGAACTGCAGCCAGATACGCCTGGATGAGAGCGGCTCCACCATTTGGCATAGAAGTCGTTTAGCATTAAAAAACGCAACCTCTAACAAAAGTCGGTCGTTTTTTGTCTGGCCAGCCAGTGTGTTTATGTGGGTAATCTGCATACTTTGTTTTCCTATGCATATACATTTATATATATCGAAGTTTTTCTGACGCATATGTCCTGAGTAGTCTTTTTGCGTAAAATAACCGAATGTCCTCTCTCCCCTTTAGCATTAGCCTTAGTTATTTTTGAAGCAAGGTTTTTCATGTTATCGTTTTCCTTATAGCATATCCCAACTTCTTGTGGTCTGGTTCACATCTAGGCACCGTGTGGCCACGCTTATTTGGTGAATGATGGACACAACGACAAATTAAAGCAAACTAATTGCCCACCAGATATAAGCGAATCGCATGCTAAAAAGCACGCAATTTGAATTTTACTTTGTGTCGTTTTGTATAAATCTTAATGGTTTTCTGAGATTCTAACTCAATCAGCGATGTAGGCAAAGTAATCTGAAATCCCCTCTGGCGGATTGTCGATAAAGTTATGAAAAAATACGATGGCTGTGACAGAGCTTTTTGTCTGGCCAAGCGATATGTCGTCAAGTTGCGAAACTCACGCCTCCCAGTGTGGTCTCGTGGCTGATGTGGCTAGAACGTTGGCTGTACTAAAGCCTTCCCTTTGTGCTGCCATGGATTTGAATTCCACCGAGGCCGACGAATATTTTACAAGTGGATCAAATGCAGTCAAGAAAGGTTACATCGTAAGAAGGTGTTTGAAGCATGCATCCCATGAGTAAGACACGTCCTCCTTTCACATATGAACCATAACGTAGCCGTAACGTTTAATATAGACTTGTTAATTACTTTTCAATCTGGTGGTTCGTCAACCTCGTGGAGGAAAATGTTCTATTCCACCGGTTATCAGGTTCCCTGGCATGAATATCCCTTCTTGAAAAATTTAGAGAACACAATTTATCATAGAAAAACGCATTAAGTCTGAAGTGGCCAGGTTCTTTTTTCTTCTGGACGTGAAATAACCATTCAAGTTGCATATTTTTCTAGATTAACGAGAAAATAGTTATAATGAGTACTCGGTGAAACATTTAAGCATAAACATCGGGACAAAGACTTGTCACAGCATAAGGTGAGACATGCTCCGCTAAGGGCACTCGGTCGCCAAAGAAAGATGAAACCGTAAACACCCACGACAAAGAGGATGGTGATGACAGTACAACCGTCGATTCCCCATGAGGTCCACCGTGTGTTCCAAAGGACGGTGGTATAGGAGAGGCGCCTTGCGTGTGGATTAGTTTTAAGGGATGGTAGACTTTCGCTGCATCTACCACACTCCCTCCTCCCTCACACACCTGTGCCCGGTGTCAAGAGAGAGAGAGAGTCACGAAGACCTGCAGCCTGAGTCGGCACCAAACTTTTCATCACGTCTCCTGCTATATTCGGCAAATAACGCCTAACGCACCCTGATCTGGTGCAGCGCATCTACAGTATTGCGAGTCCCGCAAACAACTTGTCTAAGTTTTTAAATGTTTGATTATTTCTCCCATACCAGCGAGAATGCATTAAAGAAAACTTATAAATAACAATGAGCAGCATTAGGCATATTAAGTACCTAAAAGAACTATAAGAACTTATAAGTTTTTGGTAAAAAAATAAAATTTTCTCGATAATTTCCAGGGTGTGGAGGCGTCAAAAATAGTCATAAATTAGAACAATAAATTGAAATATTTTGTTAAGTATAAAACTTAAAGCAACCACTTTCTTTATAAAAAAGAACTTGCCTTTAGTCAAAATATTTTGTACACATGGTAGTGAGTTGATAACTAGTTATTGAATATCGCGGAATAAAGTATCTCTTCATTTCGCTCGTTTTTTTGGTGTTTCCATTGATAAGTTGATTAATTGCGCTTCTGTTCGACGTTTACATCAAAACCTTTACAATAAGATATAACTAAACGGCATTTACCGAAAAAACGAGCTTTTGAATGTAATTTCCTATGCAGACGGCCATGCAGGTCAAATGTGGAAATGCTTCAAAACAGCAAACCACATTTTCGAGAATACAACATGCAACCACGCATACTGTTTTTCCTAAGATTAATAAAAAAGCCTTTCATAATAGGTTACCTCTTTAAACTGTGCTTTTATTGGATATTTAGCTGACGAACGTCTGTGTATATTAACTTTTTCCAAGGTAATGTCACAGTGAAATGGGAGAATTTAGCCAATTTCTTTAATATACCTGAAGAAAAACGATTAAATTTGACTGGAGGTGAAAGAACTAACCTTTTTCTTTATAACTTATAATTTTCCGTTTAAGGAGATTAAATCCACGATCAGTAATAAACCTGCAAATGAAAAAAAACAGGTCACACGTATGACCATTTTTGAAATAACTATTATTCTTCTGTCTGTTCCGTTTCTAAATAACGCTTGATCGGAACGTTTTGTTCACAAAAAACGATATTTCTACATGACTTACATTCAATAAGGCCTTCTATAGGTTGTCTTCGTGGTAAAATATAGAAACATTGCTTAAGCGCATGGCCAGCTGTGCGGTAAAAGAAAATTGTCTATCAAAAACTCTTTTATTACTGCATTTTTTGCAAAAAAACTTCACAGAATAGCTAAATATAATTTATAAAACTTGCATCGCTGCTTGTTTCTGAAAATAAATGAGATTGCTTAAACTTCGATTCACTTCCATTCGATCAAGTTCACACAAAATTTTCCAGTTCTGAGAGGGATTATTATTCCACCTTTTTTACTAATTATGAATATCTTCCAGAGCACAATGTATATTAGAAGAAAACTTGGTTCTGTTTTTCCTTATAACATAATGAATTTCTTTAATATAAACTTATTCATGATTATGCCAAAATGAGTGCCTGTTTCCCCCAATAAATTTAACTAAGAGGGCAGTTATGCAAACCAAAGCCCTTCTTATTATTAAATCCACTCAGGTGATCAAAATAACCTGTCCAGATATACGCTTAAATACCAAGTTAAATTTCGTTATGAAAGTTGTTTGCAGGACTCGCAGGACTGTATTACGCGGCCCGTTTAGGTGGCACAGCAGTAATAGGTTTTTGATCTCGCTCCATTACCGCATGGGGGAGGCGTAATGCAGACAGTTTGGCCGTCGATTTCCGACGAGGTCCACCGTGTGTTCCAACGGGCGGTAGTACAGGAGAGGCGCCTTGCGCGTAGATTAGTTTTAGGTGATAGTAGACTTGCGCCGCAGCTGCCGCACTCTTTTTTCCCTCACCCGCTCTAGCCCGGTGCCAAGATAGAGTAATGAATACCGGATGTGGGCTCAGGCCCAGGGGGATGATGCGGCGTGAGCTTGCACCTAGGAGTGCCACCACGACCCCTTTTCCATGTTCGTTATTTGTTATGGGAGCGCAACTCTTATAACGTCTGTCTTGCTCTGGTCCGGCCCCCAGGTTTGTTCAGCGCAGCTACCACGCGGTCCGACACCGACAAACTCCTTGACGATTATGAGCGAAAGGACGACTTCTAGGAAACACGAAAGAAATTCAATAGGTTGAACAAAAATGTCATTCATTGAAAAGAAGACGAGTCGATCGCTGGGACAGTATTTTTATTCGCCTGACGTCGCGAGATCCGTCGCGGATTCGTCATCAGAGACACTGTCAGTATCTGTTAATTTCCTTCCTATCTTGGGATGCCCGTATTTCAATTCAGTTGACGTTTACGACCCTTTTCCCATCTGTTTCTCAGACTCCTAACCAGGTACAACAGACAAAGTTTATGAACGCTCAGGAGGTGTGCCTTTATGAACTTCGTTTAACATGCATATCTAAGAAAATGTACAGCGTCCACAACCACTGTTCTCGATACGATAATTGGGAGAAAGAGAAAGAGCAACGTCTGTAGAGTCAGACCGATTCTATCGATCGAGGCAGTCAACCAATACAAGACGGGAACAGGAGGTCCGTTAACTCCGACAGTTAGTCTAGGAACTAAGATGACACGATAGAGGGGGAGATAAACGACAAGCAGAGTAGTTTGCTAAGTAGGATTCCTTCTCGCCGAGGAAATGACTATACTCATGGGTCAAATCGACAGCAAGAGGCCGTGAAGTCTGTAGAGTGTTGCATATGCCCTCAAAATGTCCGAACGTTCGCTCTAGCACGCGTTTGGACGCAGTGGTCCACGGTTCCACCAATCCCACGGATGAATAGTTCCCGGTCTGACAAAAAAGCCAGGAGAACAGATTTGAAGGAGGCCACCAATCAGAGAAGTCAAAAATGACTAAATCGGCAGCATGATTGGATTTTTTAAACACTTTTTGCACGCTTAGCAACTGCAAAGTGTCGGCATAACCAAACAAATCAGTAGTCAGTACTAACAGGAGCGCACCTCTTGGGATCAGAGCAAATAAGCCACTGAAAGGAACTGCGCTCTCCGACGAAAAATATTCGAAGCTTTTAGCAAGATCTGACCTATACATGAAGCCATCATCATGTACAGAGCGTTTGAAAATCCGGCTGTCTGTTGCATATATCCAGTTATTATTTTGCTCACAAAATAGACCTCTGAAGGGCCCAACCTAAATTTACTAACGTTTTAAACCTCGAATTTCTCTTGCGTTAAGTGTAAATACTATATTCCAGCTGTGCATGCTTTTTTTCTCATTAATACCAAATGAGGCAGCAAGAAACTCTCCCACAAAGAGTCACTTTTGTTTACGAACGGTGCCGGGTGTACCAGATGACTCGCATTTCTTTCAGCTTATTTCCTTATTTTCTCCATGTATGAAGTCAATTTTCTGCTAGTTGAGGTAATTCTAGAGTCGCTATGTTCTCCTAAACGGTTGGTATATTTTGTATCAAATTCTTCGGTTGCATACAGGTTTAGCAGTTCTCTTGAGGATAGCTAAACGAGCTGAGGTGGAGTAAATTTGGTCTTTTTACTCTTTGAACTTTGGCACCTTGCATCATGCACATAGGACCAAGTGCAGTACTTTAGATGTTGTACTCGGCGTGATCCGCTCGTCGCTTACAAACCTAAACGGAGGTTGTCTCTATGTGCACGCATTTTTCAGGTTTTAGTGCCGAAGATATTTCGGCAACCCATACCAGATAGCATGTTAGCTGAGGAATGCAAATTAATCAGCAATGATAACCTTAATTTTGGATTATGCTTCAATATAGCAGGGCGTACAGTTGTTCTAAAATACAACATCAAGGCAAATTGAGACATCCATGCGCTTCATTCACGGCTACGGGAAGTAACCATCAGCGTGTTAAATACAAAATTCATATAAGGGCATACATACAGCTTTTATTTATTGTGGTTTGCGATTCAACTAACTTTTAATAACTGAGAGTTGCTTTTGTTTATTTTTATACTATCATGTTGCTAAGGAGAATAAATTTGGCGGACATTTATTGATTTATTTATTATGTTTTCTCGCACACAGTTCGCTGCTCGTCCGCCGTGCGGCCCCACCTGTAAAACCTCTGTTACCGCGATTTCCTTTGTCCGCGATCCTGAGGCTAGTGATAGTTAAGGGGGCTTACATAATTTACCATTGGCGAAATTTATTAATATGCTGGCGTTTCGAACGGTTAGTTTATCTGCTCATTGTCAGAGGGTGGCGAAAAAATACAGATGACTCGAAGGTTCGTTGTCACGCACATTTGTAGTCACTGGCATGCAGTATAATCAGTCCATCCTTCCTTTTAACCACGTGAGACTTCAAAGTACAAATGAAATTGGCCTATTGTGGTTATTACGTCGACCAAAGACGATTTGACAATCCCCTCACATGAAGGAGTACGATATTGATTAACCAGGACGAACGACGTCTCGGGTGCTCTGTCTATCAACTTGTGCAGTGCCTCCCCCGTCCCACCGCACCCCCAGTCGAACTGAAACTTAGTTTGGTCAAAGTACTCAAACATTCGAGGAGCGCGCAGGCGAACATGGTTTAGAACGCCAGTTTCGGAGAGCCAGATGGCCGAGCAGCCATCACGCCCCTCGTCCGACCCGTGTGATAAAATGCCAGCGATTAACGATCCAAATGCCGACCTTTGGGCCATTACTGATAGAAGCGAACAGGAGAGTTCCAGCAAACAGTTCAGCAGAAATATCGAGGAGTTAAGGTCAACCCTAGCAGCTGCGATCTTCTAGGCCCAGTTCCTTAGGAAAAGCAGAAGAGGTGAGAGGCCAGAGTGGTAGGAGTCGTTTATTCGGTACAGAGGGATTGGAAGAATAGTTAGGAGGAGATTTGACTGTTATACTAGCGCGCGTCCGTAGGCCGGAGGGCTGTGTTGGAAGTGATGTCTGGAAGCGACCACCAAAAGCTGTCTTCGTCATAGTCGGCCTTGCATGTGATTGGCGTGGGCGCAGCCGTGACTTCGCGTGTAAGTGGGTCACGCCAGACAGGAGTAGGGCGATAGGTACTGTCGTGTGTTCGCACATGCTGGCTGGCTGGCAGTGCAGGCCAGGCTTTGGCGTGGGTCTTGTGACTGTCCCAAAGAGTAAGTCGAGGCTTGTAGTCACGTGACCTCATGCGGGGCGTGCATTGGAGGTCACGACAGAAGTAGATATGGTGATTGCGACATACCGTTTATTGGCCGGGTGTTTCGGGATCTCTCTCGAACCCATCATCAGGGACAATTGCGGATAGGAGTAATAGGAGATACAGGTGGCGCAGTATTTACAGGACACAGAGGCCAAGCCAGCACACGAACACTGTGATTAGCAGTCCTCATGTTCATCGCTGGGGGTCGTAGATGATGTGATGTTGGTTTTTGTCCCGTTACTTTCCGTGATTACATCACCGTTGTCAGTTCATGGCGTGAGGATAACTCAGCAATTTTACTTGCTATCACCGGGAACGCTAGTTACCCGCATCCTCCCTGCGTGTCTGGTAATTTTGCCCATGCAGAGTCGTAACACAGAATGCGGAGCCGCGAGGTCATTGCGCTGATTAATTGACTTCGAGCCAGAGAACTCCATTACTTAAGCTACTCACTGCCGCGACTCGCCGCAGCAAACCAGAAGACAAGGTGGCCACTTCGCAGTACCATCGACGAGTGCTGAGGGCAAATGGCTAGCCACACAACTTTGCTGACAGTTGCAAGGCGAGAAGCCGAGCCCCCTCCCCACAACCCCTAATTTTGGCGGGTTGCCTTCACAAAGTCCAGTGCTCGGAATTTTTGTGCGCAAATGAGTGCTCAGGAAGGTATACTAGATTGACCGAAATACCCGCCATATAGCAAGTGCCATTGGTGCAATGGACGAAGGAGGCTGCCTAAGCAATTATTAACCTGACCTACCTGCGCCCAGATCAGCACCATTAAGTACGTATGCCCCAGCTGGGCTCATGCGCGCAGGTAGAGCATATCCCATCAGCATACTTAACCTGACTCTCGTGGAGATGAAAAGTAGTAGAGTAGATCCCCTACCTCATGAAAGCTCAGCCGAAATCCCGAAATGTGTTTCTGATTCGAAAAAAGAAATACTTAAGTAGAGTTGTAATACTGATTAGTGTGTAGCTCAATCCCTATCTCAAGTTTCTACTTATGAGCTTTTTTTACGACCGTGGAATCTAACTTCGTAATACTGTAATGGTTCTAGCCCTATCTCCTCCAAGCGCGTCGCACCGCGCACGAGGTCACGTGAGGCCGTCGGTCGCCTCGCCGTGGTTGCTGCAACATGCACCAACTCCAGCCAGCCAGCCAGCATGCATGCAAGCACACACCGACCTCTGACCTTTCGCATCAATGCGCGTGTGCGACCACTCTGACCAATCACCCCCCGAGGCTGACTCACACAAAGACTCCCTTATGGGCGTGACGATCCCACGCTCTCACATGACTTCCACAATAGAACGCCATGCCCGTCCGAATGGCAACCTCCTTCTAACTATTCTCCAATCCCTCTGTACAGAATACACTACTCCGTCCACTCTGGCCTGCCACCTCTTCTTATTTTTCAAAGGAGCCAGGTCTGGATGACTGCAGTGAAAAAAGTTAACCTTATGAACCTTAATTCCTTGATAATACATTGCATATGTCCATTTATTGATGGTGTATATGACATGATCAACCTTCATTGCAAAATCTTATGGGGATGTTGTGACTTCTTCCTCGCGCTGTAGGGGAATGCATTATCTTCCTCAGTCAGAATGTATGCAGCATGTGGTTTGGAAACCTTGAATTTGGGGGTAACGACCGGCAGGGTTCAGAATTATCTGGTAATTAATCAACTTTTTTAAAACATTCAAGTATATAATTTTCAGAAGGCGTAATTCGCAACCAATCTTGTGTTCAAGAAATAATATTTTCGTGGATATGTTGTATTAGATATCAAATAGGGGAAATATATATTACTTAAGAAGCCATTTTTTACGAAGTGTAATTTTGTGGGTGGTCAGATAGAAGTTCGCACAGACGCCGGGATCCTGAAGTGACTGCAATATATTGCGGTTAGGCTGCACACTAATCAGTATGAAAACCCCACCTAAGTATTTTGTTCGAAACGAAAAAAAAACATCTCAGGATTTCGATTGACATTTCATGAGATAGGCAATCGACATACTGTAATTGCAAGTTCCGTACCTAGCGCATTGTAGACCTCACTTGATCATTTTCTTAAAGTATCAACGATACCGCAAAGAAACTTTCCGAAACTGACTGCTTTGTCACTGCTTGCCACAAAAGTACTAGACAAGTGAAAAAATCGCACTGCATAGACACTTATTAGGAAAGTCTTTTTTGCGTCCACTAGCCCTTTTGCAGATAATATTCCTTATCTTGAACAAAAGAACGGTAAGCATACTTCGTTTAATTCTGTCAGAAACAAAGCTCTGCTGTATAGTCTCAGTTGCCTTTGTTTATTTGGCGTTTCGTATTTTAGTTGCACCATAAGTATCGATAAAGAATAATTTAAGACCAGGATGGCTATTTCCGGCTCATTGGCTCTTGTGAGTTCTGCAATCCCCAACCCCATATTGGGCGGGAGCTCTATTTTAAGCTCAAAGGCTCGAACTCGTGACCTTTTCAATCAGAGTTTAACGCCCTAACCATCTAGCCACGAGCTCGTTGTCTTGTCAGTTTAGGTCGGTTTTCTATTTAACCAAGAATTTTTGAGGTATAGTTGATTTTCTTCTCTCTTTCCTTCTGTTGGCAGTTGCAGGCTCACGCTTCCCGTATGCCAAAGCGCCGGCAATGACTAGGCCTCATCGTTTTTCCTGCGATTTTGGATCAGCATTTTTCGTGCACCCTTCCTCCCGCAAGTGATAAGATCTAGAGTTGCTAAGGCCTCAATGGGAAGTCGGAGCAGACAGCTTTCATTCGACTCACCTAGTTTCCGCTTTATTCACACACACCCTGTTTGTGGGAACTCAGTCGAATTCGCTCTTCACAGTAAGGCGGGGAGGGGGGGGGGTTAGCATACTACATAGTCGGAGGAAGCTGGAATAACATGAACACGGTATGACGCTTGCCTCTCGAATCGAGGCAACATCACGAGTAGTTGCCAGCCCATGCCAGGGCGGTCACAGTGAGATAATAAAAGCGCCGGCTGTGGGATTCAGAGAAGTTTGCGTGTAGGTACGCGGCAAGGAACACGGATTTCAGACTCAGATTGGAGGGGGCTTGTTGGGAGGGGGGGGGGGGTTGAACGGCAGAGTTCTGACTGGCATATGGAAACCAGCCGGTGGCTTGCATGCCGGTTTACGCAGCTAGAGATGCCGCCTCAACAAGCACTGGTTTGAACACGATAACAGTGCTGTCGTATCAGTTTGGATTTATTAACATCTTGTGACAATACATAGGTAGATGGGGCAAGTGACCGACTGATTCCTTCACTTTCCTTCCATTATTGTTAGGCGGGTTTGGCAGATTTGCTTAATTCAGTTGACCCCAGTGTGAAAATGCGCGGCTTCGGCGGTGGGAGTCGAACCCACTCAGCAGACAAGGCTTTTGTACAGCCAACGCACTAACATGCAGCTACGAGGCTCACCTTGCGCCAATAATTTACTCACACTTGGATCGATTTTACCCGCCAAATTACTGCCCATATGGAATCCACCATTATGGCACAGCAAGCTGATCGCCAAGGCAGGATTTCCTAAGCAATCGTCTGGAATCCACCAGAATGACTACTAGGTGCACTTTGTTCTTAGAGAAGTTTAACAGATTTACTTACATCAGTTGACCCAATTGTGAAAAATTCACGGCCATTACTAAAAACATCCTTTTTCAGCCCGTATTTCAGGTAGTGGACGATTGTTTTTTGTTGACAGTAGGATGGCTAGTCTGGAGAGAGGAAGCGGAAAGGCCATGGGCCTGCCTTAAAGTAAACGTTGTTTAGATTATGAGGAAAACTGAGGAGATTTTGGTATGTTTGATCTGCGTATTCATGATCAGCGCGTCCGCGTATCAAAGTGGTTACGCTGAGAAGTCTTCTTTTCTCTGTGTATGCAAATGCTCACTTATTTTTGCATAGAGAGACACAAATTCGTTTGGTTGGGTTGTCGATATCTAGAAGTATTGGACCACGTACTGAATATGACGATGGACTGCACCGCACTATCAACGAGCATAGTTAGCGACCATCATACGGAATTGGCTAGTAAAATTTTCGGTTGTTCAAAGATCAACTAGGACGGATAATGAAGATTGAAAGTATACGTCATTAACGAGCCTAGTCTAAAGAACATGACATGTGAATAAAAACGTTCTCGGGCTCTAAAAGGGCTTAAGAAGGTCTAACAATGGGGATTTCTCAAACCTTAGCATCAATATATTTTTTACCTCATGGAATCCCATGAACCTCACATGAAAGGCCCTATCACGCAACATAAATCCAGGTTGTGCCCTCCAAAGTCTTACAGTAATAAGGTAATGAAGATCTTTAAAAGGAAAGCATATTGTGATTTATAAATTCATATGAAGTTGTTTACAAATACTCATTTTTTAGAAAATTTGAAAATTCCGAAAATAAGATAAATCGCTGCAACTAAGTAAATTGAATTGTTAAATATACAGAAGGCCTGTTCCTATATGAAAAAGAGTAAAAAAAGCAGCAAAAATAGAATAAAGTTTGAAAATATTCCTGGTAATGGAGTTTGCATTTAACTATCCCTCAAGGATAAGCATATTTTGTAGGATGGCCGTGAACACACAGCTCACAGTTCAAGTATGGATTCCAGCATTGTTTCCCGAGAATTGTCCTCTTTTTCTTACGTCTCCACATTGTTGGAGATGTGTTGGACGAAGATAAGCAGATTTTGCCTTGATTGCGCCGACAGATACGTCACATGAACAAATAAAAAACCCAATAGATCACATGTTGACAAGCCGGTCAGTGAATAATTAATTTAAAGAGACTTGTTGGACGCAACTGTAAAAGTACAAATTTGTGTACCATATGTGTGCACATGACGTCAGTAAAGCCCACTAGTCTCGTAGTCTTTGCCTTGTTCAAATTTATTCCGGGATGACAATGCTTCATTTTGTGTGTGTATTAAGAGGACTTCCTTTGCGACGAATATACCTTTAATTATTTTGGATGTTGGATTACGATAAGCTTCGGTGGTGAATACTTTACCCTTTTTGGTGTTTTAGATTGATTATTAATAAAATTGGATTCTGTTCTACGCATTTATTCCAGCCTTCGGGATGAGATATTTCCTAACAACATTTACCGGGCAATGAGTATTTCTACATTCTCTTCAATGCAGATGACCGTTAAGAACATATTCATAGGCAAAATCAAATATGTAAACACTGCCGATAAGGAATGAATGTCCACAACGAGAGTCTGTAATTCATATACCTAAGGTCAATTTAAAAACTTTTTGTATTAAGTTAACTCTTGCCTATATTAAAGTTTTTTTCATCACAACGCAGAAAAACAGTAGGTCTTGTTCTGTGCTATAAAATAACATAGGAAATTCCTTGGTTATCCAGCATATTCCGACTTTGTCCAAATCTTGCCTGTGTTCCTTCAATACTCAAGATTGGAATGCAGCGTTCTTCAGTAAAAGGTCATAGACATGTCTGGCCTTAGTGGCCAACAACTTTCCAAGGCCAGTTCATAAAGGACCTTAGTGTGGTGACTACTTACGCTCCGAAACTCCCGGAACCGGCGACCTTAGGATCGGTTGCAGACATCCGGGCCCGGCGACTATACCTGCGGGAACGTGACTCTGAAATCCGGTCCGCTCATGGCTGGACTGCACTCGTCTGGGAGTCAATTACCCACTTCTCATATTCTAATCCTTCTGCACCTAAGTAAATTATCCATAAAACTCTGGCCTTCTACGCTTTATGTTATTTACTGGTTTATAACCGTTGGGATACGTTATATCATCTATTATCCGACCGGACTTCTTCCACAAGACCAAATCTACGCTAACCTACTCACTCAACCTTCGATCACGATGTCGCATGCGTGATGTAACGTACTGTATTAGGGAGTTTGGAAAGTGGGTGCCTTCTCTACCCGCCGTGAGACACAAGTTAGCCCACTGTTTTATCCTCGAGGATGGTCTTTTTTCCTGGAATCGGATCCGCGTCAAAGTACCAGAGATTTGTCGCAACGATTTAATGCATCACGATCAGCTTCAACCGAACTGGCAAAACATCTAAGAGGGGACTTTGGGTTTTACACGAGCTTACACCTGAGCTTCCCCTTCCCAAAGTTGTGCATCATAAAAGAGAACTGAAAAGGTGATTGATGCGAAGGTTCGTGTTCCGGGTGTTTGCAGGGGAAGACTGCACGAACATAGGAACAGTGTGCTTATTATTCTGAGTTTTCGACCTCGTGTAGGAATTTATCGTCAAATATAGCAGCAATATCAGCAACAAAATGTCGGCAATTATAGGAGGTGCAATTTAATCAGTTATCAGTTAAGCAAGTCTTGAGATTACTGTGCGGGACACTGTGTGCCGCCGTCAACCCGATGCTTCGATTTTTTGAGTTCTCATGCATGAACCAGGCTTCAATCAGTTCTCGGCTTGTCTCTTTTCCGGTTTGGGCGTTTATCGTGTCGGCTACGAAGTTGAACTCATGGTCCGTTTCGTAGATGTTAACAGCAACTTCCGATAATTCTTCGCCCAATCGCACCACCAGCTTATGTGCATATATGTGCGCGCTGCGCATACGTTTATTTTGACCTGTGTAGTTTCAAGGATAGCTTATGCATGGCATGCAATGCGCTAACCCAGATCGCTCTTTGGAATTTTGTCAGTTTTTTAAAATTTTCCTTTCTCCTCTGTAACCTTGGTAACCTTGGGCCGGTGGGCAATTCTAACACCTAGACTGGCAACGATGCAATCACTCGCTTCTGGGACGTCCCTGATGCATGACAGGCCGGCCATATTCTTGGTGGTGTCTCTGTTTTGGTACTCCGCGGCCGAATGCGTAGGCAGTCCTCATAAATTGGTTCGTGGTGAGAAGCGATTGCCAATTCCAAAAGCAGAACTAGACAACGAATGCTTATACAATCCCCCTAATTACCACAATAGATAGGTAGGTGGGTAATATGAGAACGGTAGCAATGGGCGTAGGGCGGTTTAAAGGACGAGAAAGGGCGGTAACACGGTGGTAATAAAAAGAAATTTATATGCCTACCGTCTTCATTCAAGCGAGCTGGTATTTTAGGCAATGAATCGGACCGTACTACACGCCTACATACGTACACACCAGTCTAACCCTTATCCTGTCAATGTTGTTCGTTGCCAAGACATATATCCTCAGACAGGGTAACGCTCTGTGTCGTAGAATATGAAAGGTTTTATCTTTTATGAACTACCTAAACGTTGAAAGATCATCAATGCAGATGTTTTTTGCAAACAACCGAATTATGCATACGACAAATTATGATCAAATAAACCTTTATTTGAGAAGGTGTTATTCTCTGAAATGACAATGCAAGGCAAAAGGTCGTAAAAACAACTCCAGGAAATGTCAAAATTGTAAGGAGGGACGTTTCTTCCATCTCGCGTGACTTGGCGTCTACGAATTTCCACCTGTCTCGATTACTAGAACACTTTACAGGAAAAAAGATATCTAGACGCCACGGGAAATTTTTTAAAACATTATTCATATGAGGATGCCTGGAAACTGGAATCCTTTAGGGTTGAGTTCCTGACTTCGGTAATCTACAAAATTCTATCGAAGAATGTTTTTTTCACCCAGGCTTAAAATAAGTTCTGATGGAGAGTTGTTGTTAGAAATCGCATTCATATATAAATGGAATTAAATAGATTAAAATAACGCCTGTCAAATATCACAGCAGAATTTTCCGAAAGAGGTCGCTTAATTGATCTTCTAGAGGACTTCCTGCTTTATCCTACGCCAATTACATATTATTCTCATATATCATATCATTAATATAAATGGATAGCAACGATTAAAAATCTCAAGTGTGTGGTTATTTGGCTCCTACGTTCAGATCAAACACCCGAGAAAATCTAAATGAACTATAAAAACCAGCCAAGAATAAAATGTTCGAATTTATTCATATGTTGTGTGATGTTACTCATCAACGTAAAAAGTACCATGTCCTAATGGGCAGACTCTGGGGAATATTCCTCATACAAATGAAATACTTTTTTCTGAAAATAAAAATTTTAAGGTGACTGTGCAAAAATGTGTTTTTATGTGCTAATGCCTCTACCACTAGTCAGAGGAAGTTGTCCTTACGCGGAAGCCGGCAGATCAAATTCCGTAGTTGGCGGATGAAACCCAAACGATGGAAAATGATTACGCACGAATTTCTACTTGAATACTGGGCGTGCTCACGCATGCCGGCAATATTGCATGGCACGGCATTCGAGTGTGTGGGTTCGACTCTCATCGAGGCCGCAAATGTTTCCTAATTGCTTCAGCTGAATTCAGCAGGGCTGCCAAATCCCCTAACGAGCAGTTTTTAGCCAGAACCAAATGACATTGGGAGCTTCCTCTAGTTAAAATGTCTTGGGTATCATAAATCAGATAAAATACTCAACCGCAAGTTACTTTGGATTCTTAAAACACAGTCACTATTTACGACGAAAATCTGTGACATACTGGTTACGCTATTCCTGATACTTTCCCTTTTACTCCAATCTGCCCTCCTACTTAGCTTGCAGCTGAATTAGGAAACATATGGAGACCATTCTGAATAACTGCTTTAAAAATAGACTAAAATTAGATCTTAATTGCCCGTTTTGTATATGCTAGTTTAACTGCTGTAGGCGGCGAGATTTGTGCTTACGCTATGACGTGGGTGCAGCCACAATTGGCACATGAAACGCACTTGCGATATATCTAGTTTGCTCTTTTCTTCATAGACTCAGCCTGCTATGATGACGAAAGGAGGTTTAAATGACCGGATGCAGATGTCTTGCTATGTATATCGCCACCATTTTTTGCTTTCACAAGCTAAGAGCAGAGCCTATAGAAATCCACTATAGTGAAAAGTACTCCACTATAAAATATACCGGAATTTAAAGTTCATTATTAAATAAATTATAATCAAATAACAGTAATATGTATAAAATGTTTGAGTAAAGAAAATCTATTTTGATAAAAAGAAAGTGGTATCGTTAACCTTTAAAGTGACACTAAAATTTAAGTTTATTTTTCTAATTTATAGTAATTTTTACGTCGCCGGAACATAGTGATTATTAAGAAAATTTCATTTTTTTTCACAAGAAATTAGTACTTGTTATATTTTTTAAGTAACGAATTTGCCTAAGGTTGCTGATTATTATTTATAGGCTTTCGTAGATGCGTTAACGCGGGTTTGCTATTGATTATCGGTGTTTCACAAACTTCAGCATTTTAGATGACTTATAGGTCGTACTGTATATGGGAATCCACAGGAGAGCCTGTTATTTGTCAGTAATATTACTCACAAAAGAGAAGTTTACTTCTGCACAAATATTTCGGAAGTGAAGAAGCGGGTTCATAGAAAATTAATTATGTCGTTTTAAAGACCTCCCTCCATTCAACGTTTCACTAAAACCAGCTGAATTTGGGCGAGACCACATCAAATGTAACAAGTTCCTCGCCATTTGCAATCCCAAATTATTCTAATTTGTCAAGAAAATGCCGTGAGTACTAAATGCATTTCTAGGAGTGCTTTTATTGTGAGCGAAGTTCCTAAAAACAGTGACTGTAAAATTGTACGGTTCAGGGCACTAAGTAGGTAGACTATAATTAGCTGTGAAATACTAGTTTTTCTGACTTTAGGAAGGCAGTATGCCTATACAGTTGTTTTATGACCTGTTTTAGAGGCTTGGCAAGAACTAGTAAGAGTTCCTTCCTTCCCAAATGGCGTTTTGGCGTTTTTTCAATGCAACAGTCTTATACTTTTGTAGGGTCGGCAGTCTGAGGTTCGTGTGCTAAGCAGTTTTTTTATGTTTGCGTCATCTCGTATGTGTGGGCTACATTCTTCAGGTCCATGGTGCAGCCTTATTTGCTGGTATGCAGATTAATGACTTCAACCGTAAATTGACAATAAATACAATTATTTATTTATGGTGCTTCCGTAACTTTTAATTGCCTTATGTGTTTTCTTCAGTAACGGTTCAATTTAGGTTCACAAACAGCTTATTTGACTAACTGAATATTTGCGCGCGATAAATAAAATGGTCCAATTGGACACTATTTGGCCATTTTAGGGCAAAAGTAGCTTATGTAGGTCCACTCGTATACCCCTATTCCCACCAATTTGTCCTACAAAAGCGGTGGTTATATAGTTTTGTGGGGTGCAGAAATAGGATAGGCAGAGAAGGAAATTTTACAAGAAAGCGTTAAGTGAAAAAAATATAGTCAAAGTTGCTTTGCGCGGCGGCTGGGAGTAAGTTGTTTCGCATGTTAATTGAAGGTGTGCGCGTCGCTTGGCGCCGCGGACTATACTAATCTGACTCCAGAACGGTAAGTTGGACCTCAAGTAAGTTGAAGTAGACGACCTTCTAACCACCATTTCAATTTTTTGGGAAATTCAAGAAACCTGCAATTTTATAATCGGGTTTTTCCACAATAAGTTCAACGATAATACAGATCAGGAAAATCTACAGATGTAAATCAACAAGACTTCTAAATACAGTAAAATAGAAACGCATTTAGCATTTATTAAAGTCTATTCCACCGCATGTCCTAATTCCTCACCCATAAAACCCTATAACCACCGTTTTTGTAGGAAAACATGCAGGAACTAGGGGCTAATGAGTGGGCCTGCATCAGCTACTGTTGCCAATTATACTTATCGCGCGCAAATGTTGGGCTATTTGATTATTTATCTAATTATAACTATTATTTTATACTTTTATAAACTCTAATTTTTAAATTACTGTTTTCTTTCTCTGACATGCCCCACTCATATTACAGAAAGATATGGGGTTTAGTCGCATGCTGTTTGAGAACCTTCATTTCACTGTTACCTTTCCTTCTTCTGGGAAGTTAGTGTTCAGAACGCTTTTCAGTTCAAATTAATATCAGCAAAAATACGCTTCTCAGGTGGTAACTCAGAAGAATAAGGAAGAGCATTCGCCGGGAGAGGTTTATTAGGTGTCTGACGCGTCGGGTCGCTGTGCCTTTCACTCATCTTTAGAGACTAAACATTCAGGCTCACGGCTCTCGTTATATGCCGCGCTTTTCCATCTGCATATCCCGCTATTTCTGGCTGAGCCGCTGTGTGTGGGTCGATTCCCCTTGTCACCTGTGTCATCGTGTAGCGGCCGAGGATTTTGAGGTTGGCATACACCTAGAGGAGTAGACCACCTGTTCAAGTCTCCGAATATAACACTGAACGGGTTGTTAATCGCCACGGGCAAACATGATTAGGAGTGAAGAAGAATATCAGATGGGTAACATAAAACGTCTACTACTGTAAAGCAAGGCGTAAGTAGTAAAAGGAAAAAGGGTATATCGACATAAAATAACGCTAGGGCTGTATACAATCGGTTTGTTTGGAGACGGGGGGAGGGGTGGTCACGGCATATCAGAGTGGGGAGTGCAGCGCTGTGGGCAACTACGCGTGAGGGCCATGGAGGCGCTGACGGTAATGGGACTGCGGTACATAACGATACGATAACGGGGGAAGGCGAGATCGATGTCAGCGACGGGAATGGAAAGGAACACTGGCATCTTCATCAACAAACGGTTACACCATCCTCATCCGGAATGCACGCGAATGTGACCTTGGGTTTATTGGCCGCGGAGATATTAAGCGGTGCCGATTTTTACACGCCGCCACCGCCAGGCCCGTCCCGGTTCTCCTAGGTTGGAATAGTGCTCCTGTGAATTGTGAAATGTCCCTGCTTTCCAGTGCCGCTTCATGAATTGCTTGTTTTTCGCGGGCTCTTTCAAGCACTCTCTGCTGAAGCAGTTTTGTGCTGTCCTCACAAATGAGCTCACAGCATTTGGTCTTCTCACGGTTAAGTATCTGGCGATATTTGCGTAGCCTCGCGTGGCAATCTTGAATGAATAAACGGATCATTCTCTTGCCAGTTTGAAACATTACGCGTCTCGCCACCTCCGTGTTCAGCGCCAGCTTGTATCTCACACTCTTCGGCAACACGTTATTGTTAAGACATCTGTGCAGAAACCAGATCTGCGAATAGGTTGAGGCTTCAAGAAGGGTAAATTTTTCCCATCGTCGGGCAGATCTGAGCACAGCGCGCCCAAATAGATTGCTAATACAAACGAACATGCGGTTCTCAGAAAGCAATTGAGAAGAAAAAGACTTGATCGCTGGTACAATATGTTTATTCGCCTGACGCTTCGACATCCGTCGCGGATTCATCCTCAGAGACATAATCTGTTTCTGCTACTCACGTCTCTATTGATGAATCCTCGAGGGATGTCGAAACGTCAGGCGAATCAACATATTGTCCCAGCAATCAAGTTTTATTCTTCTTCTGTCCCTGCTCCTTAAGATTTCTTAACGATATGATTCAATTAAACGAGGAAAGCCAAGTAATTGTTGTGAGAAAATCTGAGTATCTGTTTCGCCAGTCAACGTGATCATCAGCTAACGATGGGGAGGTTAGACAATATATCCCGAAGGTTCGACCGTCAGTTTGAACGAGATCCACCGTGTGCTTCACGGTGATTATAAGCTAGCGATAAGAAAATGGGACAAGCTATTGCAGATAGTCATGAACACATGGTTGTAGCCGGTGTAATAAAGAAAGATTTAAAACTTCTGGAGACAGTGCATTCAGATGAGGCATATCAATTTGAATGTCACATGCATAATTCTAAAGGAAAAGGTAGATAGCCAAGATAACGAAGATAGCCGATTCTGGCGGGATGATGGGATATAACAGACCCGCATTTTTGCAGACTGTGCTCAGCCATGAGCAGCTTTTTTAGGCTGAATGAAACAGTCACCTGTTTTTGCATACCGCCTATCGTCTGACGACAAACTGGGAAACCCGTCTCAAAAAAGTCACATGGCGAACGCAATTTTGTTCCCGAATAGTTTTAATTCTTCCGATATATTTTCTTTGTAATGCTCGTTTTAGAACGACAGGAGCTGCACATAAGCGCTTTTGACCTATCTACTAGGCCCAGTCCGTGAACTATCTGCACCGTATTTGAGCACACCTTTGTGTTTCCAGTCCCAGTTGGTAGTCAGGGTTATGATTGGCTGAATGCAGGCAGAATGGGCCCAAAACAGACTGTATCCATCTACCCGCATTTTCTGTCTTCCCATAGAGAACTCATCGATCTTATGGTTGCCTTTACCTTGTGGGTCATTCTTTAGTCCCGCCAGCAGCAGCATGGAGGCTTTTAGTATAGGGAGAATGACAAACTACAAAGACAAGATATACCAGAATGGCCGTTTCCGGCTTATTGGTCACCATCAGCTAGTCATATCTGGTCATAGAAATGCAAAACTTGAGGCTTGAATCTGCTACATTTTGGTTTGAAGACACACGCTCGTCCTACTTGGGAATGGGCGTGCAAACCGATCCATTGGCTTCCCGAAGCAAACAAACTTCGTACGGGTGGTAGGGCTCACGCGCAAACAAGAATGAATGAAGGCAAATAAGCCAGAAAAATGCGGTGTTAGTCCACCTCCAAACTCTTTCGTCCCCCTCTGCCCTTATAGCATGACTGACTCCTTTGACAACCGTCAGCACCCCGACTCCTAGCCCCCCCCCCCTCCCACCATTACCACCACCCCCAGCGGTGGTCGCACTCCCGACACACGATCCTTCCTCCCGCAACCCCTGCATCGAGCATAGCGACCGGCTCCGTCAACGCCACCTTTTCTCCCACTTCCAACACCCCTGAGACCACTTCCGACGTCCAGTTAATTGCTGCCCTCACCACCACAGCCCCCACAGCCAGCAACCCGACCTGTCCCCATTGAGATCGCACATTCACCACACTAGCAGATTTCTTATACTGCGACCACTGCACCAGTGAACATAGCTACAAAAATATATTCGTCACACCGTCCACACTGCACATATCGCAGTGTGTTAAGTAAGCTAAGCCCTAGAAACTGCGACCTTCAGACCATGGTTCCTTAGGAGATGAGAGAGAGAGAAGACGGTGGGAAGGCCAGAGTATGAGGAATAGTATATTCTGCACAGAAGGATATGAGAATAGATTAAAAGAGTTTTGACTCTCGGACGACTGCATTCCGGCTGTGAGAGCATCACTTCCGGAGTGACGAGAGTGTCGGGAATCGCCGGAATGCCGGCGCATGCTTTGTTCTGGCAGCCAATCTCGTGGCTAATGCCTAGACTAGCGGTCGTGGTGCGACCTTGAGATGGGCGAAGGCTGGCGTGGACGCGCGGCCACTGTGAGAGGCGTATCCACGCGTCGGTCAGCGCCCGACCCCAGACGGCAGTGATTACGCATGCCTTGCCGGCCAAAGGCGCCATGCGTCAGCGGCTAATCTTGGGTTCCAAGTGGCTGCTAGGGGCCACTACACATGCGCGCATTCAATCACCGTATGGGCCCATCAGGCCACACGCGTGGGTCTCTTCGGTCAATGCATATCCACGAAAGCGTAACCTACCGCATAACCGATACGCAAAACACATCCTTTATACCCGACAACTCTCCCATCTTCAGCACTGGCAACTCCCCATCTGCCAGCGTGACCACCAATAGTACCGCTCCCAATCTATCCTATCCTCTTTGCCATCGCACGTGTACATCAGGCATCGGCCTGCCCACTACAGGCTCCGGGAATTAATGGAACTCAAAAAACAACACATCGAAATTTGCCAGGATCGACTTCCTGCAAATGTGTTTTAAAGGCGACTGGAGACAGTTACGCTTGTCTTAATGTTAGAATGACTAAAAGAGGAGCATTTTAGACAGAAAGTAAACGATCATTATAATATCATTTCCAATAATGCTGCGTTCCGAAAAATTGTGTAACCTTGTTCCCAAGATTCCTAACCGCAAGGGAGGAAAAGGTTCTTTGCAGAGGAGTGGACTACAATCCGGCTGATTGAAAGAACTTAGCTTTATTGGCAAGCTATGCATTTATGTATTCTATCTATTCTAACCTGTTAGAAGACGAAAGGCTCACAATTTTAAAAAATGGTAAAAACTTTAATGAACGGCAGATGTAAGCATAATTTTACCTGCTGAGGTTCCACATGAGGAGGTGCCACTGCTGTTTTTAAAAGGATAGAATACATAGAAAAGATGACATCAATGCTCACAGACGAATCGACTTACATGGTCCTATTTACCGACCCCACAAAGCCAAAGTACGTACACGTTGAGAAAATACTGAAACGTCTCACAGGAAGAACATTTGTTGCTGAAGTTTTAGCGAAATCCATAACATAGAATGAGCAAACGATTTCCAAAATACCCTCTAAGGTTTACAAAACGGGCATTCCACTGCGACCGATAATTTCCTTAATCGGTGCCCAAAGCTGTACGATTTCCAAGTGGCTACTTCATCAACCTTGCCCACTTACAAAGAACATCAAACATTTATTCAAGACGAACTATAATCCCTCGAGAAGATCAAAGACCTTAAGATTACGAAGGACGAAATTATGGTCTCATCTGGCTTTATATCTTTATTCACGTCTATTTCTTTAGATTAAACGAATACCTATACCGTAGAACTACCGCGGATCTGATCGACTTATGTACATGCGGACTTCAAACCCGAACTTCTCGATGGTTTGCTAGAAACACACTTTTCCTTTGCCCAGAAATACTATCAACAACTAAAAGGTGCCTCCTCCCCACGGAATCACCAGTATCTGGCTTTTTGGTCGTGACTGTGATGCAGAAAGTATAACTACAGCTCTCCCCACAGTTAATCTGAGATTGTGGCTGTGATGCGTAGACGATACATTTGTTATCGTAAAAATCGATAAACTAGAAGTACTCCATCAAAACCTCAACTGCACATTCCCAGAAATTCTATCAACCTCCAAAACAGAAGGTTTTGAAAACTCTCAATCTTAGATGTCTTTGTAAAAAGGAAGACCGATGGAATTTCACATATGTCAGTTTGTCGTAAAGATGTATGCTACAAGGTCAGCTTAAGTTTAGGAAGTAACCATCAGATTTCGCACAAACGTAGCTCTGTTACCAACTTGCTTAGTCGAGCGAAAATTCACTGTTCGGATGACGAACAGTAAAAAAGTACCTCTTCAAACTATTTTCCTAAAGTTGCCATCCTTTTGAC
Source organism: Ligula intestinalis (assembly GCA_036362985.1). NCBI lineage: Eukaryota > Metazoa > Platyhelminthes > Cestoda > Diphyllobothriidea > Diphyllobothriidae > Ligula > Ligula intestinalis. The sequence goes on from JAYGXS010000001.1 coordinate 65,692,749, forward strand.
TTTTTCATCAACCCATGCGGTGAAAATAGTTCAAATAATAAAGTTTTTCCAGAGCTACGATCACTCAGGTGCCAAAAACAATTGGTTGGCGAAGCCTTCGGTATTTAACGCATTTATCCGAGCTAGTGGAAAGACGGCTAAAAAACACCTGATAAAAACAGCGTGCAAACCTACAACTACTTTGTGACCCAGCCTGTACACCCTGAGGACAGGCTCGAATATTTCAACAGCAAAGAACTCGTCTACAAAATACCGTTTAACAGTTTTTATGTAGCCTATTGTGGCCAAACCGCCCGTATCCACGAAGATCGGTTAGTAATGAAGCGACAAGACCGCCTATCCCAGATCTCCGTACACACACTGGACACAGGACACGTGTATTTGCATGGGAGAAAACAGAAATCGTTGACGCCTGCCTAAATAGCAAGGACCGCGAATTCCTGGCGGCAGTGCACTCAGGCAAGGCGTGCATTTATGGGCATATCAATTTAGGCACCACACACAAATTCCGAAGGACAGATGGAAGCGAACACAGTCACTATCCACCGGATACCTGAATTCAGCGAGCGCCTGTTAACTTAAACGTTGGCCAACGACAGAATCTTGAAGCAGGCATAATGCAAAGTCAGTTGTTTTTTTTACACCTCCCATTTGTCTGAATAGAAACTAGGGGCTGTGATGGCTGTTTTCGGCTTTATGACCGTCATCGGCAAGCCATATCCAGTCCCAGAAGAGCAAAACATGAGGCTTGGTTAGGGGTCAAATAACCTGACAGTTTGACCGACGGTTTTGACTAGGTCTACCGTGTGCTTCACAGCAGAGTGTTGCAGGGACGTGGACATATGCTAGATTATAATGAGAGTTTACTTGCATTGTATCTACCTCACTCTCTGTTCCACTCTCCCAACTAGGTCCGGTGTCAAGACAGGGTCAAGTAGACCGGAGATGGGAGGGGGCACAGACCCATGCACTGTGGCCCACCACAACCAGAAAACCAAAGCAGATTTGGGGGGGGGTCGGCGGCCAGGATCCCAGCTGAGTGCGCGTGCAATAAAGACCACATTAAAAGAAAACCATTTGAGCCTGACTCTCAGCCCGCCGGTCAGCTACTCCACAAACCCGCATTAGGCTGGCCGCGCGCTCTAAGTTATCCGCTCAGTTGGCAACCTTTCAAGCCACGGCTTTTAGCGAACCATGAAAGTCTCAATTGCGTCAGCCTGTTTATAGTGATGAAAATGCACTGAGCTGTCGACCTCACTCTCTCCCCCACCTCTATCTTAGAGAAAAGAAATATATTTTGTGGTCTAAAGACACAGACCGAAGTCCACCAGCCACAGCACGACAGCCGCGTATCCTAGTAGCAAGTGCACATCAAGGGGACAAAATCCGTTATAAATCCAGCATATGAATCTGGATTTTCCCAGTAGGATTCCATGATGGAATCCGCTTGGATTTGCTACTGGGCACCTCTAGCACAGGAGGCTGGCATTTTTCTCCCTTCTCCTTCGCTCACGAACCTAACACGACTCACCCTCTCACAAGTCAATAGTTCCCTTGTCTTGTTGTGCCAATCGGTCTAGTGTGACACTCAAAATGTCGCACTGGTTTTACTTTCTTGTGACGACGATAAGGGCCATTGGTGAATTGAAGAGTGACGATGAAATTACGCTTGTCACAGCAGACGAGGCACGGACAACCGTTATCATGGGCAAGTCCAGCCGTTCGGAGTCTACTTGGTCCACGTCCACCCCAGTAGAAAATCCAAGCGGATTCCATCATGGAATCCTACTTGAAGAAAGCGGACACATATGCCGGATTTATACCGGATTTTGTCCACTTTGCTACTAGGGTATTAGTCCTTCAACTACCAAAAGGAAGGTCCAATAAGCTTGCCACGAGGGAAATACCTCGGTTTTGATCTGCCAACTCTCAAAGTTGTTATTGTTGCACAAATACGTGGATCGCCAACAAGGTCTATTGAAGATACGTTTAACCATCGTGGCGACTCTGCACCGGCTGTCAAAATTCGAGGCATACAAAGCTGGTGGCTGCACCTGCTGTAAAAAGACAAACCTAGGCTCGAATGGGACATTTGCAACTTGTTGAATTTGCGCCTTGGCATCACATTTATCTAGCTACCTTGGGTTTAAGATGAGTGATGATTAAATATGCACAATTGGGAAAGCAACTGCAAAATGGCATGACGAGAGCCATCACCGTCAAAGTTCCGTGCAATCTGATGTAGTAGTAAAATTGGAAGCTGGAAACGCATGAATGTAACCTGACATTCGCCTGTGACAAGGCAACGCGCAAAAAGCTACCCCGGTAAGACAATACTGTCATATTAGTAATAAATGCAAAGAATGGTAGAAGGACGCAACACATACTGAGGAAGAAGCGGATACACTGCCCTGTAGAGCTGTTCAGCAGAGGTGTGAGGCACAGCCTCCTTACTCAAAGAAAGTGGTTACTTTAGATAATCCTCCTCGCGTTTGATTTGTATCTCAGCAAGGGAGACGTAATTGTACTGGTGAAGGACTCCTTCCGCCTCGTGAATAGGCTCGGGCAAACCAACGAGTGTTGTGATGTCTTCCGGCACACGAAAACCAATAAACTTAATTTTCGATGCCATTAGCGACGCATCCACTTACTTATATACTAACAGGCATACTTAAGTTCCAAGTTTAAAAATG
>JAYGXS010000001.1:65706382-65740462 GCA_036362985.1 Ligula intestinalis
GAGAGACCCCTTGACTGAGGTTATTACGCTTCACGGGGCACGATGATTGAACATCCCGTCTAACCGCCCCCCCTCCTCTGTATTGGTTAAACCCTATTGACTATGACTGCCAACACCTTTAAATACTGTGAGGCACGGTACAATTACCACCTCTGATGACGGAAGCCTGTATGCTTTTGAAACGTCAGGACGATAAAACAATGGTTCCCGAGATCGCCTTATCTTCTCATATATATATATATATATTCACTCAGGAATGTGCGAACACCGATCGAATAGGCTTCCGAACTAAACCAGTGGTGGACCAACTGCGCCGTCTGTGAGTGCGTTTGTGTTGTCCAACCAGCTGGTGTTCAGGGTTATGCTTGGCTGATGAAGGCTAATAAGCCCGAAACAGTTCTGTATCAAGTTACCCCCAGAGGCTGTCATACCCCACTTACTGCTATTATGACTTGGCCGGAATCGGCCTGGCAGGCGGTCACCCGTTGGGGACCTCTGACCACCACATGAACTTTGTTTAGTTCAGAAGCCTATTCGATCGGTGTTCACACATTCCTAAGTGAATATATACCTGATCAGCAGTGACAGCAAATGGCCGGTAGCGAGGCGCTGATGAACTGCGGTTCGATGAAGTGCTTATGACCCAACTGATAGACACCAGTGGTGGACCAACTGAGCGGTCTGTGAGTGCGTTTGTTTGTGTTGTCCAACCAGCTGGTGTTCAGGGTTATGCTTGGCTGATGAAGGCTAATAAGCCCGAAAAGGTCTGTATCAAGTTACGCCTAGACGCTGTCATAACCCTCTTACTGCTATTATGATATGGCCGGAATCGGCCTGGCAGGCGGTCATCCGTTGGGGACCTCTGACCACCACATGAACTTTGTTTAGTTCAGAAGCCTATTCGATCGGTGTTCACACATTCCTAAGTGAATATATACCTGATCAGCAGTGACAGCAAATGGCCGGTAGCGAGGCGCTGATGAACTGCGGTTCGAGGAAGTGCTTATGACCCATCTGATAGACACCAGTGGTGGACCAACTGCGCCGTCTGTGAGTGCGTTTGTTTGTGTTGTCCGACCAGCTGGTGTTCAGCGTTATGCTTGGCTGATGAAGGCTAATAAGCCCGAAACAGTTCTGTATCAAGTTACTCCCAGACGCTGTCATACCCCCCTTACTGCTATATATATATATATTGCTGATTGAAGCGAAAGTGCGTGTCCCCGGACATAAATGAGAAGAAAAGGCGATCTCGGGAATAATGGGTATAATATCCTGACGTTTCGAAAGCGTACAGGCTTGCATCGTCGGAGGTTGGTGTTTGTTCACGCCTCACAGTCTTTTATAGGTGTTACCACTGACTTCTCGTTCGCTCTCTGTCTATTGGCACTAGCTCCCCTGCGGGGGCGGGGCTGGAGCTCCATCATCGTCCTGCTGAGCAGGGTTTCTCGCCGTCACCTCGTCGGAGAGAGTAGAGTAGACTGGAGAGTAGAAAATGACGGCTCCGTTTCACAAGCCCACATTATTGTAGACCGTAAACGGTCAGCCAGGCCCCATCCCAGGTTTTCAACCTTCCTTGAGTTTTCAAACCGTAGCCTATGTGTTAGAGGTCCGACGCCCCAACTATTGAGCTAATAATAGTACCTGCTGTGCACTATGCAAATCTCGGGAATGGGCGATGGGTGGCTGATGACTTATAATAAGTCTGAACTCGTCACCCTATTCTCCGTTGTCCTTGTTGGTACTCCCCTGAAAATATATTGTGTAGGCCAAAGAGCTGAAAACATTTACTGTTTTGTCGGCCTCCTACGCGATCATTAGAAACTTATTGTGAAATCCTTCCGAATGTAGGGACGGGAGAACTGACCACGTTCTACAGATTTCGGGGAACAAGAGTTGACTTCTACACAAAACTTATCAAATATTCAAGTTTTTCGTAAATATAGAGATGTAAGAGTAATTCCAATATATGTATCGCATTTTAAATTTTTCTGTGTACAAGCTCTCATTTCTTGTGACACCTTGAGTTCATTTTGCAAAAGAATTTTATTAGAGTTCAGAACTTACGCACCCATGAACCTAGCATTTTCAAATTCACATCAGTATACTACAGGTGAAACGAAACTGACGTACGGCGTACATTTCACGACCATCCTTCTGCCTTTGCTCCTTTCGAACTTGATACTCCACCCACAATGCATTAAAATTGGTTTTGAGGTCTGTAATCGTTTTGCCGAAGACATGTTTGCACAGCAAGAATTAACTGTGTCAACTATAGCGCATTTTTAACCAACGTGTGAGTATTTCGATGGATTTGTGTAAGCAGGTTTCCTTTCCCATGGAGTGCGCATCAACCTCTGAGAAAGAACAGCCTTTTAGTTTTATGCGATTTTGAAAGTATAAGTGCTTTCAGCTGACAGGGTGAAAACTCATGGCACACTGCTACAACGCTTGTTTCTATGTTAAGCGACCAACTAAGAATTTTATAAGCCGGCAATGCTCCTTGACTGTTCCTCTATAGGGCAAAATAGGGGGAGGGGGTGATTGAATGTATGGTGAAATTCAGTTCTAACAGTCAAGCAGTAGCATCGAAGGGGTACTGTAGGAAGGCCTGAATTTGCATTTTTGAGCTTGTGAGTGATTTAGATTACAGGAGGGTGGATTTTGTAAGCGGCATTCCCTTTCCTCGTCTTCCCTTTCCTTCTAACTACCCCTATCCTACCTTCACCAATGAAAATACTGGGTCAGACGGACTAAGGAATATGCAGGACAGACTGGATAGCTGGGCACACAGTAGATGTGCTACCTCATAAAATATAAACGGAGATTCGGACATTTTTTCGATTAGAAAATATTACTAAAATAGATTTTTAAGATTAATTATCAGACAGTATAATCCCGAGGTATTTTAGTTAGGTCAGGATGCCAACTTTTGGGCAAACTTGTCTTTGACCACTCGCAGAACCTATCCCCTGTAAAAATGGCTATGTATATACGTAGGATGCATTTTCCTCTAGGATATGAAGCAGTCTATCGTGAAATATCTTAATATCGGAATAGGTACAGGCTAGTAGAATAAGAAAAAAGTCTTTGGCAAATGAGACACAATGTTATTATTGTGTGTTATTCAAAGTTAAGTTTAAAATAAAGCATATTTTAGCTCACCACGTTCCCGTCGACTTTAGAAACCTTTTGAATTCAAATAAATTTTAGGGAAAACACGCATAAAAATATTCTTTTGTGTGCTTATTTGATAGAAAATTGTGTTTTCTTCAGATTTGATACTTCGGGAAGGGGTACCTTTCGGTTTTGAAAAACTTTAAATTCATGAAAAATATTGAATCTTATCTGTTGTTACGTCTGCATTCAGTGCTTCAAAACTACAAGCTGCATATTATCCGTGCAAGAAGATCCTTATCTTTATATACTCTATAAACTAGAGGTGCTATAGGGCTCGTCCCAGCGCTCTGGATTACCGGCACCATCCTCCCAGCCAAAACCCGCTTGGATCACAGTGATGACCACCATCGACACCAGTTCTCCTCTAATGACTAGCTCCACACGAAGTACACTCGAGACCTTTAACTGCTTTCGGCCCCTAGAACAGGTAATTACAGGCCGACTCACACATGGCTTCGTGGAATGACTGCAGAGCAGACATTACTCTTCACGCCATCCACTAGCTGGCAATTGTATGGTCATCTGACAGTCAATTCCCTCTTGCCTATTATCCAATCCTTCTGTACAGAATAAAGTCTTCCTCCCACTCTGGCCTCCTACTACTTCTTCCCTTCTAAGGAACCGGGCCTGGAGATCGCGGTTGCTAGGATTTAACTTAATCAACCCACTGCGATACTCCCACAACCGACCAACTGCTGCCTCCGCCCTACCGTCAACATCACCAGCAATGGGGACTCGATTCTAACTTGTCTTTATGGTGATCGCGCATTCACCCCACATATCAGCCTAGTCGGTCACTTATGAATCTACCACACAGAGACTGGCGAACCAGTACTTGGAATACCAATACACAACAAAGACCGCCGCCTCCACAGCCCCTTGAGCACTCCCTCACCACACTGGCCTACTAAACCACATGCGCAACCACGAAAACGGATCCCACCGCAATACAAACAGTCTGAAAGCACCCTACAGGTCCAAAAAGTCTCTCTTTCTCTCATCTGCTGCACTTACACCTCCCCATTCAGCAGTGTGACCACCACCACCAGTCCATGTATGCTCGACCATCGATTTCGATGAGGTCCACCAAGTGCACCAACAGGTTGGTACAGAAGGTGACAGTCTCAGACTTTAGTTTAAAGTGATGGAGGACATAGTTAGCAGCTCCGCACTCTTCACCTTCTCCCGGAGTCTCCCAGACTAAACGGGGTCCGGCGTGAGCTGCTGTATCAAATGCAAGCCAATACACCGCTTAACTTAACCTTTAGTGACAGTAGACTTTGTGCGGGTACTACTGCACTGTGTACCCTCACTCACCTATAGTAGGTGTCTAGCCAGACTTTAGGAAGCCAGGAATGATACTGCTACTACCAATACTGCTACTTCTAATACTATTTACTAGGGTGTAGCTAAGTGATAGTATTTGCTGGTACTGTTACAAACTGCTTAGTTAGTCAGAAAAGACGCTGATTAAAGTCCGCACTAGGGCTAATATCCTTTCAATGCCGGCAAGAAGTGAAGTACTTCTGGTGGTGGCACTGACGCCTCCATTCGTCAGAGGTGATGCTGATTAAGCCAACACTAGGGCTCATATTCCTTTGGTCTCAACAAGGAGTGTGAGTCTGGTTTTAAAGTATTTCGAGTAAGTACATGCGTGGGGTCCAGTACACAGCAGTGCTTGTCTTGGCTTCCGCACTCTCCACTCTATCGAGCGAGCTGTGTAGTTTTCTACTAGGTACGGACAACCGTACTGCTGCTATAGGTACTTGCCTATTCTAAACGTGCTTAATTCTAGTAATCAGCAGTTGTACCCCTATCACTACCACCGCCACCTTTTCAGTTCCCAATCTATCCTGCGCCTTCTCCGCCCCCACATATCCACATCGGACTGAATAGTCATTTGCGTATCCATCCCACAAGGGCCGGTGGAACCAGTGCCAACACACAACCGACTGCCACACCCACCTTAATTGCCAGCACTGTCATCGCATATTACCACGCCACATGGGCCTATAAGCCCACTTGAACACTTCATTAGAACTGGCGGAAGAGCACTGCTTGCTATAATACCGCATCTTTCTCTCTTTACCAGCATCTAAATCACACACATAACCACGCCCAACACACCACACAAAAGTGTTTGCAATCAGCACCTCTCACGTGAGAGGGAAGCATGACCCTCGAGTACTTTTCCACATGGTTTCGCTGCTGCATATAGTTCAGTATATTTAGGGTAGTAGGCAATGCTTTTGAAGACCCTATTGAAAACAGTATGCATGAAATATCCAACATACAATATGTCATTATAAACAGTGAGTAACATATATACATGCACAAATTTTAACGTGTGCGTGTGAGCAGTCAGAATGGTCTCTTGTGTACATAATATATCCAACATAAAATGTGTTACGGTAAAATAGTGAGAAGCATATACAAATGTAAAGTTTTATCTATAGGTATTTCCGGGGCGTAAATTATTCCTGCTTCCTTGTACATATGAACGGTAAGTGCTAAGTAGATGTTCATCCAGTTTCCGTTTAAATGCATCTGTGGAGTTCGCCATTACGACCTCCTCCGGCAGTCCGTTCCAGGCACCGATGACTCGTTGTGAAAACGACTGCTTGCGGACCTCTAGATGGGATAGGGTTTCCCGCAGATTGAGGAAATTCCCACGGAGGTTGGTTAAAGTGGCGAAGGCGAATAAATCATCAAACTTCAGGGCACACTCCCGATTCCTCACGAGGCGGTACGTCTGTGTGAGGTCGCCATGGATTTGTCTATACTCAAGGGGGAAAACGTTAAGTGCTTCTAGTCTACATTCGCGAGATGAAGACTTAAGGCCCTTCACAATTTTCGTTGCTCTTTGCTGAATTCTTTGCAGCATCTGGTTATCTTTGTGCATCCAGGGTCACCACGCCTGAATGCCATACTTCAGATGTGTGCGAATAAATGTTTCATAGATTTTGCCAAATAGTTTTTGTCTATGTCGACAAAAGTTCGCTTAATGGCAAACAGAACACTGTTCGCCCTTTTGGCAGCCCTAGCGCACTGTAAAGACGGCTTCAGGGATGGCACAATAGCCATACCCAGATCTTTTTGTTCATTGATGTTCGACAGGCACCTTCCATCGAGTACGTAGTTGTGTGAGTCATCCGTCGTGCTCACTTTGTTCGTCTTGGGTCGCAATGTGACACACTTCTCAAGGTTAAATCACATTAACCATTTTTTGGACCATTCAGATATGCGGTCAAGTCCTTCTTGGAGAGTTTGTTCATCATAAGCGTTTCTGATGGGTTGCCATATCTTAATATCATTTGCAAATGACTCCATTACTGACCAGTCCATGCCTACAGTCGTTGACGTAGATTATGAACAATAGTGGCCCAAGAACGGAGCCCTGAGGCACTCCACTCGCAACTGGCACTGAAGAGGATTTTGCGTTTCCGACGCATACGGACTGCGATCGGCCTATGAGAAATTCTCCTACCCATTTTAATAAATTGCCCCTTATCCCGGATTCGCCAAGCTTGTAGAGTAGCCGTTGGTGAGGGACACTATCGACGGCTTTTTTAAAGTCTATGTAAACAACATCTACGGGGGTATTTTCGTCTAATGACTTGGACCACTGCTCCACAGAATAAAGCATATTGGTCAGGCAGGAGTGGTTTCCTCGAAACCCCTGTTGGGCACCATCAAAGAAGTCTTTTTCTTCGAGGAACTTCATAGCGGCCTTTTGATGATCCTTTCCATAACTTTACAACAAATGCAAGTTAGGCTCACTGGTCGACAGTTTTTCGCGCTGGTTCTGGATCCACCCTCGTGAATAGGGTAGATGTTTGCAACTTTCCAATTGGATGGGAGGAGCCCTCGATCAAAGGACAACTGAAAAATGTGCGTAAGCGGTCTGGAAAGTTCCGAAGCCAGCTCTTGCAGTACCTTTGCTGGTATTTTGTCTGAACCCGGAGCCTTAGCTTCATTAAGCGCAAGAAGTTCACTCCTTACATCTTCTTCTGTTAAGCGGAGGTCCTCCATGATTCTGCCATTACTCTCTGCATGGAAGCCTGCCATATTAAAATGCAGTTCTTCAGTGAAAACAGATGCAAAAAACTTGCTAAGGTGCTCTGCTTTTTCGAGATTGTCTATAATTTCCTCATTATTTTCACCTTTTAGTACTGCAACTGTGTCTTTGTTTTTTAGCCTGCTGCTGATGTAACTGTAGAGCACCTTTGGCTTCGTTATGTGTTATCCAAACCTGAAACTATCAGGGTTTGTAATGTACCGTGGCTTGGAAGTTTGCCACCTGACAACTGCACTCAGACATCGCCGTCAGCTCAATATGTGTTTGTGTGTGGAGTAACCGGTTGGTGGTCCGAGAGTTAGGCTGCAATGGCTCCTTCCTAACGTGACCTCTGGCCATTTCACACATATGAGATGTGGACTGGTCAACTTCTTTTGTGCGAACTACTGGTGCCTGTGTTTGGGGGGAGGGGGAGGGTATGTCGTATATGTAATACGTGTAGATGAGCTAATTAGATGTATCAGCAGCTGCGCCCACCCCCCGCATCAGTACACTGGCCGGCTCGGACGGTGGCTGGGGCCCGGAAATGGGAATAAAGAGTGAGGTCGACGGCTCAGCGAACTCTCTCCACTAGGAACCGTCTGACGCACCCGAAGCTAACATGGTGCGCTTAAAGCCATGGCTTGGAATGTTGCCAACTGATGGGATAATGCACACTGCACGGTCAGCTCAGTGTGTGTTGCATTGTGTGAAGTGGCTGACTGGCGTACTGAGAGTCAGGCTGCAATGACTCCTTCTTAATGTGGTCGTTATGGCACTCCCACTCAGCTGGGATCCGAGCCAGATTGTTGTTGTGTGTTCTTGTTATGTTAGGTTCCACAATACTTAGAGGGCTGCTTCATCCAAATGTTTTTTAGACCTAAACTATTGCGTAAGTCATTTTCCCGATCCGACCCATGCGCCGTGGTCGGCCGCTCCTGATGTTTTATTTCGCGGTGTAAATATAGCACTACTGGTAGTCTGAGAGGCAGGGTGCAATGACTCCTTCTCAACGCGCCCTCTGGCACTCTCATGTGAGTCTTCCAATACCCATTTATGCGAAATCCTGGTGCTTCTATTTGGGGCCATGTCGTGTACGTAGTGCGCATATACGAGGTCCTACGAGATAAGTAAAAAAAGCTCGTTGATCGCCGGAACCATGTCTTTATTCGCCTGAGCTCTGTCAATCGATTTATCGATCTGGCGCTGAGCCCTGCGCAGTCACCTTCAAACTGACGTCACTGGTGCTGCATTGATCCCGCCTCATAAAACTTTTGCTTGCTTTTTATTGCAGCTTTTAGTTCTGACGATGGACTTCAGTAAGAACTCGTAAACTAAGACAAATAAAGCGATAATTCCAGTGAGCTACGAATTCTCTTATTTACTTATGCGCGCACATGGAATGCAAACATTCGCCTCGCCGCACAAGTTCACTGACCGGCTCGGACGGTGGCTGGGACCCGGGAACGGGGATAGAGAATGAGGTCAACGGCTCAGCGCACTCTTCCACTATAAACCATTTGACGCGCTAAAAGTGAACTGTGGCTTGTTGACGCAAAGAATGCGACCAAAAAACTACAACAAACAACAATCTCGTCGAGTCTTTCTACAGGCTGCTGAAGTGACACTGCTCACTCCTGCAGCCAGGAATGTTCGTCGCCTTTTGGACAAGCCGATGGCAAACTGTCCGAAGGGCATGACTCTGTTCGCTCGCTAACTTGTGTGCGCCAAAACGACTATTGCTGCTCTCTATAAGAATATTTGTTCTGAAGAGAGCCTACTGAAGGGAGGTTGGTGCCGGAGGCATCTTTTTCTGCGGCGCACGTCCAAAGACAGGGTGACGAGTAGCTGCACGCATCTTTGCCATCAGGGACTACATCGTGAGGTGGCTGTTCTGTCTGCCACAGTAGGAGGAAGAGGGGGAGTCAATGGCCAACTCGTGATCATGAGGCTGCCACCCCGTGGTAACAACTTCGCCCCCCCCTCCTCTTTCCCCCAATGAACAACTCCGATGACCTGAAGAACAAATCCTAGTAACTGTGCCAGAAAAGGTTGACCTTGGTGAACTCAATGACCCCGTCGTCACAGGTCTTGTTGTCTGAGAGGGATTGCTCTGTCGTCATGTTATCGGCAGCTACAATAACCATGGCCTTCGCCTCCTGCAGAAAAGATGTTCGCCCATGTTTTAACCAATCGCCTGAACACGTATCTGTCAACGAACTGCTTCCAGAAACGTCATCATACGCTAGTCTCAGACCCAGGGCTTAACTCTGGCATCAGATACTCCCTGAACCAAACTCTCTGCCACGTAATTCGTGGGCTCACACAAGGTTGACTTCTTGGCGCAAAAAATAATGCAACTAAGGCTTCCGACCGCAGGTGAGACATTGGTTTTCTGTGAGTCGAGTTTTACTCAGAGACGGGGTGGAACCACCCTAACATGACCTGCGACGTGTTTCTCCCATTTTCCATACAGAAACTTTCTGTTACAGGACTCGATGTCTTTCCTACCTACCGTACTCATAATAAAGTTAACCATCTTTGCAGTCATTTTGTACGTAAGTTTCTTTGCGAGCGTTCCTCTATGTGCACCCGTTTGCTCATTTATAACAATCATTCTGAAAAAAATGGGCTTAGCGCGAAAGTTAATAAATTCTACTATCGCCACAGCGCAGAGAATTAATATAGCATTGACAGCCGGTTTTCAGAATGGAGTCTAGTCAAAAGTATCAAACCAAGTTTGATGCCTGTGAACTAGAGGGCAGATATCGTTATTTTACTAATGGCAAGGGTCAAAGTCCTTCCAAGACAGGTTAAACAGACCGAACCTCTGATGTTTTTGGTTGCTGTTGAGCCCAGGCTAGCCGGGACGTGCCAGAGAGAACAGTATCATCCTGATACAGGCGATTGGATAGCTCGGCGCGAGTGCTAACATCAGGCAAACCTGTTAGTTGTTACCTTTTAACAGCCAGGCGAAATTGTTTACAGTTTCACACAGTGTTTCCTCTCCCAACGGTAAGTCACATGCGCAGTCCACAAGGTAGAACAAAACAACAGCTTTAGGGTTCAGGGAGAGCGAGAGATTCGGGTTTCTTGGTTGAGTGCAATTACGCAGGCTCTGTTTGTGCATGACCAAAAGGCAGCCGAAACCTCCCAGTGAATGCCAACATATGCACTGCATAAAATTCTGAAACTGTAGGAGGAAGCACGTGTACTATTATTGAAAAGCGAGAACTGACAAGTATAAATTAGCGTGAGACCACTTTCACGGAGGGATCTTGAAACTTTACAACAAATTGTCACGGATAAGGAGCCTCGCAGGCTGCTTTCAAAGGAATTAGTCTGATAGGATCCGCCTTTAATTTAGTTCACGCGCTGAAAGCCAGTGGTAAGTGCACCTGGCGCCAATCCACCTCGTCTCCTCTTGCGTCCGGATGTCTGCCATGCAAACACAGGTTTATTGATCGACCAACGAACAGATCCGCAAGGATTATTTTTATAACCCCCTGAACAGGACATGAGAAGAGTAACAGCTCACAATACAGTCAGATACATCTCCAAGTACTGCGAGATGGCCTGGACCACATCTCAGCATGGTCGTCAGACAACGGCCTTTTACTTAAGGAGCGGAAGTCAGTCCAGTTTGTTTTAGGATGTGACCCTCTCCCAGCCCGAGTCCATAGACTTTCCGGCCAATGAGGTATCCTCTTTCCGGTACCTTGGTGTTTCTCTGGCATCTCACCTCTCTTCTACTGTTCATACTGAAGGCCTCTTCATTAAACTCTGTAAGCTGTTATATTATATCCACCGTTTGCGGTCATATCATAGACCTAAGGCCCTAATTTCGCGATTTATTAGTGCGTGAACTCTCCTTCCTCATTCTTTACTGCTCTCTGGTTATTTTTCCAGCCTGACTTGAAAAAGAACTGGTCATTTTTGAAACCCATCCTCTGAATGCTCTCTTCAGCTGCCGGTGTTTCTGTAAAACGGTCAAGCAATTTTCTGATCGCATTCTTACTGAAGTCGCTCACCCTCTCCACTCTGAACTAATGGCTGCGAAGTCTTCCATAGTATGCATCGAAGCTTCCGTTATATGTCTTGCCGTACATCGGCACATCAGCGCTCTATACTCCCATTCCCAGCACGCTAATTCACGTGTGAAGAAACAGAAATTCAGAGGTTGAAACTCGACCTGTCTCCGTAACAGATTTGGCTATCGTGTAAACCTTTAAACTGAGTATTCTATGACCTTTTACCTTACCTTATCCCTTGCTCTCCATGAGTGAAACCATTTTTTGCTGAAAAGTTTGGATATTTACCTTCAAAATAAAGCATATTTCTCTCTCTGTCTTTGTAATGGTCAAAGTAAGGGTTACATTTAAGTTTAGATGGAAAGTTGACATTAAGATAAGCTAAGCTTAAATTAGAGGTTACGGTCACGGTTAGTGTAGGCTTAGGGCTACGGTTTAGGTTTATGGTAGGGCTGATGTTAGATTTACAACAGGGGAATATTTATGCTTCTTGGAAGTATGTGCAGAGCCACCTTGACTACTAGGACTGGGTGTCGCAATTCTCGTGTCCTGTTCTCGTGTCCTGTTCAGCAATTACTCAAACGTCATCCCAGCAGCCGAAAAGATGTCTAACATGGAGTCCAGAATGATAGGCGCGGAACCGGATCTCAAGTTTATTAGCATATACCGCAGCTTGCTGCCCTTTGACTGGAAACTTCTCCGTTAGTGCTAGTATAAGGGTTAGGGGAAAGGAAAGTTTACCCTTCCTGAAAGTATGTGCAGGATTATTTTAATAAAAGTCGGTGGACCATTCTCATTCCTGTGTCCTGTTTGGGGGGGGAGGGGCGTGGCACTAATCATTGCCAAAAGCTCTTTGGAAGAGGGATGCGAAACGGCAAAACTCACATTTTCAGCCCTGTTCAAAGAATTTTAAATGTTTGCCTTTAATGGCCTTGATCCAGGAGATTGGTCCACTTATGTCAGCTGTATGCCATGTGCTAAAAGTACTGTCTATTGAAAACTGTGGGTTATTGGCAGGCCATCAAACTACATCGTAAATGCGGGCTTCGCTTTTAGTCATTTGCATAACGCTGGTTTAGTGGAAGCAAAACCACCTGGTAGCACAGAATTTCAAATATGTCTGATCAAGAATTCAAACAGCAGCTTTTTATTGAAAAAACAGTTTGCGATAGAAGTCGCTCTTAATAGATATCTCGCTAGAGGCAGAAAGGCATTAGCGACAAAAGAAAAGGGAGACTAGAATGGTCATTTCTGGCTTGTTAGCCGTCATCAGCCAGCCATACCCTGCCTCAAGTAGTGCACCATCCGAGGTTCAAATCTGCGGCCAATAAGTTAGAAGACAAATGCTCTAACCATTGAGCCACGGGTTCATTTTTTCATTAGTCAGTTTGAATAGGCACGCACCGATCGGTTACAGAACTCCCTCGTTCCGTTGTGCCGAGGGTCTATCTCCCTGCTATTCTCTCCCTCTGGATAGGAAAACATTAACATCCTTTTCTCTTAATAGAGCTAGGCATTAGAATCTTTGGGTCACATGAAAAGACTGTTTGTGAGGCCTACTTGCTCGAATAAGTATTTTATACAATGGCAGGAAGCAGTGAGCTTCAGCGACCAAATTTAAATGGTGAGTCGAGCAAACCGCGAGCTGTCGCTTTGTGATAGTATGCACAGCTTCTTATTGCGAGGTCAAAGAAGGGAAGCAAACTAAAATCAGCAGTAAACCATAGCATAGCCTACACCTCAAGATAAAACAAAACACATACGGTTACCCAAACTACCATGCATGGAAAAGAGCAGGTAACTTAGTCGGGATAGTGAGAAAGTAGTGAAGGTTGACATTAAGGGGAGATTTGTCATTTATAAATGCATGGCAGATTGGAATGGCCATCACTAACGACATTCCATGTAGGAGTTTTTTTTGGTAGATTTGCCTTATTCATCATCGAATCCACAACAGTAAGTGCATGATTCGTGTACAGCCAACGCTCTAACCACCTGAGTTATGAGACTCCGTCGGGAGCCGTAAGTTTCATCGCACTTGGGTCAAGTTACCCACTCAGCCTACTACAATATATGGAATTCACTAATTCTGATACGGCAATCAGATTGCTCAAAAGGGATTTCCTAAGCACTAAAGTGACAAGTCACAAACTCGACCCATGAACTTGACGTGGACTTTTTCAGCCACCAGTAGTTCTATTTAAATTCACATATTTTTCTTTCAGCGGTTAACGAGTAAATGTCCAAGAGAGTATAAATATCAGTGGGATCATAGTTATTGTTTGATTTCCAAGGACGGGAGTCCAGTGAGCTTTAGGTTTTCCGTGATGCGTGACAGCAATGTCACCCTTCGAAATTGCCACGTTCCGTTTTGATTGACCAATGACAGTGTGATATTTGTCTGTGTGGGTGTGTTAACGCTTGCCCGTTAATCTACCTGCTTCTGAAAGGGCCTGCAGCGCTGTGGTGCTTGACAAAGCAGGGCCTCACTACCCAGTGGCACTCGTTAGGCTGTCATGGCTTCTGTCGAAATCCCAGGCAAAGCGGGACAGATGAGTTCCTTTAGCGGTCGGTTGAAGGTTCATCAATAAGTGTGAATATTCCTCGACCTAACCCGGCAAGACAACGAGCTCATGGCTCAGTAGTGAGGGCATTTGACTGCGATCAAAGCGTATTCTAAACCATGATTTGCTTGCACTCGTCTGAGGCGTGTCCTGCGCGTCTGGCTCTCGTGTCCACCAGCCCGTGCGCGCCAGACACTATCAAACCTCCGATCAAGCTCACGAGCATGTCTGCTCCTGACTGGCCAATTACGTTCCAAGACCAGTTCACAAAGGACCTTACTGCGGGGGCTGCTTACGCTCAGACACTCCCTGAGCTGGCGACCTCATGTTCGATTGTAGACATCCGGACCCGGAGACTACACCCTCCGGAATGCGACTCTGGACTCCGGCTCCCTCATGGCTGGACTGCACTCGTCTGGGAGTCACTTACCTATTACTCACAGTATACTCTTTCTGCGTTTCATTAAATTATCCATAGCACTCTGGCCTTCCACGCCTCATCTTATCTACTAGTTCAAACCGTTGAGGTACGCTCTATCATCTATTATCCGGCCGGACTAACACTTCGTATCCTACAAGGTCACGAGTTCGAGGCTCGGGTGGGACGTCACTTGAATCTGGTTGACGGCGGCTAATAAGGCAGAAATGGCCATTCCAATCTCCCTTGTCTTTGCCGGTAATACTATCTGCCAATTGCATCTGTTAATCGGACTGCAAAAACCATTTGTGAACTCCCTAGTGCATTTCTCCTGGCTCTTGTAAAAGGAAGGCCCAAGACTCCAATTTTAGAAAGCGAAAAAGCTCGCCAGTGTTTTGAGGCTGCGTTGATTACTACCGCGTGTATTTACCTAAAGTGGAGTTCATTTGTGCACATCTCGCCCTTTCGGCCCACAAGTACTATCTTTCAGTGGTAAGCAACTGGAAGTGGGTGTCTAAGCAGTGTCTGAGAAGACTGAAGACGCATCTAAACCCATCACACACAGACACATGCTGGTTTCTAACTCCAGGCGCGCCGGGCTTCGAATTTCATCTTTGTAAGGCCACATTAAGGTCGTTTTAAGTAGGCGCCATTGCAACCAGACTCCAAGTCCTCAGTAGGCAACTTTCGACGTCAATCCGGTTAGTTCGCCGTAATTGTGCGGGCTTTGGAAACTGAACCGCCATTTTTCTGCTCCCCGTCCGCATATAAATGTCTCATACATATGTGCATCGGGTGGACTATCGCACCGATTATAAACCGATTTTTAACCCGTCTTTGTTGATTCAAATTAAACCAATGAGGTTTTGAAGGAAGTCCATTTTTGCATCAACTATGCGACTCATTCAAGAAGGATGATTTGTCATGATGATCGTAATTGCAATGTTTGGCCATTATGTATTGTTTTTGATCGCCTGGCGTTATGAGCTTTGTGCGCCTAATTTTATTTACGATGAAGGAAGGACGTTTTTGTTGAGGATTTCGGAATAACTTTTTTAAAATAAAGTGTATCCATCTCTCTCGCTCTCTGGTGATTTGAAAGAACAGAGGCCTCTTTTTGTAGTGAGGAAACTAATCGTTGGATCCGAGATGCAGCATCTCTCCTCTTGCTCTCCCCTTCCCAAGGTGCTAATGGCTGGTCCAAGCAAAGCCGACTGAGGATAAAATTGGCCTCACTGGAGGAGGAGGAGGCGGCGGGGTTTATCTGCAGCCTAAATCTTGACACACATGGCCTCTGATCTCATACAATTGACAGGGTTCATGCAGCTGGGCCTTTTCAGCGTTGCGCCCATCCCAACTCAGGCGGCCGAGAGTTAGGTGGTCGCCTGTTGCTGTGGTAGTGGGAAGAGAGTGCGGGTAACCCTCGGCGCACTTCTTCCCTCACTATAATTATTCCGACGCGCTTGACTCTATCACGGTGCACTAAAAGACGTGGCTTAGGGGGTTGCCAACTGGCGGGAATAACTTGGACACCGCAGTCGGTCCACTGTGTGTCTTGTTGTGTGGAGTGGCTGTCTGCGGACTGCGAGTCAGGCTCAATGGCTCCTTCTTAATTTGGCCTTTACTGCGCTCCCTGTCGCGAGCATACCTAGCGAGATGTGCTGTTGGTACGCATGTTGAGTGTTTGTCTCGCCAGCCATCTGTGCCCTCCTGTAGTATTTTTTCCAACCTTCTTGACTGTATCTTGACAATCGAAATTAGGTGCAATTGTGATCAGGGCGGGGTAGACCTGGCGAGTTTCCCTTAACTGTACATGCGCAACAGTCACCGCGTGCTTCACCTCGTTGACGCTCGCAGCGGATATCGTCGAAATCGACGGTCGAACTATCGATTCTTATCCAAACCGACGGTCGAACTTTCGAAATGTCATCGTCCTCTGATGATAAGTTATAGAGGCAGAGCAGATACCCTGCATCACTGCAATAACGTGAACTTCCTTCCCAACCTCAATTTATTTATATCGTCAGAAAATATTACGGAATTCGAGGGAACACTTAACAAGCCTGGAGAACCGAGCTATCTTCTGAGCACTATCTGGCTGTGCAAAGAAAACACAAAATTTACTCAAGAATAACGAAAGCACCATCCGAATGCATACTGACAAAGAAATTTTTATCACTGATCTGAAGAATGCAGATCACACACACGCACAGGGTGACGCAACTATTTAAAAAAGACTATTCAGCGCACGAACTTCTGTCTGCCGACCCTACAAAAGTGCAAGACTTGTGCATTAAAAAGACACTTACACGCAATTTAGGAAGAAAATAACTTACGAGATCTTGTCAAGCCCTTGAAACAGGGCAAATCAACAACCACCTAGACTGACGGTCGAACTTTCGGCTTATATTGTCTAATCTCCACATAGGCCAGTACGCATCCACGAAAGCGCAACCTACTGTAAAACCGACATGCCCAACACATACTAAATACCCCACAACTCTGCCATCTTCAGTAATAACAGCTTCTCATCGACCAGCGTGACTTAAAGTAGTAGAAGGCAATCGATTATGCAGTCCCACGCTAAGAACACATCAAGGTAAGCCGAGCGCAATATCCTGGATATGACGAACTTGACTCCGCATACGGTCTAGTGAAGAAGAACAATAGGAGCAAGATATCCACTATTGTACACCAACTGAAACAAAAAGCGATAAAGACAATTTACAGGAATGCGTAATAAATAGAATTAATCTAGAAAGTTGTTTCACTTGGTGCTAAGGCTAAGGAGGTTAACCTTAATAGCTACGATCTTCCAGGCCCATGGTTCCTATAGGTGAAGTAAGGAGACGGTTGGAAGGCCAGAGTGTTAGGAGCAATACATCGTGTACAGAAAAGTTAGGAGGAAGTTGCCACTCGGTCTGGCATGACGTGCGACCGTGAGGGCCATGCGAGAGCGCGGCGTCGTCAGAGCGGCCAAGGACGCTGTCTGCTGCATCCGTCCCGAGCGGGACGCAGTCCCAAGTGTGGTCACACGGCGGTAATCCCGAGCGGTCGCTGAATGCCCTTTTTGTCTCGGTAGCCTTGATAGTGATTGGTTGGACCGCGCGAGGCGGGTGCACTGGCATGGGCGGTCCGCGTTTCCCGCGGGGCACTGAGCGAGAGACGGACAGGGTGCTGGCAGTCAGCGCAACTGCAGCGTCGGCGTGATTAGTCAGCGATTACGGGTTTTAAGTGGCGCTAGCGCTCACTAAAAGTAAATGTACGCCAAAGTTGTGATTAAATACAAGTATGGGAAAGGCCTACCATATGACTACCAGTAGTACCCCCACCTCCGCAGCTGACTCTACGGCCCCCCAATATATACTGCTCTGCCTGCCGCCGCACATGCGCAGCAAGCATTGGGCTGATCGATCATTTGTGTGTCCAACACACGAAGACTGGCGGAACCAGTGATAGGACCGTCAAAATACACCGACCGCACTCATCTAAACTGCCCGCCATGGACATACACATTCACTCACTGTATGGGCCTATTAGGCCATATGCGCATCCACGAAAACCTGCGGTAGAATACTGCCGGCAATACGACGTATCGCCAGCGCCTCATTAGCCCTTAAAGTGCACACGGTCATGCTCAGTATTGGACAACACATCCTTGCCAGCGACACCCTTTAAGTAAATAGGAAGTGTGATCTTCGGCTCCTTTTCCATGTGGCGTGTGATCTAAGCCTGAGACTATCATCGTATGCGAAGCTTGGAGGGTTGTCGAAAGAGGGGACGACACAGACGTCATAGTTCTCTTCCCTTGCAAAACCTGCTCTACAATAGCTATCTCCGATTTGTTTTCCTTTTCAGCACTGCGCCCATCCCACCTCAGACGACTGACAGCTAGGCGGTGACCTGTTGTTGGCGGTGGGAGAGCGAGTGAGGTCGACCCTCAGTGCATTTCTTCCCTCAGTATAAGCAAGCTGATGCGCTTGAAACTATTGCATTGCGCTAAAAATCGTGGCTTGGATGGTTGCCAACTGACGGGATAACTTGGACACCGCAGTCGGTCCAGTGTGTGTCTTATTGTGTTGAGTGGCTGTCTGCGGGCTGACAGGCTCAATGGCTCCTGCTTAATGTGGCCTTTATGGCACTCCCAGTTGGGAGCCTACCTAGCGAGAAGTGTTGTTCGTACGCGTATTGAGTGTTTGTCGCGCCAGCCACCTGCGCTCTCCCCCATCTCCGGCCTCCTTTATTTTGTTTGACAACCGGGTCCCGGTGTCGGGGGTGGGAGAGTGGGGTAGATTCTCCGCGAGTCCACTTTCCCTGTATAGCTTGTAGGAGTCATCGCGTTGCTTCAACTCTTTGAAGCCATGGTGGACATCGTCGGAATCGCCGGTTGAACTGTCGGCCGGCTCGTGAACTAAGATTCAGCCTGTAATGGCGCCTTCGTCACACGGCCTCTATGACCCGCCCACTCCCTGTGACCCGAGCTAGGTGCGGTGGCACCCTTGTGTGTCCGCCACCTACGCCCTCTCATGCCTTGCCCACGATGCCGGGCCCAGATGGCAAAGGAGAACTGGGTGCGGTAGAGGGTGCGCAAGTCTACTCTTCTACTACAGATCCGAATCACACATAGGCCCTCAAACCGTTCACAATTGGATGAGGCGAAACTGTCGTAACTAGCTCGCGTCGAACGGAACTTTGCCAAAGCTCACTCCCGCTGTTCTCGATTTCGGGGAATAGTCAATCACAGATACCGCAAAGCTGACCTCTGGCCCGGCAACGAATCACTCGCCTGTACGCGTAGGCAGACCCGGTAAATGACTGCTGGCATGTCTGCTGCTAAATCGGCGCTTAGGACCCGGCTGGCTTCCTGTCTAGTCGTGCGCTCCGAGGTCATAGTTCTTCCTGCTTATTCTCCGTTCCTCTGTATACAGAATAAACTATTCCTACTATTCTGGCCTCCACTGACTTCTCCTTTCCTAAGGAATCTACGCGTGAACATAATATATTGTATGACATCAGTGTGGATAAGACGACTACGTGCAATAACAGTAGTGACAAAGAAAAATGAGACTGGAATGGTCATTACTACCTTACTGGTCGCAATCAGCCAGCCATACCCAAAATCAGGTGTTGCATCATCCCTAAGGCTCGAACCGTGACCAGTTGGTTCAAAGTCCAATAACTTAACCACTGAGCCACAGACTCGCTGTTTTATCGGCTGCGATTGAGTATACTGGCAGTGGGGCACTTGTAGTGGGTCGTTGCCTGCCCGATGCCTGGACTTCCTGTCGTAACCTCAATTCGTCTAGACCTCAAGGTCGTTGCGACCGCCGAACTTAATGGCGCGAGACACAGGCCACCTACGTTGATTTTCTACCCGCACGCTGTCCAACCAATCACAGGCCGACCTAGCCAATGAAAGCGCTCTCTCTCTGTCTACTGGCCTGACTGCTTTCAAACTGGCACTTGAGACCCGGTCAATCTCCTTGGCGGTTGGGTTCTTCCTGCTTAATCTCCATTCCTCTGGGTACACAATAAACTCTTCCTACTATTCTGGCCTCCACCGACTTCTCCTCTCCTAAGGAACCATGGTCTGAAGATCGCAGTTGCTATGCTTTCACTCTCCTAACCCCCTGCGATAAAAATATTTTCTATCCTCAGCCAGGTACACCCCAGTCTTAGGTGGGTGACTGGGCTTTAAAGCTAGGACATTTTTCTCAATCAGTTAATCATCCATTCGAGTTACGTGCCGAGATTTGGCCATTCCAGTTTCGTTTGTCTTTACCCGTAACGCTTTTAAAGTTCACACTTGGGATGGGTACCATCTTGCGCGAAAGGTATGTACATTTATGATACTCTTTTCAGGTCAGAAGACAGTGTCTTTTCGCCGAAAACATAGGGTACCTTCAAACGACGTATACTGGATAACTCTTCTTACTGGTGTGTCATGCAGCTACACAAAGAGGTTAAGGGGACAATTACATTAAAATGTTGTAATAATAGTCACTCAACGTTCGCATTCACCCACAGCTCGAAGTATACACGTGCTTGAGCTATGCCGGCTGAAATTCGAAATATTTTAATGTTTGTTTCTCGCTGCAGCCTACACTGGTTTGAAAAAGTTTCAACCTCTTCGTAAAGAACACTGTTTATGCTATCTCGATTTTCTAAACGAAGATATCGGTTTAAATAGTCTCTGATGGTACCACTCTGTCTGCCTTGGCAAAATTCAGAAAGTCGTTATTCATACAGTCGCCACTTGTGCCTCATCGGTTCCATTTGCCTACCGGCTGCGTAATCTTAATGACTCCTATCTGATTATATCCAAAAGCATGTTGATTAAAATTGATCATCTGAATCACATACATCCTGGGTACCACCAACGTCAAAGAGATAAATGAGCCGAAAAAAGCAGATGCATAAAACTCTTATCCCAAAATAAGAAGCATCGGTATTGGTAGAAGGACATATAGTGGCTGCCGCTGCCCGACGCCCTCCTAACTCGTGACGCCACAGACGAGGCCTTGTACTGGCAATCTTGGTCGCCCAATCGCGCTTGATCCAGCGCAATGGCTCCTATCGGCATGCAATGTACAACCTTCGCCCTCACGCGACTGGGCCACACACACACACTCCAGGCTGGTCGGACCAATCATCGACCTGAGGCTGGCTCACACAAAGTCCGCTATGGGCCTTTATGACAATTCCCGCGCCATTGAACGCACCGGAACCCGCCCCGAGGGGGAGCGGACTCAGGCAGCGTCGTTGGCCGCTGTGACGACCCCGCGCTCTCACACGGCCCTCGTGGTCGAACGTCAGGCCAGACCGAGTGGCAACTTCCTCCTAACTCTTCTGTACAGAATACACTGTTCTTTAACACTGGCCTCTCACCTCTTCTTCTTCTCCTAAGGAACCAGGCCTGGAAGATCGCAGCCATTACGGTTTACCTTATTAGCCTTAACGCCACGCGATAGGCATGCAATGTCAAGCGGGTAGCATGACAAATGGTCCACGGGGGATGGGAGGTTCCTCTCCCACCTTTGCGCAGTTTATTTTTTTTAAATCTATAACCTGAAGAGCGAAAGCCTTATTCCCTCAATAAAGTGACTTAAAGTGGCTTTGAATAACGAGCATAACGTTAATTGGGACGGACTGTGGGCAACGGCGGATCGAATTGCCGACTCCCCATGTTTCGTGTTAGGTACCCTGCCATTTTGGCGATTTGGTCTGCATTCCCTTCTCTGGGAGTGGCAAGGTTAGAACATTTCCTAGTTGTCCTACGGGGGTAACTGAACGTTGCAGAAAACCCGGCTGTATTGAAGCTTTGCATTTTCCATCGTTGATGTAAACCCCACCGAGGCCCCTGAATGTTTTTTACATTGGGTCAGATGGGAGACACGTGTGGTAAACAGTGAGATAGACAATTTGAGTTGGATACTTCTGCGTAATAAGATCAATTAAAAATAAGCGCAGGAAAGCAATGTATGTCGCCATGTGGAGGTTAACCATCGACCTTCCAATTAATCAACGAATTTATAGAACTAGCAGGCGTGTCTGTCACGACACACTCGAGAAAGTACAGTAGACTGCATATCTGATGAAATGTGAAGATGAAAATTTGAGTTGGTAATTTAACCCACGTTTGAGGTTGTTTATTTTATTCATTGAGTTGAGCTGAGATGCAAAATATTGCTTAGTAGCAAAGAGTTCTGTTCAGATCAGTATACTGGGGGCAAAACGGGGCCAAGCGGAACCAAATCCAACGTTTATTTATATCCAAGAAATTTTCTACGCTATTAAACACCGCGGAAAAACCTTCTTGAGTGTTCGACTATAACAGAACATCAACAAAAAGCGGAACTTTTCAATTATGTATGTTCAGAGAACAGACAATTTTGTTTGCGTTCATTAAATTGGAGTGAGTGCAATTATGAGAAGAAGAGTGAACTAAGTTTAAAACATTCCATTTTGTAAATCTGCCAAGTTCTGTGCCATCAAATTGAGTAGTAAACTTATAAGGCTGTTATCTGCTATGCCCCACCTTAAATGTGCATTGCATATTTGAAGGTTTAGAGGCAAGGATTGCCCTCGAGGACCCTGTTCGTATAAAGTAACCAAATCGATTGTACAGTCAATATGAAGTTGAAGACAGTTAACCTTACACAAATTTGAGTGAGTTGTTGCGGGAAATTGCGAAAAAGTTTTCTCAAAATCGCCTATTATATTATTGCTACTCTGCTCTGCTTTTGTTACTATATAACTGAGCCTGGAAGTCACCAAATATACTGTAAACTATTCAGATTTAAATAGAAAAGCGAGTTATTTCATTTGTAACAGAAGATGTAGCCCTAATTTTTAGGGAAATCTTAAACTGGCCAAAATTTCCCATTCTGATCTGGACTTAATCTTCAAAAAAATAAACGACGCAGAAGTTCGACGTAAAAATATATAACTAAGGCTCGTTTTTAAGAGGCCGCTTGATGTAGAAAATTTTGAAATCAATCTTAGGCATATTCATTTGCGAATTTTTTTGTGGGCGTTCATTTTTGTCGACAATGAGTTGACATGTTTTGGTGGTTCTGAAACCATGATACAAATAGACAGCTGCATAAGAAAGATTGTTTAGAAACTCAATATTTCAGTAAATGCTTTTAAGATATATCTTATTTTGAAGGTTTTGGTTAGCACGTACAACATAATCATTATTTATGGTCAATCGACTGAAGCCAGTGAAAAGAGTAATGCTTTAAGTAGCATTTCAAGGAGAGCTGAACCTCTTCGTAATTGAAATCCCAAAATAATTACAAAGGGATGTGGCAGAAAGGAATTACTCTTAGTTTAGAAAAATGGTACGCATACAATTGCACCTGACAATTCCATTGAAACTTATTAGTCACTGGCCGGCATGTCCGCACATGAGCTTGCGAAATATATTATTCCTGTGATCTCCCAATGGGACAAATCAAGCGAAAATGTGATTGCTTTAGTCCAGCGTACCTCAAACCATGCATAAACGAAAGAAAAAACTAGCAATTATCGTGATAACGCGTTGGAATACATACTCGAAGTAAGGGCTGTTTGCTAACAGCCATACATTAAATTGAACATAATATAGAAACATATGAATCTGGCAATTTTACAAAAGGACTTTTTTCCGGCGTAATTTTATTGGTGCTGCTTGGTTCAATCTGTGATTTTGCATGATTCTACATGTAAAACTTAATTTTAACTAGTATGCCCGATTTCCATTTTTCATAATTTTCTATTTTTCCAAAAAAGCTGGTATTTCTATCAAACTCTATATTCCTTTATAAATCGCAATATGCCCTATTGTGAAGAACGACCATTACTTTATTGCTGCAAGACTTCGGGAGCCGCAACTTAGGCTGCCTTTGAACAACAGGGAAGTAATTATAAAAATCCTTGGATTTCATGAGTTAAGTAACCTAATGTACATACGCGTAATCGGGAGCTCGTGGTTCACCCCACGTACTGATACACGTTTTTTAAGGCTACCTTTTAACTTCCAATAGTCTATCTCAGTAAAAAAAGAATCGAGTATTAGAAATATCAAGCTGTATTATACATCTGACTCAAAGTAGATTTTGTGAGATCCAGCGGAATACAAACCAGCGTCTCGCAACAGAAGAACTCAAGAAGACCTTGTATGTGGCTGCGAAAATGGTCATTGTGTACCAGCTTGGAGATTGCTGAGCTTTGAATAATCTGCCTGAAAGAGCCATGGCGAAATGATATCCGGTCAGTTATAACACGCACACAATGAAGCTCATCCCAAAGTCGTTGTGAGCATCGGTAAATGTTTTCTGCAAACGGTGAATTACCGTGAATTGGCAGTTCGCTCCTAAGCCAGACCAAGAAGGCGTCTGTCCGGGGGAGCCTGAAGCACGGCGGGTTTCGCCTGTCTCAGAAATGTACGTGACAGAACGGGAAATCAATTGGCTGTCAGCTGCGTTGTTCGAGTTTGCGATAAGCTGGTCGTCGGCTCACAGTCAGACCCCAAAAGACAGAGCAATGGGTCGATACCCCCACCCCACACAGACTCCAGGCGAAACGAAGGGCTTTGTAGACTAATTAGCCATAAATCAGTCGGACCAGTGCACGTGGTGGCCGGACCCTGTGCGGTGAACTTGAACTGACCTACCGATAGTGGATTTTGGCGACATTACGGCCCCAGGCTGAGACGGGATCGGTGTGGGCTGGTTTAGCACAACCAATGCTACGGTGTCAATATTGCGGTCATGATCGTTGGTGAAATCCCCGTCAGATATACCGTATACGACTTGTCATAGGGGGGGGGGGGGAGATAAGGGGGGACGATAGGAGTGGCCAAGGGCAGCCTCATGCTGGACCAGCCTGAACTTGCACGTGTCCGGGTCGGACGAGAAGGATGAAGGAAGTGTACGGTGGCGCCCAACTGGGCGTTGCGAATGTTGCAATGAACAGTGAACAAGGACGCCAGACAACAAGGTTAACTGTCATCCACAGCTCTAACCAAAATTTGACATATAAATACCTTTAGCCACTGGAAAAACGCAAAAATATTTCTGTTCTTGACGGAGACATGTGGTTTGAGGGGACGCGTATAGATGTGTCGTCCTAAAACAGTGCATTTGAACGCAACGAAAAATTAGTGTCACGGATGGAAGCGTTAAGGCATTTCTGTCAGAAAGGCATGGTTACCACCGGTGGGTGGCAGTTAACATATTTGGTAGATCTCGACCGCACAATAAATTCCACCCGAGCTTGGGGCAAAATCGGAGGGGCAGGGCGGATTACCATGAAGTGGCAGCTTGCTTCTGGGTCAGCGCAGAATGGTGCATGTCCGGAAGCATGTAAAGTGCGGCGGGTCTTGCTCCTGCCTATGAAATGTCCGTGTCAGGAAAAATTGTTTGGCTAAGTCAACTGTTTGCGGGCGTGTGGGTAGCTGGTCTGTGAGCTGAATTGGGGCTCGTGATCACGAGGCGCTAATGCCGCCCGGCCTGAATTGTTCTTTGGGGGGGGGGGATGCCGCCTGTTTTTGAAATCCGGCGTGACTCACCGCAGCTGGACAAAGGGGCGCCTCAGGTGTGGAGCCGAAAGAGTGATGGGACGTTAGCGGCGGGATCACAGGCAAGCCTAACAGGCGCCGAATGACAGTCCAACGTTGGAAAATTGGGCACAACAGTGGATCCTGCAGATAGAAAAAGGTTTCCACGTTTTAAAAATATGACTACTCACGGCGAATTGTCGTTTCTTAAACCAGGTGTGCCCAGCATCTCTGCTTTAAGAACGACTTGGCCTACGGGTCGCTTTTTCCCCATCAAATCTTCTATACAGAAAAGTACACGATATTATTTGAAACCACAGAAAAGAAACACGTGTTCATAAGACTACCTTTCTTTGGCGATGCAACAAGCGAGATGGTAAGAGGACGCCTAAAGACTGCGATCACAAGCGTTTTTTCCCGCGGCGAACTTACGCGTGTTTTTCATGAAATCTCCCCTCCTACGATTGGGTAGTAAAGACCGACTCCCGTTGAAGGCCGAATCAATGTGTATTTACTCTTTTACTTGCTCCTGTGGAGCAGGATACATCGGCAGAACAACGAGGCACCTGGAGAAGAGGCTACATGAGCACATACTGGCATGGTTAATTAAGGGCGAAACTAGATCGATTTCGCGTTCTATTCTCGCACACCTTGTCGATACGAATCATCGAGTCGATACTAACGATGCCTTTCAGGTTGTCTACTGGACATCACCTAACTTTTTCAAGAGGTTATGCCAACAGCCACTTGCAGCAGCCGCAGCAGTAGCTATACGGCTAGCGAATCCAGTGTTGTGTTGTCAGAAGACGTTAACACAAGCACTTTCACTTCCGTGGCCGACCTCGACACCAGGTGGCGATCGCACATCGCCTCCACGCCCTGGTGATAGTCGTTCACTCCGTACAAATGACAGTAATTATTACTCCATGTACCTGACCTCTGACAAATGCCCACAACCTAACCCCATTTCCTCCCCTTCCTCACCACACACCCTCCGTCAGCACATAGACCTCTACACGCCGATCTCAACATGATGATGATAAGGATGAGTTGTAATCAAGCTATACGTTTAACCCAGTCCAGCCATAAAATGTTAATTATCCCTGCAAATGTTCTGGCCTGATGAAGAGTTGCTAAAACATATGTTCGCTGAATCGTTTTTTCAAATTTAACATGGAAATATTTGCAAACTATGTGAAAATGGTTTGTTGCAGCCCGTATGCTTCTAAGCGACAAGACCTGACTATAAAAGACGCGGGAAAGCTGCTGAGAGAAGACGCTGAGCCCAGCACCTGGGTTGGTACCGGGACCTTCATCGAATGTCCTGTTTTCAACTTCCCACTGCCAGTGTCGTTGGCGCTTCCAAAAAAACGTCGAAACGGACATGGTGCTAGAATGACTAATTTCCATATTCCGTGTGAATGGTGCCATTCTAAGCGGAAAAGGCAAAGTGCACTGCCTTGTACGATGTACAAGCCTGTGCAAAAGTACTACATTTTGCTTCTCGGCCACAACCGCTTTTATACTGTGACGTGCGGACTAACACCGGTCGCACAAAGCGCTGCCGTCAAGCCTACATTCGACTGATCTGTCAAACCCCGGAAAGCACTCTAGTTGATAGATTTGACTGCCGCCCCCACTGAAGAAATCTTGTTGTCCTAATCAATAGAGAATTATGTATGTAGTGGAGCATTTTTTACCCACGGAAAAGACAATTAGACCAATGCTTCACACGCACACACGCACACAAGGGTAACGAAGGCTAAGAAATATTGATATCAGATGTAATTAATGTTCCTACTTAAACCATCAGAGGAGGAATCTGACTTGCTTTCTGGCTTTCTAAGAAGATAAAATTGAGCATGTCCGGCACAAATTAATCTTTTAAGAATCACCTTAATAAATAGTCTTTAAGAGCTCCTATTATGGTCGCCCAATGGCAAACGTCCCCCCGCCCAGGTTTCTACGGAAACCGTGGTTAAAGGTTTAGGGCTTGATTAATGCGTGATAAGGGCACAGAAAGAAATAAATTAAAGCCGCTTTTAATTTTTTATTGAACCAAAAATGTGGGTGAATAGGTTGTGGAAAGAACAAAAAAGACCGAGGAAACTGCAAGAACAACTCCTATTGGTTAGCAAAGGAAGTTAAAAGACCAAGAAAACTATAGGAGCAACTACTAATACTATTAGGTGGCCATAAGAGGAACTCTTACTGAAAAGTCGAATTCAAGTGATGTAGAGAGATAGAGAGAAAATAACCTTATGGTCGGTTTCCCGAAATAATTTAGTTCCTCTTGGAAGTCCGCTTTATGAACCTAGTCCCAAAGCTCTAAGTAAAAAGTCATCTTTACTCACTTCAAATGCCTTGGGGAAAAAACAGTTTGGGTCATATCCATGAGCTTCCAAAAACGCCTTTTATCCGAAGAATAGCAATAATCACACATGCGTCAGATAGCATTTATATCCTTCGCTTCGATGTCCCCTATGTCGGGATACTCAGCGAAGGAATAGCTAAATATAGTTCAACCGACAGTTTTTCGACCACAGTTCGGCTCGCCTTAATCCCACAAGTGTGCTTTCACGGAATGCAGAGCCAGAGACGTTGAACCTTCAAGCGCAGACAGCTGACAAGCGATACTTCCCATTTCCGGGTACAAAGTGAACAGAAGGCACTAGCCTCCAGTTTATAATCTCCATCTGTAGTCCCAACCCCGTAGAAAGCTGCATTTGTGTTGACTTCATTTTCCCCTTCCTCAAATTTTGATATTCCGCTCTATTCAAGTCCTACGGAATGAAGCCCTATAAAGCAACATGAGAAGTTGATAGTTAAGTTGCTTCCGCCTCTATAGAGTTAGTCATCTGCTTTCGGATCAGACTCCTAACCTGCAGATTTCTTTCGTATGAAGTCTTTCGGTTTACGATCAAATGATCAGTGAACCCCTTGTACTACACAGTAGATTGCATATCCGATGAAATGTGAAGATCAAAATTTGAGTGGAGGATTTAACTCATTATCTTTGATGAAGACCAGAAACTTTTTAATTATATGTGTTCAGAGAACAGACAATTTTGTTCTGCGTTTATGAGGTTAAGGTAAGTTCAATTATGAGATAAGACATTAGTGCCGGGAAAGGAATAGCGAATTAAGCTTTAAAAATTCTATTTTGCAAATCTGTTAAGCTCTGTGCCATGAAATTATGGGGCATTTAGTTGTTTTACACCACCGAAAAGAATGACCGTAAACAAGCATATATACAAACAGCCCAAACCTGCTGTCCATTTTCTCTGTCAAGCCGTATGGAAAAGATGTCTAAACATTTTCTACATAGAGAGCAGAAGGAATGAGTAAAAAAATTGAAACGGAATGAGCAGATGATTATTAGTTTTCTCAAAATCACCGTTTATATGCTGCCAATATGTCCTGTGTTTTGTTATTTCTGAACTGAGCTTAGAAGTAAACAAATACACTGAAAACTGCTCCGGTATAAATAGAAAAGTGAATGATTTCATTTCCAGCAGATGTATTCCCAATTTTTAGGTAAGTCAAAAAACTGGTCAACATTTACCATTTTGTTCTTGACTTAAACTTAACGAAGTTAAAGAACGCAGATATCCGATGCTGAAATACCTAATCAAAGCGCTTTTTTAAGAGGCAACTTGTTATAGAAAGTTTTTTAACTAATACTAGGCATATTCGGTCGCGACTGCTGTTGTTGACGTTCACTGTTCCCGGCAATTAGTTGACGTGATTAGAAAAACCCAGACAGCTGCATGATAAAAATGTGTGAAAATGCGTTATTTAGGTAAATGCTTTTAAGAAATACCTTATATTGAAAATTTTGGTAAACACCTAGAAAGAAATCGATATTTAGGGACAATCGAATAAAAACACTGAAATTCGTAAGGTGTTAAGCAGAATTTTAAGAACAGGCTGAAGCTCGTCGCATTCGAACTCTCGAAATAATTACGGAAGGATGTGACGGAAGGAAATTTCTCTCAATGTACACGAATGGTATGGTTACGATTGCACCTGACAGATTACTTTGAAGTTATTAGTCACTGTCCGGTATGCGCACATGTCAGCTTACGAAATACCTCACTCCTGCGACGTTCCAATCGACAAAATCAAGTGAAAATCTGGTTGCCTTAGTCCAACATATCTCAGAGACTGCAAGAATATAGAAAAAACTGCAAATTATTATAAAAATATATTCTATTATCATCTGGCACTTTGGGCTTTCCGGTAACAGCTGTACTTTACATTGCGCGTAATATCGAAGCACATGAATTCGAAAATTTCACAAAAGGATTATTTTCCAACGTAAGTTTACTTGTGCTGCTTTATTCACTCATTCTTTTGCATGAACAGACTTTATCTACATTTAAAACTTAGGTTTATTCAGTAACTCAAATTTTTCACTTTTTGAATTTTCCAGTTTTTTTAAGCAACTGCCACGGTGAAATTACGTTATAAACTACAACATACCTTCTTCCTTTATTACGATATTTACTTTATTCCTATAAAACTCTGGGAGCCGCAGTTTGGGCTGATTCTGCTTAACAGATATTTGCTGATAAAAACCTTTGGATTTCATCACATAGGCAATCCAGTGGAGTTAATATTCCCGGTACTGATCAACAGGACAACAAGCGCGTGACTGGATTGTTAGAACGCTGGACTTACTAACGTTCGATGACCCAATAACCCTGGTTCAAATCTCATATGTCTCAGAACCTGGGTTGGAGTATGGCTGGCCAAAACTGGGCATCCTGCGCTTGTCTGTGTCTGTGAGCATTGTCACCTCAAGATGAGAGCTGATATTACTATCGAAATTATAAAATGAACCAACAATAATTTATTCGAAAGTGACCGCATCCTTGGTTCTCAACATGCAGCGATTATACCTGCAGGTTTTTTCCCATCCTTTGAGCTGCCTACTCAATCATTGTCTGGGCCTACTTAATCCAAGCTATCGGTGTAATAGACTTTTCGGGAGATCAAGGTCCGCGTTGAGTTCAATAAACGGAAGCCTGGATATCGCCGCTTGAAGGATTGTAGACGCCCTGTTCCGAGCGATCCGCAACCGCTCGGCACAAGCTCCTTGTACATTAGTTTTACTGACAGAAACGCAAACAGTAGCGCAGTTCCACCGGCATTATTTACCGTAACCCACTTGGTTGGCAGGAAAATTACTTCAGTTCGCCGCAATCATCATATTCCTTTACTTCATCGGCCCTCTAGTCCGCACCGAGCGCATTCACAGAAGGTAGGAGCGTTCCTTCTCTCAGGCCAATTGACCGTTGCATTAATCACAAATGAAACAAGATGCCATGTATGAAGTGAGAATGAAGTAACTTCGCTGAGTAGGAAGCAAATGTGGACACCATTACGATAAATTGTTGTTTCAACCGTTGGTGTGAGCCTTGCAGTCACCCAAATATAAGAGAACTAGAAAAGAAAATAAAAAATATGATCCAGCTTTCAGTCCCATCTACAAGAGACAATCAGTTAAACACTTGAATGACCGATTTATTCCAATAATGATTAGCAACTTGTAGGGATAAAAATATTCGGCAAAAGTAGCTTATGTAGGCCCACCCATATACCCTTATTCCCAGCATCATGTCCTGCGAAAATGGTGTCTATAGAATTTTTAGGGTGTTAAAAAATAAGATAGGCAGCGAAAGAAATTTTTAGAAATAAGTTGAAAGGGAATAAATGCAGTCGAAGTTGTTTCCCGCGGCCGCTGGGAGTAAGTTGTTCCGCATGTAAATTGAAGGTGTGCGCGGCGCTTCGCGCCGCGGACTATACTAATCTGACTCGAGAACGGTACGTTGGAACTGAAGTAAGTTGAAGTAGCCGACCTCCTAACCACCATTTCAATTTTTTTGGGGAAATTCAAGAAACCTGCAATTTGATAATCAGGTTTTTCCGCAATAAGTTAAACGAGAATACAGATGGGGAAAATCTTCAGATATAAATCAACAAGACTTTTGAATACAGTAAAATATAAGTGCATTTAGCATTTATTTAAGTATATTCCACCGCGTGTCCTAATTCCCCACCCATAAAACCTTATAACCACCCTTTTCGTACGAAAACATGCAGGGATTAGTGATTAAGGAGTGGACCTACATAAGCTACTGTTGCCAAATATTTCCTCTAGTATTTATTGGGTTAGGATGACTTTTATGGCCACCCGAACAGGACACGGGAACAGAAACCGCCAAATTACAGGGAAATTATGTTAAGGATTATTCTGAGCGTTAGAGTTAAGTCACATTTGGAGGTATGAGTCAGCAGTATTTTAAACCTTAAGGTTTGGGTTCAGGTTCACTGTGGGGTTTAGGTTTGAGGTAGGGCTAAGGTCAGAATTAAGGTTATAGCCTATGTAATTTTATGTTAGGAATAAAACATGGGAATAGTGCCCTACCCGAAATTTTTCGCAATGCTTCCGAATGGCCGAGCATGCAGCGGCGGTGGAAAAAAAGACGCCAACTCCCAGGTTGCAGCTCACTCAATGGGACCCGACCACACTTTCAAGTTTGACGAGGCTGAAATCCTCGCAAGAGGGGACAACCGCGTGAGCCGCGGGCTGCTCGAGTCATGGTTCTAAGGCCCCCAATCCATCAACAAGCGCAACGATTTGGCGTTCCCATACGGTTTACTGAGAAATTTTCTGAACAAGAGAATCAGTCACGTGGAAATGACTGGGTGCAGCAACAACTCTGACGACTTTAACTGACCCAATTGTGAAAAAAACTCGCGGCATCAGGCGGGATTCGAACCTGCATAGGGGGGAGGCCTTTTACGCAAGCCAACGCTCAATCCACTTGAGCTACGAATGTCGCGCTTCACACCATGAGTTTAATCACACTTGGATCGATATTACCCGCCCAACTTTGCCGCTCACATGGAATCTACCAATGCGGGAAAGCAAGTTGACTGCCCAAGCAGGATTTCCTAAGCAATTATCTAGAATCCACCAGAATGACTACTAGGCTGACTTGGTGATTGCTCAGGAAATCCTGCTTGGGCAAACAACTTGCTGTCCCATATTGGTGGATTCCATATTAGCGGCAAAGTTGGGCGGTTACTATCGATCCAAGTGTGATTAAACTCACGGTGTGAAGCACGACATTCGTCGTTGAAAATAGGTGGAGCGTTGGCTTGCGTAAAAGGCCTCCCCTCTATGCAGATTCGAATCCCGCCGAATGCCGCGAGTTTTCTTATAATTGAGTCAACTAAATTAACCAAATCTGCCAAACCAACTTAATAATCAAGTCAGCCTTGTAGTCATTCTGGTAGATTCTAGATGATTGCTCAGGAAATCCTGATTGGACAGTCAACTTGCTGTCCCGTATTGCTGGATTCCATATGAGTGGAAAAGTTGGGGGGGGAGTAATATCGGTCCAAATGTGATTAAACTCACGGTGTGAAGCACGACATTCGTAGCTCAAGTACGTGGAGCGACGGCTCGCGTAAAAGGCCTCCCCACTATGCAGGTTCGAATCCCGCCGAATGCCGCGAGTTTTTTCACAATTGGGTCAACTAAATTAACCAAATCTGCCAAACCAATTTAATAACTCTGACGACAGTGGGCATAATTTTCGCGCAATTATCAAACCCACATCCGACGCGGACAAGTATGCTGTGGCAATTTATAAGCCATCACCCCACCAATTAAGACCTCAAACGGGGGCTAAATGAACTGACAATTATAGTACGCATGCGGATGACCGCTAGAAACTATAAATACCGTTAAATCTGTGCATGTATCATCCTTATCTGTTCATGTCTCAGACTGTTCTACTATGAATTATTAGTAAGGATTCCTGGGGAAATCCGAAACGTCACGATAATAAACTTCTTGTTCCAGTGATCGCTTCTTCTTCTGAACTGCTTCCTGGAACTCGCATATTCAATTCTAGTAGCAATACCACCTATTTTAAGTAGATGGAGCGTTCCTGTTCCCATACCCTGCTTAGCCGGCCATGAAAGCCAACCTTACCATTAAAATAGTCTAAGAAGGGACAAAAGAGCTATCGCTACACAATCTGTAAGTTGTTTTTTTTTCAGTGGAACGGGACCATGGCTTGGAGAATGACATATGTATATATGATTTGGCTTATTGCAAGAAGAGTGAGAGCAAGTGAGAATCCGAAACGTCGGGCAAATACACTATTGGTTCTAGAGAGCGTCTTCCTGCACTCTATTCTATTACGCATATTTTCGACTATCAAGAAGAGTTGTGTATGAATAGTCACACTGCCTTCCACTCATTGCAACGTGACACAGAGTAGAACTAAGTCAAGGCGACAAATGATCAGACAAGGCGCGGCGGTTGTTGTGCCATTCGGCCACAACAGGGCCAAACCTTTTCCCCTTACCCTGTCGAACGGTGTGATGGTCGGCAGATGAAGATTCCCACGACACAAGTCAGGGGAGGGCAGATAAGGTTGAGCAAGTTTTTACTGCGGCACAAGGGCGTATGGGAATTCAGCAAGCCGTTGCCACAGGCGTTCTTGCAAGGCAAGTGCTAGTCGGAGTGCGTCCGCCTGAGCTTCATCTACCTGCGGTCAATCGGTGCAGAAAGAGAAAGAAATGTTGAATGATGTCACTGCAGTAGCGCACGTACGCAGTGCTTGAAAGACGAAGGCGACACGAGTTAGGGCGGCGTGGACGGACGGGGGAGCGGGCAGCTACACTCCCAGTCAGATGCCCCATACACCTTTCTCAAAAATGATGATGATGATGATGATGATGATGATGATGATGATGATGATGAT
>JAYGXS010000001.1:65743607-65756597 GCA_036362985.1 Ligula intestinalis
CTGAGGCCTACCTCGCGTTGCGCGAGCAGATCGAGGGCAGAGGTCAAGGGCAGAGGTCAATCTCAGCGGAACTGACTTAATTACACTGTGCGCTGTACGTTTTTTTCATTCCTTGACAATGAGCTCGCGGGAGAGTTCGAAACGTCGGACAAATACACTCCTGGTCCCAGAGAACGACTTAACTTCTTCTATCCAGTTACCTGGGCCTCGCATATTCTCGACCATTCAGTACAATATATGTTTTTGAGGGTTGACAACCGACAGGTCAACTGGGTCCTCCTCGGTACTGAGCGTCAGACTCCGGCTGGTCCTTCTGAAAGGCAAAGAGAGAAAGAAAGGTGCTTTAGTTTGAAAGTAAATATTTCAAAAAATTTCAGCGAAAAATGACCCCATTCATGGAGAGCAGGAGATAAGTTAAGGTAAACGGTCACAGAACACTCAAAGTTTAAAGTTTTACACGATATCCACACCTGTTATAGAGACAGGTCGGTTTTCAACTTCTGGATTTCCCTTTGTTCACACGTGAGGTAGCGTGCTAGGAATGGGAGTATAGAGTGCTGATATGCCGATTACGGCAAGACATATGACGGAAGCTTCGGCGCATAGCATGGGAAGATTTCACGGCTTTTAACTCAGAGTGTAGAGCTTGAACGATCGCATAAAGAATGCGATCAGTAAATTGCTCCAACGTTTTAAAGTGCCGCTGCATTATTATATCAGCTAAAGAAAAACAAGAAACGCCGGCAGCTGAAGAGAGCTTCGGAGGATAAGTTTAAAAACGACCAGGTCTTTTTAAGTAAAGCTGGAATAATAACCGAAGAGTAGTAAAGAATGAGGTGGACGAATGCAGGCATTCATAAATCGCCAGATTAGGGCTTGAGGCGTGTGATATGAGCGCAAACGGCGGATATAATATAGCAGTGTATGGATTTTAATCAAGAGGTTTTCAGTATGAAGAGTAAATGAGAGGTGAAATGCCAGAGAAACACCAAGGTACCGGAAAGAGGATACCTTATTAGGCAGAAAGTCTATAAGTGTTTCATGAAATCTCTCCCCCCCTTCCCTTTTAAATCATAATTCAATTCTGGCTGATGTGCTATCAAGCACTAGCAAATTTGCTATAAATGACTTCACAGGCAAAGCACTGCTGCTCATCCCCCCTCCCCTCCTCCATACAGTGAGGACCCACAGTGCCTACGCTGCATAAATTACTGGTGCATTCGTAAATCTTGAGTATATGCCCACTTCGTTTTCACTTAACCCAGACTTCGTTCCCGTCAGGCACCTTTTGCTGCTTTTATCGTTTCCTATACTTTTTTTACTTCCTCTTCTGAATGCTTATTAACTTTTTGTACCCCTTTCGGGTAACTGATGGTCTCGTTGCTCAGTGCACTCAATTACATGATTTCTTAATGACTATTGCACAAACATCATCCACTACCGAAGGCTTCTGAAACTCCAATCGAGATATCTATAGTTTCTGAACAAATATTCGAGGGATCCGAATTGCAGAGTAGTATCTTATAACGTTGTCTCTCTTTTCGCGTCTATGCTACTGAATTTAGCCAGACAACGCACGGCATGAAGGTTGCCACTGCTGTCTCGTTTGAACTTTTGTAACTTTATGGAAACAAATTTTCCATTCTCACGAGAGTTTTAACAGAAGCTGAAAGGAGCCCCTATGGGGTTACCCTTGGGATCACCTATAGAAGTAATAACTGAACACTACCAAGAACCAAATTGTGGCTTGAAAAAGCTGTTGAAAATCAACTCCCGTTTGCTGATTTCCTTGTACAGCGAGATACAGACGGGATCTTTCATTAAGCAGTGTACCACAGAGAAGCTTATGCGGAACCTATCCTACACTATGATAGCAACCACCCTTTTGCCCGCAAAAGGAGCGTTTTCCACATCCTACTTAACCGAGCAAAGACACTTCTCGAAGAGTGAAGGCCCTCAAAGAGAGCTCAATGATGTGCTCAAATTGTTTTCCGAAAATGGCTGCCCTAGAGTTTTCATACTTCGATTCATGAGACAACGGGCACTAAAAGAGGAAGAAGAAGACGAGGGCAAGAGTGTTTCATTCAGGTGTTTAGACCGAAATAAAACTGACGAACACTTATCTGTATACTTAATAAAAGTCTTGCCTGCCTCTGTGTAGACCTCCATTATCATTGGTGGATGGCATCTGTTTTTAAGTCGATCATGGAGTGTGGGCACACACACACGCGCTCAAGCAAGGTATGCGCTCATGTCCGTATATTAGTCACGCGCGCCGCCCGCCTTTCGCGCGCCAGTCTGTACGTCGATCACAGGGGACAGTGCTGTTGTCACTGTGTCTGCTTTTGTCCCCTTTATCATTGATGGCACGCAGCCATTTCAGACTCGCGATTGACACCCGACGTGACAGCCGGATGTGAATACGCCACGGGGGTGGGCGGGGAAGGGGTTTCCTACTCACTGATCTAAACCCCTTGACCTACTATCATTTGTACCCTCCCCCTTTGTTTACGCGTATGTTGTCGCGGGCTAGCTCTTAGATCAGATTGAATGGCCTACCACATAATCCCTACACTTTCATTCGAACCTTTACAAACTATCATTATGGACAACAGTGATGCCGTCAGAAATGTTCTAAACACAAACAACCCGACAAACGATGATGGGCCGGTGACTGAAGGTAACGTTGTGAACTTCTTTCTACCCAATGTTATTTTGTTCAGATTAATAACCTATTTGTAGGTTCTACCTCATTAGGTAGAAAAGGAATTAGAGCAGCCGCGAGAACGCAAGTTCAGACGATGGAACAGAAGAGATTTGCCAATGTTAATAGACGTTCGCAAGAAACAAAAGCAGAAAGACGGCTTCGCCTGGAGATTAATGCCATGCGTCAGCGATATCGACGTTCCAAAGAAACCGAAGATCAAATGCTGCAAAGGAGACACAAAGGTACTATTCGCCATTAAACTAATCACTCACAAGGAACCGAAGAGCAAATGCTCCAACGAAGGCACGAAGACGCGATTTGCCATGAAACTAATCGGTCCCAAAAAACTGAAGTCCAAACTCTGCAAAGAAGAGAGCAAGGTCGGATAAGAGATTCGCAACGTCGGCAAAACGAATTACCGAGACGTAGAAGTGCACGTCTGGCTATGCAAGCATCATAAAGAGCGGATCAACGGCCCACCGATGCTGAAAACTCAAGTTCGCAACCACTTCAAATACGGTTTGGCGATCCTGGCCCGTGAATTGCTTCCATAAATGCTCAAGTATGGGACAAAGCCTCACTCAATTACAACCCAAGTCTTGGTTATGCGGGAGATGCAAATGTTTCTATTGGGATGATGATGGAAGTTTGTGGGCATTGTCAGACGAAAAAATGGACTGGTGAAACAAACGGCATGTGCTGTTCCAACGGCAAAGTTCTCCTGCATAACTTCCCCCATCCATCAGAAATACTCCAAACATTGCTTGCTGGTGATACCGACGACTCGAAAATTTTTCCCACAAATGTTAGAAAGTACAACGGGGTGTTTCAAATGACCTCTTTTGGTGCCAACATTGTTCATAAGGTTGGATTTATGCCAACCTTTAAGGTGGAAGGCCAAGTTTGCGACCGGATTGGATCGTTTCTACCTCCTCCTGATGGCGAGCCGAAATTTCTACAGATATACTTCGTAGAAGACATCGACCTGCAGGCTCAAAGCTGATCCTGAGTGTACCCAGACTTGAAGCATCACATAATATTGTCCCTTCAAGACATGCTACACCAACGCAACAGCTACGTCAACAGTTTACAGTCCGCCTTGGAGATGCACGCTTCCATTGACTTAACTATTGTCATAGATGCCGATAAAAGTCCTCGTGGAGAACATCAACGAAGATTTAATGCTCCCACATGTAACGAGATGGCCGTCATCATGTCTGAAAAATAGCGTGGCGCCATGGATATTGTCTTGAGAAGGAGAGACTACTGCAAAGGATATATGAGGCACATCGTTCATTCGACGCTTTGCAATACGCTCTCATGCATGTTAATGGTGAAGATGGTTACCACTTCAAATAGGCATCCATAAAACAGTCAGTTGTAAAGCCTTCTACTCATATCGCTTTATGATTCGAGAACGATCTTATAACCTACTTTGTCGATTCAAAACGTTGTTCCTTCAACTTGCTGTTGATATGTTTGCCAAAATGTAAACAAAGCGACTATTCTATTTTCAGAAGGACAGTTGGCGAGCATACGTAACTTTCGATAAATTCTCTTCGGGCCATTACATTTATACGGAAGGGGAAGGTACAGGGTGAGAAGCAATCAATTAATTATCGTTCTAGTCAACTTCGTCTTGGGAATGGGGGCTTGGGGGCTTGGGGTTTGGGTTGATAAAAAGGGGGTAGTGACAGGGTAATTACAGAAAGAAAGAACAGAAAGAACTTCGCGTGGACAACTACATCCACCTTAGAGTCAATATCCTTACTGATGTTGATGATCATGCTGGTCGCGGTCAACTTTTCTTCTTGCCATCAAGCTGGCGACAACCTGAGATTGGCGGACTCGAAGCAGTTATCGATGAAAGGCGAGCCGGTGAGGTGGTAATTGATAACCGTTGGATTGTGCCGTATTGTCCTCTACTGTCAAAAGTATTCAACGCCCACATCAATGTTGAATTTTGAAACTCAGCGAGGTCCATCAAGTACGTCTGTAAGTACATCAACAAAGGTTCTGCCCCCCTTAACTTAGTTCCATTACTGGCAACGCCACATGTTCTGCATCACAGCTATGTACAAAGAGGGAGTTTAAAGGTATTTACCTATATTTCCCTAATAAAACTGAACTGAACATAATTATTTTAAGAGGTTCTCATATACGGTTTACCTACATAAGGAACAACAACTTGTAAGGAAGCCCAAGGCGAAGCCGGGCTTCCGCGCTAGTGTATAATAGAAATATGTCTGAACTCCTTGAAAGGCATCCTTGGCGCACAAACGGAAGACTACACTACGTACCCAGCTTTTACACTAAGTATAGGGTTGGCTACTTGGGTAAAAAGAAGAAATCGTGCACAAGCTTCCATGCGACGCCTATAGTGCAGTGTATTGTCGTCGGACTGGAAGATCAGCCTCTGCACGCATGCACGAACATCTGTAGTGACTAGCTCGCGTCAAAGTGAACTCTGCTAGAATCTCACGACTGCGGTTCTAGGCGTCTGCGAACAACCAATCACAGATGCGGCTTGCGCAGCGATGAATAGCAAGCCTGCACGCGTGAATTGCTCTCTCTCTCTCTCTCTCTCTCTCTGCCCACTGGCCTGACTGCTGTCAAACTGGCACTTGGGAGCTGAATACCTTTCTAGCTGTTCGT
This sequence comes from Ligula intestinalis, assembly GCA_036362985.1. NCBI lineage: Eukaryota > Metazoa > Platyhelminthes > Cestoda > Diphyllobothriidea > Diphyllobothriidae > Ligula > Ligula intestinalis. Next base: position 65,748,970 of record JAYGXS010000001.1, read on the forward strand.
ATGCTCCCAAGTCAAATTTCTTTCCTATTATTCTTCTTCCTCTGTGTACACAATATGCTGTTCCTACTTCTCTGGACTCCACCGACTTCTTCTCTACTGAGTAACCATGGTCTGAAGACCACATTTGCTAGGGTTTAACTTGCTTAACCCCCTGTGATACATTAATTGGCAATGCAGTGGCGAGAGGACCTATCCAAAGACATCAGGCGTACGCTGGAGACTGGGATAAGATGCGCATTGCTGCTGTTTGCTCATGTACCATTAAGAATTTTCGCAGACCGTTTACTCTGCTGATGCATGCACTAATCAGCTCAGCTGTTTGGAAGTCGCGTACACTAATCGCAAAAAATGTAAAAAGTGATCCGAGAACATCGATGCACTGGCAGTATTAAGAAAGCCCTCTGGACTTTTTAGGCATTTTTTTTAAAATTTAAACTGTTTTGAAAATTCACTGCATCTCTGGCGCGAAGACGATCTGGCACAGCCAGTATCGTAAATTGACGGAATAGAGTTTGTTGCATTTCCCGAAAGACACATTTCTTCCAAATTTTCATAGATTGGGTTGCGAAATGATGCATTAAGTAGACACCACTGGTTTCCATATCGGCAAACCAAGGTAATTTAAGCCCGTTTTGTTTCTTTTAATTGTTACCCATGCTATGTCGTGCCGATGTAAACAGCTGAGAGGCCGCTGGAAAGTTTTTTTCACACTAGGAAATCCTGCTCTACCCAAATATGCCTTCTTCTCGTTATTCTGTTGAAATCAAAATGCCCACTACCACTACCATCACCACCACAATTTCAGCACCCTTGTGCTGGATGTCGTGCGCACCGATAGCTCTAGACTACAAAGAGCGCAAGAGCGTCCTTGCAGCCCCATCCACAGCGTGTTTACGTTGTGCTTAGTACAACGGAGGGCTGCCATAACCTTCTCGCGCCATCCCTGGCACAGGAACCGAAGACTCATGTTCTGCCTGTGTGATGCCGGATGTCCTGTCACGGCTGTCTGTCGTGTGCGTGTGTGTGTGCCGCCCTAATTGGCCCCCGCTAATTTGGCGTTGTTTTGCACAACCGCCACATCCCAGTAACAGCTTCGACGCGACCGATTGGTGGACTGAGAGTCAGGCCGTAACGGCTCCTTTATAATCTGGCCTTTATAATGCTTCCACGCCATGGGCTCGGAGCCTGCTGTTGCTGCAGGCTTAGAGGGGACGCAGACGGCGCCAGCTACTCGCGTTGGCCAAAGGGGTGGTGTGTGAAGCGTTCCTTTGGGAGCCGCGACTACTTGGGCACGCGTGTGCATGCGTGTGTGCGCACGTATGTCTGCCGGTGAAGTCGGTCAAGTGGTCTTCAGGTCATCAAGTGGAGCAGGCGCCTGCGAAAGCACACGACGTTGGAGCAGCGGGCTTCGGAGAACGAAGGGGGAGGCCACACTTCCATCCTGTTGTTAAACACGCGGCCGTCGAACTCTGTGCATATCCAAGCATGTATTCTACTCGGAATAACATAAATCCAGGTTCAGAATCCTAGTTGAGATCGAGGGGACATGAGCTCAGCGTTGACGTGAATCAGCATCACCACCTACTAATATTAGCGTCAGTAGGAGTGGCAGTTCTTTTATCACTCAGGTGCATTACCAGTTCAGTAGAAGTAGTAGCAGCAGTAGTAGGAGTAGCAGCAGTAGCAGTCTCGGTCTTCCTGTGTCTGTCTCGACAGCGGTCGAAGTTGAGGGAGGGTAGGTAGTGCAGTAGTATCAGCGTAAAGGCCTCCTATCACTTAGGTCTATGTCAAGCGGTGTTCTGGCCTGCAGTGGAGAAAGCGGCCAACGCTGGATCCCGTTTTGGTCTTCTTGAGCCTCGGTGAGGGTGGCGAGTGCGGTTGACGTTTACTACCACTTAAATCTACCGCTGTTCTCCGGTCCTCTTCCCCACACCAACCTGCTTGGTGCATATGGTGGACCTCATCGAAATCGATGGCCAGACAATCATGTGCAAACACCCGGCAGTCCTTATCCATCTTCCTCCCTTCTAGCGCAACGACAGTGAACGACAGCGGTCCTGGAAATGGCCCAGTCTACTTTGAGTAGTCTGTCCACTGTAACAAAGGTCGTGACCAATAAAAGATTTCGGCAGGTGCCTGCGATGCCTTACTACTTACTCCATAACTGTGGAGGGGACTAAAAAGTGACCTATGAACTGACTCGCTAAGAAGTGAGGCTCCTGGTTGTCAATGAGATCCACTTCTGTGAACAAGCGACACTTGGGTGAAATACCTACCAAAGATACCTTACGGAGCAGATTTTTGAAGGCGGAGCAAGGAGCCGCCCTTGACAGTAATAATGAGGTCATGTGACGGACTTCCCGACGGCTGCAGGGCAGCACTAATAATCTCATGACCAGGAGAGTGCCAACCCGTAGGAACAATTAGAGGGATATGAACAGCCTTCGAAAGCTCAACCAATTTCCCCTCATCTGCCTCCAGAACAAACTGAAGGGGAACTGGCATGGGGAAAGGATTCCAGTCAGTATCAACTTTAGACAGAAGCAGATAAAAATTCGATGGAAGGTCCGCATCGTGAGGCTAAACAACGAGTGCCCACTTAAGATGGTTGTCTACGATGGAATTGCTATGAGTGGTTGTACCCAAGGTGGACCCAAGGGTCGCTGAAAGTACCTGTTGCAGAAATCCCTCAAGCGGCTACAACACAACCTTGAATTCTGAAAGGACCCTGCTTACGATTGAAAAGTATAGAGCACTGTCGTAGAAACTGGAACAGCCAAAGTTGACCAATCGAATATAACAAATAAGGACGAAACTTTCGCAAAATTGAAGTGTTTCAGACCAACGACGCAGGCAACCAACCCCTGCGATCATGTACACAATTCTAGATGGGATTTCAAAAGCGGAATGGTCCCAGGGGGATCTTTGTAACCCGTGCAATATCAACACGACCAATTGACCTTTCGTGTTACAAAACACCACCGTTATTTGCATCACCAGTCTTATCCTCCCCTCCCCCCCTCGTTCCTCCCACCAACCAATCTCTCTCCCAGTACGACTGCAGCCTGTGACCACGCAATAAATTGGACAGCCACTGAGAATGGTGACTCCAATAGAAACTCAACACTCCCACAGGGCATGCCGACATCGCATGGGCCCATTCAGCCAAAGACGCGCATACGACAAATCTCAATAAAACATTGTGGCACAGACTTTACGAAAATTTACCCTGCACACGGATCATCTCGGTCACACTCGTATGCACAAAAGGCATCAGAGCCCCATCGATCGTGAGGCATGTGTGCGATGCAATTTCGCAGACTTGGTGTGACGGGTTAAATTTCCTATGCGAGAATTTGCCAATCGTATTATAACTAAGAACCGCTCCATTCGGTGTATACTTGTATAGGTGAACTTATGGACCAGGTTTTGTGTGGCGCGCGGAGATAGGCTGTTCATTTAAATCCGCGACTGTACTCAATCTCATGCTCGGCCAACCTAATTCGTACAGGTCATTGGTGCGTGGCAGACGAAGGAAATGATTAGACCGATATCGGACATTCGATCTTGAAGGCAAAACAATAAACAATTTGAAGTGCTTGGCTCTACCAGCATGTGTACACAGTTGTGGCTTGCGAGTCTTCTCACGGAATTGGTAACCCAGCCCTAGCCAAGGTTTAATTTCAGCCCACCATGACTCCTTTCTACTGATACAAGTGAAAACGCGAGTCCCAGGAAGTAATTGAGACGATCAGCTGTAATGGCTGGGACAAGAAGTTTATTCGCCTGAAGTTTCAGATCCCATCGCTGGTCAATCGCTAGAGACAATAGCAGAAACGGGTACTTCATAGGCAGGAAATTGCAGTATTTATAGGATAAAGTCGCTGCTCCATACCTATGGCAATTAACGGTTCCCCCTATCGAGGATAGTTGTCCGCTACTGCGTAAATTGCTTGATGGCCGGCGTGCGGGTTGTGACCTGCTAAAAGTTAATCGCCCGTGCTGGATTTAGGCCTGAAGATTGTTCGGCCATCGGGGTCCCTGGTGCTGGCGTTAGTGGATGCATTCGCCCGTGAACCATGATCCAGGCAACTCACCGCTCACATTATGGTGGTCAAAGACCTCCAGTCTTCGCTCATCTTCAGCGCGCACAGCCCAGCATTCATATCCATAGAGGAGGACTGACCGGATGGATGCACGGTATACACGAATCTTCGTGGCAATGGAGATGTCACATCGGATCCATATGCGCTTTCGAAGGATTAAGAAAACCCAGCGAGCAGCATCGATAGGGGAGACAATGTCGTCCTTGCTCTGCCCATTCGGTAGCAGTATCGCCCCGAGGTATTTAAAGCTCTCTACTTCTTCAATTTAATGGCCATTAATCCCCAGGGCTGCCTTTTCCTGGTCAGGGATGCAGCTCGAGAACAACTTCGTCTTTCCGGAATTTATGGACATGCCTACCGACATAGCGATCTCATTTAACCGCGGCACTACTGACTGTAGACCATCAAAGTTTGAGGCTAACAGCGCAATATCATCGGCGTAGTCACGATCAGTTAGTCGGCGTCCGGGTGCAAGTTCAACACCGTCCTCTTCATGTAGGGCTTTGCCGAGAATCCAGTCAATGACGTAGTTAAACAGAATGGGCGAAAGGACGCAGCCCTGTCGGACACCAGACCGGATATCGAACGACTGAGACAGATTGTTGTGGACCAGGACTCGTGCGGTGGTAGACCGATAGTAGGCCTTAATCATCGCAATGAGTTTCGTCGGCACTCCATCCAGTTCCATTATTCGCCACAAGGACTCACGAGGGATGGAATCGAATGTGGCGGCAAAGTTGACGAAGCAAGCGGCCGTCGGTTGCTGGTAGCTATGGTGGAATGCTAGAGTGCGCCTCAGTGTGAATATTTGATCCGCACATCCACGCCCAGCTCGGAATCCGGCTTGGTTGGGTCGTGTCCTGGAGTCACGTACAGACTGGAAGCGCCTGAGAAGAACAACAGCGAAGATCTTTGCAGCAACTTCGATAAGACTTATGCCACGGTAGTTCTCGCATCTTGTCTTATCTTCCTTCGTGTGGACAGGTACAAGGATACCTGAGCCCCAGTCACCGGGAATGGTCTCTTCTCGCCGCGCCTGCACAATCACATCATGGAGCCGAGGAGCCAGGGTTTCGACACAGGACTTGTAGATTTCTGCAGGAATACCGTCCTCTCTGCACGCCTTGTTGTTGCGTAGCCTCTGCATTGCATCGGTAACTTCGTCTTCGGAAGGGAGGTCACATGACACTGCGTAGGCAGGAGAGGATTGAAACTCTGCTGTGGAAGAGAGGGAGGATGTGATGGGTTGTTCGTCAAAGTTGAGTAGGTGCTCGAAGTGTTCACGCCAGCGATCGACCTTGGCCGAGTTGTCGGCAATAAAACCTCCATTCACACCGCGAACAGAATCACAGAGTTTTGGGGGCTTACCACTAACCTGGCGGATGATTTGGTACAATTTTCGGGTGTCACCAACATTAGAAGCCTGCTCCATAGAAGTCGCCGTTTCGGACCAATACTTCTGCCGGTCATCTCTAGCCGACATTGATGTCAGCTTTCGTCACCATTCGTTTCGGGACCTGGCTCGAGTCGTCTCGGCCGATAGCTGCAGGGTTCTTCCGCTGATCCAGTCACTGCGGCGCCGCTGAGTGAATCCGAGAATCTTCTCAGCTGTCCCATGGATGGATGGCTTCAGTGATGGCCACTTGCTACTGTTCTCGTTGTCAGCCTGGGTCATAATACGGGACTTGATTTCTGTGCTTAGAGCCTCGGTAGTGTTGGTTTGCCGGAGCTTTGCGACATCAAGACGTCTCGCACGTGGCAGTTCGGGCACAGATAAGAGGTGAACCTTCAGGCGCGGGCGAACGAGAGCATGGTCAGACCCGTGGACGTTACCAGTTTCGGCACCTTGCATCGACCTGCTATAGTGGACCCAGCTGCGAAACCGTGAACCAACTAGAATGTAATCGATCTGGCTGGCGGTATGGCCATCGTTCGAATACAAAGTCAGTAGATGTTTGTGAGGATGCTGAAAGCATGTGTTGGTAACAAACAGCCGGTTCTGTTCGGCAAGCTGCAGCATCCTCTCACCATTGTCCGTTCGAGAGCCAAGCACAAAACGACCAAGAAGGTAGCTGTTTGTCGGGTCACCGGGCCCAGTCCGGCCATTCCAGTCCCCGGCAACAATTAGCAGATCTCGGCGAGGGAGTCGTTCGGCTAGCTCCTGCAGTTGCGAGTAGAAATTATCTTTCTCTTGCTGTTCAGCCGCCGACGTACGTGCATACACAGGTACGACCGAGATGTTCGTAAACTGGCCTTTTAGTCGAACATAGGCCATTCGGTCGTTGACTGGTTCCCATGCTATTAGTGCACGGTTAGCTTCTTCCGAGAGGACAATAGCCACACCGTGTCTACTAGATGAGTCACTCGGACCGCTGTGATAAAAGGTGAAATGAGAATCGACCCCTAGGATTTTTATTTCTCGGGTGCCAGAGTCAGGGAGTCGGGCTTCTGATAAGGAACAAACATCTATGTGATATTTATGGAGACTGTGCGCTGTCAGACTTTGAGTACCAGGTTCCAGAAACGTTCGCACATTCCAGCATCCAATACCAAGAGTCCGTTTTTTGTTTAGCAATCCAGATTGCACATTATTCGCCCGCACCACCGGACAAGGGTTGCGGAGCCCGTTGGTTCCCGCGGACGCCGTGGCAGTGGTCGTAGTAAAGTAAGGAGACATCATAAGATTTCTTTGGAATTTGGGAGGGAGATACGGAGGCAGAACAAGCAGGTAATAACCCTAGACAGTAAAAACTCAATAGGACTGTTAAAAGTTAGGTAGACGGCATTGTAGGTTCACGCAGGGGTGCAAAGGTGCATCCGCCTGCTTTTATTTAGATCATAAGTACATGTGAAGGTCCACAATAGGGTGGTTTGCTGTTTTTTGAGTGAGTAGTTTCTTCCTTCTTTGCTGCTGCTGATTTTGTACTACTTAGTTAATTAATGGCCGTTTTGCGGAACTAGGTTTCTTTTTCGTCGAGGAGTTCACCACCAAAAATCATCCTATCCTCTCGAAAGGAATACTGACAAAGTTTCGAATCCTTTTGGACTGGCTGACCATAATTCGTAACTCGTAGCGGTCTTCCTAGGACATGCTTGTTAACGACGAGCTTCCTTGAGGACATTGCGGCAGGTTAGGTTTTCATCATGTCACTCTTCCATGGTTACTTCAGTGTTCTAGTGCAAGTTTGCTAAATCCTTACTGTGCATACATGTATGCAGCATTTCAGAGGATAGACAAGTCTAACTCAAAGGTACATTCAGTGGGTGCCCGGATTTCGTCATCTGTAAACGGACTTTTCCTTGGAAGGAGGAAGAGGTTAACCATGAGACAACAAACCGGGTAATTATACAGTATTTAGGTTCTTCGTTAGAATACAGCCGACGCAGTACAATATATAGAAGAATTTAAGTCGTTCTCTGGGACCAAGAGTGTATTTGTCCAACGTTTCGAACTCTCCCGCGAGCTCATTGTCAATGAATGAAAAAAACGTACAGCTCACAGTGTAATTAAGTCGGTTCTGC
>JAYGXS010000001.1:65756697-65787167 GCA_036362985.1 Ligula intestinalis
AGTCAGTAGTGTCGCGGTTAAATGAGATCGCTATGTCGGTAGGCATGTCCATAAATTCCGGAAAGATGAAGTTGTTCTCGAGCTGCATCCCTGACCAGGAAAAGGCACCCCTGAGGATTAATGGCCATCAACTTGAAGAAGTAGACAGCTTTAAATACCTCGGGGCGAGGCTGCTACCGAATGGGCAGAGCAAGGACGACATTGTCTCCCGTATCGATGCTGCTCGCTGGGTTTTCTCAATCCTTCGAAAGCGCCTATGGATCCGACGTGACATCTCCATCACCACGAAGATTGGTGTGTACCGTGCATCCATCCGGTCAGTCCTCCTCTAAGGATGTGAATGCTGGGCTGTGCGCGCTAAAGATGAGCGAAGACTGGAGGTCTTTGACCACCGGCGCCTGAGGACGATCCAGCAAGTTAAGTATAGCGACTTCATTTAAAATGAGACAGTCCGCATCCGCTGCGATCGTATCACGAGGATATCTCAGGCCATTCAAGAAAGGTGACTGATGTGGTTTTGACACGTTCTCCGTCGGCCGCCCCACGAGCTTACCTATGCTGCCCTCGACTCGGCACCGCAGCCCACCTGGAAACGTCGAAGAGGAGGGCAGCTGAAAACTTGGCTAGACACCGTCCGTCAAGACATGGAAGCAGTTCTTGCACCTTCTATTTTCGGTCTCCGTCGCTGGAGAAGAGACTGGGTGGAACTTTCGAGATCTGCTGCCGCCAATATCCACGCATGGAGAGGTACCGTTCGTGACATCATTGAGGCCGGCTAGATCAGGCATGATCACAGCCGTAACAAGTACATGTAAAAGTATCTCCCTCCAAACTGTGTTTGGTGATAAACTTAGCGTTTGCGGGTGAAGCATACCTGAAGAGTAGGAAGGAAGCCAACGGTCAGACTGTTTGCGCAAACGCTTACGGGATAGAGAAGAAGATTCGATCGCTGGGACAACACCCTTATTCACCTGATATTTCGACATCCATCACGGATTCTTCATCAGAGGCATGAGCAGAAAGCATCAGCAGAAGCGGGTAACATATGCACCGAAATTTGCGGTATTTATAGGACAGAGTCATAACTGCACAAAGCAAGTCGCCACTTGGGGAACGCGCAAGCCACCTCTTCGTCTTACGCCAACACCGGGGAAACGGACTGCCGAGCAATCATCACGCCCAATTCCATCACACGTGATGGAAGTCCGGCAAGCCAGGGCCCGCACGCCGGTAATCAACACACAAGAGGGCAATTATCGTTAATTGTCGCTACTTGTCATAAGTGCACACTAATGACTCTGTCCTATAAATACCGCAACTTTCTGTGCATGTGTTACCCGTTTCTGCTACTGCTTTCTGCTCATGCCTCTGATGAAGAATTCGCGGCGGAGGTCGAAACGTCAGGCTAATAAGGGTGTTGTCCTAGTGATCGAATCTTCTTCTTTTCAATTACTTCCTTAGACTCCGATTTTCGCTTGTATTGGCCTATGGGATCTCCAACTGCAAAATATAGCCCCTTGCCTCCCTCTCTCATCTGAAGCTCGCGGTCATTTGGCTGCAGACTGGGCTTGCGAGATTCCTACTGCGCCCGAACAGTCCAATCACTGCTGCACTACCTGGCTACAGCCCACATTTCGATTAGTGCAAATATTAATTCACATACCTTTGGTGCACACTCTCTCCTATTCCTCAGTCAAAGAGCAGTCATCTGGTCTTTGTTAGCTTCTCTGTTTAGCTGACTATGTGGTTTGAAGCGCAACCCGGCCATTTGTCTCCATCTGTTCGTTTCCTAAACTAATTAAACTCCTTCCTACAGCTTCCTTTATGCGTTGTTCGTGCTAATCTCCGGCCCGAAGCAGAAGAGAAGCCGCCGCAATCGGTTTGACGCCAAATTTCTTAGCCAAGTGCTAGAAAGGAGAGAGGACGGAATGCAAAAGGATGTGGTCTTAAACTAGTTTAGGCTTAGACTTACAAGCCGAATTAGAACCTAATGATCCTGGTACCTCGGAGCATGACTAAATGACGTTATGCCGAAATACGCAAAGCCTACCAACTGTCAACTCGGTAGATAATAATTGTAAATACGATGTGTTTTAGATGACCTAGATTCGGCACAATATCGCATGTTTGTAAATACAACTTTAAAATTCGGGGCTTACTAAAAACGACTCTTCTTCGGCTAGGAATAGGCCCCTGGAGCCATCGTAATGGCCAATCACACGCTACTAAGTCTTGCGCGATTAGGTCCTGGCAACCGCCGGCAGTTATTTGAAGATGGTGTGGAGAATTGTTTAAACAAAATTAAGCCAAATCCAGCGTGATCTATAAGATGTGATACAGCTTTCGTACGGAAATTCGGTGGAAATTTAAGAAGAGCGGATAATAACCTGACATGCCACAGAACGGTAGACGGAATGCGACGGGCAGGAACGCATTTTTCCCAATATTTTTGTACCACGCACGAGAACGTTGTTTGGTAAGCGCTCGCGTGCTTTCGACAATTCTGCCTCGAAACGGCAGACTTTTGCATCCAAGTCGAATGCCCACATAATTATAGAGAGTCGAAGAATTTCTTTGGGTGAGGAACGATAACAAATTGTTCGATCTATAAACGGGTGACGTAATAGTACAAGAAAATTATCTGTCTTCACTGAAACGCCTTTGCTCCAAATAAAGGCCACGATTACCAAATCTATACTGTACCCGCATAGAACATAGCTAAGAAAATTGATCGAATTTCAACTACGAAAGGCCTAGACCAATTCGGATATAAATTTAAATAAAGGTTACTTATATGGTGACCTTAACAGGACACGGGAATTAAGACCTCCTCCTGAGTAGTAAAGCTGGTCCTGTGCATAATTCCAGAAGGGGTGTTTTACGGAGGCGGGGCCTCTCATGTATTCACGGCCGTCGGTGAAAAGAATAACCCAGCTGGGTCATGCCCGCAAATAAGCCACCCACGCCGTGCTCCAAGCCAAAGTCACGACCGCCAACACAGCATGGGTAGTGACCGCAGTCTAGAGGTTTCCCGAATGCCCACTCACACACTATACGCCGCGAATGTTCTAGAAAGACCGGAAGCTTATAAATACGCCGGAGTTGACAAGCTAAAGAACTCTGCTGTCTTTGTGTGGTGTTGAATAAAGCTGTTTCCATCAGACACGCTGTCTTGTCTTCTTCTGCCTACAAGTGGGGTTATAAGAACTGGGCTGCAACAGGATGAATATCCCCGTGTCGTAAACCTAATACTCGATCTAAAATAAACCTCAACCGTAGTCCTAACACTACAGTTAAGAGTAACCCTGCCTCACTTCAACGCTAACCTTAAACCTGATCCTATTTTCTTTGGGTTTTGGCACAAGAACACCTGTATTGCGGCATTTCCTGTTCTCACGTTCTGAGGCCGTCTCAGTCATCCTTACCCTCATTTCAAAAAATTGGCAGCACGCGCAAAATGAAATATGGTCATCACGAAACGAATGCATGACCATGATACAGCAGCGACGGAACCCTGATATATGCCGGCAGTTGCGTGCCAACAGTAGTGGCAGTCGACCTCCAAATACGGCAAAACGTGATGACTCACAACTGTTCATTCGTCACGATCGATGGTGGAAATCTTTATCAGACTGTCTGCGGCTTGAATGGAATGCTTTGAAAGCCCATCTTACAAGGTATTCGGAGAGGTTAGACAAACTCCACCACAACTGTCAAGACAGGTTCATAATGGAGAGGATGGAAACCTAGACACTAGTGAAACAGGTCAAAAAGGTGTCAGGTTCACCGTCGCAAACGACGAGGCGCCTCCCCACATGGTGGACGCGAGTCGGTGACTTGCGCTTGAAGTAGGTAATGGGGATAGGAGTCTATGAGAGTTTCATAAAGGCCACGTTAGGAAGGAGACCTTGCAGCCTGAATCTCTACTCTAAGAGGATCGTGAGGTGGCAGACTTCAAAGCTACGGCTTCCAGCGTATCCCAGGAGGGACGCTGGTTCAACAGCTCAGAAAAAAAGTAGGCTCTTTCTGCCAACCTTTTCTTTAGCTTAATTTATGCTAAAATTAGCAGAAAGGCATCCAGCTGGGGCGACTGATCAAGGAACGTGAAGTCACGAGACCAAAAAGTGAAGAACGCAGGTGGAAACGACAGTCCCAATCAGTGGCCACCTCATCACGACGGATAAGATTCCCTAACAAAGGTGTGTTTATGCATAATAGAAGTATAGAAGGAAGAGCGATCTCTGGGACCAATATTTTATTTGCCCGACGTTTCGGACTCTCACTCGGACCATTGCCAAGGAATGAAAACGTACAACTCACAGCGTGATTAAAGCAGCCCTGCCGGGAGTGACCTTGAGTTCCCATTGTTCGCTCCGCCGCGAGTGACCTTGAGCCTTGCCGCGATATAGGCAGCTGGGAGATCGATATGCCTATTAATAGAGTCCGCGTGCGAACGCCATGCTTCTTGCAGTAGGCGTGAGACTCGGTCGTCTGACTGGCCTAGTATTCGCGCGTGTTCGAAGTCGAAGTCATGCCCTGGCGAGGATGCGTGAGCGGTGACCAAGGATAGCTTGTCATTCCTTCCCACGGCACGTTCATGCTCGTGGCCACCCGTTTGACGGTTTCGCCAACATAATTGGCTTGATCGCAAAGACAGTCGATTCGGTAAATATGGATAAGGAAGAATGATTGGCGAGCACCGGATCGATTTGTTTATTATCCTGAAATTTCGAACTCTTACATGAGTCCATCGTCAGAGATAAGAAACAACAACAAATGGAGGACTGATTATAGTGGGTGTATCGAGTTGGCGCCGGCGTACGGAGCCCTGCACAGTCATGTCCAGGCGTACGTCAGAGTTAACTGGACCAAATCCTCTTTAACTACCCTCCCTTTCGTTACTGACGCCCTGAAGACCCTTGAAATCACTGACAGGTAATTATTTTACATCTCTATAATTGCCCACCCTCTCCTCCTTCTTTTACATAGTAGTTTCCTACCTTTTTACGACGCCTGACAGTTGATTGATTGATTTAAAACCACCATGATTGGGCCCCTTTTTGCTGCTTTTTTTTATCGCTGACGGTGGACTCCTGCAAGACTTCGAAAGCCCAGGATACTAAAAAATCGATCCGGTGCTCGAAAATCCTTCTTCCTTAGCCATGCAAATAACTAGAACGTGCGCGTTTTCATTCATTAGTTAGGAGTATCGAGATAAGAAGACTCGAGCGATCGAGTCTTCTTCTTCTTCTCAATTGCTTCCTGGGACACGGATGTTCGCTTGTATTGGCAAAGTATCGAGATAGATAATAAACTCGCTGCCCGAACTTACGCAGCATGACAGGACTTCGACAGATCAAAATTTATCACTGGGAACTGGCACGACACTCAAGTCAAAATTATGCTAATGAGATTTAAATGCTACCGGTCATGCTTCTGTATAGCACAGGAACCTGGACTGTCTAGGGGCACTCATCCAGAAGGAAACAAAACATCTTCCTTTAGAAGAGCTTGAAGAGGTAAACGGTAGAAACTAATCCCAGAAACCCAGCAAGGCCTGACAAGCAGGCTCAATAGCTTCACGACTCTGCAGCGGAAACAACTGCGCTAAAGCACCCACAAATTTGAATTTTTATTCTGTATCGATGTAGTCCTTAGCCACTTTGGTGCCAATAGGTAGCTCAAAGGTGTTCGCCTTTCTCTCCCTTAGTAAGACTGAACTGAACACTATAAGTCAGTCCAATGTCTGGCGAAACGTTTCTTAAGTGGTTATGCTGTAACGAACGCTGGCAGGCACCCAGTATACACCATGAAAGTATCAGACAAGTAATCCCGAATAGACCTGCAAAACCTGCACAAATAATGACTGTTGCCCAAAATTGGGTCCTGTTTTTCGAGGCCAACGGCAAACAAAAAGTGAAATTGATCCGCAGCAATAACAGGTCCCGTCTGCTAGCGTGAATGCAGCTTCGTCGACGCGTCAACAGGTTACGGATTAAGCACCAGCCTTCAGTACAGACTGATTGCCAAGTAAGTAGGTTGAGTTGAGCGCTAGGGACAATCGCGTTTCCATTGTGACACTGACCGCAGGCGTGGATAACCACCGGTCATTCAACTCGGCTTCTCACCAGAGGCCATAGGGGTCTTACAGCTTGGCTAATACGGCGCGTCGTCCATTAAGGCTCCAGCCTGCTCCCCTATCAAACAATCCTCCAACCTTAAAGGGTTGCGTTAGAGGACGGGATACAGAAAAGTCCACCTTCGAATCCAGGAGATCGCGGCAATTATCACCTCCTCCCTCCCAATTCTGTGTGACCGCTGTCCAATTACCCCACAGGGTTTCTGAATGATCTGAGGATTACGGCCCTGCCGAAAAGATCAATTTACAGCTAATCGTCACTATGAATCTACACCCAGGCTACCACCACCAACAGAGACAACAAATCAGGTACAGGAAGAATCAAACACGTGGGATCTTGAATGACGCCTTTTAAAAAAATCAATCGAGCATTTAAAAATTCAAATATGATTGATCCAAGATATAACTGGGTGAAAAGGTTGGGTCGAATACAAAGACAATCAATTTCATGGGTGTGTGCGGGGGAGGGGTGGGGACGGAGAGCGAAGCGAAGGTGCACACAACAGAAAATGCACAAGGAGGCGAACAGGGATGAGGGCGGGGGGGGGGGGGGGGGGGGAAATTTTGGGTGATAAACCATGGGGTAGAACAAACACCGAACTCTGACACCCCCTTTATAAACAGGTAACCCAAGTGGCAGGGAGGGGGCCGGGGGAGATTATATGCACAGGGCGGAGCTGGAGGGCGGCAGCCTGCGGAAGGGGGTAAGAGAACGGCCTAACTATTACAGTATAACATGCAAAAGCACACACACACATGCGCCCACAAGTCATGATTGCTGCGAAATCAGTGAATACTGGCTGCATGTATGTACGTATGTTCGACTAGGGGATCCAGATTACAGACCGGTGCAAGAGGTTAACTAGGCCAACCAGATGTCTACAGAGAATGCCCGCACCAGGTTGTGCTTAGGCCTACAGCCCCATGGGCGAGGCTGTGTGGGTAAGATATTGGTATTATCACATATGTACATAAACACGCATACACACACACGTCAATGAGATCTCGGTCTGTTGGGACTGAAGAGAAAAATGTAGAAAATGCGATGGGTGATTGGTTGAAATAGTATACAAAGGGCCAGGAAGGGAGCCAGGAGTAAAAAACGTGTTCTAGAGTGCAAGTTTTTGGTTTTGAAATCCATATAGCATGTACAGATGGTGCCATGTTAGGGTCTATTTTAACAACAGGTGAGTCGATTGGCAGGAGAATCTGTAACAATAATCCATGACGATGATAATGATTATGATGCAGGTATCACAATACCCAGTTACACGTACTCCCGCATTGTTTGCCAAAGTACAAAATGCATCTGGAATACCAGGGGAGGGGAGGGGGTGAGAGGACCTTTATGTACAAAAACATTGCTAGACATCGAAGTTACTACATCAGGGTTTGGTACGCACGAACGGACTGTGCAGAAGGAAGGCCCGGATTGGAGGTTTGGTTACTGCCGTGTTGGTAGTAGTGCTGCGCGGATGAGGACGTCGAGGACATCATCATCATCATTCCACCGGTAGCGGATAACTGTGGATTGTTTGTACACATGTCACCACTTGGAGGGCCGTAGAAGTCGCCAGCAGAAACCGCAGGGGGACCACCACCAGCACCACTATTGGGCTGCCAACGAGGACCTCCGGGCATGTAGTGCGACTGCTGCTGCTGCTGTTGATCGCTGATGAGAGCAGCCGAACTCTGACAGATCATCTTGCCTACTGCCGAGGATTGCGGCATGCCACCACCGGGAAAACCGGCTGAGGAGACCGAGGACATACTCATTTCCAGACAGGACTGCAATCCCCCACTGCCGCCCATCCGCTGAGCCGCCGCATTGGGGTAAGAGGGGAATCCTGCGGTGGGATCACGGTAGGGCGCGTTCCTCTGGTGGTAGCTAGAGGCGGGGAGCGGTTGGCCGGGATGTACCGCAGTACCACCACCACCACCGCTAGCATTCATTTCGTGATCGACGTAATTTCCAACGGGTATCGACAGTCCGCTGCCACCTCCTCCCACTTGAAATTCGCAACCCTCAGGGGCCATAGGGAACATGCTGTTCGGCTTGAAACCATACATGCACTCTGCGTTTATATCTAAGGGAAGGAAGATGAAAGGGAGGAGATGATAAGAGGAAAGGTGAAAACAACGAGGAAACAAGGTAGCAACACGAAAAAGATGCGCACGGTCACGTTAAGAATACAGCAGAAACGCCCGGTTAGTTACACTACTTTTTTTAATTCTAGCGAAACCGTTTGCTCAGGGTCGACACAGTAGCGAACAATAAAATTAACAAGTCATTTTTACGCAAAGACCCGCTTTTTTATTTATAATTTTATAACCTATAAATGCACCCTTTTCGAAATAATACCGACGTGTATGCAAGTTGGAGATCTAGTTTGGTGTTGCTCCGAGCAAGTAGTAAGTTCTGTCCGGTAATTGGTAGTGATAGGTTGGATCAGGTTCATCCAGGTCTCAGAAAGGATATTTTAATAGATGATATTTCATATGGCTCAGATCAGTTGTCCTCTCCACAACCCTATAAATGACAACTTTAAGCGGATTTAGATTCCACGGGGAACGGCTCCATCAGTGAGGCCCAAACACAGCTCACGGTTTCCCAGACGCTTTCGAGGTGGAGTTTGATGTTCGGTACCAGCAGAGAATATAACTGACGTCCTGGTAGATTTCAACCATAAGGCAGAAAACGCCGGTAGTATTTAACGGTCTTCTATGCCTGTTGCATATTGAGAAGAGGGAGAAGGTTTGACTCGCCAAACCCCCTACACGTACGGACTGAAACGTCGCAGTGCGTGACTTTTTAGGCATCCAGTTCTACTTTGCCCTTGTCTAAGTCTGCAATGAGCCTACTGGTCACGTCTGCGCTGGTTGAAATGACAACATAAACACGAAGAGCAAAGGATAGCGTACAACACAAATGTAAAGAAGATGTAAATCTTCTAACATGCTTGCCGAAATACTGCGTATGAAGGCTGACAGCCCCACACACTAAGACACAACACGCGCCCACCACTGGCGGAGGGTTTAGTTTTAGCATTTTGCAGGCTGCCACGAAAGCCTATGCCAAGGGTCAATAACATTTGTAGAGAAATTTTGGCCACCAAAAGCAGTTTTGCCGGGAGCCAGAGTTAAATAATTTCCCTCATTGCGTTTAAGTGCAGGTCCACCGTTTAGCACGGTTCACCGAGAACATAAAAGGGCAAGGGGACGGAAGTGAAAGGAGGAGGGATAAAGAGGATGTCCAAATGCTAGAGGCACATTGCCAATGAGAGCTACTCATATTTGGTACAGATGCAAGCCTGTCCGATCTAGACGGTCTCGATAATGTTACCGATTGTGTTTCTCCATGCGTGACAATCCACAACAGCGGACCTGGCGGAGAGGAAGAGAGAGAGAGAGAGCTGATCTGACAAAGACTGACTGATAGGAAGGCGTGAATTAAATCTGGGTTCTACCACAACTCCCGCATGATTCGTTTGCGCGTTGGTTCATGTTTGCTCGCGAGTGTTTATCAGAGTACGACTGACTGAAGAACACGTTAACCTGAAATGTCAGTCAGTCTCAGTATTGCCAGCATCCACCTCTGACATTGGCCACTTTTCGACTGATAAATGATTAGACGCGAGCGCTGGGACAAGAACTTTATTCGACACACGGTTCAAATACCTTCGGGAACCCATAATCAGAGACAGTGTGGATGAACCGCCGACCTGTTTTTGCTGTTGCCTCTGAGGATGGGTTCGAGAGAGAGAGAGAGAGAGAGAGAGAGAGCCTGAAGCCTCGGACAAATACAGTTCTTGTCTCAGCGATTGCGTCTAATTCCTGCGAGGGGCATTTTCGATTGTTTTGTTAGTGAGACCTAACGACAGAGGCAGTAGTTTGATATGAAAGGTCAGTCTGTTCCGTGTACAGCCTGCCAGCGTGAAAGGAAAGCAGACAAGAGGCCTCACCTGCTGCGCCAGGTGGAGGAGGCGGACCACCACCGCCACCACCGAAAACCACGCCTGGAACGGACCCGCTGCCAGCACCTGGTTGATGCTGTTGCTGCTGCTCGGATTTCGTAGGCAGCATCCGCTGACGCATCATCCGTTGAGGCATTGGACCACCGCCAGCACCGACGGCTGCGTGCTGAAGCATCACACCGTCCGCGGCAGCAGAAGAGCCGTGCAATCCCGCTGCCGCTGCTGCCGCCGCCGCCGAAATGCTTTGTTCCGGCCCGGTGTGGTACATACCGACGCCACCGGGCGGCATCATCTGGCCCATAGGATGAGAAGCGGGCAGCATGCCGCCGCACTTGTTCATCATCCGCGAGTGCTGCTGCGGTGGCGGTGGTGCCTTATTGGTAGGAGACTGCAACGAGGGTTGTTGAGCCATCATCAGCGGGGAGAGATTCGCGGCGGGACCAAGTTTGTGCTGCTGCTGCTGCTGCGGCGGCGGCCCGCATGCGCCAGGATGGAAGCCCTGTCCAAAGTAGGGCTCAGACGGTGGTGGGCCCTGTCCGCCGTACATCAAGCCCGAGGGCGCCTGGCCTGGCCCCGCCGGGTACCCGCCGGGATTGGAGGATGGTGGACCGGAGGGGAAGGTGGAGGCAGCTGGCAAGTACTGGATTGTGTGCGGTGTCTTGGGTGTGATCTGCACGTTGGCATTGCCTTGGTTGCCTTGACCTGATGCGGTTGCAGGTCCGATGGCAGAACGCGCGGCTGTCTCCATCGGCTTGCCCATCATTGGATGCTGCTGCTGCTGTTGGGAGGAGGGAGCCTGGCAGAAGGGTGGAAGGCCAACACCGGGACCGTTGCTGTAGAAACCACCACCACCGCCGCCGCCACCTGGAGGCATCTGTGACACTGGACCATTACCGCAGCCAACACCAGTGGAGGGAGGACGGAGATTCTGTTGCTGCTGTTGTTGCTGTACAAAATGAATCTGCATTTGACTGCTGGAGCCTGAGCCATTGACATGCTGGTAGTTCATCTGCTGAACATTCAACTGGGCATTGAAGAAGGTGTTGTTCACCTGCAGACAAAAAAAGCCGTGTGAAAAATTGGAGTTAAGGATAAAAGAAATAAACGTGACCTGGCTGGAACAAGGATATAGTAACTGTTACGCTCTATCCAAAGAGGAAAACATCAGATAAAACTGCGTTCCTTTGAAAAGGTTGCGGGAGTCCAATCATGCATCAGGAGACACACCACTGTACTTGGTTAAATAAGCCCCATCAGCAGTACAATTGAGAGTCGCTGGAATGCGCGGGCAATAACTAACGAACCAAACCGAGATTTATGTCCTTGTCTGGGTCGTGGGAAATGGTAAAGCCCAGAAAGAGGAGACGAAATGGAATAATACAATCATAGCATACAGCGCATAGCTACCCAGAGGAGGGAAGTTGCACAAGGACTCTGCACACACATGACAAGCAGAAAGTAAATCAGGAGGCAACTACCTCTGTGATCAATAAGGAAGTAATGGTTATTCTAACTCTCGCGACCCTGTTACAGACGGGTAACTAACGGCCTTGACGAATCAAGAGGAAAATTCGCTAAGGATAGCCTATATGGCCCCTAAGCAGAAAACGAAGATAGCAGTGCATCACCCAAGTACTAAACGTTGCTTCACAAAAAGTTTAGAAATGGTAAAAAAATTCCCGTGTTCTAGACTTAAAATAAGTTAACATAAACCTATACCGCAGCCCTACTCTAAACCCAACCTCAATTATGAGCTTATGCCTAACCTTAAATCTAACTCTGCCTTTCTTTGAGTTTGGCACAAAGACGCCTGTATTGTGGACGGCTCCCAGCCTCATGTCCTGGTTAGGGAGCCATATAAGTAATCCTTACAAAAAAATGGTACCTGGGCTATCGTCAAGTCAATTAGTGGATAAACTCAACGAAGAGCAAAACCGGGAGTTGTCGGGGCATGGGAATCTGTTTGACAATTGATAATCAGATGTGCCTAACCCCGGAGGACGGGACTTCCAAATCCATGCCTTAAACTATATTTTTGCTAGATCAACTATTGAATACCCTAGTAAACGATGGTTTCTGCGTCCAAGGAATCCTAATATCTATAGAGTTTACACAGTGAGTCGTGTTCGATAACTATGGGAACCCTATTTTAACGCTCTATGAAAAAATACAACAGATATGTCCGGGATAAGCTGAACTCCCGTAGCAGCCACACAGTCACTGTATCCTGTCATAAAAGTTGTGCAGAGCTTTCTCTTCCTTTATTTTTAAACAGACATCAAAACGCTCCCCCCCTCCTCAAAGAAAGTGAACTGCAGTCTAGATCACTGCATGTCGAACTTTCAATTAAAAACGGTAGAAATGAAGGAAGCCGAAAACAACCCCGAACTCTGATGCTTATTTCTGATATACGTGAATCTGCGACCATCATCAGGAAATCGCCAAGTTAAATGAACGATCTCTAAGTATTTAACTGAGAGCGGCAAAGCAGGTTTTCAATCATGACTGTTCGACCAAGCTGGATACCTTCAGCCACTAAAAATCGATTCAGAATAGGGAAAAAGCACACCAGATCTCCTTCAGATGCAAAGGTCGATCCAACCACTTATTGAAAAATAAGTTTGATCGAAAAGTTAACTTAACACTAAGTTGCTACGAGAAAATGTGTTCACGGGAAGCAACCTTTGGAGTAGATAATAAGGACAATCACAACTCCACGAAGGAGGAATGTTCCCATCATGACGCTGTCTACCATGCGCACGAGTAATCCCCAATTTCAGCTGCCTCAACCCACAGCAAAAGGTGATAGGTAGGGGAAGTAGTTTTGAAACATCATAATAACGCTAAAATCAACAGTCTGTCGATTAATTGGGCGAAATGAGTAGGGGGGGGGGGCAGCTAGTAACCAAAGTTGCAATCAAAGCAACGGCAGGCAGAAACGAGCCACCGCAGCGGAAAAGCCGAGGCGCAGATGGCCGCAAAAGAAAGAAGAGCCGACAAAAGACGTACTGCCACTGAAGCATTAAGAGCGTATTGAAAGAAGCAAGGCACGAACGGCAGGGACATTGTAGACCTCTCCTGTGCGTACGCCGCCTGTTTAGCTGCTCACCGCCGGCCTTACTGGGCACACTATCCCTGCGGGTGGCAAAAATGTCTACTTGGCTGCTTGGCGGTAAACTGTTCTGTTCGGCTTCACTAACTCTCGGTAAATTCAGTCAATGAGGGATCATAGCTCTCGGTAGAGGATGGAGAAACCGCACAGCGATTGTACAGCATGGCTTGGTGGGAGGGGGGGGGAGGGGGGGGAGGGAGCGGAGGCGATAATTTTCAGTAAACGCCGCCCTCACGCGCAACAACTACAGCTTCAAGGATTATTTGACATGGGGCAGGATGAAGCCTTATTGGAGGACGCGTAACGTTAACCAAGTTGTAATACGCCTATCGTTGATAACCTTCTGATAGGAAGTAAAGTTGAGTGACCGGTGTCTAGCCACGCCTGTAGTCACAATATGAACGACTACCGTCCCTAATCTCCAGACTCCAGAACCTACTGACTGGGCAACCAGCCTGTACTGAAGGCTGGTGCTTAATCCGTAACCTGTTGACGCGTCGAGGAGTCTGCATTCACGCTAGCAGACAGGACCCGTCTGGTCGGGGCTCCGGTCTTCTGTCGGTAAGGCCAAGCAAAAAGACAAACAGCCCCCACAGGGCTGGTAAAGAGGGGAGAGACGGCAGATGCGACGACGGCGAGCTAAGCAGGCTTGGCGTTCGAGGACAACACACATAAATGAATCTGAGGCCGCAGAGAGCGAGAGAGAAAAAAAAAGGAGGGAGGGGGGGGGGGGGGGGGGCAGGAAGTCGACAAACATCTGAACACGCGCAGGCGAAAGCGTGGAGATGACGCACCCGCGTTCTGTGGGGTGAAAGTGGATCGAAAGCAGGCGCGTAGTAAGCAACAGAGTCAGAGACGGACGCCCGCCCGCCCGCCCACCCGCGCACACGCGCGCACTTGTGAACGCTGGCCAATGGGTTGCGCGCGCGAGGCAGTTATAACGACCACGAAGACAGCGACGAGGGGCACATTACATCGACAGAAAGGAATGGGGCTGGGTTCGGGGGAGGCAGGCGGCGGCGGCGGATGAGGAGGATGAAGTAGCAGATACAGGTTCGTGAGCGTGTGTGTGTGCGTGTTGCGTAATAAATGCACAGGCGCGAGCACCAGGAGGAACGACCATCCGTACATACACCACAGGCCTATCAATTTCGCGATTTTTCAGGCACGCGACATCACACGGGGAAGGAGCGATAGATAGGCGCGCGAGCGGAACACACGCGCACGGTCAATGAGGAGCAGTCGTTCACGGGGGAGAAGTTTGCGTAAAAATGGGCGGAAACGAGGTAGAGCAGAGCATCTATAGTCGTGTGTGCGTGGTATCGCCGCCGCCGCCGCTGCCACCGCCACCACCACTCAGTGACCAGCAGTAACAGCGAGAGGGTAGAAAAGAAATGGGGGAAAGAGAGCAGGATGGCACGCGATGACAACATAGGGGTCGCGCATCAGCAAATGAAAGTTTAAGTGGCTGCTGCCATTGAGTAAAAGTGAAATAGCACTTGCCTAAACAAACCAAACAAGACTATGGCTCGAAAACAAAATGGCTGCATAAATAAGGACAGTTGTTTGGACAATATGAACAAACGAGAATATAAAAACATATAATCAGGCATTATTATTGTTGTGGTACTGGACGGAAGCCAATAACAAATTTAGTGTCAACGAGAGGAAAACGAGCAGAGACTTTGCCAGAGACGTTACGCGAGCACTCAGTTTTCTATCTGGATAACCTACACAAAACCTACAAGTAAACAATCCGTCACCTTGCAAGTTCTAAAATGGAACGATTCTTACCCTTGGAAAATTAACAAATAAAAAGGAGGCATTCGAACCCTCGCGCATAATATTTAAGAATAGGCACGCCCCGGTAATAAAGGCGGTCTTGCGCTAAATTCCGGAAGGGTGGGGGCATTAATTCCCATGTTCTCACCTTAGAAACAATCAAACCCCTAACCCAAAATCTGGTGGGAATAGCTCACATGCCTCCCGCCATCACAGGGTTGGAAAACAAGAATGTCTCCTACGATTATAGAGGTGACATTGCAGGACGTCTACCTATTCCTCTGTCCTAATGCAAGCCTCGACTTTAACCCGAATTCTTTTTTTGGGAATTATGCACGAAGCACCCGTATTAAGTGGGAGGGGGGTCGCGCCTTTCTTCCGTCCTTCCAGGGAGGGGAGGGGGGATTGAGAGGAGCCACATAAAAGATCCCTACCTCAAAGTGAATCCTACTCTTACACCCAACGTAGGATTCCTATTGCCGTGTCCGTAACACTTCCACAAGTGGATTATGTGAGAAAGGAAACCCACCTACTGAAAAAGATGTTTACTGTGACCACTGGATTCTGGTGGACAGTATGACTAGATACTTCGCTCTACCTCGTTTCCGTCCAGTTTTCCTGACGTGTTTTCCTTCACTGCAATAAATTGGCAAAAGGATGCATCCATCCAGGTGTAGGGTGGTCCGAAAGGAAACCTAGGCGGGCTAATACATCAACTTTCACATTTTTCTTCTCCTAAAGATGAAACAAAATTGAGCCCAGGGATTGACGGTTAGACTGCGACGGATCTGTTCCCCGGAAATTGTCAGAGCAGAAATCCAGCAGCTGTAGAACACGCTGCTTGAAAACGGATACCGAGGGAGACTCATTTTCAGGAATATTGGCGAACGCACCAAAAGCCGGCTACCTTAACTGCAGAAAATAAAGATGTATTCATAAGAATGCCTTTCTTAGGCGATGCAACAAGCGAACTGATAAGACGACATCTAAAGACAGGGATCAAAAGCGCTTTCCTGCGGCGAGAACCTGTGCGCATTCTTCACGAACGCTTTACTCCTACGCATGGGAGGTAAAGACCGACTCCTGTTGAAGACCACGAGGTGCCCGGAAAAGAAGGTACGTGAACACATGCCGGCCCGTCTAAGAAAAGGTGAAACTAGATCCATCTCGAGTTAAATTCCCGTACACCTCGTCGATAAAAAGCACCGAGTTGATCTTAAGGCATTTATAAACCTTGTCCAACTCTCCTGTTTTCATTATTAACGCAATTGCACTGGCCCGATGATGAATTGCCGAAAATATATTTGTCAAATAGACTTTTCAAGTTAAACATGGGGATATCTGAGGAACTTAAATCGGTATACATCGTTTATTGTAAAGGGTGCTGTACCCTCCTCTGCTATAGGAGTTCGTTGAGTAGTTGAGATAGACTCTCGGCTATTTTACGCGTGAATTTCTTACCTGGATCGAGGGGGGTGGTTGAGAGTGCGGTGGTGGCGCCTGAGGAGGGAGGGGGGGCCCGGTGGGAGGAAGAGACGGCGCCGGTTGTCCAGTTGCCGCAGTGGAGACGGGATTACCGGCACTGGTCCAGTCCTGGGAAGATTGTTGGCTCACGGAACACTGGTGTGGGGGGGTCTGTTGTTGGGGTTGAGAGGCGGCGACAACCTGTGCGGTAGAGGTTGACGCGGAGCTGGTTAAAACGGCCGGATCAGATGCGCTTGACCTACAGGCCATCACTGGCCCCGGTAACGACGGCGACAGGCCGGGAAGAGGCGGTGCTGGTGATGAACAGCAGGTCTGAGGGAGAGAGAAAAAATATATACATTCCATTGAGGTCATCCTCTCGTTCACAATAGTGAGCATAAAGAGCTCATCGAAATATCACAAAGGTCACACTGCTACCGACCTTAGTGGCTAGGCAGGACCCAAAAGGGTAGTGAAAAGGGCTAACAGAGAATTCAAAGAAACATAAATCAAAACAGTCACGCAGATTTCTAAGCATGGAGGGCTTTTTAAAATTGAGCCGCCATCGTTTTCCTCCCTCTATTCGCATGTAAGTTTTCTTATACACACGTCGGTTGGCCTACTTCACCCATTATAAACAGATTTATATCCCTCAGTTTGTTTAAAGTACAATGAGGTCATGGGGACACAAAATCAAAACGCTAACGCTGTTTTGAAAGCAGTCCAATTTGGCCTATATTTGACGACTATTACAAGGACATTGGCAAATTAGCTTATGTAGTCCCCTCATAAACACCTAGTCCCAGCATTTTGTCCTACGAAGACGGTCGTTATAAGGGTTTTAGGGTGTGGAAATAGGATATGTAGAGAAGGAAATTTTTAGAAAAAAAATGTACTCGAAGTTGTTTCGCGCAGCCGCTGGGAGTAAGGTGTTCCACATGTAAATTGAAGGTGTGCGCGGCGCTTTGCGCCGCGGACTATACTAATCTAACTGCAGAACGGTAAGTTGGGCCTCAGGTAAGTTGAAGTAGACGTCATCCTAACCAGCACTCTATTTTTTTCATAATTTCGAGATACTTGTAATTTGATAATCGGGTTGTTACGCAACACTTTAAACGATAAAACAGATTGGGAAAATTCACAGATATAAATCAACAACACTTTTAAATACAATAAAACAAAAGTGGATATAGCAGTTATTAAAGTATATTACACTGCGTATCCTAATTCCTCTCCCATAAAACCCTATAACCTCCGTTCTGCGTAGGACAACATGCTGGGACAAGGGATTTATGAGGAGGCCTACAGTAGCTACAGTTGCCAGGACATTTATCCACGATGTCGAAAATTGCAGTCATTGGCGATTATGGATTACTTTCGATTTCCTGGTCTTGTGAGTTTGCGCACCTAATTTTATACATTTCGAATTGAGGATGTTTTTATCTGAAAATTTTGGAAGGGCATTTTCAAAATAAAGCGTATCCTTCTCTGCCTCTCATAAAGATCTCAGGGAAAAATCACAAAGGTCACTCTGCTACCGACCTCACTGGCTAGGCAGGACCAAAAGAGACAGCGAAAAGGGACTAACAGAGAATA
This sequence comes from Ligula intestinalis, assembly GCA_036362985.1. Taxonomy (NCBI): domain Eukaryota; kingdom Metazoa; phylum Platyhelminthes; class Cestoda; order Diphyllobothriidea; family Diphyllobothriidae; genus Ligula; species Ligula intestinalis. Next base: position 65,774,765 of record JAYGXS010000001.1, read on the forward strand.
AAAAAACATAAATCAACATAGGTGCGTAGATCTCTGATAGCAAACAAGTCAATTTATTATATGTGCGTCTTAAGGGTAGTAACTAAGATGAAATTTCAAGAACAACCGGAGTGAAAAGCTAGCCTGAGGTGATTTGGGCGTCCCTTTTGGGATGGCGGTAGGTCCGCATCGCAAAGCGAGTGCAACCTGTTCGCGTTTAAAAACTGTGACGGTACTCCGCGCTGACATTCCACAGAAATGGATACTGGGGTCATCATGAACACGAGCCACCTGTGAACACTCCGTCTGTGCGATTATTAAGCCAACACAGATGTGCGATTTCAAGTAATGTTAACTGAAACTCCGAAAGGCTTTTTCGGTTAGAAAGAATTATTTAAGTTGAGGTGTAGTATTAATTAGCGTACAGTATAATGCCTAAGATATTTCCGTCAAACTTATTTCCAACTGTATTCAGAAAAGTGCGCTCTGCAAAAAATGACTATTTAAGTAGCATGCATTTTCCCATTAATGTTCAATGCCTTAAAAATTCGCAGATATTTTGTTGAAGAGAGACAAAAAAATAACCCTCCTTGTATTCATCATCATTGGATAGCAAGCCAAGTCTCCCTCGTGTTTTATAGACCAAGCGGTCGGAAATAAGCTCCTTCAAAGGCAGGCCTCCAGGTAAGGTTGAAGCATCTTCAGATTGTATAGCTGTACCCTAATTAATACACCAAACCTACTGCAGTAGTCTTTAACAATTCAAAACACACTTCCGAATTTCGGTGGACATTTCAGGAAGTAGCACATCCACTGTACATGCATAGCGAGTCCTAAGACCCATAGAGACACCAAACTTACTCGCCAATAGGTGTGTGGTGGTCCGCGAAGTCGTAAAGGCCCACCATACCCCGCCTGGAGTTTTGGGTCACCTACCTGTTGTGGCGTTGGGAGGACGCCAGAATAGGAGGAGGTGGTGGGACAAGAGGAGACTGGGTAGACGTCTGCCGCATCGGGCTGCGGGAGGACGGACATGAAGTGGCAGGGGTCAGAGCCGTTGCTGGGGAGGAGGCGATTGTACATATTGCCGCCGCAGCTACCGACAGTACAGGTGGTAGGCGGTAATGGTGGTAGGGAGGCCGAGTTGGGCAGGGAGATCGGTCCATTGACAAGCGCGGTACTGGAGGGCACCGCGGTAGTTGTAGTCGCCACCGACGCGGTGGAGGTAGTAGAAAAGACACCCTCGGAACCAGTGAGTTGGGAGAGTCGGGCTAACCGTGCTAGACTAGTCGAAGTTAAGTGCTGGGTGGAGGAGGAGGAGGAGGAAGAAGATGAAGCGTTGGCAACGAGAGTGGAGGGGCAAGTGGGCGGTACAGAAACAGCCACCGTTGATGGCATAACCGCGGAGGCGGAGGTAGGGAAGGCCTGCTGGCCCGGCGCCGACAAGGCATCACCGCTCGGGGATAGATAGCCGCCAACAATACCGGAATAGTCGACGTGACAGCCGCCGCCACCTCGGAAGTTGGCCATACCGTTAGCGGACTAAAAATACGAAGAGGCAAGTAAGTGACAGTGAGAGATGGAAGGGGGAAACTGCGAAAAAAAAGGTAACGCTTGGAGGGGGAGGGAGGGGGGGCTGACATGCTTCATATTAATCAAGAGGGCGGGTAGGGAGGGACATGTCGGTCAGGTCAATTACTATTAAGGAAGAGGAAAATGAAATCGAAAACCATAGGGATATTACAGGCTGACGGTTAGCCTACATACAAAGCAGCAATTTGTGAATCCTCTGTATGCACTCCGTTACACAGTAATAGGGAGGTTACCCATAGTTTCTATCATAGACCAGCGTGTCGGGAAAGAGGCAAAGCAGCAAAGTCCAATCTCGAGCGCAAGGTTATCGACACGCTTAACGCAGAACATAGGTACCCCCTCGCTAACAACCACTTAACTTCCTTTGTGCATGTGCTATCCAATGCACACGAAACCGTATATGGATGCGAAGTAGTGTGACCTTTTCCTGATGGATGAGGGGGCAGAGGAAAACGCGCGAGGGAGGAAAGGGGGAGGGGGGGGGGGAGAGAGAGACAGAATAGGATTACAAGAAGGCTTCTTGCGTACACGCCCGAAGACCCTAAACTAATTTTAGACCGCACAAACAATGTCAGTGTGTATGTGTGCAGAATAGACAAGAGCAGAAACGTGTTCCGGTTGATGTATTTCTACGACCAAATGCTGCCCTCTGACGGTGTCGGTCGCTTTGATTGTGGTGGTGCAGCAACCGCGCGCTCTCCCCCGGCCATTGTTGGTGCAAACTGAAGCAATTTGGTGCGCTCCTGTCGGACACATACGGTGGGAAAAAAGGGCGACCAAAACTCGCGCGTCCGCAAGGACTGGCTGTATTGCTGTTGACACAGTAGGAGGGCGTGAAACAATGCTGGCCGTGGCTACTTCCATCTAATGTGAGAACCAGACTGCATTTGTGACGGGTATCTCGAACGCACAGATGCGGTATACTACCCGAAATGGGGCTTCACAAATCTTGGCTTCGAAGGTTGCCTGGTTGTCTGACAGCATACTCTGGCCCTATGGACTGTGGGCCCGGCAGCAATGTCATTTTCTATACATAACTCAACTGGCATAGAAGTGGCTGCGCCTATTAGTCAAGAGACTCCGGAGCTAATGACAATGCACATATATATGTTGAGTTCGGAAGCCTATTCGATGGGTGTTCGCACATTCCTGAGTGAATATATATATATATATATTCACTCAGGAATGTGCGAACACCGATCGAATAGGCTTCCGAACTAAACAAAGTTCATGTGCGTGTGTGTGGCAGATTGACAGTTGAATAAAAAAACCTCAGCTATGCCTGGCACAGTGTGTTCGATCGTACTGGCATCCATAATTGCCACACGATTCCTTCTGCCAAGGGCCGACTAGGAAGAAGAACCTTTATCATGAACATCACCCTTGTCTACCAGATCACATGATGTCAATCCGAACTGCGTCTTCGGCAGTTGTTAGGCGGTGTGCACACTGGGAGACGCGAGTATAGAGACAGTACGGTAATGTGCGGGGTCCGAGCGATGTGAACTGAACTGCAGACGGAGACAGCCTGCGGAGAAGTTGGAATTGAGGAATCTAAAGACGGTACTGTTAGCGAGTGCGCAGTCAGGCAAGAAGGTGCTAAAGGGTTTGACAGACTGAAGCAAACGCATGTATGAGAAGAGCACGACGTGCGGCATTGCATCACAGTTGGACAAAAACTCGTCACAGCCCTCCAATCTTCCCTCAGTACATTAACGCCTATATACAGACAGCTACTCCGTTAAACGTGAGTCTGTCAAAGGGCAGACAGCGTTACTGGCCGGCTAAGGGCTGTCTGCGAAAGAGTCAATGTTCAATGGAGGTGTTTGCGTGGTGCATGGGGTTTCATCCGGAGAAAACAGCACAATCTGACGTAGTGAGGACTCCTAAGAGCGAGTCGAAAGAAACCCACTGGCATATGCACTTCTCTTCACGATGTGACCCTCGGAGTAGATGTATGATCTGGTGCAGGCGCTGTCGATTGGTTGAATTCGGCGGGCAAGTGAGCATAAAATGGTCGGTTCTACCGGTGGCAGCAAGAAAAACAACTGAGGAGTGCACAAAAGCCTCCTCCTCTTCCTCCTTCTCCTAGGCATTCCGCACCGCAGCGGGTCTGCGCCTAGCCTACAAAGGCATTCCCACGATCAGCAGCATTTATGGCTAGATCGCTACCACCTGGCCAAATATTTTCCCACGGACGCTACACAGAGATGCGCTAGAATGTCATGGGCAAATGACGGCCATTTCGCCTCTGTGCGCCTATCTCACATGTTTTCACATACGCGGCAGTTCGCGTGGCTATTCTGACGATAATAATTATTTGTCGTGAAGGCAGCAGCAGCAGCAGCAGCAAGAACAGTGGCTTGCAAGGGGAGGACGCATCCTTACTTAAACGAGGGCCAGAGTGAAATAACTCCTTGAATAATGCAAGCTTTCTAGCCAATCTCCTCAATGAGAGCTCCCAGATCCCTTTTGAAGCCTGATTGGTGGGCGTGTGCATGCGTGTAGAGTAACAGTGCACCCCCTAAATGGGAGGCGCGGTAGATGCGTTAAACCAAGACAGGAAACATATCAGGGTACGGCGGGCGATATTCGGATTGCGCGCCGATAACAAATGCCGAACATGGGGGGGGGGCAGGGCGTGATGGCAGGCCTAGGGGCGACTTCGGCCGCACCAGCCACCTGCGCCCGATGTCATCTTCGGTCTTCTTGACACTGGGCTCGGGTTAGTGAGGGGATAGAGTGCAGTAGATGCTTCGCAAGTTTACCATCATTTAAAACTAATCTAAACGCAAGTCAGCGTCCTTGTACCACCCTGTTACGAAGCACACAGTGGAGATCGTCGAAATCGACGGTCGAATCGTCGAGAAAGCCAGTGGTGTGAAAATGAACTACTCCACTTTGTTAAGTGTTACGCTCAAATTCGTCTTTGGACTTCTTAGCCTTGTGCCGCCACTGGAACACACTGGGTATTGGAAGAGTGGAGTGAGGTAGAAGTTGTGAATGTCTGCCGTACTATAAAACGGGTTCCTGTGCCTTTGCACAGAAACAGAGTTCATAGCCGGCGATGGGTGAAATAGAAGGTCTGGTTCATTGGCAGACATGAACCTGTATTTGGTTAAAATGTGCTGACTAGTTAGACTAAACAGCCTTTTAACAATGTTGAGGCATTTATTGTCTGAACTATTTTGTTTTATCAAGGCGGACACACGCCAGCTGTAAAATTACGGACTGCTTGCTTCAACAAAATTAGGTTGTTCTACGTTTATTCAATATTATTAACTTGCTACTTTGCTGTGTTGCGTTGTGCTATTTTAGGCTAGTTCTCGCGAGAATTATTTAGTTAGTTCGATTGGACGTCATTTCTCATCAAACATGTCGGGATGACCTTAAAAAGTCCTGTTTCGAAGGCATAACCGTTTAGGCAATTATAGAGACGTCACAGACGTTACTCGGAATCTAGTAAATGTGCCACACACAAGTCGACAAAACATGTCTCTGCGCTTCTATCTGGTGCTTACGATGAGCGACAAAAATTATTACGCCGGCGAAACTGCCTGCAGCCTGGATAAATCAGCTCTACCTACGTCTTCTTCTCAATCCGGTTTTAGAACACATGAAAATTTAGTTTGTTGACGAAGGGTTTAGGGGAGCGAGATGGCACTTTAACCGCCTGACATATCCATCCGGGTCAAGTGTGAGACAGGCTTTAGGAGAGGACGATAAACTACCAAGTCTCGACTGCCCCTGGCCGAGACAACAAGCCTGCACAGTATTGCCCCAATCTTTCAATAAATTGGATTCATATTGCGAAATGAAGCGAGCGATAAGCTCTACTTTCTGGATGATCGCGTACGATAACACAAGTGGCGGAGAGTTGTACGCATCACGTGACCAGAAATGCGAATTCGGAAGTCATGGTACATGCATATGCATCAATCGGTATTTTAACTTAGCTGCCGAGTATACGACAGTTCATACAAAAGTATAAGAGACGACAATCGATTTAAGCAGGATTATGACATACAGTAGATTCACTATCTCATGCGATAGCAGCCGGGATTCTGAAATGAATTTTTGATTGGAACATATTAATTGCGGATGGTTGTAATAGAGACAATTGTCCAGCCTAATCTCAACATATTTTGGGTACCTCAGGATGCCGGCTTTTTAACGAGCTTCTTTCTGACCGCCAAGACAAACCATGCACTATAAAAAGTGACTACTTAAGCAGTATGCCTTTTTGTCATTAATTTCGACTGCCTTTATAGATTTAAATATATTTTTTGGGAAAATGCATGAAAAAAATTATTTCTTGTTCTCGTTCGGTAGCAAACTACGCCTTCTTTAAATTTTATACTTACAGGGAGGGTATCTATCGGTTTAAAAAAAATTATAATCATGACCTTTTTTTACAATTTTCAGGTGTTCATTCAGAGAACACCGTATCCGTCATTTGTTAATGCTGCCTTTACTGTTTAGAGCATGCTGCACGTCTATTGCAACGTTTTATGAAAACTATGTGAGATCTTTTTCAAGCTGTAGGCGAAAATGTACTTCTCCTTAAACAGGATGTAGGCAGTGCGCAGTTTGTCAACCTTGAATTCCAGTGTAGCGGTCACTAGGTTTCAAAATTATTCGGTAATTTAGAAACCTTTTTAAACCGAAAGATACCCTCCCTTTAAGTATAAAATTTAAAGAAGGCGTAGTTTGCTACCGAACGAGAACAAGATATAATTTTTTCATGCATTTTTCCCAAAAAATATATTTAAATCTATAAAGGCAGTCGAAATTAATGACAAAAAGGCATACTACTCAAGTAGTCACTTTTTATAGTGCATGGTTTGTCTTGGCGGTCAGAAAGAAGCTCGTTAAAAAGCCGGCATCCTGAGGTACCCAAAATATGTTGAGATTAGGCTGGACAAATGCCTCTATTACAACCATCCGCAATTAATATGTTTCAATCTAAAACTCATTTCAGAATACCGGCTGCTATCGCATGAGATAGTGAATCTACTGTACAGCGAACATGAATGTGAGTCAGTTTAGTGGTTTTCGCACTTCGTATGTTAGACGACAGTATACATACATATATATGCCTTCGTACAACATCTAATCCTGTCTGTGCACACACAAGCAAACCTGAATTGTATATGAAGCTACATGGCCCCACCCGTAGTTATAGGATACAGTCGCTACGCTGCTCCATACCTATGGCAATTAACGGCTCCACCCTATCGAGGATAGTTGCCCGCTTCTGCGCTAAGTGTTCGATGGTCAAAGTGTTGATAGTGACCTGCTGAACTATCATCACGCGTGGTAGACTTGGGTGTGAGGATTGTTCGGCCATCTGGCTCCCTGACGTTAGAAGATGCGTTCGTCTGTGCGCTCCCCAAGTGGCGAAATGTTTTGGCCAAACTAAGCCTCGGCATCCAATATTGATTGGGTAGGTGAGTGTACTTTACGGGAAGCCCGTAAACTCTGATCCAAGCAATTCGCGGTTCACATAATTGTCACCTCTCGCGAAAAGTCCGGCCTCATTAAATTTGAATGTGTGGTCGGGTATCGCCAAATGAGCCGTGACTTGGGAATTTGCGTCATTTCACCGCACTGCGGCTGCGTATTCGGCAATTCGCGTCTTGAGAAGTCTTCCAGTTTCTCCCACGTAGTTGTTTTGTGCGAATCTGCACCAGATCCTATAGGCGACTCTTCATGTTTCTTGGCGTGATAGAGTCTTTTGGTTTCATTAGCTGACGCCGTATGATTGCCTCCTTCCTACTCTATTATCCATGGTGCTCTTACGAATGAGACAATTGACTGCCTAAATGTAGCCTAGTACCTGTGTTATTACAACTAGCTCGTGTGTGTGTGCGGCACACGCAAATGGGTTATTGAGTTTATTTTTGGTTGGCATGTGTTTATGCCCACCTATGGCCATTTTGGATTGTCCTTCCACTGGAGGACTGTTAGGAATGGCGCGTAATGAGAGGCTGATGTAACTGCAGTACACGCACCAGACCGCATGGGACGCGGACAAACAGGCAGTTTAGTTACCCCCCCCCCGTTTAATTTCCGAACAGAGAAATGCGCGAACTGTGAGCAGATCCGTCGGAATAAACTCTTTCAGGCTTGGTACGCAAGTTGTTGCTAATATTTACTGAATGTTTTGCTATGTCAGTCACCAACCCTCAGCCTTGCCATAGGAAAAATCGTTGGTGGTGTGGAAAAAGAGGGTGAGGGTGATACATAACAAGTTTCCCTCGCTATAGACAAATTCAGTGGAGGATGGTGTCATTCAAAATGGTCAAACGCGTCCTAGCAGAAGTAATTAAAAATAAGAAGAGGTTTTTGCAAAGGAGATACCCGTTTAGTGTGCTGATCTTCCCGACAGGTATCCCCCCCTCGTAGTTAGACTTATGAATATCATAAGAAAAGTTGAATTATTAATCATGCTTTGCAAAACATTTTGTTGTCGGCAAACGTATACACTAATACATGCCAAATGCGCCCTTCTGTTTAGTCGGGACTGGTTGAGTCCGTCTGCCCTTGCTCTTGTGAATCTCGCATGCGGATACCTGGGCAAATGTTAGCATTCCACCAACGCCGGGGTGGAGTAAAAGTGCCAGCTCGAATACAAGTGACTGTATCCCCAATGGTATACAGTAGTCGCCAAGGGCCATGCAACTTTCATGATGAAATTTGACTGGGTACTTAAGCGTATATTTAGTAACACTATTTTGATTCATTCTGTTTATTGAATTCTGCGAAAGCCTTTACTGAGTTAAATCGTCATTTTAGTTAGGTTTATTAAGAGAAATGGCCATTAATTTTGGAAAAACTGGGAGTAGTCTCATATCGAAGGAATTTCCTATGCTATTACGAAAGAGAGAACCAAACTGCACGTTACTGTCGATTATACTATGAAGGAACTCCAAAATAAGTAAAATAGGTACAGGAGATATCCTTTGCCGAACTGGAAAAGTTTGTCGAAAATTGTTCAGATTCAAGTGAAGCGAAGTTAAAGAAATCACATTTATTTGCAGTAACATCGCGGATGCGTGTTTTAAAAATTATGTTTACCTATCCTGTGAAGTTTTTTTGCACAAAGTGCAGTAACAGAGAATTGTTTGTTTTAATACACAAATAACGCCCAACTGTCCTTGAGCAAACGCAAAATGTCCAACATTATAACGCGAATTTACGACAAAGAAGGCCTTATTGAATGTAAGTCATGTAGAAATATAGTTTTTTGTGTACTTTACATTCCCCTTTTGCGTTATTTAGAAACGGAACAGACAGAAGAATAATAAGCATTCCAAAAATGATAATTTATATGGCCAGTTTTTTATTCGAAAGATTATATCAGAAAATGGAATGAATTCATTTATGCGAAAAATAGTCCATCATAAAGAGAAAAGAAAGTTATTTCATCTCCAGTCAAATTGAATCGTTTATCTTCAGGAAACTTAAATAAATTCTTAAAATTCGTTGTGATATCACGTTGGAAAAAGTTAATACACGCAGAAGTTCGTCAACCGAATATCTAATCAAAGCACTTTCTAAGAGGTAACCTTTTATGAAAAGTTTTTTTATCAATCTTAGGAATAGTAGTTTCACAACTCTACTGCGGACAAGATTCACTCTCGACAACGTGGTTTGCTGTTTTGAGTCATTTCTTCATATCAAAAATGTTGCCATATTCTCATGGTTGCTTCAAGTTTTCAATTCAAAACAATATCTAAATTTATCGTTCTAATTCATAGCTCTTTTTTACGTCTCGAGAACTACGGGATTATGGAGAAATTTTTATTTTTCTTTACAAACACTTAGTAATTCCTATAGTTCTTTTAAGCACTTAATATGCCTAACGCTGTTCATTATTATTTCTCAGTTTTCCTTAATGCATTCACACTGGTATTCGAGTAATGATCAAACTTATACAAAGTTATGAAAGTTGCGTGGTCTTTGGCGACTACTGTACAAAATATGCAAACATGAGTTTTTTTTCTGTCGAAATAGATAACCTTTACACAAGCTGGGTGATGAAAGTAGCTGTAGGCGAGAAGAAAAGGGTGTAATCGTTGAGACAAGAACTGTATTCGCCTGATGTTTCAGATTTAGTTAAGCATGGGTAACAATAGCAGAAACGGTAATTCATACACAGGGAGTTCGCAGAGGCGAATGGATCTTCTAATGCCATCGCCAGGGAGTCAGATGGTCGAGCGATCATCACGTCCAAGTCCAACACAGATAACGAAAGCTCAACAGGTCATGACCCGCATGCCAGCCCCCAAGCAATAAGTGCCGTGAATTTTCACAGTAGCATAACGACTGCAAATCGCTGCGTATAAAGTACCCGTTTCTGCTCTTGTCTCTGGTGATGGATCCGCAAAGGAAACCAAAAAGTCAGGCGAATAAAATTCTTGGCTCTATGCTCACATATGCTTTTTTTTCCATTACTTCCTGGGACTCGCAATTCCACTTGCATTAGCGGTTGTAGCCCTTCGGGCTACCTTTACCTGATGTCCTCGACGAGCAGAGATAGATTTATCATGGATGAGTGCAGCAGGCAGTCTTTATTTTGCATTTTGAACGGTCGTAGCGCTGGATTTACTTTTACTTTTGCATTCCTAGTGCTTCATGGATGGACGCATAAAGTCAAGAGGGAACCCATTTGAGAGACTAGTTTGTAAGGTTGTGTTATTGCCGCTTGACATCTTGGTTCCTTGGAGCAGTCGTATTCAGCGCGATTTAGAAAAGCACGTATGTGCTAAATTGGATTCAGCAAGGCCTCGTTACTTATTCTGCTATGCAACTTACTAATTTATCAAAGCATAAGAAAGGTGGAAATTTGGCGGTTTCTCGATACCGCTCATGAAGCAAGTCTCCTGTTCTGTATCTACAGTGATTCCTCCTCGATCGCGGGTCTCGCGTTCAAAAATTCACGAAGTAAAACCACGTGCTTCTCTAGATACATTTTAAGCCCTTATAGGCATTTACCACACGACAGTTCGACCGTTAATTTCCATAATATCCACCACATGTTTCAGCAAACTGACAGCAGACGCGTCTTCGACCGCGTTCCCACCCGTCCTCAGGGCGGCCAAGGTCTGCTACACCAAACATCCCTAGGGTGGATCCATCTCTTCTTCTCTCCACCTGTTTTTTTATGACAGAGCAGCCCCTCTTGACTATGCTGCTCCGACTCCTCCTCCTCGCCGCCGGGATTGAGGCCCACCCGGCGGAGTTCCGGATCCACCAAGGGCTACATGCCTGCCTGCCTGCCTGCAAACTGAAAGCAAATACGGTGACATACGCATGAAATACTTTTAGATGATAGTAGATTTTCACAACATCCACCGTACTCCCTCTCTCTCTCTCTCGCTTCCCTCATCAGCCCGAACCCGGTGCCAAGAAAAAGTCAAGAAGAACGGAGGCACAGGCAGTCATGTTTGCTAAGTCTGACTCAGACCCCACTGTGTTGGAGTATCGTTAAGGCCGTGGGTGGCTCATGCTTGAGCTCGCAACGTCGCGTGCAATCACGCACCCCCACCATGCTCGACGGGATCCACAGCAGACGCGTCTTCGAACGCGTTCCCACCCGTCCTCACGGCGGCCAAGGTCTGCTACACAAAACCTCCCTACGGTGGATCTATCTCCCGTCTTCTCTATCTGTGTTTGATAACGCAGCAGCCCCTCCCGACCACGCTGCTCGTCGTTCTCGCCGCCGAGATTGAGGCCCACCCGGCGGGGCTCCGGATCCAACAAGGGCTAATAGCCAGCCAACCATGCTCGACATTTGTTATGGGATCGCAACCCAAATAACGTCTGCCGTGTCCTGATTTTGTCCCCGTGTTGGTTAAACGCATGTATCACGCGGCCAGTTTAGGCGTCACAACTATTACACAGCTATACAACACACACGCTTTACATTATCTTAGATACAATGCAATTTTCGTTGAAACTGTAAACATACACACTGTTTATATACTACGTACAAATAGGCGTAACGCACACCCCAGAGGACTTTCATTTCATACGTCATCCGTTTCAAACATGGCAATAATACACATCTCAATAAAAAAACAATTGGGTAGTTACTGTAGTATAAAGCAATAGAGTCATTTTACTTACGCAGTTACATCAGATATATTAGAAAATCTGTGATAGAATGGAAACCGCAAACGTTGAAGCACGCTATAACGAAGAATTACTGTATTACAATTGTGAGGATGTTCTAATACTGCGCCAAAGGTTAGTAGATAGGTTACCTAATTAATGTTGCACAAGTTGATGTTAGTTTTCAGATATATATATATATATATATATATATATATGGAGTGGATCCGACAAAGACAAGGGAGACCGGAATGGCCATTTCTGGCTTGTTAGCCGTCATCAGCCAGTCATACCCAATCTCAGGGGTCGGAACCCCCGAGATTCGAACCCGGGACCTTTGGTCATTGGGTTTACAACCCAATGATCGGGGATATGATGGAACCAAGGTGCTCATCCGATCTATCTGGTAAGGGCACATACTTGTCCCGGAAGTGCCTTGAGGCTCGTACTTGAGCGATACCGACAAAGCAACGAGCCCGTTGTACCGAGGTAGGGTTTTAAACCCAATGACCAAAGGTCCCGGGTTCTAATCTCGGGGGTTCCGACCCCTGAGATTGGGTATGACTGGCTGATGACGGCTAACAAGCCAGAAATGGCCATTCCGGTCTCCCTTGTCTTTGTCGGATCCACTCCATCATATTCTGAGGTCGCTAAGCGACAAGCCTGATATCGCTCAAGTACGAGCCTCAAGGCACTTCCGGGACAAGTATGT
>JAYGXS010000001.1:65801471-65869211 GCA_036362985.1 Ligula intestinalis
ACGTCAACGGAGCCGAACTCCAAAACGTGGACAAATTCACTTACCTCGGCAGTACGCTTTCCCGCAACACTAAAATAGACGAAAAGGTTGCCCGCAGAATCTCCAAAGCCAGCCAAGCCTTCGGTCGGCTCCAAGCCTCTGTATGGAATCGTCATGGTCTTCAATTGTCAACGAAATTGAAGATGTACAAGGCTTTTGTGCTGTCAACACTCTTGTACGGAGCAGAGACTTGGACTGTCTATGCTAGCCAAGCGCGGAAACTGAACCACTTTCATATCAGCTGCCTACGTCGCATATTGAAGGTGAAGTGGTAGGAGAGGATTCCGGGCCCCGCTTGCTGTCGCTTTCGTATTGCTTGCCCAGCTTGCCTCTATGAACGCTGCGGCTTGCTTTAGCGTTTGCTGCGGCTTGTTAGAGCGCGTGGTGCCCATCGTCGAAATCGACGGCTTAACTGTAGTGTGTGCGTGTGTGTGTGTGTGTGTGCTTGTGTCAATCCATCCTCGTCAGCGCGGACGAGGGTGCAGGCATGCCCACACACACACACACACACGCCCATGTGGGAGAGGAGAGAGAGACGATAACCGACCAGACCGACAAGCTTAAGGCAGAAGGGAGGTGTGTGGAAGGCTACCGGTACCCTGGTACAGATGACGATGATGATGATATTGACAGACGGACAGGTAGGACGGTCCGAAAAATCCGCTTCCAACCTAGTGCTCAAGTTGTGCGTATCGTTGCATTTTCATTCGCAGTCTGTCCTCCTCCTTCCCCGCCCCAGCGCCGTAAACGTCGGCTGCAGCGGCGAGAGAATCTGGTCTACCGTGCATTTGCCTTCTGGCAGCTGGCTAATCAACACGCCCAACGGCGGCGCGCAGCGGTAGCAGTTTGCGCATATATGCGCGTGAGAGGACATAAGTGGGTCAACGCGGCTGCTGCTACTACTGCTACTGCCTGCACGTTTACCCGCCCTCCCCCCCCGCGCAATGTGGACTCCAGCATCTTTGAGACCCGACTTCGCTCACAATGCCCCCAGGTGGAGGGGTGTATAGCAGAAGGACTGATGGCCAATCGTCACAGAAAACTCAATCAAGTTGTTTTTGCCTCTCGCGCTCGCGCGCACAACCGCCGATACGATAAGGACGAAGGGAGAACGAGAAAGAGGAGGGGTCCGACGTCCGTCAACCAACTCTTTCCTAGCGAGCATTTTCGGCAAGAAATGCTCTCTCTCTCTCTAGCTCTCTCTTTCCCCTCTCCTCCTCCTCCTCCTTTTCCTCCTACCTCGAAAAACTGCAGCTGCGATGAGTTGTACAGACACACGAGTCACCGTCCAAGACGGACCTGCCTGCCGCCGCCAATCAACAAATTCGCCAGTCCTTCCAGGCTATTTTGGCACTCCCAGAGGCGATACCGAATAGGGGAGAGAGAATAGGGTCAATATACGTGTCGCATTTCAGTTGTGTATTAGGGATCGCGAGAGAAGGGGACAGCGACAGTAGCAGCAGGCCGTTTGCGCATGCGCCTCCGCAAGATAGTTTGACTGTCGCGAGAAGGGCAAACTGCACCACTTCTTCCCCCCACGAGGTAGGCGCGGCGGTGGCTTGTGTCTGTGAATTTGTTTACAGTGTAGCGCACATGTAAAGCCCATTCATAGCACTTTCTTCTCTTGACAATGGTTCAGAAAACAAGACAACCTCACAAGACGACCAAAAAGGGGGCATGCACACAATGCTGGATTAAGTTTTCCTATTTAGCATTGCGCCCATCCCACCACAGGCGAACGATCAGAAAGGCGGTGGGGGAGAGAGTGAAGCCGACCCTCAGCGCATTTCGCTCCTCACTATAATTAATCTGATGCGTTTGAAAGTATCGCGGTGCGCTAAAGGCCGTGAATGGGAGGATTGCCAACTGACAAGAATAACCTAGACACCGCAGTCGACCCAGTGTGTGTCTTGTTGTTTGGAGTTGCTTTCTGCGGGCTGAGTCAGGCTGCAGTGGTTCTTTCTTAACGTGACCTTTGTGGCGCTCGCAGACGGGAGCCTACCTAGCGAGGTGTGCTATTGGTACGCGCGTTGACTGTTGGTCGCGCCAACCGCCTGGGCCCTCCCTCATCTCCGGCCTTTTGACTTTGTCTTGACAACCGGGTACCGGTGTGATTGGTGAGATATTAGGGTAGATTCGTCGCAAGTTTACTTTCCCTATAATCCTGCGGGAGTCACCGCGTCTGCCCTCAGCTTGGTGAAGCGCATGGTGGATATCGTCGGGAGCGATGGTCGAACTGTCGATTAGGTTAGACAGTCTGCCTACACTTGCCAGAAACGACCTGGTTCCAAACGTCACACTACCAGGGAGGATCTAGCCTCTCATAAAAGCCAAGGACACATTAAGAGGGAGCCACTGCAGTCCAGATCTTGATTCTGATCTAGGCCGGGTTATCTCGTCAGCTGACAACCCTCCAAGGCAGGTCGCAATAGCTTCTGTGCTCCTCTCAGATGAGGCACTTCTCTGTCTCTCCCTCTGGTTTCCCAGTGACCCGTCCACACAAAGGTTACTGGAAATGGAATTGAGTGCAGTGATGGCACGTTACCGCTTCTAGGCTGAAGGAACTCGACAGAAAGAGGGAACCGCAGGGCAGACAAAACGAAGATTAATCTCAGTCCTACTGTAGCCATGGACACTTACCATGGGGTTCTGATGTCCCGAGAGATCCACGCCGGGCGGCGGTTGGTGAGGATATTGCCCGCTACCAAGCGGTGCTCGTATCATCTGTGGTTGGTGCGGATGAGTGCCGGGGTTGAAGGGCTGCTGTGGAGGAGGCCAATGGTCTGTAACACCAGCGGTGGGGTGTGGCTGTGGCAGACGTCCACAAGCGTCAGCGAGCTGTTGTTGTTTTGTGCTCGTGGGAGGTACGCGCTGAACAGGGCCGCCAGGCATGCTGTAGGGCGGCATGTTGCCGCCACGCGCAGGACTAGATACTACACCACCTGTGCCACAACAGGACGTGACCATAGGCGAGCTGCTGATAACCGTAGTAGCAGTGGTTGAGGACATACAGGATCCACCACCGCCACCACCGCGATTTGCGGCAGCAGATTTGCGCTTTTTGCCGAGACCACTGCGAGAGGAGCGACTACCACCACCGCCACCACCACTGACGGTCGGCACATTGGCAACTGGAAGAGACGCCGAGACGGGAACCGGGATGAAACCGGGGCCACCAGGACCGGATGAGGCAGGATCAAGTAGTTCTGTGGGAAGGGGACCACCTGGGCCGCCGGCGGAAGAAAAGCCGGGAGAAACGGACTGGCCAACTGGACCACCGAGCGGATCGCACGGACCACCACTCATTGTCGGAGACCAGAATTCGGGTGGTGTACATGATATGCCATTTACCCCGAACTCGACTCCCATATAGGGAGGCAACTGATCACCGCCACCACCGCCTGCAGGATGATCCGGGAGGCCGGGGACCGGTCCAGGTTTAATGGAAGAAGAGTAGGAACGCTTATGACCCGCAGCTGGCGGTAGGGGTGCTCCAGGACCAGGCTGGTAAGCACCAACTCCTGGAGGGTAGGGTCCGGCGCCACAGTCCATGTAACGACTGGGAGGATAACCACAAGCATTATTTGGTGGTACAACCAGAACAGGAGGACCGGACAGCTGCATCCCGCCACCACCACCTCCCAGAGAACAGGAAGGATCCAGCATGTCCTGTTGACCACCAGGGGGAAACTTGGATCTTCCATCGCTGAAGATCATCTGATTAGGGGCGGATTTCGCATCTGGATGTGAGGGATTGACAGGCCTCATCGGAGCTGGCCCCATACCACTTCCCGCCAAGGGTTGCGGAAACATTCCAGGACCCACCTGGTGAGGGTCCTGGGGCATAGGCGGTGGTTGAAGGGTTGGTACCTGTGGCGGGATACCGATGCCCTCCTTTTTGCGCAGATGGTCCATACACAGGCGATCCCACTCCCGTTGGGCTTCCAACGTATCAGGACGCGTTAGTCGTGGTTGACAGGGCGTTCCCGTGCCAGTCATAGCGGGTGAACCTAACGGAACAAGGCAAAAAAGGACAATACTTATAAGTAGAACTGACTTCCGAAGGGACAGAGAGATGAAGAGAGTCGCTGAAAAATCCAGATTGCTCGTCAAATGTGATCTTATCATCACACCTTAGATGGAGCTTCGATGACTGGAGGGACCAGGGACTGCGGTACAATAAAGTCTGACTTAATCGTGAAAAGTCTTGCAACTTAAATATGCAAATAAGCCGTTAGTTTGCCATTGGAAGTCAAAATCTTCACCAGAGGGACAAAGCCAGATAAAAGAATTAGTTTTAGTTCAGTTAACGACCACGACCTCTCGCGATGTAATTAAACAAGCAGTTCCACCTCCAAGCAACCGCATTAATACCAATTTTCAGTGGAATGTCTTCAGGTGTCTTTGATAAAGATACATGTAGGCAGAACAAAACGGAATTAATCGAACTGTCACTCACCAAATGACCACAGAGCAGATGGAATATAGGAATGGTTAAGTGGCCGCACGTAAATCCCTAAACATCTGGTTTCATCAACATTCCAGCGTGTTAAGAAATGATTATGGTTAGAGGACCGTACAACTTACTTAGATGCGTTTTTTCTGTCTATATGAAAGCAGGGTTCGCGACAGCGTTCCTGAATTTAGGATGAAGTGTTGACACAGCGCTCGTGTTAAGAAAACGATTTTAATGTGTTTGGCAGTTTTGATACTCATCAAAAGATAGGAGGCTGGAGAGAACAGTGCAACTTTGGATAACGCTGTTACGTTAAAACAGCCCTGGAGTTTTAAACATCAGAGAAAGAAACGAAGAATTTAGGTACGAGAATGCAGACGCAAATATGTATAATTCATCTTAACAGCTCTGTCAGTTTGGCACATGACACTGGAGAGGCTTGCACTCTGAATGTGAAATGTGGTTTCGTCATTTCAGGAGAAAGTAAAAAGTAGTAATTTAGTTTACACGTTCTGTGGCTGCGTCCCGATGGCTGATCAAACTGAACAACTAATAGGCTGTATGTCTGCTCCTCCTACTTCTGGAAGCAAGTTCAGGGTAGACAAAATACCTGACGTAGTAGCATCAAATTTATTGTTTCATCCGCACAACTCACCACAGGCCAACGGCAGCTGAGGTAATACAGTTGCGGATACGATTAAATATTGCCTTTGAGGTGTACAAAGGTTGAAAACTAGCACCTCGGATGCACATACGAGTCTTTGGCTAATTTCTCAATAACTTACTTTTCATTAGGCCGTATCAGTGAACACCACAATCAATTTCCCGGTCGTAGAGGGACAACTGAAAGTAATTAATACAGTCTAGGCGCACTGTCAAGCAGGATATCAGAAAACCCACTGCGCCTATCAAACCGATTAGCATCGCATTTATGACGAATTAAGTTTGGCTACTCATGGTGGCGGACATCTGTTCTCCGAGGGCGACTGGAATGGGATAGAGTTGATCGCAGGAAAGCTGCTTTTAGAAGGGGGGAAAGTGTGAACCGATTTATGCATTAGCTATTGAGAAAAAAGCGGCCAACAGACAGTCCGGGGTGGGCTTTCGACGCCCATGAGACCCTCGATAAAGCGTCAGTTGACGCAGGCGACAGATAGTAGTGGGCCTTTGACGAGATTTAAGTGTGCGTGAATAACAGGGAGCTAACAGGCATGGAAAAAAGCTGTAGGAGCAGGGGGAGAGGGGAGAACCTGCGCGAGAGCACGAAGAGCACGCGCTGATAGGTGTGTTACCGGGTTGCCACCAGGTCCAGAAATGCGTATCAGCGACAGCAGCAGAGCTTTCAGATTGCCGGCCGGCCGCTCGCTCCCAAGGTGTCTGACGGTGTCTTCTGTCCCCGTCTGCCCAGGGCGCGCACACGACGGCCACACCACAGTGTGAGTCATCGTCATCATCTCCCCCTCCTACAATGCCCGCCTCGTCGCGTTCGCTACTATCATCATCAGCGCGCCACCACCACTGCCGCCGCCGCCGCCGCCGCCGCCGCCACCGCCCAGCGGCCATGATGCAGTGTCCCAAAAGTTGTGCCGCTGATGACTAACTGCCACCCCAAGCATAGGCACCGTCGCTGTCTCTCTCTCTCTCTCACTCTCTTTCAACCATAGTCATGTGCACGCGGTCGCGGAGTCAGAAGAGTACGTATATGCGCGTAGAAACACACACACACACACACAGAAATTAACAGCGTCAACAACCGTCCACATGCGAGCGCGCATTCGGTTGCGGTCTGTACTGTACACAGAGAGGGTTGGAGGGCGTGTGCGTGTGTGCAGCGTCGGGACCTTGAAAATAAGGTTGGTCGGTACGAAAAGCTTCCGTTGAGAAACATGCATAACTTGAGACGGTGGTGTCCTCGAGGATTTTATAATCAAATTTATCTGCCAACTGAAAGGACGCAACAGGATGAGGACCGAAGGGGCCAGGTGACGCACATTGCTGTAGATAACCAGCAATTTTGGACAGGACATCATAGAAAAAAAAAACACAGAGAGAATATAATATTTGAATAACTTGTGAGGGACAATGGCGTTGATACCTTTGTTCCCCCTCTCCAGTGCTCTCATTTGTAACCGAGCCCATTAATATGGCGTATGTTCGGACTTCACAGTCAGCAATAATTCAGCGGGAGAGCTTGATCCCCTTTCTTTTCTAGTAACGAGGACGAAATACCGCAGGTCCAGTAGCCAACTCAATGTCTTGATGAATAGTTTTGACCAACTTTATGGGCGGATGTTATCATTTCCACACCCACCAATCGAATGCAACTGTAGGTCTACTTAACCATGGCCTACTAAACCACCTAATTATAAAAGGCGATAACAATAAAGTTGGTCGCTCACCTTAGATACCCCTTGTCTCTTTACTTTTAGGTTTAGTTTATTTACATATCCCAACGTTACATAACTATACTTACATAACGACTATACACTAAACTATACTAACTGAACTAAGCTGAACAAGAGGAACTAAGGGTAAACTAACAACAAAACTAATACCAACCATCCCGAAAGAAAGAATTCTCAGGTAAGTGGTATCTAATGTGGGCGACCAACTTAACTGTTACCTGAAAGGCTTGATAGCATCGGTGGTATTCGAGCCAGTGGCATAAAATTTAAAGCTTCAAACGCATCGGCGACGCAGCTACCTTAGTTACGGATTCCCGAGCTAGAAGCTTGCGTCTTTTCCCCATTTGGGTAAGCTTACCCATCCGACTTACTTCAAGGTATGGAATCTGCCAAATCTGGTATAGCAGGCTTTCCAAATTAATAAATGTAGATTCCGTCATGTTGACCGAATAAAAGTTTTGACTACCAAATTGTGACCTCAGTGCGTTACGAACTAAAACGAGAACTGGAATTTGGGATGGAGACGCTCTGCATTCATGTCCAGAGCGCTCTCAGCATTCTTCCTATCCGGCGTTTGTGAAGCTGTTAACCGGTAGCGTTCAAGATACATATCCTCAACAGCGCAAGTAAGTTGTGACTTTTCGCAGCAACAGTCCTACTCAAGAAAAATTGACGGGTAAATCGACAATAGCGCTTCAGGAGAGTACACCACGATACGGCAGAAGCCTTCAAAGTATGGCGGAGAGAAGGAAAATGTGCGTGCAAAGATAAGAGAAAAAAGGGGGCGAAAGCCCATACGATACCGGCGTGAGTTGGGTTGATTCAACTGTCCGAATTAAAAAGCGGTGAATCCTCTGACCCCATTGTTAATTACAGACCGTTTAGACATACTAACTTTGTTCACCGCTCTTCTAGCACAAA
The DNA here is from genome assembly GCA_036362985.1 of Ligula intestinalis. NCBI lineage: Eukaryota > Metazoa > Platyhelminthes > Cestoda > Diphyllobothriidea > Diphyllobothriidae > Ligula > Ligula intestinalis. Next base: position 65,809,293 of record JAYGXS010000001.1, read on the forward strand.
TCCTGTAATTGCTTAGAGTTCTGACGTTGTACCTCGTGCATCTATGCCAAATATTCAGCTTGCTGCCGCTACTGTAAGCTGTATGAACAGGAAGACACTGAAGTAGGACCTGAAGAAATAGACTTGTGAAGATCGAAGCGTTGGATGGTCGTCAAACAGCGTCGCCTTCAATTCTACTTGCGGACCACACAGAGGTCAAAGAGATACCTCGGGGAAAATTGTCCTCCAAAAAGCTAGTGACTACTGAAGCAGGCACAAATACAAAATATGGAAAGGATGCCGAAAGACAACTGGCTGGTCGTTCACGTCACAATTAGAACTGCTTGTCAAGCACACAATCCATCACGTGGTTAATGCAACTATGGTTAGTGGGTGTTGGAGGCCATTCTTAAACCTCACTATGCTGAAACACGCACGATAGTAGGACCGCGTGCTTCAACAAGCTGGATGCGAACGTGGTGACTAGCGCGTGGATTAGTTTTAACCCATGACATACTTTACAGCATCTACCGCACTCGGCCGCTTACGCAGAGACGCCACAACTTGACTGCTGGGGCAGTAGTAACAACGTTTGGAATTACTAAAACAGTCAGCAATTGTTCAGTAGTACTTTTTGGTGTTTGAGACTTATGCAAATGTGAACAACGCATAGAAAATGAGGTTAGCAGGATTTAATGACGTAATCGAATTTCGTGTCCTCTCATTGAACAGCAGGAGTTCAAGCATAAAACACCTGGTGGACGCTAGTCATGCAGTGGACCCAAGGACTGCATTCAAGGTCGCACTTCGGACGTCTCCCGCGATTTGCAGAGGCCGCTGCACTACGAAGAAGAAAGCCAGAACTATGTAAACAGCTGGATACCGTTAGCAACCTTGCATTGCCGTGGTAAGTATTAATAAAAGGCGTAAGCCCATTCCCTCTTCCGTCCTCTCACACCTCCCTGTCCGAAATGACGGACGACTGCCTTACCCTTTGCGCCATTTTCATCACGCTTGACGGGTTTTCACTGTGACCTGAACTGCCTCTCCCCCCGCCCCCCACCATGCGCACCCGCAGCTCAGATCAACAGCTTATGCTTTTAGGTCGATACTTAATTGGACAGTTTATTTTATCTTATCTTGTTAATAGACAAAGACCGTATGCAGTTAAATAAGAGGTCACGAAATGCCATAGCGTCATTAATTTCAGCAAACCTCGTTACCTTTGCTTTGTTCAAATTTCTTCCTGGGAAGGAATGCTCCAATCTCGTAGCGTGGCTATAATCACTCCCGGTTCCGTGACCTCGGACACTTTCTGTGAACTGCAATTGACCGACTTGTTTAATGATTGTCAAGTGTGGTCTCCAGTACCCGTAAACGTTTCAGTGAACAAAGTCGCCTATCCTCATGATTAACTTAAATCTACGCGACTTGCGGGTGTAGGTTCCGAGGCTGGGTTGCTTAATCCAGGGAGACAGATGATCACGCTGGTAAGCTAGAATGAGTAGGTCTGCGACAAGGGCAAATGACAGCCTAGATCTTTTGTTACGGGGGTTGGATCTTAGCGGTGAACGGCTTTTTCCAGGGTAATTATGATTGTGTTCGACGCGAGGACATTCTACTTCCTGGAAAATTGCCACTATTGCCAACTGCATGAAAGCATCGCGCATTTTTTTTCAGATTCCGATTGAGAAAAAAGGCAAGTAGCGACAGTGTCACGTTAAATTTTATACTAGAAGTGCAAAATAACACCCGGTTCGTCTCACGTCGCGTGGGCCCAGCAGATGTAACCTTGGTGTGAATTTGTAATGAAGCAGACCGGAGCTACAGTAGCTTTGTTATCTCATGAAATGTCTATCAGAATCTCGGAATGTGTTTCCCATTCGCGAAGTAGGGTTGAAACATAAAGAAAATCCCAAGTTATTTTAGTCCCATTAGAATGCCGGCTTTCGAACGAGCTCCCTTCTGGTCGCCTGAAAAGACTACATTATAATAGAAATGACTAGTTAAATCATGTACATTTTCTCATTGAGTTCTAATGCTGCTCTGACTGGCGAACCGAGAGATGGACTGCAAGAGCTCCTTTTTAATGTGGCCTTAACGGCACTCCCACGCATCTGGCAGCGCGCCAACAGGCGGATCCGGTCGCGCCAGCCACCGGCACCCTCTGATCTGCTGGACTTTGATTTCACACCGTGCACATTGGGAAGCGTGGAACAGAGAGTGAGGTACATAGATCGAAAGGCACCGTGCCTGCACCACCCAACTGTCGGACAGTCGAAAAAGACGGTCGAGCTGTCGTTCAATTCGCATATATTTTCATAGAAAACATCCACACAAATAATCCTCCTTGTACTCATTTTGTAGCAACTTACGTCTTCTTCAAATTTGCAAATGTGAAGAAAGGTTTGCTCTCGATTTCTGATTAGGACATTTTCTCAGGACGTCAAAGGTTCATTCATATCCGTTCATTTATTAATGTATTAAAACATAGTCAAAAAATATTTAAAATGTTTACGAGCAATAGTGAAGGGAAATGTGGGATCTGCCTTAGGCAGGTGCATACAGCATGTAGTTTGGAAAATTGTAATTTAAGTGTAACGACAGATAGGGTTCACAATTATTCAGTTAATGGAAAATTTTTGAGAACGGAGAGTAAAAAATGTTAATACGTCGTCCTCCACCAAATGAGTCCAAGAAAGAATGTTTTCATGCTTGCTTTCTAGGAAATGTATTTGAATTTGTAGCGGTGCCGAAAATCAATGCGAAAAATGCATACTACTCAAAAAGGCATTTTTAGAGATCGCGGTCGGAAAGAAACTTGGTCAAAAGCCGGCATCCTGACGCGTCTAAAACAGCTTAGGATAAGGTTTCAGGATGGTCTATATTGCAATCCCATTTACTTATTTTGTTTCGGATGAAAAACAAATTTGGGTTGAAATTTCATGACACAGCACAGCTACTGTGCACATCTGCGTATTCTCCCCTCCGCGGCCAAATTTGCTCGAATAACAAGACAACAGAAAGCGGGAGAGACGAAACTGTTCATCCATGCGTGCTTCACACGACTTGGGCACCGCTCCATGTGTACCGGGATGTAATAAGGGCTGCTCAGATCTCACATAAGCGTGAATGGCTACATGAAGGGACCACTGCAGCCTGACACTCAGTTTCATGTAGGACCAGGGATTCAGCGCGCCGTGATAGGTACAAACGTGTCAAAAGTATAGGCGGCATGATTCCGTTGGACACAGACCCCCCCCCCCTCCAGTCTCGACGCCCCCCCTCTTCCGTGCCCTAATGCGAGCCTGTTAAACTGGTAAAGGGATTGGGAGTGCAAGCGCAACAAACACGCACCCATTCATTCAAAACGATCGACGGTGAAAATATAGGTTTTCGAAATATGAATATGAACTTATCACATCTGAGTAAGAAGTTGGGGGGTAAGACATAGGGATAAGATGTCCTCTTCTCGTTAATACAGGTGACATTGCGCAAAATTCCAAATAGTGTAAATATTCACGAATGGATGCTAAGGTTCGCGTTCCGGGTATTTGCATGAGAAGACTGGTCGAGCACCAGAACAGCTTATTTATAATTCGTAGCTTAAGAACGAGAGCGGGAATTCACCTTCAAAAATAGCAGCAGCAACAGCAGCAAAAAGACGACAATTATAGGATATACCAGCCAATTGGTTATCAATGAAGTAAGTCCAGAGGTGCCGGCATACGGCTCTGCACGCCAGCACTAAACCAATATATTCATTGGTTGAGTTCAACTTCGTGGCCGTCAAGGTAATCGTCTATACTAGAAACAAGACGACCCAAGCCTGTTACATGGGAACTCAACCAATTAATGTATCGATTTGGCGTCGGCCTACGGACCCCTGCGCAGTCACCTCTAGACACGCGTCATTGAAAATTGATCAGCTTGCATCCGCTTTAGTTGTCGCCCGTTTTGCTGCCGCTGCTATGTCTGACGATGAACTTCTGTACGTTTTCGAAAGAATAAACAAACTGCTCTGATGCTTGACCCGTCTTCTTAATTCTGGCATAAACGTTATTGAGTCCTAAATATAACGGTAACACTGGAAATTATCGCAGGGCCGCTGTAATAGGTGGAGGTGGAAGGGGGGGGGGGGGTCCTATACCGTGTCTCGGCAAAATTGGCTGCAGATGCCTGTTTGAGCGCATAGGAGGCTACAGTGTGTACTAACCCTGGTTGACAACCGGCATGGGAGGAGCTCCGGGACCCATCTGCGGCGGATGACCACCGTAGAGGTGTTGCTGCTGTTGTTGCAGTGCCACAGTTGCCACGCCCGGTGTAGACGCACTCTTACTCTTGCTGAGCGTCGAGTGGATTTTCTCCAGCTGGGCTATTTTGCTCTTCCGATTCTCCCACTGTTCCTGTGTGAGTGCGGCGGCATCGGAACCGGGTCCAGGTATGATGGTGGCTGCAGCCGCGGGCAGACCAGCACCGACTTTGCCCACCATGGCTAGGGTTCTCTGGTGATGGAAAACGGCGATACGGGTGTGCGAGCGCGCAAACTCTGCAGCCGCCTCATTGGCCAGTTGGGTGGTGAAAATGAGGGCATGCGGCGGTCCATAGGGCGGTGGCGGAAGGCCGGAAGACGGGTAGTAGTACTGATTGTGATGCTGCTGCTTGGGTTGTTGGTGGTGATGCATACCCGGTCGAAGGAGGTACGGCGGTTGTTGTTGCTGCTGCTGTGTACACGGGGCTGCCAGTGTCGTCTGCTGGGACGGCGACCTCTTCAGGCTAGTGTCAGGATCAGAGGTAGGAGGTTGACCAGCAGCACCCTTTGCGTTTGCTAAAGAGATAGAGGAGAATTCAAAATATTAGAGATAGCAGAATCAGCACATAGTGGTTAAAACCTTTATACAGTACTTCGTGAGGCAGTATACACCATGTGCTGGCAAGTCCACAATCTTGACTTTACCGTTCGTTCGTAAGCTTAAGTCCCTTGGAGTCCGTTTCGATCGGCTTTTCACGGCAGGCAAAGTGAGCCACTGCATTAAGGTCCTCAAAGCTCTAGCGGGCACATCCTGGGGCTGCACGAAAGACTTTGGCGACCAGATTCAAAGCACTGGTCAAGCCGCACCTCTCCTACGATCAGCTCTTCAAGCCTCCGCTCAATCACGGATTGCTATAAAATGTCGTCTATCGATCATCTTAATGCAGAGGCCTCTGTCCCGCAGGTTGCTCCCTCATAACTCACCCTTAGACCAGTAGATTTGGTGGACCTGTTCGCAACCCGGCCATCTTAATCACCACCATTGCCACGCTCCTGAATTCAGGCGCAGCGTTCAGCAGTCTAGTAGAGCTCTCCACAAGGAGGCTGTCGCCTCGTGTCTCTTGGATCTAACCGATGATGACTCTGCTATCATAAGATGTTTCCAGTGTCTTCACCAGAGAGCCGTTGTCGAAGAAAAACGAACCTACTATCGTACGGTCCCTTTGAGCAGCTATCCACCCCCGATTACGGCCTCGGGACAAAAACTCCTGAGGGTCACTGCACCTTGGCCCAGCTACGCAGTGGCTACTCAATGCTCCTTCGCCAGTATCAACACCTGCCCGACTCGTACACGCTCGACAGCTCTCCCGATTGCGGCTTCTCGCCGCATGACTGTCACCATCTTCCTGGCTAGGTACCCAACTCACCCTCCACGGACATTTGGCTCAAGGCGATCGAGATCTCGGCTTTTCTCCGTCTTTCAATTACAACCAGTTTGGACTCCGATGGGGGCTCTTCATACGACAAGGACTACGAAACACAAGCACACACACACACAAGTCCAGGTTCTTGTAAATAAAACAAGCACAGGTGGTTGACGCGCGCGCAATACAACACAAAAGGTCTGCAACCAGACCCAAAAGCGTACCATGCCCTTCTCCCTTTGTGAATGACGTCATGGGGGCGATGGTAGGAGACGGTCTGCGTGGCGGTAGCAGCTGCTGTTGCTGAGCAGCCCCAGCGGCGGCTGAAGGCGACTGACAGGCAGCAACTGTCACCGAGTTGCTACAGCCACCGCCGCCGCCGCCGCCACCACTGGTGAACTGGTGACGCGAGGTGTAGGGCGGGGCGGAACGAGGGTGCTGGACGGTGGAACCGGCCGGCTGACTGCCGCCCGGTGTGGTCACGCCGTCGGTGGCCTGGTGTTGCAACTGGGCGTTAGGACTGCCCCGGGGGCCGCTGGTGTGTGGAGTGCTACCAAAGGGAAAGTTGCCATTGCCGCCGTTTGGGAGCATAACACCAGCAGAACTGGGACCCAGCGAACGCAGACGTGAGGACGAGGTCGGCGAATTGAAGGGGCAAAGGTCACCACCAGGTACGATACTACTACCACTACTGGTGATAGTACTGCCGGCCTTCAGGTCACCATCACCACAAACGGACGAGGACTGCGGCTCTGATTTGATAAATTCCTCCAGAATTTTCGGCGTGGAGCCAGGATACAGCACAGCACTGGCTGGTCGAGCTGGAGAGCCGAAAAAGTCCTTAGGGGGACTGCTGGCATCTGCATCCTTTGTAATGGCTGCGGGCGCAGGGGAGGTGGGGAAATTCGAGTCGAAGTTTATAAGACCACAGGGTGGTCCAACACTGTTCGGGTGTTGATAGGGCTTTGATACCGCTAGACCCTGCGCCTCCGGCGTCCAAGGCGTAGGTGCACCTAAAAGTTGGGTAAAAACTGTTATCTGGGGGCAGCATTAAGATGAATACTATGAAATACAAACAGAAAAAAACGGGGAAGGTGGGCAATAACATGCTCATTCTTTTAGAAAAATAATAGTACGCTAGCCCAACGAAATGATTTACTACGGTTTACGGCATGAAAGGCCGCTTGCTGCTATCAGTAGACAGTGCTGACACGCCAAGCATTCATTTCGGAAGTTGAACGCAGGACCTGTGTTTCATAAAGGGCAACCTTATTCGAGGTAGCCAAGTCAGTACGTGGAGGAACAAAACACGGAGGGATAGGGTGGGAGGCATCACTCTGCTGGGCACACGCATTTCACAAGACTGCCTATTTTCTTTTTCGTTTTCGAGTTGGGTACCGAGTATCGCCCTCAAGGCCGGAGGACTGCCGTGATAAGCAAGTGTGTATATTCTGTCTTAGGTTCAACCAATCGCTAATCAGCGATTCTGCGCGCATGGACGAGTAGATGATAAATGAGATGCTTAAGCGGATGGTGCCTAAAAGCCGAAGCTGTCACAGCGACGGTAACATTCGGCAACATAAACGGACTAACCCTTCTCCTTTACTTCTAGTAGAGTCAAGTTTTAAGTTCCAAGCACAGACATAGTAGAAGCAACACGTGAGGTTCGATGCCACGTCCTTTAGGGCGTAGAGGCGTGACCATGATATGGTGGGGATGAGGCAGAGGGTAGTTTACAGAAGCACAGGAGCACACAAGCCCCCGCACTTGATGTCTCTGTGTGTGTGCACATGATGACAAATGGGAAGTCAGTGTGAAGATTGCTAAAGTGGGGCGAGGAGGACGATGCGCGTGGTACAAAAGCGAAGGATACAGGAGGAAACATCCTCCAACCAACACCATCCGGTAACTAGGAGGCAGCGTTCGAAAAAAAAGTACCCGAAATGAGTAGTTTAAGTAGTGGACCTCATATATCCCTGGCTCCAGCATTCTGTCTAACGGGATCGGTGGTAATAGGGACTTTATGAGTAGGAAATTAGGATAGACAGTGGAGGAAAGTTGCAGAAATTATTGTATGATGGTAAACCACATTCGCTTTGTGGTTTTAATGAGTGCGGCATCGTAGATTTGGCGCATAATTATGCGGGAACATACTTTAATGACTACTATATGCCTGCGAGCCATTAATCCCACTAGTTCCTGATCTGTCACATTCTTATGCCTAGCTGTTTATTATAATACCTCTTATTTAGTTAATGGCGTTTTGCTTGTTTCTCGATTTGTGCGCTCTTATCCATGGTCATATAGCGGCCGTGGTAAGCAAATTCAAGCACATTTACCACTATACAAATTTCCTTCACTACTTATCTTATTTCCCCACCCACAAAACTTTCAATAACACCCGTCCCGTACGACAGAATACTGGAGCTAGGGGTGTATGAGGTTTACTGCTTAAACTACCTTTGCCAAGTACCCATCACATGACGGTACAGCGTAATGTCACTCTTCTAAATGTACACACACAACAAAAAAACTGTAAGCGACACAGACCAAGCGAGGAAAGACTCAGCGGTGCGCTATCTCCTTTGCTATTTGCACAAAACTTGACGACTCAACTGTCCCTTCTGATGCCTAGGCTGTGTGGGCTCGAGCCAGAAGTCTGAGTGAGTGAGTGAGTGTGGACGAGGAGGAGGAGGAAGCATAGAAGAGTGAGCGTGCAGTCTTGGGTGCCGTCAGCACAGCGCGCGCACGCGGTAACTGCTGTGCACGCAATAGCGCACCACCAGGGTAGGACGGACGGACAGGCAGGCAGCCGAGGGAGGCGCACACACGCGCGTGCATCGGCGGGCGTGCGCACACACGCACGCGCTTATGCGAATTTCACCTAGAGCTGATCCGAAAACGGGACCGCATTACGCAGACACGCGTGCACGCTTGCGTGTACGCGCTCGAGGGAGAAGGCGCAACAGAGATGATGACGAGGACGAGGACTGAGAAGCACCTTGAAGCGTTGAGTGTTGTCTGTGTGTACGGGAATACAGGACACGCTTTGTGCGCGTACTCGACAAACAAATTCATGAACTACAGACAAACGGTCGTCACACGCACACACGCGCATAACCTTGCAGTCGTCATACACAGGGTAGGGTATGTGCGCGCGCGCACATACAAATGATAATAGTCATGATGAAGACGATAGCAGCGGCGGCGGTGGTGGTGGTGACGGTGCCGGAGGGTCTGTACGCACCAACACATGGAAAGACTGGCAAGCGGACAGACGGAGCGCACTGGCAGATACACGCGTGCGCATACTGGCGTTTCACGTCTGCCTATGCAAGCGCGTGCATTGCCTGTAAGACGCCAATCCGCACCCCACAAAAGCGAGAAAAAACATTGGGAGAGAGCGAGCGAGAGAGTTTGAGTGAGATAAGAGGGCGAGTGGGGATAGTTGCCAAGACAGACCGCGTGCGTGCGCGCGCGCGCGTCGCGTAGTAGTAGCGGCTGGAAGAAGAGGAGGAATCAATTTTATGCGGATGCAAGTCAAATTGGTGTGGTGGCGTGAACACGCACACACACTCGCGTGCGGTGTGGTGCGCGCACTTACGACCACACGGGCAAGCAGGAGGAAAGGCTTGGTTGCTACCGCTGCCGCCGCTGCGTGCTAATGTACGATTGGAGACAGACACTAAGTGACGCTCTCACTGGCTGCTCACTGCTGGAGTAGCGAGTCCCACACGAGCGCCGCCAGTGAAGAAGTCTGGATGTGTCGAGAAATGGACGAGTGGACGTAGAGGGAAGAAGTGCATCTGACAGGCCAATAATGCACACTTTCGCACACGTGCCGCCACCATGTCATGCAGGTCAGGTTGGCTAAACTAGGTAGGTGGTGATGGTTAATAACGCGTTTTGGTAACCCAAAAATTGGGAGGGGTGAAGAACTCCAAAATGTACGGTCGTCTGACCGGCTTAACCAGCGATAACGTTCACATACGGTTCTTGGGGCAACGAAAATAACGAGGCACGTTGTTAGACGGCAGCAAAATCCCCAATATTCAGAACGTATACAGGCGCTTGTGGAACAAAGAAATGCGGGAGCAGAGAAGAATGGTGCATGCCAAGAAAGATCGTAGCATTTTGTGAAATTACGGTGCTACAATTAACGAAATGGATTCTGTTCCGTTCTTTCATCTCAAGCCCTCACAGGAACTCGGGCTACGGAAAAATGGAAGAAAAGCAAGAATAAATTAACATAAGTTAATCTAATTGTGGAAAATTCGCGTCCTCGGTGGGAGTCGAACCCACCTTTGCGCAGCCAACCCTCTACCACTGAGCTATAAGGCTCACCGTGAGCCATGAATTTAATCACACTTGGGTCAATTGAACCCGCCCAACTTACTGCTCGTATGGAATCCACCATTCCACCATCACAACTGGATTGCTTGCTTGCTTGTTACGGCTGCGATCATGGCTGATATAGCCGGTCTCAATTATATCCCGTACGGTTCTTCTCCACGCGCGGCAATCCGTGGCCGCAGGCCTGGACAGTTCGACCCACTCACTAACACAATTGGATCAACGGAATTAAGCAAACCTGCGAACCCCCCCCCCCCCCCTCCCCTAACAATAAATGCACTTGTGTCGTAAGGAAAGGCAGTGCAAACCCACTGGCCCGATGATTGCACTCGCCTTACATCCACACTCACAGTGAGGCGCAAAGCGCGTGTTACTCTCCGACTAGGCGCTGATCGTCTTAGAAAAAGAAAGAAGAAGAATGCTATATTGAGGATTTAACAAACCTGAATTTTCAGCAAAAATGGCTCCATTCACGGAGAGCAGATGGTAAGGTAAATAAAGGATCATTTTGAAAAGGACTAAGGTAAAAGGTCATGTAATACTCACAAGTCAAGTATTTTACGACATTCACATCAACTATATGGAGACAGATCGGCTTTCAACTTCTCCATTTCCGCTTCTTCACACGCTTTTTTCTTCGTGTTGTCATCCCACGGAGAATTGTCGATGTTTGTGAATTGCATATGCGACAGATTGGCCGCATTTGACAAATATTAGGATGGTGATATGTTGTAGATAAAATAACTTGTTTTCGTGCATTTAAAAAGGTAGCAGTGTACTGTAGATATGACCTCATGATCACAAATGCAGACAAACAAAGCAGAGGATTAGAGAGGATGGTATAGGATAATAAATTCCCCCGTGAATGGCGAGCAAAAAATGGGTGGCTCAAATTCGAAAGCCGCGCGGAAAAGCTGCTTTACGTTAAAATTGGAGAACAGCAAGACGAGACTCAACTTTTGGTTACTCCGCAAAGGGTGTGCGCGTTCCCAACCCAAAGGAGAATCTGCAGGCGAGGGCGGCCGTGGGTCAGCCGGGGTGAACAGGGTCGGGAGAAGATGAACGCTCGCCAGTCCCGAAGCGGCACCACGTCCACCCCCCCCCCCCCCCCCCCCAATACGCCTTCATATAACTGCTCTTCCTCAATAGCGTCGCAACAAGGGACCGGTGTCAGCGGCGGCGGCGGCGGTAGGCCGTTCGCGCGCGCAGCTGAGTCAGCACATGCGCGGGGGAGAGTCAAGAGATGCCCGCGCGGCAAAATGAAAGTAAGCCGCGGGATGATGATGAGTCAGGCGCGCACAGGTCCGCACACAATGAAGGCCGGCGTGCGTGCGAGGGCACGTCGGCACATGCTAACTCTCTGCTGGCTACTACTACTACTACTACCACCATCAACACACAAAACAACCAACCAATTGGAGGCACTCCCCCGCTTTTCCTACAAGACGCACGTGCAAGCACATCCCACACCTGGCCACCATCATCATCATCGTCATCATTCCTTCCAGGGGCCAGCCAGCCCTGGCTGCAACCACAACAGCAGCAACCTGCGACAGGTGGTTTGTCGAAATGGATAACGGTCACGGTCAGCTGGACGAACCCAGAGCGTTTAACCGAATGTTCATGACTCACAATTAATGGCGTATGCACGCAATCCACATTTGAACATAGGGGGGGGGGGGAGTTCAGCCGCACATACTCGCAATCTATAAATGCATGCCGTCGGTGTGGCAAGACCAGACCAAGAAGCTAAGAGATGATACTACTGAGACTGTCTCTGATGATGGGTTCGAGCGAGAAACCGAGACGTCGAGTCAACAAACTTCTTGATCCAGCGATCGCTTCTCTACCTTCTGAGCTGCCTCCTGGAACTAGCCTGTTCGCTTTTATCAGCAATCAGTCGAAGAGGCCGACCAAGCATTCTGACCTGCCCTTCACGTCCAGTTAACTGCCCCGACACAAAATAAACTCCGTGTAACTGCCTGTCACATCGGTGAGTTAGCAGGTTACTACAAGATGGCGTACTGTCTAGATGACTGAGTCCTCATATCAAATGATTACCTCCAAATTATGACAGGTACCAAAAAAAATTTGATTTACAACAGAAAGCGAACTTAGCGCAGGTTTGGTAAACGATTCCCCTGTCCATACTTTACCAGTGACAAGACTGGTTCAAGTCCACTTGAGATACAATTTGGCGTAGCAGCCACGTGAGATAAGGCACCTGTCTATCGTGTACCACAGAGGTGTTCAACGCCGTTTAGGTTTTATCCAACGCAATATTTTTTGGACGACCACTGACCTTACCATATGCAGGATGACAGGCTGGACTGTCCTGAAGAAGTCTACTAACAACCACAAAAAAGAAAACCAACTTGAAAAGTTCGTTGACTATAGACGATGACTAAGTTCAGTGAAACAGCTGTCTTTGTGAGTGCCCTTGACAGAAACCCGATCAAGTTGTGTATATCTGCCGATCAAAATTACGTGAGGTTGGTCAAAAGTGGCTGACTGGAGCGAACAGAAAACAGGCCAGCACACTGACTAGACAGCTGACATGGAATACATTTAAAGGACGCACAAGCTCGGATAAAGTTCAAGGTCAAATTTCTGGCGACCACAACACGGTCCTTTAGGAAACGCATGCAAAAGAACAGCGAGGCAAAGAGAAGGACCTACCAGGGGTATTGGGTGCCGTCGAGGGTTCCCTCTTAACGTGCACCGATGCTACCGTCGTGGACGACACTGTCGCCGACGGCTCAACCGTTGATGAAGTGATGCAGGGCAGTGGTCGCGGAGTGAAGGAGAGGCTGGAGAGTGGAGCTGCGCTAGCCGAAGAACACGAGGAGATGGAGGAAACGGAGGCAGTAGAGGACGGTGTGCGCGCGGGTGCCGTTGGCGTAAGCAGACAGGTGGAGGCGCTGCTGCCGTCGCCGCCCTCAGCGCTGCTTCCCGTAGCGTGGGCTACCGGACTAAAGTGATGCTGGTCCCCACCTCCGGTGAGGACAACCGGGGAAGTGACTGTAGTTGTGTTAGTCGGAGGTTTTTCCTCGGAACTGGGAGATAGGACGACAGGAGCTGGAGGCGGCAACGCCGGAGGGAGACCACGCCGTCGGCGAATCTCAGTCAGTTCACCGGCTTCCTTGTTTAGGAGGTAACGTGGCTGCAGTTCAGTGTTACAAGCGTGTAGTTCCATGGCGTCGAAGCTTTCCTGCACCAAGACGAAGAGCTCTTGTTTGAGAAAAGAGCCCAGATCAGCCTCCTCCTCAGTTTGCGAGAGCGAGGAGATGAAGGTGCACCATTGGTAGGCCGTGGGACCGACAGCAACTGACCAATGAGATGAGAGGCCGCCTTGGGGAGATTCGCGATAGAGTCGAAGATCTAGGAAGGAACGGAAGCAACAGCAGGGGTAGGGGAGATGAGACAAGACGTCGGCAAACACTAGACGTTGCTTCCAAAATCGCTTTTGTGTGGTGCTAGTACATCTATCTTTGTCCCCATCCGGCACGCGCAGGTGCTGGGGAAGGCGTACTACTGTTCGAAAAGGTAGGTGATGTCTTACACAACTACGCACGCACCTGCCCACCCCTCGCCTACCACGCCAATTGGATTAGGTCCAAGGCAGGCGCGAAAGCTTCCGAATGTACGCACACAGACGTGCACAAAGGTGCGCGAGCCTCGGGGCTGCCAGAGAAACCGCTGTTTAAAAGCTTGCTAGCCGGATGTCCGGCCAGAAGTAACTTAAAAGCAGGCACGCAGCGGAAAGCGCAAAGAGTGATAAGCAACTGTTGTCTACAAGTTGGCAGGGACGAATCTCGCGCAAGAGTTGCTGTAGTTTGTGGGTTGTTAAACTTCCGTCAAATTCGCGTGATTAACAACAACAACAACAACAAGTCATATACAGAGATAAGGATAGCTTGAGTTTAAATAGAATACAGTCAGCGCTTAGTGGAAGCCGTGCATTTAAGCACACTTTGGTCTATTTACCTGCTGAGCCTACTACAAGTATGGAATCTTCTAACAGATAGGATTTCCTAAGCAATCAATTTAGAATCTACCAGAATGACTACCAGAGGCATTTAGTTAGAGTAGTCGCCGGCTATTAAGCCCAGCCGCTTATTAAGCCCAATTTGGTCTGGGCCCGAGGTGGGCTTAATAGCCGGCGACTACTGTATTTGGAGGGGGTGGTAGATCTGAATAATTTAATTGAACGAATTGTGAAAAATTCGCGGCATCGGTGGGGTTCAATTCACGGTTCCCGGTAAGCCGCATAGCTCAGTTAGCAGAGCGTTAGCTGTACTCAAGCCTTTAAAAAGAATGACCGTGGTTCCATTGTCAATATATTAAGTGGAGACGAGTTGTGGTGCAGTGATCACCTGGGCATCTCATCCAGGTTCGCGCGTCCCTCCAACTTTAATTCAAACACCTCAACGATCATATAAATCTGAAATAGCTAACAGCCAATTTTGAGGGTAGGACAGTTTATAGTTACGTCTCACTTTCCCCCGAAAATGTCTGCAGACCACCTACAGTAGGGGATAAGCAGAAGCTGTTGTTTGAGTTGAGTGAAGAGGAGTGGCAAAATGTGACCGTTGAGCGCGCGCACGCCTGCGCACGAAAACAGGAAATTCGGCTTTGTGTCCTCATTTAAATCTACTCCTATTCTAACCATTGACCTTGCTGTAAGATAAGGTGGATATAGCGCGGTGCGTATCTGCACCGTTTGTCCTTAAGTGGGTTGCAATTTAGCCCAGATCGAAACACAAATCTTTTCCCCTCCAGTCTCCCACGCCGTTTTCATTTATTCTAATCACATCAGTGGCTTTGTATAGCACTGACAGAAGGGCAAACAAGTGGGCTGAACGGACTACTTAGGGAAAAGGCACGGGAATAGATGTAAACTTAGGACTTGACCAAAGTGATTTACCTGCGCACCTGCGGAACACGGGAATCAGGAACATTTGGAAGATAAATAATGTGGTCGTTTATTTACGAAGGAAATCTGATGCACTGACTACACACCGTCACACACGAAGGTTATGCACGCAAAAACCCCACAGCGAGAATTTAAGTCATTTTCTAGCATGCAATTAGACTCGATTGGAGGGACCGTAAATAGTGTTTGCATGGACTACCCCACATCGCTGTGGTAGAACCGCTGGATAGACGTTAGAACTCTAAAATATCAACCTATTTTTGTAGCAAACCTGTAAGATTCAAGTACCTGTTTTCAAAATGGCCAATTTTTATACATTTTTTACGTATCAACAAAAAATTCCAATGAATACAGCAGTGTTGATTCGTTTGTTAGGCTAGAAGATAGCAAACATAAATGAAGCGAATAGACTGACTTCAAAAATGACCATGCGGCATGAATAACAGTTTGCATTTGGATCACAACCAGATCCAGAGTCAACTACCCGGCTTTCGGTATGGCCTTTGCCACGCCGTTCATTGAACTATCGTAAATGAAGAACTATTTTGTTTGTAGTTCTGGGTCTAAGGTCCTCAAAAACAATAACATGACAAGGAGCAGTCAATAATGGAGGCGTTACCAAAGTGTTAAAACCGAAACCACATTGGAACACTGTGATCCACGACGACCAGTCAATTCCTCCGTATTGGTGTGGCGCAGCCTGACTCATCGAATGAACACGTGCCTGCGCTTTCACTTTGTACTAGTGTTGGTGGTGGGAGGAGGGGGCGAGAGGTGAGAATCCACTAGAGTCGCGAGAACAAACGCAGGAGCAATGACGACGGCGACCTGTTGTTGTTGGTAGAGAAACGTGGTATGGACATATTCCGATTGCAGGTCTGGTTGGCCTGGCGTCTAACCCGGACTTGATTTTAGCGTTTAAACACTAGGTCACGAGATCACCCTGTTAGTTGCGATCGGAAATATTTTCATGAGAATGGCGGTTCACCGACCTGATTGTGCTATGGAATTTGCTCGATTCTCTTTGACCAGGAACTCTACCCAGAGCCGACGCAAAAGACAGTGTACCGACAAAAAAAACTAGAAGGGATGCAGGTAAAGTTAAAGGAGACTGGAATGGCGACTTTCGGTTACCCAATGCTGAGGATTGAGTCATTTTTTCGACTGGCAACCTTCCGAGCGCGTCGTGACAGGTTGAAAAAGAGCCAGTTTCATTATAGTGAGGAAGTTATGAGCCAAAAGACACCTCTTTCTACTTCCTTCTCCATATTGTTATCACACCAGAGCGATTTGCTCATTAAACATGGACACTTTCAAAGACATTCTATGACTGAAAAATGGCGGTCACGAAAAACACAACAAACCAGTTGCTACGGATAGCTTTTTGAAAAAAAGTTTTTTAATCTGATATTTTGCTTCAGAGGTCGACAGCTCAAACATGTACTATAAGTGAAAAAAATACGAACTGACTTATAACATGTGGTTGAGCAATTTCAAAGTTAGCGGATAAAGCGGATAATTTAAGAAGAACGATTCAAATCGACTTAGTTATGCAAGATTTTTATATCCTAGAAAGCATATTCTGACCACAAAATCAATGAACGGAAAGGTTCCAGCCAGCTCGGATTTTCCGTTTTCGATAGGATTTTATTCGTTTAGTTTCGTGACTTCAAGCGTAACAGGGGCAGATATTCAATACGTGTAGTGCGATTAATACCTAGAAGGCGAAAAGGGCAGCCGATAGATCGGGTCAGTCGCTTTTTCAGGCCATATTCTGAACAGAAACAGGTTAAATGCATAACCACCAGGTCAGTCCGTTGATTAGAGCCAACACTGTTGAAGTAAATGGCTAATAATTTAAAGTCAGAAATAAGGGATAAAATACTAGAAGAAGGGCTTGCATATTTTAAGAGACGCGATCACTGGAGCAGGAAGTCGATTCACCTGACGTTTAGAATTCCCCTACAAACTCCACCTTCAGAGACCGCAATGGATAGAGGTAGAGGACGCTATGCGGCTTGTCTCAACGATCAAGTCTTTCTTTTTTCAGTATCAACCTAAAAATCATCTTTTTTGCATGCACGCACGGCTTGCTGGTGGACAGCTCAGTAGGCCTGTAGGTAGCAAGTACCTAGCCAGTTAGCATGGTAAGTTAAAACATCAATTTATACTACGTAAGACTGTCCTGTGGCAGCAGCTGTATATTTAATTGGGGTTGACAGGTTTCAACACAAGTATACACTCAAAATTTCGGTCTACGCTTATAGACCTTATATATGCTGATATATATCACGATCAGAAATTTATTTCCCTGGAGATTAAAAAGCTGAACTTTCAAAACCGGTATATCAACCAGAAAGCGGATAGGGAAAGCGGGGGACCCACTGATGAGCCGAACCTCTAGCAGCTGTGTCAAGCAGCGGCAGAATACCGGCGAAACACGTGTCTGGGCCTTTTAGCAAGTACCTAGCCTGTTAGTATGGTAAGTGACAAAGTCAAGTTTTAAACTGTGCTGTACGCGAGTTTGCAGTGAACAACACGTGGAAAATGTACTGCGTGCTTAATCTTATTTCTGTAAGGTTGCCATAAATCGCACATTCAGCATCTATCAGTGATGAATTTGTAGAAGTATGCCTGGTAAGCAAACCCACTGGGACACAAGGTCGACCTAACGTTCCTGACAGTATCATGCATACCCCACTGGAAGGTATAACAGTGCATTTGCCCAACTAGCTCTTTTTATAGTTAATGTTGAAAAGAAGTGGTCAACTGACGGAGTGCATCAATGAAACGAAATAGTTAAATCTGCAGGTTAGAAAAATGCGCAAATTTGGAGGTCACAAACCTCGCCGCTATTCCACAATACGTGAATATGTGACTGTTATCCGGCGACAGTTTATCAGGGTAATGTGAATAAAACATGCTGGCAACAAAAATTACCACATTAGTAGAAAAGGCGACGAATGCGTGAAACGTACTCAAGATAATAATTCTATCAAGTAAGGCAAAATGCAGCGTCTAAATCACTAATGATAAACCCCAGAGCTTAGTGCCGAGACCTTTCACCCTTCGAGGTTTCTTAAACACATCGAATACGAGGGCCTTCCCAGAAATACAATTCCCATTTAATAACGAGACTCCGTGTCGACAAAATTAATTTGAACTCAAATATTAATAGAAGTATTTCAAGTACGAATATGCACCTGTCCACTGCAAATAAAGTTTAGCAAACAATCGGAAAAAGATCATAGTTGAGGGTAGGTAGCTACAAGGGAGTTACCAAAAATAGCAGATATTAATGTTACTTTGCTTTTAAATAGAAATTATGGAAGTCATACCATCCATGTAGTAGTAACTGCATCCATTGGCGTCCTGTCCAGCTTTTATGAGCACGTTTACGTCTTCTGGCAGTATGTCTTCAGAGTCGTTGGGCTGGTCGCTAAATCCAGGCTTGGCGGCATCTTCTGGTCTATGGCCAGACCGGCCGGGTGCAGCGGTGCTAGTAAATCCAGCAGACGAGGCAAAAGTGAAATCCGGTTGCTCGTCATAAACCGACTCGATGAGATTTTCTAATAGTCGTGCCCTCGACGGCGCATCCAATTCTCCGACGAGACGACCATTACGCGTATTTTGCACTGCGATGCGATAGGTCGTGCGTTTTTCGGCTACAAAGTAATCCAATGACTCGTCTACATTGCTTATGCACACTGAGGGGTCGCTGTGTCGCAGAAAACGGAGGATTCGAGCTACACAATCACACAGCGCAGTGGGATCGGGCTCGGTGATCACCTGTTGATAGAGATCCTTTGAACAGACAAATTGAATAGGAATAAGCAAGGCGATAATGAGGAAGTAGATAATTTTTCAGGAAGACGTATTTCTTTCAAATAACGAACCCATAAGAAACAAATTTTCTTAAGTACTCCGAAAAACTTAAGCATTAGATTTAGTGGAATTCGACAAAATCCTAACAAATTAATAGATCATATGACTGTCCATCTCAAGCTAGCTAAGGACAAAAAAGAAAGCTGTTCGAGTTAACACAGCAAGTAAAGTACCGTAAATCAATAAAAATTCAAAGACAAAATGCTGAATCAACAGACAAACAAAAGCGACTGAGTAGCAACAATAACAGGCAAATTCAACTACATTACGACAGCTTTTAGCCAATTTTTCTTTTATAAGCAGAACAAGTCGGCATCAGAAGGTTGAATTTATGGGATCTGTAACCTATTTATAGGATGACTGTTGTGAAAACAACGTATTGCATGAAATACCGATAACTAATCACCTAGTGGATTAGTGTGAGTTCAGACTATCGAACTACGTTAATTTGGCAGCTATTTTAACAGCCGTCTTTTACTCTACAAGAAAAACCTTATAAAAGGTTTTTGGCAGATACGCATGGTTAAATTTACGCAACATCGAAAAACTCGATTGCCTCAGTGGGGTTTGGAAAGGCGACAGCAAAGGTGCGTTCGGAGTACAGCCAAGGCTACATCCACATAATGTGTGAGGCCCCATTGGGGGACCTGGGTTTAATCTCGGATAACTTGACCCCGATTCGGTTAAACTCACGGTTCTCGGTGGGGCCTCGGAACTCAGGCGGCTAGGGTTTTGTTCTTACACAAATCCCGACCATATTGTCGCGGGTTCAAATTTCACCAAGGTGTTCAAATTTTTGAAAACAAAGTCATTTGAAAATTGTATAACATTAAACGATAGGGAGGGTTCGTACATTAACGTAATCTAGCATACCACATACTTGGTCGGTTGCATTGCAAAAAAAGATGTCTTCAGAAGTGTGAATTTTAAATAGCAGAAATATTTGGTTAGGTTGGTAAAAGTAGGGTAAAAAGTGCAACCAGTGTTAGGCCTAGTCTACCCAAAGAACGAAATGTCTACAATTGTGACTCGATAATTTTTCGTCATAACAATAACAGTCAATCTAAGACAAAGCCATGACTTTAACGAAAACATAACCGAAAGACTGAGTATGCACTATATGAAAGTGTATCAAACTTGATATCTGGTAATAGGGAACGCGTAAACACGCAGGAGGAATTTTCGACTCCAGGTTTAGATATTCTGTTTAATTGTATGCAATGTCGTTTGCGCATCTGGTAAAATGTAATAAAACGTTGATTATGGCTGATCACCGAAAGAGAACTTAATTCACGAGCTGAGAAATGAACACAAGGAAGGAAATTTACTTGAAGGCGCAAGCGGGGAAACCGAAAACGCTGCTTGTGTTGCACGAAGAACTGCATCATAAAGGCGAGTTTGTATTTTTCAATGTCTTCGACATTAACCGTAGGGTCCTCAATTTGTAGCTGGAGCACCATAGTGAGGGTGCGCCGCGCGTACTTCCTTCAATTTGTCTGTCAAACGCAAAGAAAGGTGGAAAAGTTTCAAGATGGTGCCGAGGAGAGTGATTCTACAGCTTGTAGTTCGTCATGATATATGCGCTTGTTTTGATAACTGATGATGAAGTGAAGCAAAATATACTGGTGTAGCAAATAGAGTGAAGCTGGTGCGCATAAATAACCTAGCCGATTGCCCTCAGGCCCTCGGTGTAGCATAGTTCACTGAATATGGTATGTCGAACGTAGATAAAAAATAAGCAGCGATTGTGTGAGAAAGGTTATTTCTGACACTAAATGCAAGAAATAAGCACGAAGACTAGGTGCACGAATGGATATTGTTTCTGAACCTAACAGGTGGAAAACCTAAAGTGTGAAATATCATGGCGTAACGCATAATGATGTCTGAGAGGGTCTAATGGGTTGCCTATTGTGTGCAATAAAGTATAATATAAGAACACAACGTGCACATCGTACATAAAAAGCGAAACGGAAATAACAAAATTATTGGGTAATCTTATAAATGGAACAAGGGAAGATATTTAGGGGGGGGGAATGAATTACTAAACAGAGGGATGAAAACACATCTCAATGAGAAATACAGGTATTTTTATAGTCAATAACAAGTCTCGCACATAGGATTGTTATGTGCAGGTGTAATATTACACTTGAAATATTGCGTTAACGCCACCTCACAATATAAAAGCAACGAGACCATAGATTAGTGTGAAATTCTTACATGTGTCTAAGTCGTTTTCGAATACAAAATGCCTGCTTTTATTGTCCCCAATGACACAAATTGGGTGATCAGAATCGATAACGCGGCCGCAGAGAACATAAATCCAACTGAATTATACTGAACAGGCACACAAAAATAATAATTCACGGTCAGGTATGTGATAATGATACAGACAAACAAACCTAGCTGATGGATTTCCGAATTATAATGAAATTCCGTACAAGAAAAATTAAGCTAACATTTCAAGTATGTAGAAGACGCATTAACAAAAATATGGTTCTAACGGCTGATAATGACTAAGAAAGAAAGCCCATAGAAGTTCCGAACAAGGGAGCTCAAGGGCGAAAGCCTTCTTCCCTTAATAAAGTGACTGAATGCCTAAGGAGTTTTTTTCACTATCGGCCCTTTTTACCCAGTTCCATTAAACTGGCAATGCCACTCTTTTTAAGAGCTCTGCTGTATCAATGCAGTGCATAACTGTCCTGTACCAATATGTAGTTGAAAGGTATTTACCTACATTTCCCTTAATAAAACTTAACCTGACCTGACATCAAGACGTAAGCTTTATTCTACTGGATTAATAGTCTGGTAACTAATACAAGCAAAAATTTGGGTCTCAGGACGTAATTTAGAGGAAGACGACTCGATCGAGTCTTCTTCTCAGTCTTGTGACTTGCAGCGAAGAGCTACGTCCGTTTATCTTCGTTGTCAGCGTATCTCCCTTATAGCAATGTTCCGGTACCAAAGGATAGAATAGTTCCAGTCGTACCAAAGGATAGAGGCGAAAAGCCCCTGTAGCCTTTGGTACTAGTGCGCTTTGATTGCGTATGTGGGCGGTATTCCGTGCGTTGACTGGGGGAGGTTACAAGCCGTCATCGAACTTGATGGCCGAACACACACCCCCCCCCCCCTAGACAAACCCTACGTGCACGCACGCCTCCTTAGTTTGCTCCTCCCCCCAAAAAAATTCGGCACCTGGATCGATGTCTTGCTTTGGCAACTTTTGCCAGCGTATGCCTAGGACGAAAAACCCGTGTTCAGATCACACTTAATGCGTCCTAATAGGGGGAGGGGGTATGGGGCTCTTACGTGTATCAAGTGCACTTTGAGCAGACTATGTTTAGCTGAATGTGTAGACGTAGGTTTTGCTTGCTTTCTGACCACCTTCTCAAACGACTTGGAGAGTAAAGCCCTCACGGCACTAGGAGGCGGCTGGCTACTATGAAAATTTGGCTTGACCAAGCCTGCTCAAAGTGCACTTGATACACGTAGCAGCCCCCTACCCCCCTCCCCCTATTAGGACGCATTTAGTGTGATCTGAGTACGGGTTTTTCGTCCTAGGCATACGCCGGCAAAAGTTGCCAAAGCAAGACATCGATCCAGGTGCCGTATTTTTTTGGGGGGAGGAGCAAACGTAGGAGGCGTGCGTGCGCGAAGGGTTTGTCTAGGGGGGGGGGGGCTGTGCGTGTTCAGCCATGAAGTTCGATGACGGCTTGTAACCTCCCCCAGTCAACGCACGGAATACCGCCCACATACGCAATCAAAGCGCACTAGTACCAAAGGCTACAGGGGCTTTTCGCCTCTATCCTTTGGTACGACTGGAACTATTCTATCCTTTGTTACCGGAAAATTGCTATTAGGGGTAGCGCTGTATCAAAGCCTGTTAATAGAGCTAATATGCCAAACTAGTCACCGCTTCTTCTTCTTTTAGAACATGACTGAGACACAAAAACAGATGGTGTTATAACATGCCCCGATATCCCCCTGACACTTACGAAAACCCACCAAATAATTTTAATGAACTATCCCGGACGATGGGTGTTTTAAGGTACCAATGCCACATATGGCACGGATCCGGATGAGGATGGTGTGAACGTCTGTTTGTGAATATGCCTGTGTTCCTTCCGTCAAACCTTTAATCCTCTTAGTACAATGAGGCAGCTTGAGCACTCTCGACGTGCCAGTCATCGAGACGTACTTTTATTTCTTCCTATGGCACGTATAATTAGTACCGGCAATTGTTTTCAGTAAATGCCATATCAATCTGGAATAAGCTGCCCAAAAGTATTAAAATCCAGCAAAACTACCCTATGTTTAAGAGAGCTATAACTAGTTTTCTACATTCAGGACAATTTTCACGAATTTTGGGTGCTGACTCGGTGGAATCTCACTTTTACTCTGATGGTGTTCGTGGACTTTGAACCCCGCCAGGCTTCATGCTGAAGATAATGCTGCTGAAGCAGCAGCCTGCAGTCTGCTAACCCTTCAGCCGATAGTGCGCAACTTTTGCCGACAACCATTGAAGGAATACTGAGAACACTGTGTTCTTGTGCCAACCCTCTCCGTCTGGAACTAATGTTTTTAAACGATATGAAACATTTCTCCTGCTGATGATTCAACTCAGCTTACAGTTGTACATTTATTCCGTTTGTATCATACCTTTGAAGGCAGGTTTTTTTTCACTTGAAACAAACTCCCTATCTCGCCCAGTATTGACAAAACAAAAAACCTGAAACAAAACCAATACTGGCTGCAACATAGGGAGTTTGTTTTAGGTTTTTTCCGGTATTCGAGGTGTTGGAAGGTGCCCAAGAGGTGCATTACCAGCGCTTTACAATTGCCTGTAAACTGGCATTATAAACATATTATTATTATGATATTATTAGTACGGTGCCATCGTCTCCTTACTGTCAGCACACCCACGGCCCTCACCCGCAGTTGCCCAAAGCGCTGCACTCTCCGCCGGTATCTAACTAAAATTATGTGAAAACCCTCACTCCATACGTATCAAATGTACAGTTCTTCGGTTATTTTACACATCGGATCTTCCCCTTTTTTACTGTTTACTATCTCTTCTTGTCCAATAGTTGAAGACCCTACAAGATCGCAGTCGATATTTCCCACGCTCCTCCTAGGACGGTTTTACATCGATATCCCCCGTCAATTACGACCTAGGACACTGTGGCTGTAGAATTTCTTTTCTGCGTCTCTGAAATTATTTTTCGCGTGTGGAAGATCGTTTGAAGTCGGAATTTAAGAAGATTTTGTTTTCCAACCAATTTCTACTGAAACGCAACTTCTTCAAACCAACAGATTCGCATCAAATTTGTGGCCTAGTAAAAGATATCATCAATATCCGAATATTCTCGATACCTTCAAAGGCTGAGTCGTTTCCCAATATTGGATACATTTTTAGCAATAAATGTAAAGTGCTTAATAACAAAAAGCTACAGTATTTGTTACGTTTACTCTGATTATTTTTCGTAAGTCATAATCTGAAAATCATATAAACTGGTTTTTTCTGAACCTAATAATTAATGCAGTTTGTGAAACAATTTTTAAGGACTTTTAAAAACCAACTGCGGTAAAATCTTATAAGCTGAGTTTTTTAGACTTTCTCACATTTAAATCATATTTCCATCAAATTATTAGAACGAAAATTAGAGCTTTTCGTAGGATATCTGCCCCCAGACTCAAGTGGTGCCTGACCACACCTACTAGTCAATGCCTTAATATAAATATGCAGCCCATTGTTAAGGCTAAGCAAATTGATTTATCTGCATTACAGAACTGTAGTGACTTCAAGCTGAAGTTTGGATCTGTTTTTTCAATACTAGGGAACCTCTTTGAAGGTCAGTTATCTGATGTACATTCCCAAGACTGTAAAAAGCTAGACTCCCTTGTCCATCTTATAACCATGGAAGCTTTTGATTGAAAAAAGCGTAATTATAACTTTATACTTAAAAACGCCTCCACACTTAGTCGCCCTTTTGATATTGCAAGAGATTTTCTATGCTCGGGTGGTTTCAACTACATAATTGCATAAGCAAAGCGCCTCCAATCGCATAGCAATAATCCACCCATCCAAGTTAAATTGTTTTCCCCGATCGAGGTGGACTTAATCTTTGCTCAACGAGGTCGCGTTTCTCGATACTTGGAAATGACTAAAAGTTTCCTCTGCCGAGATCTTACACCAGTGGAGCGAAAAAATGCG
This sequence comes from Ligula intestinalis, assembly GCA_036362985.1. Classification (NCBI taxonomy): domain Eukaryota; kingdom Metazoa; phylum Platyhelminthes; class Cestoda; order Diphyllobothriidea; family Diphyllobothriidae; genus Ligula; species Ligula intestinalis. The sequence goes on from JAYGXS010000001.1 coordinate 65,834,333, forward strand.
GCTCTCCAGTCAAATAGACCAATGAGTTCGCCTACTGTTCATAAGTCTGGTCGTAGTCCCGATAGGGTCAATGCACACGCTAATCCACCACCCCGGATATCTGGTAATACACCCGCTTACGTCAGTACACCCGTTATCCCTGCCCCCGGCTGTGTTGTCATAGTCCCGTAATAATCAGTACACCTGCTATCCCTGCCTCCCGAATGTCTAGTCGTAGGCCCATAAACGTCAGTGCACCAGTTAACCCATCCCTCTTGATGTCGGGACCTATAAGCCCCGCCGCTCCACCATCTACTGTGATTAAAACTAGTCTAAATACATTCTTTGTCCAACGATCGATAAATTCCGTTGCCTTTAACTCTGCAACAAGCTCATCAATAATGTCACCAACATCGTTGAAATCGTTTAGGCCGACCGCTTCCCCACCACAACCTTGCTCCGCCCTTGACCGTGCTAGTCATGTTATTCCCCCGTATAATGCGTTATCGAACACGTCGGGCTCAACCCAAATTGGTACAGTTTTTAATCTAATCGGAGTTGCCGCAAAGGAGATTCACTGATTCGGACCACTAGTCTTTACGCAAACGGCCTCAACACTTATTTTATGTCACCGTTTCCCCCTATCAGTTCCTTTACTTACCCTCATCCATCCAAACCCGCAAACTTCTAAATGCCTTCTAGCCTCCCCCCATTCCTCCCAAATGGCCCCGAAGCTTATTTTGGTTTATCTTGTCCTCATTTTCCCATGCCAGAAGGTGATGTCCTTAGATATATCAGACCTTATCAGCCATCCATTATTAGCTATTCATGCACCAATAGCTCCATCTCCGTCAGTACTTATTCCCCAAATAACAATGGCCTACAGTTTGCCTACCCACCTACAAATTTTTTTTATTGATAAAGATAGCCATAGTCCGACCACTCGATACACACTAGATATCATAGTGCTTAATGCCAGGTCTATTATAAATAAAATGGCTCAACTTCGAGCTATTGCTTTTGAGATGATGCCCGGTGTTATATGCATAACAGAATCTTGGACCCATCCAATCATTTCTGACTCCTCCCTTATCATAGACGTGTATGATCTCTATCGTCAAGATCGCATTAGTAAGCGTGGTGGTGGTTGTCTTCTCTTTATTAGAACGTCATTTAGGCACTTTCCGTTTTATATAAATAGCACGTCCTTCTCTGGAAATTACTGTTTCGCTTCCATTATCCTGTAACCTCGGCAAAAGGCGATTATCGGATGTGTATATAACCCTCCTAACTTTTCATCTGAAGACGATGCAAATCTGTGTGAGATATTCAAATTTATTTCAGAATCCACTTTTGAAGTTAAAATTATTGCTGGAAATTTTAATTTTCCTGAAATCGAATGGCTTTCAAACTATTGTCCACCTAGATTTAAGCCTTTCCTAGATATTATTAATTTTTCAAATTGGTCTCAAATGGTTCGCTCCCCAACAAGACAGAATCATATCCTAGATCGGATTTTTACAAAGGGTATTGCTCCCCTCTTCGTTGATTTTAAGCAAGACATCTTCAAAAGTGATCACACATTAATTCACTGTTGCCTTCCGCTTCCTTCTAAGGAAAAGGCTAGTGCTGGTCGTACCAATCATGCTTATGACCTCGCAGATATTAGCTTAATCAACAATTGTCTTGACTCATTAGATTGGCAGAGTCTCTCCTCCATTAACGACGCTGCATATCTTGCTGAACTCATGTCATTCGTTTCTAATAAAATGCTAAATTTGTGCGCATTAAAACTGCGAAACCCTACGCACCAGACTCGACCGTCCCTCATTTTCTTTTGCCAAGACTGAAGAAATTGAGGAGGCAGCTGAAAGATCGATCTACTAGTTCGCTGTCTGTGCATCTAAGGATCGGCAAAATCTTTGAATTAGCGTCCAAGATTCGTCTTGCGCGTGACCAGCACAGGGAATCTTTTGCCTTGAGCGAGTTAAACGTTGCGAAATCGGTTGCACAACTGTTTCGTCGTAGGTCCGCCGCAAAACGAGGAATTTAAATGCCCCATTGCTAAATGAAAATAAAACATTTGTACTCGATGAGTCTGACAAGGCTAAATTGTTCCATTTTTTCTTTGCAAAGCATTTCACGACAGAATCCGAATCGGTCCCGTCGTTTCAACCATACTCAGACAATACTCTCGGGAGCATTGATTTCTCCATAGGATTAATTCGTAAGCATATACTTCGTCTAAAAAACTCGCACTCTTCGGGAACTGACGGTATTCCCAACTCAGTTATCAAAAGAGTGTCGACCTTTCCCAAATTACTTAGCCATATATTTTCAGTCTATCTCTCAAATGGTTTCTTTCCTGACACTTGGAAGACATCCATTATTCTTCCAGTCTTTAAGTCAGAATCTCGTTCGGACATAAATAACTACCGCGGTGTTCATAAAACCCCGGCACTAGCCAAACTTCTTGAAAAGATCATTTTTAATCAAATTCTCGATTTTTGCCTAGAAAACAAGCTTTTAAGCGACTTGCAGCATGGTTTTCTACCCGAGTGATCATACGAAACGTGTCACTTAGCTTTTCTTAACCACGTCACTTCCCTCCGTCACGAGCGGCAATCCGTAGTTGTTATCTACTTTGATCTGAGCAAAGCCTTTGACAAGGTACCGCACAGACGGCTTCTGGTAAAATTGGAAGCCATTGGCATCCGTCCCCCTCTTCTCGAATTCATCAGCTCCTACTTGTCTAACCGCAGCCAGAAGGTCCTAGTATGTGTTAGTTACTCCACTGCTCAGCTGATCACGAGTGGCGTTTTTCAAGGCACTGTCTTAGGTCCTTTACTCTTCATTCTATACATAAACGAAATTTAGACTGTTCTAAACAATTCACACAATCTCATTTATGCAGACGACCTCAAATGCATATGCTCATTTTCTAAGGACACAGCCAATATATGCGTTTATAAAATAAAGGCCAACCTGCTTACGCTCTCACGTTGAAGTGCTATTTGGCAGATGGAATTCTCTCCATCCATGTGTAGTTTCATGTGTTTCGGTGCCGCCAAGCTTCCTCGTCCACTAATCTTTCAAAATACTCCACTTTTAGAACGATCCACCATAAAAGACTTAGGTCTATGCTACACAAATAAACTAGCATTGTCGCCTCATGCGTATCGAATGTCTGCGAAGGCTGCACAGATATGTGGTTTTATATCACACAATTTCTCCCTGCTGGAAAGAAAGTTGAAACTTTATCGCATGTATGTTCTACCCTTCCTAGAATATTGCTGTCCCCTCTTTGGTCTAATGAATGCTTTTGATCGCGGTAAGGTTGAAAATGTACAAAGGGTGTTTACTCGCAAATTATTCGCTCTTCCTCGATCCACTATTTCTGATACGGAGAGATGTCAGTTAGCGAACATGACATTTCTGTGGGTCAGAAGACTCGAAGCGGGCCTCTGTTTCCTCTGTCGCGTTAACTCTATCCCTAACCTTATACAAATCAACGTTCTCATTCCCGCAGATAGACCTTATGTCACTCGTAATTCGTCCAAGATAATTGCACCCCCTTTAGCTCCACTTCGAACCATTCTCACTTCTTTGCCTCCAAATGTGCCTTCCTCTGGAATAATATTCCCCTCGAAATTAGACTGTCGTCCAATGTAGCAATTTTTAAAGTCAAATTACGTAAACACTTAACTTCGGAAGATATAAAGTTCTTGTTATCCGTCTCCTTCCCAAATACAGAATTTCTGGACTTTGAAAAAGGCCCTCCTGGTATTTGGTGGTTATATTTTTATTACATTGTTTTCCATATATGTCGATTTCTTCCTCTATAGAGTGATATTTGCAACGATGTTTCGTCCCCACCTGTGTCCAGTCAGCATCGCCGTTCTCCATTCCCCGTTTTACAACCCTGACAATGGGCTTCATGGTCATTACTCGTGCTCATGGCGGTTCTGATATTTTCGCCAGCTCGTCACTGGACTCCGCAGTCCACAAGGTTGCATCTCCGGAGTTTCTGTGATGATCACGTGACCTCTGCCACTCCCTCATCTTGTCGAGCCTGCTGTCCGCGATGGCTTCCTCCGGTCTCACCTCCCTGATGGTTGATCATGAAGCTAGTCGGGCAGTGTTGCAGTGGTGAACGACAGCATCCGCTGCTATATGATTTCTCCAACGACAAGAAGCGTTTCAAACCCTCATACGTTCTTATCAATAGTCCTGTTTCATTGCACTGCAATCAATCCTATCAACCAACCTCCTTAATTTTGCAGAAGCAGTTTTTTTCTCCTACGTTTTGTTTTCTTTTTAAGCGGAGGCCCGCTGAACTCTGCCCCCATTTTAATGGTAGGAGTTTTTTTTTCACTGCTTCCTCCTTAGTTCATCATGCGTTTCAGAGAGTGTTGACTACTATTTTAAAACTACGATATGTTGGTGGGTATGAATTTTATCTGCCGACACTACTAACCACTCCCGCTGTCTATGTGGCTGTTCATGGAGAGCAGCATTTATCAACTTTGTATATATATATTTTTTTCCACAGCTCTAAGTTTGAAATGACGAGGCCCTTCGGGTCTAAAATATAAAATTTATTTATTTATCGTAACATACCTTATTTGTAGTTACCTTCCAGATAAAGCAACACTGGAGCTATCACTCTCCATAATGTCGTCACCGATTAAGAATATTCCGTTTTCAGTTAACGGTTTTAATGAATATGCACTGATGATTATTAACATAAACTTACCTTTTACTATTTGAAAATAAAACCGTTTCATTTGTGAAAGTAATCTCCTTTGGACAATTATAAATTCTACCAAGTTATCGATAGTGAAAGGACACATTCATCTAGTTTATAAGGGTAATAGGCCGATGACGTTTCTTCCGAAATCGTTCGTAATTCTACCTGAACAACATTGGAATTCCTTTGCACAAATGCGCGAAGTTTGTTTCGTAAACCATATTAGCTTAAAAAATACCAGTGGATCTTCTGGCAGACTTCGTCTGCATTGACCTACGCAATACGACGTGATACTGAGTCACAGAAAACTCGAAAACACACCCTTCGGAATATTCAAACTCACACATTCAGGTCAAGCCCAATACATGCACAAGGTCGCCCATTTTTCTGTCCAAAAGCATCGTTGAGTAGGCCGTTGCAGCAAAAATCCTATTTCTAAATACCAAATAACGTAGTAAGGTTCAACGGCACAATAGAGCTCCCGTCGGCACCTTCCTCTGCCCCAACGCAAGGTACAGTCATGTTCATCTTGATATTGTGGGGCCCCTGTTTCAGTCCAATGTCTGTGCCTCTCTTCTTATCTGTGTGGATTGATTCCCCCGGTGGCCGGAAGCGATCCCAATGCCCGATGTTGCAGCTCCATCAGTGGTCAAGGCCTTCCTTAGTCATTGTGTTGCCATCTTTGGTGCTCTCTCTACCATCACGACTGATTTTGTTGCGCAGTTTGAGTCTTATATATTCTACTCTCTTCTTTTTTAGGCTGTTCTCGCATCCGTTCTACAGCTTATCACCCGGCTGCCAACGGAGTGGCCGAGTGGTACCACCGCCAGCTAAAGTCCGGAGAACTGGACAGACCATCTTGCCCTGGTCCTGTTGGGCATTCTATCCTCATCCAAACAGGATGAACTGGTTTCTGGCGCCACTGTCGGACTCATCGGTGAGATGATATCCCGAAACCTTTCAAGTGCATGCAAGGATCCTTCCAACCTCCTGCACAGTCCCAGCAGTTTATACGGAAGCTTTCTCCAATTTGACAAAAGCCTACAATCTCTAATTCCTAGCGCGATGAAGACTGGGACACCTGCCCTAATGTCCATATCCGATGTTCTCTTGAGGTACGAAGACCTTCCTCATCATTCACGAAATACGCGAGGAGATCGTGAGCGTGGGCCTCTCGAGGATTTTTAGAGGCTTTAAGGTTAACCCTAATGACTGCGAGCTTCTAGGCCCAGTTACTTGGAAGAAGAGAGAAGTCATAGGCAGGCCAGAATTGTAGGAAAGGTTTATTCTGTAGAGAGGGATTTAAGAATAGGTTGTATAATATTTGACTGTCGAAGCACACTTCCTTACGCTGGAGCGGTGTGGCCCAACTTGATGTCTAGTGGCAGTGACTACGTTGAAGTTTGTGTCCAGGTGAATTAAGGTCAAGCCACTGTGGATTGTGGTCAGGACGGGGGAGAAACGATGCATGCGTTCTCTAGCAGTGACGGTCGCGCGTCAGTTTGCGCATGGCCCGAGACATGCGGAAAACTGTCTTCGCGCGAGGTCCTATGCTCTGTGTGACCTCGTCTGTTCCGGCACGAGTAAGAAGTGTGTCGGGCAGTAGCGGCCACCACAGACCGCTTCAAAGCTGCTGTCCTGAACATTCCGTCGGACGAAGCCCGTGGTCCCCTTCCCAGTGCTACCGATTCTCGGTTCTCTCACCTCGTCTGCTACCACTTCCACCATTTCCATCGCCATAAGCTCTAACTAATTCCTCATAAGCCTCGAAAATTCGAACCACAGGCCCCTCTTGCCCTGCGTCTTCTGCATATATTAGCCGCAATGGACGTCAGGTTAACTTCACCAACCGTCTAGGTACTCACCTTATTTAGATGTACATAGATCATTCGGCGTCGTTCTTTACACCGCTTCCGTCTAGCAGGGGATACTGAAGCAGTCTGTGTCAGTGACACTACGCTGATTCTTATTTTCTTTGGCTGCCAAACCTTGCAGTCGCGCGCGCTCGCAATTTATCCGGGCGATCTTGTTCGATCTGCCGTTAAGGCCGCCCACGCTGTCCGCCAATCAGTGTGACCAATTTCCTGATTGGCTGCAGGCACAAAAACATGCCTTGGGTGCTCTAAACCAGCGCCCGTGGGCGCACACACAGCAAACTGGCCTGAGTACTCAAGCAGCTATCTTCTACAGTGCCCCTTATAAGCTCCTTCTTACAGTGCATACTGTCTTACCTTAACAATCTTATCTGGCGTCTGGTTTGGGGAGCCTTCTTGTGTCGATAAGCTCTCTGGCGACAAAGCCATGGAACACGCAGAATAATTTAATGAACCGTTTTTTACTACAGCGCAGCACTTCCCCATACAACGCCCCAAGCTTAGCTCTAATCAACGCAAAATCAGTAATCCACAAAATGTTCCAACTCAGGATATTATAGAAATTTATAACCCTGATATCATTTGCAACACAGAAGCGTGGACATGCATTTTGAAAGTGACCACGAAGCCATACTATCCATGCCTCCACTTATCCTAAAACTAGTACACTATTCTAACGGCGGTCACAAAAAATCCTAGTAAACTTGATCAGGACGCCGTGAATAGTTATCTGAGATCATTAAAGTGAAGGCCATACCTTCTGATAAGATACCCACGGAAGCTTTTAACCTCATAGTCACTACACTTTTTGTCATAAAGGACACCTTTATAGATAAAATTTCCCCACTTAAGAAACCGAAATTTTAAAATGTCCTCTATAAGCAAACTAAAAAGTTAAGAAAATAGCTGCATGACCCTTATGCTAGTTACCTATCAACGCCGCAACGAATTAGAGAAGTGAATGACCTGACCACTAAAGTGGAAACGAATAAGACTAAAACCACAGAATGCTGTACTTTAGAATTAATCGAGTAAACAGCCCAAATATTTCAAAAGCAAATCTATAATCATCAAAAATAAGGACCTCAGATTATGATCGCTGACTCAGGATAAGTGTAAAAAAACTAAAATCATGTAACGAGTTTTTCAATAAGTACATTTCTGCGAACTGTACAATCGAAAAAGAACCGATCCCGCAACTAACGAAACAAACAACATGTACTCCAAGTGGAATATATTTTAGCGAAAAGACTGTTCAAACAACTGTCAGAAAACTGCCTAAGTATACAGCCTATGGGACAGTTAGAATCCCTCCATGCATGCTTAACAATATGGTATATGTCCTAATTTTTCTCTCTTTGATGACACGCGTCCGACACTTGTAAGTAACACGAACTATGGGCCTGTACGTCTGTTGTTCCAAAAACCAGCACGGAAGAGGTAGAGAAAGCAACCGACCAGGCGGGGGGCTGTATTATCAAATAGCAATCAATTCCCACAAAAAAAGCTTAACGCAAAATTGGCTGAAAAATGAACTAATCAGATCCGAAGAAAGATCGATAGCTACGGTCCAGGTGCGCACTCCAATGCAGGCAGTGTGGCAGCGCACACAGGCGGTTTCCTGTGCGATGATTCATTATGGGAATGGGGGTATCCCCAACCGTTCCCTTTCAAGTAGGTCAGTACCGCCCATTTATCTTTTGCCAGTTTAGAGGCAAGATCAAAAAATACGCACAGTAATAGATCAAGCTGGCAGGGAAAAAAACCTTGATATTTTTTCCTAGGGCTTTTTGGGAGAAAAAAGTGCAGCTCATGATTGCTTGAATTTCGGGACGAGGAAGAGTTGACACATGAATACAGTGTTATCAGTCTCCTTTGAATGTTACGGATTCGCTATTCCGCACCAGAAAAATTTGTCGGCGAACGCTTGTCGGCTGAAGAATTAACCGATCGCGGGCAGCAGATTCAGCACCATCGCTCTCAGTAAGAATCCCGGCACGAGCTTCAGACTTCATTAACGCCATCAGCCCCGAAGAGAGATTTCACCGAGTCAGCGCACAAAATTTTTGACAATTGTCCTGAAGGTAGAAAACTAATGATATCTCTCTTAAACAAGAAATAGTTTTGCTGAGTTTCGATACTTCTGGGTAGCTTATTCGAGATTGCTATGGGATTTACTGAAAAAAACTGGCGGTATCTAACTGTGCATACCACAGGAAGAAATAAAAGAAAATCTCGGTGACTATTGTGCCAAGAGGGGTCGAGCTACCTCAGAATACTAAGGAGATTAAAGGTACGACTGTCTAAAAGTGTCAACAGTAAAAAGTAGTCCCTTCTGTAAATAGCGAAGCCACATGGGATCGTGGTTAATGAATTCACAACGCTGTTTTTAGGACAGGTTACGGTGTTCTGAAGAGAAAACTCTTTGAACAAAGAAATGCTGGACCGATTCTTATTTCTTCGTTCACTAGGGCGCAGAAGGCTACATAGAAACGAGCCATATACCAGACTAAGTCTTACGTACGTATTATAACAGCTGGTTCTAACCTTTATAGTTTGACAGTTTATGAGAATAAATCCGATAGTTCAGCGTGCTTTCGAGATAATCAGGCACAGTATGGATTGAGACGCATGGGCTGCGTTGTTCGGCGAACAAGGATTGTCCGGCGTCTTGGGAGCAGTTTATGGTATAGGGCGCGGAGCCAAGAACTGGAATCGACAGTGGCATACCCGAGGTGGAAGGAGCATTGGGTTAGTGAACTCACTAGTCTGCTGAAATGGCAAAGGTGTTCAGCAGGCTGTCGGGAAGGAGTGATGCATTTTATTTGCACCTGATTGAGGTACTGCACTGTCGCCGTTGGATCTGGTTTTGATGACGAACCCAGGTGTTATGACCGACGCAGATGTCGAGAAATCTGCTGCCTCTGAACTTGTTTTATACCCTCAATCCAGTCTGGGAACCCAGCCCGATAATCGTGGATGAAATGGTTGATCCGACGGGAAGCTTGCCATGGGGTCGGGTGGAACTAACTAAGAGGACGGCACGTTGGAAGGAAACAGTGCATTAAATTTTGTTCGTAATTTATATTCCATCAGGGATTTGGCAGGAGAGGTTCCATCAGGGGACGCCAGGTTAGGAGTAGTCCTGTAAGAAAACAGTAAAGCTAAGAGTATCTGACTAGTAGTCCCCTTCCCACAAGGTTTCAAGAGGGATCGCTTCAGTGTGTCCACAAAACGCTCAGTCCGACAGTGAGATTGGGGATGGTAGGGTGGTCAGCAAAGATGCTGGATGATGGACGCTGTGTTGGCGGCAGAAATCCTCAGACATCTATCAGGTAAATTGGTAGCCATTATCCGAAACCAGAACGCCCGGTAGACCATACTGGCTGAAGATGCGCCGTAAGAAACTGATAGTGGCAGATGTTGCTGCCAGATTCGCCGATGCAATCTCGTGCCACTTTGAGTAGGCGTCAATGACGATTAGCTAAGAGACTCCATTAAGTGGGCCAGCAAAATCGATATGAATAAGTGACCAAAGCCTATCCGATATTCTCCATAGTACTAGAGGTTGACGAGCTGGCATCCTGGTAGCTTCTTGACGACGGGAACAGCCACGGACGAGGTCGTTGATGTCACTGTAAATACCCGGTCAATAAAGGGAACCACGGACAATTGACTTTCTTTGATCGCTAACAGGATTAGTAGCATGAAACTGGCGTAGTACAGAAGGTCGAAGTTAAGCAGGAATATCAACACGCCCCACAAACATGAGACAGGAATTAATCACAGATCCCGATGCTCGATGCAGGATGAGCTAGTGAAGCTCGCCAGTGAGAGCAGTTGTTAGCCCACTGGTCTGCATCTAGGTGATAGCTTGGAGGAGAACGGGAACTGATTTGGTAGCGCGTCGGGGTTCGGCGGAAGTGGCAGATATGTCTGGTATCGCGTCCGAAAATTGATGATGCCCGTCGTTATCAATCTAAATGGTAGCGATCCCGGTGTCCTCTTCGGATTCTAGTGACGCTATAAGCCCAAGGCATCAGGCCTCCTCTCCTCGATTTCATTGCTTCCTACCTATCTAACCGCAGCCAGAAGGTCTTAGTAGGCAATAGCTACTCGATGCCTCAGTCGATTACGTGTGGCGTTTTTCAAGGCACGATTTAAGGTCCCCTCCTTTTCATTCTTTACATAAATGAAATTTAAACATTGCTGAATAACTCAGAAAATTTCATTTATGCTGGTGATCTCGAGTGTATTTACTCATTTTCTAAGGACACGGTCAGTAGTTGCGTTGATAAAGTGAACGCAAACTTGCGTACCCTCTCAACTTGGAGCGCCACATGGCAGATGGAGTTTTCTACATGCAAATGTAGTTTCATGTGTTTTGGTCCCGCAAAGCTTCCTAGACCCATTATCTTCCAAAATAGTCCACTGTTAGAACTATCTACGATAAAGGATTTGGGTCTAAATCACGCGAATAAGCTTGCATTATCGCCTCATGGAGATCGAATTTCTGCCAAGGCCACACAGATATGTGGTTTATATCGCATAATTTATTTCTTCCAGAAATACAGTTAAAAATATACCGCTACTCGTAACTCCTCCATGATAATTTTACCACCCCTTAGCTCCATATCTAACCGTTCTCGCTTTTTTGCCTCCAAATATGCTTTTATTTGGAAAAATCTTCCACTCTAAATTAGGTTATCTTCTGCATTATCGATTTTCAAAGGCAAATTACGTAAGCATTTAAATTCGGAGGAAATAAAGTCGTTACTGTCTGTATTTTTTCCAAACACGCAACTTGTAGATTTCGAAAAGGGTTTTCCTGGCATTTGAAGCTTTTCCCAGGATAGCGAAATGGTTTCTTAATGTGTTAGCATTTTCCTCTGCAGAGTCAAGCATCACTTCCGAATGCTGCAAAATCTTCTCCGTTTTGTAACCTTCGCGGTGGTCTTCAAGGTCGCTATTGATGGTTATCACGTGGTTGCCAACTTATCGGTGGACCCGGGAGTCTGGTGGGTCGCATCTCGGTGATGTTGCCTTGACTTCTGCTGTCTTCTCCTGTTGTCCCGGCTGACCCCTTCTTAACTCACCGCTATATTATTTTTCCCATAACAGTAAGCGTCCCGAACCCTCAACAGCAGGATCCCTTCTAACTGCATCACGTCATACCACGCTATCTATTAAGGCAGTTTTCTTATCCTACATTTTTTTTGGAAATCAGTGGCTCGCTGAACTCATCCACCGACGTATGAGTTTTTTTACTGCCCAGAAAATTATTTTATAAGAGCGTTCATTGATACTTGGATCTAACTTACCATCTTACCACGCGTAAAATACTACTAATTCCTGTTGTCACACAGCTGATTCCGCGCAGCTGTGATTACCTTTTTTTATTTTTTTATTTTCATGATAGCAATAAGTTTGTAATGAAAAGGCCCTTGGGCCTTAAATATACAAATATACATTTCCCGTCCATTGCAAATGAGGCTGAAAACGGCACTGGCCTGGCCTAACTCGGTATTGCAGCAGTAGTGGATACCAAAAGTTTAATCAAAAAGAGTGTTTGCTTATCGTGGAAGTAGGTTGAATGAATAGACTGGAAAGCCTTTTTTCGAACAAACGACTGACATCAAGGATCTATGGTCATTCAACAACTTTAAATGACCACATCACAGCTTGGTGATTTTCTTTACGACAAAGATGATGGCTAGTGCTTCTATCTATATTGGACCATAGTTCTATTCAGCAGGGTTTAACGATTGGAAGGCATGCATAGTCAACTTTTCGGTCCCGTTGGGAAAAGTATGCAAATTTATGGCACCCATGCTATGATCGGAGAAATTTGCAGTGACGAAGATCAACAGTAACGGGTCATAGTGCATGAGTAGCAGATCCGAACTCAGTATTAACTTCTGCCGGGCAAAGGCCTTGTCGCACTCAGAGGACCAGCAATACAGAACATTCAGAGCAGCAGACGGTTTAGTGGGGTCCTCTGTCATGCAGCGACTGTATGAAGGCGCTATAATCGCTGCTCAGGCCAAGAAACGATCGAAGTTTCACTAAATCCATGGGTTCAGACACCTGTTAGATGGCACGAATAAGGTATGAATCTGGGTAGCGACCAGTGGCGTCAAAGGGGAAGCCGAGATGCATGACTGAAGTAGCCGTGACAACTAATAAAGAAAATTGGAGCACGTCTATGGTGTTAAATGTAACCGTCAAAAAGTACAAAAAGCAAAGATCTCAGAAACCGGATAATGGTAAGACGATCGAACGAAAAATGAGTCCGAGCACAAAGAATGCAAAAAAACGTACCTTATCATCGCGAAAAAAATTGGACCGTACGATGGGGACAGATTCATCACGCATTTCAAGCAAATATCACGCAGCCGAAGGAGATGCCCGATAGTCAAGAAACCTTCGTAAACGAGGAACCATGCGGTAGCTATGCAACTAAAGCTGTCTCTGAATCAAATGATAATGACAACAGAAATTAAGACAAAGTAGTCCATGAGAAGAAAAACCAACAAAAAAGCCTTTAATTGATCGCATTATGTGCATTTTCATAAAAGGCTTCTCCAAATCTCCTTCAGATAAAAAAACTGTATCTACGACGATATAGAATGCTTTCAGTAATGCATATTTAAATTAAATCTCTCTTAATAGTAAACGACGACATCGTCTTAAATGCCTTTAGGATGCGTCAAAAAAATTCCAAAGAGGATTCAAGCCAACCAAAATGGTTAAAGATTGTTCTCCAAAATAGGTAATGCACTTTTACTGCTGAACAAAAAGCCGACTCACTGAAATGTTCACCCGACGGTTTTTTGGGCGGGATTTCTCACCAGCCAAGCGGTATAAATGGAGGGAAAGCAGAACAGAACTCCTCAAGGTATCCAGTGCGAGTGAGAAAAGCCCAAATATATTGAACAGACCAATGCTAACTACACAGAGATCATTCATCTGAGGCAGCCAATAATAATGAGTGTTGTGCATAACCTGATGACAGTGAAAGTGCGCTCCTGTCTGTCAAACAACTCGGTGAAAATGACGACCGTTCGCATCAATTTCCAATTTGATCAGTCATCAGTAAACTCAGCACCACAAATTAAATTGAATGAGCCACACAAAATACCCAGCAACTCTGACACACAACTTGCTCAAAAATCTATCCAAGTGAAACGCAGATTTTTTATGCGAACGCATAGAGTTTATCTCAGAAGAAAGACTAAATTAAGACATGGAAGATGGTTAAAAGCCGACATAATGGATGCCGAAATTGTATTCGGTGAGTACTAGATGTTTTGCCGAACGGGCCACGCGAAAGACGAGGGGGAATACGAATCTGCATCAAGAGAGGGATCATCGCGTCAGAACGTATAATCGGTTGTTCTCATAAATATGAGGTATTGTGACTAAAACAGAAGACACATGGTGCATCAATAATACATTTTCAGCCTGTTTACAGACTATTCAATAAACGAGGACGCACTGATAGCTGAAGATTTCCACGTACCACTGATGGACTGCGGTAAGTTAACAGCAAACGGTTCACGTGATTCCTTTAGCTCCAGACTATTAAAGCTAACGATTAATCTCTTTTTCGAACAAAATTCTATATTTCCAACGGGAACCAGAAAGTCAAAATTAGCTAATTATCTATTGCTCATTCTCTCGAAAGGCCCAAGTGATATATATGAACTCTGGTTAATCGCACCGCTTTGCAAGTGCAACCATGTTATGCTGCTGTGCGACTACGGTTTAAATACCAGCCAACTATGGAATGCCAAGACTCGATTAAATTACTGGCACAAAAAGGTTCCCGCGATGAGAAGTGAATTGTCGATACTCAACTGGCACGCTATTCTTGCCCGTAGTCTGAATGCTGATTGGAGCGTTCGCCGGTGAGTTATAAATGATAATGTGCATCACGTTTGTCCGGCAAAGAAGTAGAAAAGGCGTGCTTAGTTAATGCGAGATTTGAAGAGCCAGATAGGCTGAAGGAACAAACTCTGGAGAAGGTACTCAACAACAGGTCAATCTTTGCACAGCGAAGAGTCTCACCGAAAGCGGAATGAGATAATCTCAATTTTTCACAGATCACGGAAGGAGTATGAAGCAACTATTATGGAATGGGCAGTATATAAGCCAAAAGTATCCTTAAGTTCCATAAATAATGGGTTGAAAAATTAATAGACAGTGGCGCAGTTGAGAGCTGAAGACACTGAAGATATCATAGGGAAGAAAGATAAGGCAGAACACCCTAGTCGGCTTTTCGCATCAGTCTTGACTGCTGAACCATATTGCAACCAGGTAGAAATTCATGCAAGAAATAATGACACAAGCAGGGAAGACTTCGAATCGATTGAAGAAACAGCTTCTTATGTTAAACGAAGCTAGGTCTTCGGGTCCATACTGAATAGCTGCAAAAGTACTGCAAGGGCTTGCTTCTGACCTCTCTAGACCACCTTTATATATTTTCCAGTTGTCCTTTGATTTGGAATTTGGAATTTATATTTTTCAGTGCCGGTACGGCACTATCTATACAAAGTTATGTGATCAGGGCATCCTCCCATCTGATTGAAAAGAAGAAGACATATGCCTTATTTACAAATGTGGATCCAGAACCAAAGTGAATATATATCGACCGCTGAACCCAATATGCGTTTGATGCAAAGTCATGGAAAGGTAAATGAATGTATGCACATTGAGGTGGTCTGGGCTGGCATCATCACTTATTCTAACGTGAAGCCACACTTGACCACCTAAACGCAGATGAAAGACTGGAATTCGAGAATTATGTGCAGTCCATCGGGGAAAAGCAAGGAGAAGCCAAGAAAACTTCTCTTCTTCGTAGTATACAGGAATTCAGACCACAATCGAAGCTTCCTGAGGATCCAAGTCGGTACGTACACAACTTTTCCTCCATATCTCTTGATAAAACCTCGCTAGAAGCCTTATCATTGGGTCCAAAATTTTGCTGTCCCCGCCAGAAACCAAACCAGCTAGAGCTGGAAACACAGTTTGAAAACTTGCTTAATCAAACACATGACCTTCAGCCAGTGTCAGCGGAGAGTATGCAGCACTTTAAGTCTACACTAGTTAACTTTTCATATCAGTACTTAAACAGTGGCCAAAATCATCGGGGTCTGCTGACGAAAGCCCACATGGAGAAATTAAGACAGCTCCGACTGAACAAGGAGATCCTAATAACGAGGCCAGATAAGGGAACGGGCGTTGTTCTAATGGATAGAACAGAATACATTGCAAAAATGCAATCCATTTTGTCAGAGGAAAAAAAGTTTAGCAAGACAGAAAAGGATAAAGATTGCACGGATGAGGTTGAAACCCAGCTGACTGATTGTCTGAAAAGACTTCAAAAGGACGGCGTCATAAGCGAATATGACTTAGAGCGTCTTCATCCCGTTGGCACGCACACACCTTGACTATACGGGCTGCCTAAGATTCACAAAGATGGCGTGCCCGTTTGTCCCATCCTAGATATGAGAAACTCGCCATACCATGTGACAGCAAAATGGCTAGCAGACAAGCTGAAACCCATACAGAGTCAAATAGCACCTCACAGCCTCCGAGACACCTTCGAATTCATGGATGGGGTGAAAGACCTTGACCTGAATGGGATGATGATGTTCTCACTGAATGTCTCGTCCCTATTCACGAACGTGCCCGTCACAGAAACAGTAGACTACATCTGTGAATTCATTACCTTGACTCAGCAGAACATAGGAATGCCGGTTACTGCACTGAAGGAATTATTGCTACAATGCACCTTGAATGTACAGTTCCTATTTAACAATAACCTGTACAGACAATTGGACGGAGTAGCTATGGGCTCGCCCTTGGGTCCACTTCTAGCAAATATATTCATGGGCAAGCTAGAAGCTACGCAACTCAGCCACCAGATAAATAATCTAACGTACTATAAACGGTACGTAGACGACATATTTGCAGTTGCATCAGATCAAACCAACTTATCAACGCTAATGCATACAGTAAATCGGGCGCACAAATCGATAAAATTTACCCTAGAAGAAGAACCATCTGGATCGCTTCCATTCATTGATGTGCTACTGAGTGAAAGAGCCGATGGGAGCATTCAACGTAGGGTATATCTGAAGAAGACGTGGTCCGGGCAATACGTCAATTTCGCTAGTTTCATACCGTTGAACTTCAAACGCAATTAAGTACGGTGTTTGACGCAAAGGGCAAAGAGGATTTGCCCGACTGATAGCATTGAGGAGGAGCTTAAGATTGTTGAAAACGTGTTTCGACAAAATGGGTATCCTTGTTGATTTATCGCTTAAAACATGGCTCAGAGGCCACCAAAGCCCTCAGTTTTAACAGTGGAAAAGAAACGAATCTTTATCAGAGTCCCATTTCAAGGGGACGGACCAAGCGAACTACTAAGGAGGCACCTGAGTCAAGCCGTAGCAACTATCTTCCCAGCAGCCAACGCCCATGTATTGTTCTCGACTACTCCCATCCTATACGGAGAGATAAAGGATAAACTGCCAGCCCAGACCACCTCAATGTGCATATATTCATTTACCTGTTCCTGTGGGGCAGGATATATTGGTCGCACGAGCCGGCGCTTGTCCAAAGGAGTAAGGGAACACGTATCCGCATGGTTAGGGAAGGGCCAAATTAAAGGTGTAAACAGTTCAATCTTAGCGCACCTGGCAGACTCGAACCATCGCGTGGATGCCGAAGAGGCCTTCACAGTGATTTACAAGGTGCCTTCAAGCTACTCAAAACTCCTCGCACAGCGTCTTTTGGCAACGGCAGAGGCGGCCGCCATCAGGCTACGCAGACCGCTGCTATGTGCTAAAAGAATTTCGTCGCGGCACCCCAGTTGCCATGGGCAAAACTAGGTAACACGGCCACCCACAGCGGACCACAGGCCTCGGAAACGGGCCCCCGCAGAGACGACCAAGTCCCAAGTCCAGCCACGCACACCCTATCGGCGGTCCTGGACGCCGGGCCGTCTAGACATTGACACTTTGATCTCAACTCCTCCAACCTCCCCCCACCCCCCTTCACCCCCTCCTTCCCACAGTGACAACGAGAACACTTCATCTGTCCATCAACCACCATAGTTTATTCATACCATATAAATGTAAAGGCCTGACGAGAATTTATCGAAAACAAACGTATGTTCGCCAATTTATCTTCTATAATTTTCAATAGGAATTTTCGCAAAGTTTCAAAAAGTTGCATATCATCCTTAGATGATGAATCTTGAGTCATTTAGATCACACTAGAAAGAACCTCTGTTTGTGGCCGGAGGATAAGCAATGCATAGCATACATCTTCCATAAAAAACATTAGACCGCATGAAAAAGACGTCAAGGGAGATCTAACGTAAAGAAAACTTCCAGGAAGCCTGATAATACTCTCTTGACTAGGGGAATAAAGATAACCCATAAGTATTTAAGAGTCAGGAGTAAAAACAAAGGTCCAGGATTCGGTCAGACATATAATATCGGGCGTCACGTCAAAAGAAACGGTTATACATTAAGCCATCTTAATTATAAGAGGCTCTACCGCGAGTACTATAATATATAATGCATTCTATGTAGCGTAGATGTAGCCAACATCATAAAAATGAAGATGGATACCTAAGTTGCAAACTATTTTCAGTTGGTAGGACAATTACGGAGAGCTTTACAACTGTATGCAGGCATTAAAAAATGAACGGTTGAGATTTTGGATATGAAAATTTGGAGAGAGCGCAATTGGAGAGGGCGTAACTGGGCTAATGTGATCTATAGACTAGTTTGGATGCAAAGACTCAGTAAGACGACAAATATAAACTAATTTACTAACTGTTATTAATCGGCCTTTCATTTGGAGTAAGGTAAAAGTTTGTTTTCGAATCACCCTGTTCTTAGGACATAGCCCAGAAGAATCAAGAGGATAGCATAGGACCTACGTTGCAATGGAAAAGGTTTCTGTCTAAGTATTGTAGATAGAACTGTGGTCGTCACAGGTGGTCTCATGAGAGCGTAAGTACTGACTCATGTCGCTGCTAAGGATCAGGAGACAGATGAATGCGCTAAGAGGTGGCTTGCCGCAGAATGTAAAATGGCAGGGGATCACTAAACCGACCTACTGAGGAAGACAATAAATAAACTACTCGAGTTTAATAGCATTATACTCAGGCTAATGAACGCTGAGCCGTGAATGGGAAGGTTTATTTGCGAAACGAAACCCATCTGCAAGTTCAATCGATGCAAGGGCGTGACGATGAATAGATGCTTCCTCTAAATATGTAAAAATATACATATATGTTTATTATGCCAGTCTACAGGCAATTTTAGAGTTTGTAGAGCACCTCTTCGGCGCCTTCCAAAACCTCGGAGACAGGAAAAAACCTAAAAAACTCTCTCTTTTGCAACCAGTGTTGGTTTTATATCCATTGTGTATTTTGTAAATACTGGGCAAGATAGGGAGTTTGTTTCAAGGGATAAAATTGACTTCGAAGGTATGATACAAATAGAATACATGTACAGTTTTAAACTGAGTTGACAACTCAGCAGGAGAAAAGTTGCATATCATTAAGGTACATTTGTTCGGGACGGAGGGGTTAGCACAAGAACACCCTGTTCTTAGTCTTCCTTCAATGGTTGTCGGCATAAGTGGCGCGCTATCGGCTGAAGGGTTAGCCGATTGTGGGCCGCAGCTTCAGCAGCATTATCTTCAGCATGAAGCCTGGCAGGGTTCAAAGTCCACGAACACCATCAGAGTGAAAGAGAGATTCCACTGAGTCAGCGCCCAAAATTCGTGAAAGTTGTCCTGAATATAAAAAACTAGTGAAAGCCCTCTTAAACATAGGATAGCTCTGCTGGGTTTTAATACTTCTGGGCAGCTTATTCCAGATTGATATGGCGTTTAATGAAAAGAAATGCCGATATTTAACTGTGCATGTCATAGGAAGAAATAAAAGCACATCTCGATGACTGGCGCGCCGAGAGTGCTCGAGCTGCCTTATTATCAATAGTAGCGAATATTCGAGTCCGAGGAAGCAGTTCAGAAGACGAAGATGCGATCACTGGAACAAGAGTTTTATTTGCCTGACGTTTCGGATTCCGTCGACAATCCTTAGTCATAGGTAATCGTTAACAGGTCTGAGAAATGTGCAGATAAAGGGTGATACATGCACAGATTGCACGGTATTTATTGTGCTAAGAGGAGTAAAGGTTTGGCCATTCAAAAGTTTAAACAGTAAAAATAGACCCTTCTGTAACCTACGAAGCCACAGGGGATCCAGCTTTATAAGTTCGCACCTTTGTTGATAGGCTAAGTTACGCAGTTTTGTATTGAAAACTCTTCTAGTGAAAAAGTACTTCAGCGATTCTATTTTCTTTCATTCACTAGTGCGCAGAAGAATGAATAGGAGTGAGCAGTATTCAATACTAGGTCTCACGTACATATTATAAAGGGTAGTTTAAGCCTTTATGGTCTTAAGATTTCTAATGATAAATCCGGTGGTTTGGCGTGCTTTCGAGGCTATCAGGGCACAGTGCTCTGACAGATTGAGACTATTAGAATAGAATATGCCCAAATCCTTGAGATCACCTGGGACATTTAGTTCGTGACTGTCAATGCTTTATTCCGGTTGGTGATCTTCGCCAACAACCATAACGGAACATTTTTGCCATGATCGGTGAGGCGCCATGAGCTACACCACTAGGCGAAGGCCTGAAGATCCTTTTTTATCAGCTCGAGTGCGATGTTGCGATCTGCCGGTTTATACTGATAAGCGACTTTTAAATCATCAGCGTACATGAAGGGTCTACCATACTGAAAACAATCTGGAACGTCGGCGACAAAAAGGCAACATAGGAGCGGCCCTAGTACACTACCCTGTATAACTCCACTCCTCACATGCGTGGGGTTGGAGATTGCATTGGAAGTTTTTACTCGTTGTGTGCAAACATCCAAATAGGAAGATATTAAGTTCAGAGGCTTGCTATCTATGCCGCAAGAGGTCAGTTTCAGAAGGAGGAGGTTATGATCGACCCGATCATAGGCCTTAGTAAAATCGAAATAGACGGTATAAAGGGTAAAACCTCTGTCGCTAGATTGAAGCACATAATCAAAGAAAGAGAGCTGGTAGGTGTCGCAAGATCTTTTCTCCAGAAATCCATGTTCAGCTGCGCTTAGCAGGCTGTTTTCTGTCAAGTGACGCATCATCTTTTCTTTGATCAAGGTCTCCAAGATCTTCGAGGCTGCGGGAAGTGTATTTATTGGCCTAAAGTTGTCAAATGACGTCGATCGGCCATGCTTGCGAATAGGCATTATGTGCGATTCCTTCCACAACGAAGGAAACGTTCCGCTCTCAAGAGCAAGATTAAATATCTTACACAGAATACATGGGAAAATATCATTCGTTTCAGCTTTTAGAAGGCTTACTGGAACGTCATCTTCTCCTGGACTATAAGATTGACGATAACGATGGATGGCTTCGGTCACGTCCCAGAGGGTAAAACTTATGGTTTCGAGGATGGCACCCATCCAAGCCCGGAGAGCTGGAAGTGCGGCGAACGAGTTTTCACTAAACGTTTCGGTCAGGAATGCATTGAAACTATCGGCGGTCAATTAAGCGTCAACTATGGGGTTTCCGAAGGCGTCTTGAAGTATGGGGTGTTGCGCTTTCCTCTGCGCTTTGACTGTGCACGAAAAGAGTTTCGCAACCTTTAGAGAAGGGTTTTCAGCGAAGTTGGCCTCATCGGCTATCTGCTTTTCTTCGGAGAGCTTCTAAGCCTGCTCAAAGATCAGTGTGATCAAGGGCAGAACGGAAGTGTCTTACTGTTGATGCAAACGACGAGAGAGACTACGCAGCCTACTTTGGAAAGACAGAGGAAGGTACACTTCATCCTCGACATGTATTACCTTCTTAGGCGGGAAAAATTGGAGGATGAGTGGATCCAGCACTTTGTGCAGTTTATCGGTACAAGCGTTTACATCCAAACATTGGAAAAATTCAGACCAGTCGAGAGCGTTTAGATGTGTCAGTAATGCCACCGTATTTGCTGATCGGAAGTCATGACAAAAAATATATTTATAGGAAAATGTTTCGTCGGCCTCTAATTCTAGTGTGGTAACAACTGTGAGGAGGTCTGAACTCCCAGGTGCGTCTAAGGATGACAATGAAAGTGGTTCACAACCCCTACAGAAAAGTAGGTCCAGTATGTTTGTTCCTCGAGTGGGAAAATCGACTACGTGATCCCACATGCCGATATCTACAGCCTCCAGTAAGTTCTCAAACTTTGAAGGACCGGAGGCTGGAAACCATTGCACGTCAGAAAGATTAAAGTTTCCTGCAATCAAGCAATACTTAAGATTCAAATCGGCTGCGGCATGTAATGCCTGCGAGAGACAAAGATCGTAGTCCACATTGGCATTATGTGGGCGATCAACACAGCCTACGAGTAAGGAGTATTTATTCTTTAAAACAACTCGTAGCCAGCAGCTCTCCTCCACCGCCGTAAATTGTGGATAGTCCAACGGGAGGAATGTAAGTGGCTGCTTAATAAAGATGCAGCTTCCTCCACCACGGCCATTGTTGCGATCATTCCGAATGCATGCATAGCCTAGAACAGAAAGCTCAGAGTCAGCTACACAGGCCGATGCCCATGTCTCAGTTACCATAACAATGTCTGGGCGGTTGACAAAAACCAGAGTCTGGAGCAGGGGGATTTTATTAAGCAGTGATATGGCATTTGAAACGACCAATTTAAGAGGGCATGTCTTAGGTTTCGGTGGCGGACCAGCTAGGCCGGCACTGTTACCGGCTTCGACCAGAGCGATGTCTTTTTGACTTGAACTATTTGTCCCTATCTTATTTTGAGATTTTTCTCGTCATTGGTTCTCCGTTTTTCCAGCTCTATTATTGACTTTCTCATCTTCATCCGCTCTTTCAACTCTTAATCCGGCTGAAATAAAAACTTGAGGATGCAGACTCCGTAAGGATGGTTTGCGCTCTAGCAAAAGTTGCGCCTGTGTTTCAGTTTCTAAAATAACTTTAAGAGGTCGTGGCCGACAATTTGATGCTGGAGCTGTTGGAGCCTTTCCTATTCGAAATATCTTAAGAATGCGGAATGACTCGCTTGGTTTTAGCAGTGGTTTGGCGTACTCTCTTATAAGACCTACGTCATGGTTAACTCGTTCCTGTTAAATGGTCGACGCAGACTCTGGGGCCCCTTTTACAACTATTTTCTGCTTGCGACTCAATAGGGCATTTGTTGCGAGCTCAGGTGTTTGGACCGAGCGAGCACTTGTATCCGGTACACTCGGTTCGATAGGTTCTGATGTACTGGCTATTGAGTTAGCTGAGTGCAAACCCGTGATCTGTTTGGCCTTCTTAGCCCCATGCCTCATTTGCTTTATGAACTTATCGACTTCTTTGTCATCGCTTTCTTGTGCACTGTCGAGCAACGATGTGGTGCTAGGATGCAAATCCCGATAATTGATAATGTTGCTTAAGCCGAGTGACGATGGTGTAGACCGTGGGCTTGACACATGAGCTGAGATGCAAGTTTCAGGTATGTCATCCGACATGTCCGAATCCAAGTCCACATCATGGTCAACTCTTTCTTGTGTAATTTTTGACGCTAACTCTAGAGCCCCTTTTACAACTATATTCCGTTTGTGACTCCATGGGGCATCTGTTGCGAGCTCACGTGTTTCGACCGAGCGAGCACTTGTTTCCGGTACATTCGGTTCGATAGGTCCTGCTGTACTTGTTTTTGGGTTAGTTGAGTGCACACCCGTGATCCGTTTAGCCTTTCTCGCCCTATGCTTCGTTGGATTTATGATCTTATCGACTTCTTTATTATCGCTTTCTGGTGCAGCGTCAAGCAACGATGTGGCGCTAGGATGCAAAGTCAGATCATTGCTGATGCTGCTTGAGCCGAGAAACGATGGCGTAGACTGCGGACTTATTTGAATTTCTTTGCGATCGATATAAAAGTCCACTGGTATACTTGGTTTGGCAGATTATATGCGAGTTTCAAGTTTACCGGCCGCGGCTATCTGAGCATCAGAACTTTTATTTACCCTAGGGTTTTGACCGACAAGGGCTGCTTTAACCGCTGGACAAGAAATATGCGTTTTTGGATAAGCTATTTCTTGTTTCAGTTTACTTACCTCGTGGTAAAGTTCTTGCTTCTTCTCGGGAAACTCGTGGCGGAGGATGAAGTCCTCACAGTCTAACTTCGGTAAACTTAGTGGCAATCTTGGCCATTTGACGGGAGTTGAACGATTTATAAAATTATCCAAATGACCATATCGGCGGATAATTTCTAGTTGTATAGCGGTTTGTTTGTCAGGGACCTGTGTCGAAGTGGCCGAGCTGCCTGAGGCGCTAATAACGCTATTAACCTGATTTTGCGACCCAGGTTCGAGATAATAATAATCATATGTTGATTATACCAGTTTACAGGCAATTGTAAAGAGTTGGTAATGCACCGTTTGGGCGCCTTCCAAAAACTCGAAGACCGGAAAAACCTAAATAAAAACTCCCTATGTCGCAGCCAGTAATGGTTTTGTTTCAGGTTTTTTGTTTTGTCAATACTGAGCGAGATAGGGAGTTTGTTTCAAGTGAAAAAACCTGACTTAAAAGGTATGATGCAAACGGAATATATGTACAGTTGTCAGCTTAGTTGACACACCAGTAGGATAAATGTTGCATATCGTTTGAGGACATTAGTTCGAGAAGGAGAGGGTTGGCACAAGAACACAGTGTTCTCAGTCTTCCTTCAATGGTTGTCGGCAAAAGTTGCGCGCTATCGGCTGAAGGGTTAGCAGACTGCGGGCTGCTGCTTCAGCAGCATTATCTTCAGCATGAAGCCCGGTGGGGTTCAAAGTCCACGAACGCTATCAGAGTGAAAGAGAGCTTCCACCGCGTCAGGCGGTGACGACACCTTTCGTGATAACGGACATGTAGCATTTAAGTTTCCATGCTTGTTAGGATTTTCAGTGTTATGACCAGCGTCTGATACTGCCAATTAAGTCAAAAACCGAACCCAAGATCCCGTAAGAGGGAGACGGAGAGAAGACCAGTTGGCCAGATAGTGGAATTTTACTGAGACAAGCACGTTACAGCAAGTCAGAGTAAGCCCTTTAGTGAGTAACTTATACAACGAAATGTGTTTGGTTATAAAATTGCCTCAGAAATAACGTAAGAGTCACTAGTATCCTTAATATTATGAAAAAGATGTGCTATACAAATAAACCTTATTATAAGTGTATATAACAACTCAGTGATACAACGACTCAGCCTCTGATTTTTACCCTTTCTAGGACGGAAATTAGAAACTGTGATTACATCGTCGGCGTGAAGTTCAGAGATTAGCAGAGGTTGTGGCTTGAAATTCCAGTTGGGATTAATGTTCGGGTAAGTGAAAAATCCACCGCAGAAGAGTTTTTTCACAAAATTAACATGTCCAAGAAGCGATTTCCAAACTTTGGAAATAATCCACAGCAGAGGAATTTTTCGGAGCTACCGGATTGAGATATCCACGTAGATAATTCCAAAAATTTGGAACTATATAGTCATTTATTGAATAATTTCCAAGAAGCGTGTCTTCTATACTGAGATAGAGACTAAAAACACGTAAGCTCAAAAAACTTGAAATTCGCAAACAACGGTGTACAAATCTTGACTCCGGCCATCGTTCAGTTTACATATGATTTCCGTGTGTGTTCACGAATAATAGTATTAATCAATTTCGAGATATGAAAACGTGTGCTACAGCATAGACACACAGACTTATATGTCCGAAGGAAATCGCATGTTGGTTATTCCTATCTTTGATTTGTGATCAGTTGTGTTTTATGGTAATTGACTAATATACATTTCTCGGCATGCTTGCAGAAGTCGCGAGGCATGTCGCTAATATCGACTCCACGAGATATAGTCTTGTTTGAGAAATTGGATTCATCGGCATCTGAACCTAATATATCCTTTGAACCGACCTATGACTGAGGGCGCGCTATATGTCTGGGGATGACGGGTGTTGGCGAGAGTGAATCGCCTGAGGTTTCGGAGAAGGAAAATAAAATTGAGAATACTGACAGCATAAGGAATGATAACTCGCTATCCCGAGACTTCGCCTCGAAGAAGCCAGGCAAAAGTATGCGATTTTTTGTCGTGCATTAAGTCGTAGGTAATGCTCACCTGAAGATTCTGGTGCCGTCAATAGCGGCAGGCGCGATTATTGGCAAGGGTGGCGAAGCCATTACGCAAATACAAAATAGTACTGGTGCAAAAGTTAAAATGTCGAAGGCTAATGACTTCTATCCTGGTTAGTTATATCTGCGCATTTACCAGGCTTTAGGCACTAATGAGCGTGTTTGTTTAATAATTGGGAGTACCGATGCCATACTTCAAGTTTACAGCTATATTTCTGAAAAGATATTCGAAAAGCCAGAAGCTCTCCCAAGACTCAATAGCGACGGACGTATCCCTTACGAACGGCACAAGCAAGTATGTTGAAAATCACTCCCATTTCTCGCATACAAGTTAATGTCAATTCATTTTTTGACTCGCGTGTACTTTTTTCTGCCAGTCTGATAATTTCATGGTTGAAGCGCACTTCTAAACCTCAAGTTTCTTTCCGGATCAACTTTTCTGTCCATCCGTCTCGGTTGTTACCCACGAAATGCCCGCACTACCCGACTTCTACTAGTATTACTTTAGTTCCTCTTTCAGTTCATATTACTGAGTCCACTTGTACAAAGTTTTGGGCGATAAAATACTTACAAGTTGTATCTTTTCATCCTCAATGAAAACTATCTTCAAAATTAGGAAAAAAGCACCTCGTGGTCTAATTTTGGGCACATAGCCACAACCTCTGATATTGGTATGTCAGTCAGCCAGAAACTGCATGATCTACATTGACCTGCACCGCATCAACCGTCTGGACTTGAGCACTTCGTAAGCTAGAATGTACAGTATATTTTTAGTTATTTCAGATTTTCACCCCTGTTCGACTTCGTATTTGTCACTAGTTCGTCGAAAGTGAAACCACCTGTTTGACTACTTAGCGTACTAGCTCTGCAAACTGCAATTGTTTCTGGCTTCTGTGAATAGGATGTATATATATATATATATCTATATTAACATAGGTGAAGATACGAGGTCCAGATAAATTATCCCGATCATCATCCCCCAAAAAAGGCGCCTTGTTTTCTTCTTCGCCTTCTTTGGGGGATGATGATCGGGATATATATTTGAATATGAAGTACATTGAGTACCACTACCGTAAAATCCTTCTTCCAGGAACGGGGTTTTATCTATCATCCCCAATTATTATTTGCAGTACATAAAACCGCTACTTGTACACCGCCTGCATTCATTTGGTTGATTTCTACTCCGTTCGCGATATAAATATCTCCCCACAGATTATCGTTTCCTCTGCCACTCGATATTCTTTGACTTCAAGACGCTGTCGACTCATAAGCTCAAGTATATATTGGTTCAACCAACAAGCTATCAGGTCTTTCAACTGGCCACTCTTAAACTACTACTTTGTGCTGTAGAAGACTAACATCGACTTACAAATGCGCGTTCTCTGATTGTATGATTTCTTTCTGGGCTTATCCTTACACTACAGCATTTGTACCTACTTCAGCTTCGTTTTGATAACCGCGGCTACTGTTATTTCCTGAAGGATTTAATCCATTTTCAGTGTTTATACTATTGTGTCATCGCCAGTGTATTATCGTCCTTGGCTGGTATGGCAATCTTGCCGAGGATCGCACTGTTTTCGAAATTTAATATTATCTGTTTCGCGGTGTTTCATTCATAAACAACAAAACCCATGTGTCCCTCTGCCCATCTTCAGGTTAAAATCCTCGTGCCAAATAGCACTGCCGGAATGATAATCGGAAAGGGTGGTAGTTTCATCAAGGAAATCAAAGATCAGACTGGCGCCTTCATCCAGGTTTCACAAAAGTCAAAGGAGATGAGCCTCGCCGAGAGATGTATCACCGTTGGTGGTAATTAAATAAATTTGCTACTTTCTATCATGCTCCTTTCTTGCAGCTGTATGCATCGCTTAGCACTTTCCTTTATGATCTGTGCATTACATTGCCTTCTTGTTTTGTCCCCACAGTCGACATAAAAGGTTCTTGGTAGTGTTCTGAAGTACCCAATACCTAGATAAGAGCAACTTCTAGTTACTTTTTTTTACATCGGTGAACCCACAATAATATCCTCTAAATTCGTAATCACTGGGCTCGCACTAGGATAGAATGCGATGTACCCTGGTAAATGCGCGGGACCAGGTCGTACATCGCAAACGTAAACACTGTTTAGTTGTCAGTCAATGCTCTCTAGCCCACCTCCGGTCGTCCTGACTGTTGTGCCACCGGGCTCAGATAGGATGGGAGGAAAGGAAGTGTGGAAAATGCTGCTCGGGTCTACTACCAGGATAAGCTAAATAACGCGAGATTCACTGCTCTACACCCGCCATACAGCATGGACATAGTCGCATGCGACATTTGAGGTGATACTCAATGGAATGGGCTCATTGGTGAACTTGTGTCCCATCCTCCAAACAGTCGCTATGCTAGCGCTATAGAGATAATATCCTGTTAGAAATTTACTTCAGCACCGGAAATCAGTAATCTTTGTTAATGCGCTTAAGTCGATTTCTATCTTAACTCCTTTGAATAACTGCATTGCATTAGTACTGTGACCAATTTATAAGTAGCTAACTGCTTCAACAATGCCCAGTGACTGAAAGTTCCACAATAATTAGCTGGGACCATCAGTTCACACAAATTGAGCTTTATACTTTGTGACAGTCCGAAGGTCGATTCCAACGAGGTACACCCTGTGCTGTATAGCAAGGTGGGCACGCAGGGGCGGTGACTTGCATGCGGATCAGTTTATGGTGATAGTAGATATGCACTGCATCCTTCGCCCTCTTCACCTTGGCCCGGAGTCATGACAGAGTCCAGAACACCAAAGGCGGGATCGAGCTCAAGTAGCTGGCAAGGCGTGGGCCCGCGCCTAGGCATGCCACCGCACCCCGTAGTTTGCACAGATAGGACCAACAAATAATACAAAAAGGGGGACAGCTCAGATCCCACCGGCTGGGAATGCTATAAAAGCCACATTAAGAAATAACTATTGTAGCCTTACTCAAGCCACCATTTCACCTCACAGAAACGCACACTGAACTGACTGCGAGATCCGAGTTATTCCGTCAGTTGGCAGCCTTCCAAGTAACGGCTTTTACAGCACTGATATGGCAGACTATTTATAGTGAAGAATTAAGCTCATGTTCTCATATTACGCGCGCCAGTCGATAGCCGGAGCTGGTTCACTACCTGATAATGAGAGCGCGCAGTGGTCGATAACCCCTCTGCGCGTTCTACATATACACACCCACAATCTGCCCCTCAACGGAACTTGATTTCACACAAATGTGGCTCAGATCTCACACGGAGAAGTCATATAGAAAGCCTCCTACTTAGATGCGAGGGACTGATTCTGTGCCTGCGGTGAGAAGTATGGGAAGGATTCGTGTTTAATGTAGGCGCTGATAAGATGCGCCGTGTTTTATCGCAGACTTTCATGAATGTATATATGGTGGAGTAGGCCAATGTGGTAAGTGAATGTGCGGGGGCAGCGCGGACAGTAGAGACAAATTTGCTAACTGCGCTGGCACTGGTTTGTTGGTCTCGATGCGATGAATTTGCAAATAGTTGACCAGGCCGATGCGTGAAATGAAGGTGCGATCGCAACGGGGAGACTTTGGAGACGGGACTATAGTGCAGCTGGCGGGGATAGTGTTGGTAAGGTAGTGGTTTACGGGGTGTTGTACATTTCCCCAATTGGGGGAGGGGGGGGGGTAGGAGGTTAATAGTTGGACTTCATCGTCGCGGGGTTATGGCTTGGATAATGAAGGTGGTGAGGTTCGAAGAACCTGACAGCAAAACATTCCTAGGGTCGGCACTAGAGGTATTGGTAGTGATGGACATCGTCGTGGGAGTTGGTACAGTAATGATGATAGGAGCGTTTATGGGAGCAGCGGTGGAGTTGTCAGACTGTTGTTACTTTAAGTCCGGTGATGTCCATCGAGGCCTTTTCGTGTGTGGAATGTTCGTTGGCAACGGAGGCATGATGGAGGGACTTTGGTGTTGATGGTTTGGGTCGGAAGCGTCTGACACTTGCGAGTAGTTCTTTTGGCCCTCGCAACGACGATCCGGTTGGTTTCGTATTTGGCCGCTCCAGTCTTCACTGTTACTTTCCAGGCCGATCGGTCCTGTGCGAGGTCCTACTAGGTCTCCAGGTTTATTTATAGTCGCTTCAGACAGTTCTGTAAGGTTTTCGTGTAGTCTCATGTTTGTCCTCCTTGACAGCGAGTATCTATGGCAAAATCGGGCGATCACTCAGCATCCACCCCATGAAGCGGCAGCTCAGTCACCGTTTTAATTGCAGCACCTTGGCTTGGGTATTAAAAATTCCTGTCCGTTCCACGACTTTAATCTCCGGGATCCTGTCCTGCCATATTATTGTTATTATTCTCCGAATATAGCTGAGGCGAAACTGATTGAATTTTCTGCCTTGGTTGACGTATACGGCTCCCGTGGCCGCACCGAACAGCAGTTATCAAGATGACAGCATTGTACATAATGAGTTCGGGGTTGAGATTGAGACCATGACCATTCAACACTAAGGCCTGCGGTTGACTGAACACCTGGTTGGCTTTGGACATCCGATGCGTACCATCATCGGTTTAAATGGTGCGAATTGGTCCAATATGTGGATTCGGCGGGAAATGACAGTGATGCAAAGGTGTTTATATGCAGTATTAGGCGACCACTGATATGCGAACACCGTTCTATCTGTGTCAATAGTCAGCCTGAGTTTAGTACAGTTGTATGCAAAAAGGTTAACACTTCTTTGCATGGCTGCATCAGTCGTGCCATTGTGTGCACAGTCGTCCGCGAAGAGAAATTCATAGAATATAACTATTGAAGTCCGCGTGAGCGCTTGCATTCGTCCAGTGTTTCTACGCTGGCCATCGTTCTTACAGATAGTGGTGATCTCTGCATGCTCATCACGGTAGATATCCATCAAAATTCCAGGGTGTACGAGGCTAAAGAGCGTGGCAGCAGCCCTGCTTAACTTTGTTGGTCACTGCGAATGCTTCTGCGCCTACCGCGTTGTCTGTGACGCGTGCCATCATGCCGTCTTCGAGCTGCTGAACCCTGTGCATGCGTCGTCCGGGACAGCCGAATTTCTGCACGATTTTCCTGGGTTCGTCGCAATTTGCCATGTCAAAGGCTTTCATCAGATACCTGTAGGTGGCTCCGCACCTCCTGGCACTTCTCTTGCAGTCGGCAGGCGGCGAAGA
Organism: Ligula intestinalis; assembly: GCA_036362985.1. Taxonomy (NCBI): domain Eukaryota; kingdom Metazoa; phylum Platyhelminthes; class Cestoda; order Diphyllobothriidea; family Diphyllobothriidae; genus Ligula; species Ligula intestinalis. Next base: position 65,865,340 of record JAYGXS010000001.1, read on the forward strand.
CAATCTCGGTGCTGTCGTGATGCCGTTGAAGGCCAAACCGTCTTTCCGGGAGAAGTCCGTGTTCCAGATAGCCATCGAGACGTGGAAAAGAATGTGACTTAAGATCTTCCTGACAATATTGGGTGATAAGATTCCTCCGTAATTATCACAGTCGGTGATTCCATTTCCGCTTGTAGGATGGACAATTGTCACGTTTTTTAAACCCCAGAGGAATTTGGCCTTGCCGCCATATTTAATGGAACAATGATGTGGGTTTGTTCATCTGCCGAGGGCCGCCTTACTTGAATTCGGCTGGGCTTGTGTCAGATTCCGTCGCTTTACCACCGGAAAGCTGTGTGACAGTTCTTATTACTCAGGTCATTGTTCCCGTCCAGTTTGTGAGCCGGCTGATGTCGGCCTCAAATACTGTAGACGACCGATTTAGGACACTAAGTATCTGCTTTTCGAAGGGTGTATGGGTAACTTCATTCTTGTTGGTATTTGACCGATGTTTCCAGGTTGTGCATGTGGACATCCTCAACGCTAGAGGTACTAACAGGTGTTCCAATATTTCGCCTGTCCAATTTATTGATACCGTTTTCCGGAGCAGTTCCTTGACTTGTCAGGAGACAACGGAATGAGATTTTAAAGCGAAGGTGTTGGCGTCTGCCGAGAGCAAGGAGCAAAGCTGCCGACTCAACATCTGAGGAAACCCCTTATCACCGTTTTAACAGCGACATCAGAAGTTGGAACAGCTTCCGCCCACCGAATGAATCGATCCACACAGATCAGGAGATGGGAACAGCCGTTAGACAGAGGCATGGGGCCTGCAGTGTTCAGGCGGACGTGACTGAATCTTGCATCGGGTCTGAGGAGGGTACCGATTGTAGCTTTGTTGTGCCGTTTGACCTTACTCCGTTGACAAGCGAGGTACGTCCGAGTCCAAGTTCTCAGGTCATTGTGCCTCCCAGGCCAGACAAGGCGGCGGGAAGCCAGCTTGTCGGTGACTCGTCTCCGAGGATGAGAAAGGTTGTGCAGGGAGAAGATATTCATCGGGGGATGCCGGCAACTCCTGGAGTTAGAGTCCGAGAACATTCTCGTCACAGAGTGAACCAACACGTCGTTGTTCGGCAGCCATCTCAGTGAGGTCGATCCCGGGAGAAAGTTGCAAATGAGCAAAAGAGAGCTGTGACAATGCGTCAGTCACTTCATCGCGTGACTCACCAATATGGCGAATATCTGAAATGAACTGAGAGATATAGTCCAGTTGGCGAATCTCCCAGGTGTTAAACTTGTTGGTATTTGACTTCGAGGAGAAGGAACGTGACCTGTGATCGGAGAATACGGTAGTCTCTGCCCTTCAGAAGTGCCCTGAAGTATTTAACGGCGAGGTGAACAACAAGAAGCTCCAGTCCAAATTTGCTGCAGCGCGATTCTGCAGCTTTTAACTCTCTGGAGAAGGAAGCTACGGTTTAAGTTTGACCCGCAAGGTACTGCTGGAGAACCGCGCTGACTGCGACATTGGAAGCGTCCACCATGACGTAGACGGGAACACCACGGGCTGAATACGTTAGAAGGGTGGCATCAACTAGGGCAGCATTGGCCTTGTCGAAGGCATTGGGGGCGTCTGCGGGTAGCTCGAACGAATGTTTGGAATTAACGAGGAGGTTCGTGAGTGGTAGAATGGTATTAGAACAATTACGGAGGAACCTGCGCTAAAAGTTCTCCGTGCCCAGAGATCGTTGAAGTTGACGCTTGGAAGAAGGAGGCGGGCAATCGCGAATGGCCGCAACTTTGGAAAGGAGAGGATGGATGCCGTTGGTATCGACCAGCTGTCCAAGAAACTCAAGATAGAGAACGCCAAAACACACTTGGACGGCTTAAGGACAGCGCCAACTGGTTGAAGGCAGTCAAACACCGTCGCAAGCTGTTCCATGTGGTCTTCGGTGGTGGCACTGGCTACCAAAACGTCGTCATTGTAGGCGTAGAAAAAAAGGAGTCCGCGAACCACTCTGTCTACAAACATCTGGAACGTTTGGGAAACGTTGCGGAGTCCAACCAGCATGCGCAGGAACTCAGAGGCAAAAGGGGTTATTATGGCCGTTTTCGAAAAGTCCTCCAAGGCCATAGAGCTCTGACGGAAGGCACAAACTAGGTTAATCTTCGAGAACACACAATTGCCAAATAAGGCACTGGCAATGCCCTGAAGATGTGAACAAGGTAGCTGTCCGGGATGGGGACATTTTTCAAGGTCCCTGTAGTCACCACAGGGACGCTAGTTCCCAGTGATGACCTTTGGGACTATATTGAGGAGCAAGGTCTGCGAGCTTTCAGGTTCACGGATGATGCCCATCTAAAGCATGTGCTCAAACTCGGCCGTGGCAGCAGCAAGAAGTGCAGGTGCGAGAAGCCGGGTCTGAGAAAACACAGAAGGCCCGCGCTTCGGATGTGATGAACAACATCTTGCAGTGAGTTGGAAGCGCTGAAGGTGAAACCAGGATATTTGGCAAGAAACTCCCCAAATGTACTCTCAGGATCAGGATTCAAGACGGCAAGTTGGTAAGATATCTCGGAGAAGTGGCTGACTCGGACGGTCAGTTTGATGGTCTGGTCGTGTAAACGGGAGTGACGGAAGTCGAACAAAAAATCGAAAGCAGCGAGAAAGTCTGCACCGAAACTGGCATGGGACACGTCAGCAACGACAAAGCCCCACGGGAGGAGACGCCGGAAGCCGATGTTCAAAGTGGGGGAATAGGTACCAAAGACGGCGATTTGCGAGCTGTTAATGGTTTCAGGGAAGAGGCCGGGGTTCGGGCATCGAAAGTCGGCTGCTGAGAGGGGAATGAACTCAGGTGAGAGACAGTACTAAATAGTGAGCGCCACTAAGATTAGTGGCACTGACCTCCGAGTAGACCGGTTTTACCCCTTTGCTCTGATTGGAAATAGAGGCGTAAGGAGGGATGCAGCGCCGGGCTTTGCCACTGAATATAGTGAGATGCCAGGAGGTGGCGATTGAGGTGCACGAGATGAAGTTGGCTGAGGATGCCGGGCTGATGACCTCGGCGGCCTCCGTGACGAAAAGGCTGTTGAAGTCACATGCTGTGCTAGCTGCGCAAATTCAGCTTTCAGATGTGAGAGTCGAGACACAGGAGGAACTGTATGAGTAGGTAGTGTGGCAAGTGGTGGTTTTGCAAAGCCGTGCATTTTTATCAGCCTTTCAGCCAGTTATGTAAGTTTTGTGGCACTAAGACGGTCAAAAGCAGGCGCTAAAATGCGCTCAACTTCTGGTAAAAAAAACTATCCATGGTCAAAGCCTATCTATATCTTAGAATGAGAAAAAGAGTGTTTTCGTACGAAGTCACTAATGTCGAATATTGGCAGTTGATAACATAAAGTTTCCCAAATCAGAAGTCGAGGAAGACTGATAAGGTTGGATGACCTTTACTGTTAGAAAGAGCTTTACAAAAGCACGTGTTACTTGCAGTCTCCTCAGGCCAGTATTTGTTCTTGGGCCTGCGCGTGGAACCCCGGAGTACGTCCTCTGTCACCTGCGGCCAGTCACTGAAACGGTGGCTTCAAAACGACCGAGAGCGTAGGGCAGACAAGAGGACAACGCGGGCACCCTGTAGCGGATGGGGAAAACTGTCATACCGGGGTATGCAGGGCTTGGTAGCTGAAGGGAAAATGATTCAGCGCAGTGGCGATGATCACCTCTACTACTACTACTACTACTACTACTACTACTACTACTACTACTACTACTACTACTACTACTACTACTACTACTACTACTACTACTACTACTACTACTACTACTACTACTACTACTACTACTACTACTACTACTACTACTACTACTACTACTACTACTACTACTACTACTACTACTACTA
>JAYGXS010000001.1:65869311-65879566 GCA_036362985.1 Ligula intestinalis
AATAATACTACTGCTACTACTACTACTACTACTACTACTACTACTACAGTAGTCGACGGTTATTAAGCCCACCTCGGGCCCAGACTAAAGTGGGCTTAATAGGCGGCGGGCGCACTAACGGTAGAGTCATTGTTCTTGATTAGCAAACGCAGAATAGGCACTATACATTACATACGTACTGTATTATGTGTAGAGCTTGGTTATGTACAAGAAAAGAATGCTGTTTGTCTGTATTTTACGTAATAACAAAAACAAAAAAATTTACTACACGTTTAAAAAAGCAGTCTAGTGTCAGTTGTTTTGGAGGAAGCTTCACTCGCAAGTGCTCTTCGATGTCTTTTTCCAGGCGCCAGAAATCGCAGAGAGATGAGAATTTCACTCTATCCTGTTGGCAAACTGGGCTTTGTAGCCGGCGGATTTTGCCATGTTAAATTCCGTCCCAAGCTGATTTGGGCTTAATACGCGGCTGGGCCTATTAACCGTGGGCTTAATAACCGGCGACTACTGTACTACTAGTACTACTACTACACAAGCTAAACCCCATTTACACATCCTTCGAAAGAGCAAGGAGGACTTTTTCTTTTGATGCACCAGGTGTATGATTTGCCTATTTCGAGAAACTCCTGGTTAAGCGTAATTATCCACCCGTTACGTTCGAAAGTAGCGCAGTCTGCAGCAAAAAGTGTCAAAAACCAATCCCACTGATGCCTGCTATAACATTTTTTGCCTTTGAAGGGCGACGATATTTAAAATACAGCCAAGCGCAGGTTTTGGCACGCCACTGAAAGATCTAATAGTCCTACATATGCTGTTCTAATTAAAGGTGCATTGCTTTAATTGTCTTCTTGAGGGGAGGTTATTTGTCGAGGTCGTCATTGATGTTCTCTTGATAATGTAAGTTGCTAGGTTATTTGCGGATTGTGGACGGTTGGTTGGAAGCATCCTTGCGGCGCTTGGCCCAGCACTTCAAGATATGCAACTTTTCCGAGGGTACGGTTGCTATGTCTTCGCTGAACAGTGGCACAGTCCCTTAAGCTTGCAGGTCATAGCCTACCTTGAAGGTAAGGATGAGGAAAAGGCCTCTGTCTCTCTTGGTCGCTGCTCATAATTGCCGTCTTACCCAAGAAATGGCAATATAACACCACTTCTGATTTCACCTAGGGATAATCTATATTGAACACGGTCAGTTACAACCGTTCCAATGGAAAACTTGAATTGTTATAGTGTTGTTTGGTGGCCAGTATATACTGGAGTTTACCTAATATATCCCATTAATCTCAAACGTTCACCGCTACTTGGCCTGCATCGAACATCATGTCGTGTTAGTGATTGTAATCTGCAAATGCCCACTCGTACACGTTTCTGATGCAATCCATATTCTTACACATCAACTTCTATGCCCCCTGTTCTAAAAGGTTGGCAGCCGCCTGCCACTCCGTGCTCCTTTGCGATCCATTAAACACCTCGGCCTAATTTGCCTCCACTCCGTCTTGTGACTTATTCGTTTGCTCGTAATGCATGTTTGACCGAGCTTATCTGGGCTCATGATGCGGTTCGGCTTCTACATACTCTCGCCACTTATGAAAGGGTTTCTGCCATGAAAGTCAGCCAGTCATCTGCTTACCGGCCTCACATAATCTAGTGTTACCACAACATTGTAAATAGTTGAATACCTTGAAGTCATCGGATGCGTCGTCTATATGACCATTAACCACATTCACAAGTTGACAGCGCAACCGATAGTCACGATCGATATGACTGACTCCTTGCATTTGCTGGCCACCAAAACCCTCGCGATTTAACAGCTGGCACCATTTTCGGCGGGGGATACGATACTACGCTTCGCCGAATCGGTTCAGCTTATTAATTATTCAACAGAGCATTTGGCATGGGCAGGCTAACGCTTGTCGGTAGGATAAGATTAGTAAAATCGGCGTGTTACAGGCAACCTTAACGATAAATTCCGGGGGGAGGGTTAGAGATTGAGGTGTTAGGGTTAGGACACGGGAACATAGATACCCCCGCCCTCGGAAGTTTATGAAAGGGCAACTGCGGTGAGCGACAAATTGTGTTCGTGTCCAACCCGCCAATATTGCCTCAGCCAGATTAGTATGATAGGAAGTCCGGCTGTGATATAATGCCGCGTCTCACTCCAAGTCGAGAAGCCAATATCGGAGTTCAACATCTTGTAGTTCTACTATATACAGGCGACACATTTTGTAGAATCAGCTCGCAACCCACAGTTCACTATACTTGATGCATAGCCTATCATATTTCGAATTTTTTTGTGTCTGATAGTATGCTGCCAGTCTGATGTATAGTTATCTACTTTGTCAGATTGCGGGTTCACAAGCTCTTTAGGTACTTCATCTGAGTGAGTCTTTTGTAAGAGCTTGGCTTCGAGTCACTTTTTATTTGCGGCTCTTTGTAAGGAACCGGGATAGCAAGATCTCATGGCCGTTTGACTGCCGATGTCGACCGTGTACCTTACATCAGGGCAGGCAGGCGGACGCAAGGACAGTGAGTTATGCGCGAAATATTTTATAGTGCTAGTACGATTTGGCAGCATCTGCAGCACTACCTCCCCCTCCCTCAGCCTCTGTGTCAACAGAGAGACTCAAAAAGACCTGAGGCGGGCGAAGGCATAAGTGAGCCTGTGCCTAGACAGGCCACCACACCGCTTTCGTGTGTTTTATTTGCCATGGGTACGCATACCTAATAACGTCTGCCACGCCCTGATTTGGTCGCCATGTTGGCCGAACGCAGCTGCCACGTTGTATGTTTTTAGAGCAGTATTTTCTCATATTGATTATAGGATTCCCTTTTATGATAGCCACACTGCCAGTGTCTTACCGTTGCGGAGAGCTACCTATGTAGTATTTTATCATTATGGCACGCAGATATCGACATTATGCCGCAGTGATTGTTTGCAGTGTCTGCAACTTCTAGTTTGACTTGTACTCTCCCCTCCTCTCATGCTGTTGTGGTATAAGCAAAACGAGGCTACCGGAGATGTGATTGAGCGCAGTGATTGAGGCAGCAACTTGCCTGATTTGCCCTTCGTTTCAGTGCGTGGATAGTTTATCACGCCCTGCGGATCAGGCCACACTTTTCTGTTCACCACCGTCATAGCCTCATCACCCCCCGTAATTGGCCCGACGCTACTGCGCCCCACACCTGACTTTGGATTACCGTAGTAGTGGAGCCAGGTCTGCATTTTCCTGGTCTGTATATTTGCACCTCGGAAGCCCTTTTTGCCCGTCAGGTAAATTTTGGGCTTAACCATTTTTTGACTGGCAACTGCGTATATGCCTGTTCTAAATTTGTTTTTATTATTCAAAACAAGCGTAGACCGCAGAGTATATTGTAGTCAATAAAACTCGCGACCGCATCCCGTTGTTGCATGAGTCAGATAACAGAGGAGCATGCGGCAGGTTGAATTTCACAGAATGTCAATGAATAACAGCAAGGGTCATCGTTCAGTGTAAATAATGATCAACTGAAGGGCTGTTCATTGAATCAGCCTTTTTTAATTATTACTGTGTATGTTGAAGTTGGACTCTACTGAAGAAATTACTGGACGGCCAGGCGATGACGGGGATCACAAACAGCGTAATTTGAATCCACCACTACTGAACAAAATTTAATTTGCTGCTTTGACTTTGGTTGTTGACATACCGTTTGCCAGTAGAAATTTGCCCCCGAATGACCTAAACGCCTACCCTCTACCCTTTTTTCGCAGGCCTTCTTAACTTCTTTGCAGCACACCTATGGGTCCTTGCTGATTTTATTCTGCTAACTAGCAAACATTAGGGAAAGCCTCTGTCAAGACTGATCGAACACCTGTCGGTTAACTTTATGGGGCTATGTTGATGTAACAGGTTAGAACACAGTGTCCTCAAATCAGTCTTATCAAGGTAGTTCAACATTAGCTTTCTCACCCATGATGCAGTAGGTTGTTTAGTCCACGACCCAACAGGTAATTGCTTTTCCCCGCATTTTTGAATTTTGAGTCATCTGCTATCTTCCTACGGCTTTACATAAGCAACTTTTAATCTAGTGTCACTTTGTCTCCTGAGCTAAAGAGGCAGTCGCCTATAGTTTTTTCTAACCTGTTTGGTGTTTTCCACTTCCCTACAGGTGAACTATCCCAAACACGAGAAACGATGCGCTTGCTTTTAATGAAGATTGCCGAAGACCCACAGTCCTCAAGCTGTCCCAACATATCCTACATGGACGTCGCTGGACCGGTTGCCAGTGCCTACCCTACGGGTTCACCCTACGCTATTTGCGTTCCACTGCCTCATTCTATTTCCTGTTCCCCTCCGGGTCGTGCGGCCGCCTTTCTTCATAGTCACGGGACACATTTCTCCGGCAGTGGTGAAGCCGCGACTGGCGCTTCTGGAGGTGGTGGTGGTTTTGGCAGCGGTTTTTGTCCACAACCGCATCAGCGTGGTGGTACGGGCACCGGGGGTGGTGGCGGTGGCGGCTTTCATTCCCATTCGCCTGGCGCCGGCGGTCCGATTGCTTTTACAATGGGTCCCATGCAGGTGACCTCGCCTAAAGGGGGACTTTCCCCCGGCTCCGCTGTTTATGAGCCCTGTGGACAATTAGGCTCGCCAACACTCGGAACAGATAACACCGGGCGACTGATCGGACAGGCCCTTGCGGCCCGCTGCGGTCGTAATGGCGTTGCTTCAGGCGCTTGCCTACCTGGCACCTCCGGATGCCTCACTAATCGCTGTTCTACGGCGGGTTCTTGTGCTGGCGCCAATCATCAAAGCCTTCTTGGCGCCGCATCAAACCTATGGTTCTCCAATCCGTGTTCTACGACGCTTTGCTCTCCCACCCGTTCAGTTGCTTCCCTCGGCGGCAGTGCTAGTGGTCCGGGCGCTGCAACGGTCAATCAGGACGCCATCCGCGCCAGTCTGCAGGGTGCTGGCTTCACAGAAGAAGCTGCTGAGGAGATAGCGCACGCTATTCAGGTGCTAAATGGTTACGGCTTTTTATCCTCGCCGGGTGCTAGTGGTGTCGATGGCGGCAGCAGCAGCCTTTCTATACCACTACATGACAACCGGACAGTAGCGACGGCCACTCGATGCGGTCCAAATGGTGGGGATGCTAGCATAAGTGCCACCGGCGGTGACGACTCTAGTTCCGTCAACGTTTTCAAGACAATCGTGGATGCCAACGCGCCTCCGCCTCAAAGATATCTCAGTGGGACTGCGGACGTCGGCAGCGGCGAAAGCCACGTTGCCATCGGTCCCTCACAACAACGATCCTCTTCAGCCTCCTCACCCTCCCTCTCCAGGGCAAGGAGCTCTCGGCAACAACAGCCTGGTCTCGGTCTGGCCACTCTTCTCGGTGAAACGGTGGGGTTACGTGCCTCAACGGCCAGTGCCGGCGCTGGTTACCCCTGCGCTTCAGCACTGCCGGAGGATATAATGGTCACACCGGCCGTGCGCTCAAGTTCCTCTACTGGCTTCTACCCGAGCATGGCCAGTGCCCAGCGCCCCTCCTCTGCTCGTCCTGCCCTCACGGCTAGCCAGAACGACATAGCTGCAATGTCAGTGGTAACGACCACCACGGTTTCCAGCAACCTCCGAAAGAGGACATAGAGTACCTTCCGCTCCGCCTTCAACAATTTGCGTAATGACTGAAACAACTACTAGTACTACCGCTCTTATCTGCTGGTATCATAAATACGGCTGGTAATACTACTAGTAGGAGCTTCCTTCTGAGTCCGAGTCAAAATAGAACTTGACACGGTGCAACAGATGCCATCCAATAAGAAAAAAGAAGGCTCTTATTTTCTTTTCCTCTGTATTCTTCACCATCTTCGTTGCACTGCGCTAGATATTTTTTTTTGCGCAAGGTCATCTCCAAACTTTATTTTCTCGCTCATTGATACCCGCGACTGGCGCCTATTTTGAACATTTTTTGGTTTCGTCTGTCCCTATCTTCATTTCCCTAAACTCATACTTGTTGGCCTTTGTTCTCAGTGTTTTCCTACTGCACACTTCATTTCTCCGCCGTCGCCTTAGTCTTTCCAAAATGCCGTAATCGCCACCTCCACCGTCTGTGTTCCTCGCCACCCGCCCCCTCCCCTTCTCTAGTTCTTCAAGTTGTCTTAATAGAGCTATTGCGCTTCTAGTTATGCACACCCCAGCTATTTGGGTTTTCAGCCCGCGAATTTGGTTATCACCATAAAGCTACGGTATCAGGAAGAAGTGCAGGCACCACACATGTACTTCAAGCACACGTTTTTGGGCATATGTGGATCTTGCGAGTACGCTGTACGTTGAGGTTTGTTCAATCTGCCTGTCTGTGATATCTCTAGCCCCTCCGACTAGCTCCCTTGATCATCCTCTCAGCTACAGCTGAACAATCAGCCTACCAACAGTTTCACTATCTCTGTCCGTTCTTCTGGATTCTTGTCGTTATTTTGCTTCTCTCATTTGGGCCCACACAATTCCCCCTCTCCCTCCTGTTATCATCATCGCCATCAAGTCCTGTGATTCTCCCCTCCACCCCCCTTCAGCAACTTGATGACCTCAAGTGTGCGGTCTGAAAGACTTGCTATTTTTGAACTTGTCAGAAAGCTCTATCAGCAGCCCTATTTTTGGTTGTTTATGATCTCATGCTGCACCAGCACCACCACCACCAACGTCATTTTTCATTGACTCGCCTCTGCAGAAACACGTAGCCAGAAGTTTTCACTCTGAAGCACGCACAAACACCAACATATACACACACACACACCTTGCGCCTCTTGATGCAGTTTCCCACGAGTTATTTTTTTTTCTCTCAACCGTCTGATCTCGTGCGCTTTTATCATACTTGAATATTAATACGTACATATTCATTTATGCATATGAATCCACCCCTCAGCGCTCATGTTCAACTCGTTGATTGCACAATAGATTCGAGGTCACAACATATTATACCTTGTCCACGTTGCCTTGGTCTTAAATCGGACGGGTTGTGCCTCTTACGTGCATTGCAGTGAAGTTGACCCCGGATCCGCAGATTATTCGACCACCAATTTCCATGAAGTCCACCATGTGCTCAGGAGCGGTGAGGGTAACAGCAGCTGGAGGAAATTTAAGTGCGCTTACACAACGGGATCAGACGTAGGCCGCTTTCGCCAATGCAGGCCAGAACACCGCCTACTTAGTCTTCAGTGACAGTAGACTTTTGCGCTGGTACTACTGCACTTTTTACCCTCACTCACCTTTATTGGGTGTCAAGGTAGATTCTAGGCAGATTCAAGGAGACTCATACTGCTACTATTTCTAATCCGCTTATTAGCGATCCGTTTCAATGATGCTAGTATTAGCACTCGTTATTTTCAGGTCAAATGTCACGCTAGGGCTCATATTCGTTCGATCTCAACAAGAAGTGTGAGTAGGTTTATGCTATTCCGGGTACTAAATGTTTGGAGCTTGGAGCACATCGGTGCTTTGCCCTGGTTTCCGTCCTCCTACCTCTATTCATCAAGAACTGTGTCAGTTTCTCCTATGTTTGGACTGCGAGGACTAGGGTACTGTTGCTAGAGTAAAATGCCAGTGCTAGGGGTGGTAATTCTAGTAAACATACTTGCTAAGACCAATTAATAGTGTGTTAGAGTGTGGTCTCTGCGTGCATGTAGGAAATTGGAGGCTGGTGTGCAGTCACGGCCTTTGCTGGGCAAATAGCAGACAGAAGGGATTAAATAAACGTTTTTTTTTTCAAAAATAACGCAAACTATACAAATTTAGGTCACAACATAGAACCATTTGCCGTTTGTTCAGGCTAACTTTGCTGGTCTGCAGTGCCTAGCTCTGGGTTAGAATATATAAAACGCTTCCTGTCTTATAGGGAAGTAGACATGGAAGCTTAGTAAACTCCTATAGCAGTATTAAATAACTGAGTAATGAGTTGCGCACCGTATTTTTGCAATTAGCATAATAGACGGGAATGTGAGTGTATTAGCTTACCAGCTTTCAAATCTTTGCCTGTAGTGTTTGTGTAGGCATACGGTCTCATCCAGCAGGTAATGCTGCCAACTAATCAAGCATTGGGTAGCGAAGTGCCTGTCAGCAGAAGCGTCTCAAGTCGCTCATAATCTGATAGTTAAATGACCACCTGTATTTGTCACATGGACACGGCCGGTTTGGAGTGTGCGGACGGTAGGCAGATAACTTGCACGGACAGTCGCGGAACCCAAGGAGTCAGTGTCAGCCCGTCAAGGGCAGGCATTTCAAAGGTCGGTTGTGTCAGTTGCTACTAAGTTTGGACTTCGAACGCTAAGATACTGCTGCTGGAAGAAATATGCCAACGCTAGGAGTGATATTTATAGTAAACAAACTTGCTAAGACCTGTTGATAGTATGCTACAGTGCGGCCTGCACGCGCATATAGGAAATATGAAGCTAGTACGCAGGCGCAACCTATATCGGGCAAATATTAAACTGGTGGGTTAAAGAAGCGTTATTTACTAATAGCTCAAGTTCTACCATGCCTTTAGGTTGCAAAGTAGTGCCATTTGCCGTTTTCAGGCTAACTTTACCTTACTGCAATATCTACCTTGCGATGGGAACCGCATAACCACGGGTTACCATCTTTCCTCATGAATTGGGCGATTGGGACTACCAGGGGGAATTCAGACAGCGCAATAATCTTTCGATCGAGCATATAATCTATCATCGATTTTGCTGTGTCTGGTAACTTGCAATGTAAACAGTACAATATTAAATGCCGTGCTACTGTCTAGTACTACTAACAAGCAATATAGCTGAGTGTTGGTAGTACTGATACTATTACTGACGCTAACATTTATCGGAGATGACGCTGATTAAAGCCAACGCTGGGTCTCATCTCCCTTCGATCCCATGCTATTCCGATTGACTACATGTTTGAGGCTCGGAGCACATAATGGCTTTCCTTAGTTTCCGCCCCCTAAACTCTATCCACCAGGCTGTGTCATCTCATTGGTTAACGTAATGTTATTCAGTAATAGCTCTAGTTCTACCATGTCTTTACGTCGCATGGTGCCATTTGCCGTTATCAGGCTAAATTTATGACTTATTGCAGTATCTAACTCTCTATCTTGAGGTTTAGGAGACATCTCCCGTCTAATAAGAGGGCAATCTACACCATAATCAAGTAACATTGGTATTGAGAAGAAGGCGACTCGATCGCTGGGACAATACTTTTATTCGACTGACGTTTCGATATCCGTCGGGGATTCGTCATCAGAGGCATAGAAAGCAATAGCAGATGGGGTATCACATGCACAAGAGATTGCAGTATTTATAGGATGCAGTAATTACTGCATACATACGAAGACAATTAACCGCAATTGCCTTCTTGAGTGTTAGTGGTCTGTTGAACAGCATACGGGCTTTGACCTGCTGACCTTTCATCACGCATGGTGGACTCGGGCGCGATGATTGCATGGTCACCTGGCCCTCCGGTACTGGTATAGGATGAGGCCGTCGCCTGTTCTTTCACCAAGCGGCGACCTGCTTTAGCCAAATTGAGTCTCAGCACCAAATATGGATTGAGCAAATCGATATATTTGTTGATGGATTGGGGGCCCGTGAACCACGACTCAAGTACTTCTCGGCCCACCCGATTGTCACCTCTTGCGAGAATTTTGGCCTCATCAAATTTGAATGTGTGGCCGGGACTCGTCAAATGAGCCGCAACTTGCGAATTGGCATCATTTCGCCGTACTGCCGCCGCGTGTTCGGCAATTCGCGTCTTGAGAAGCCTGCCAGTTTCTCCGACATAGTTGCTTTGCCCGCAACTTCTCAATTACTTCCTGGGTCTCGCACGTTCGCTTGTATTGGTATATCTATCGCAGGGGTTAAGTAAGTCTAACCGTGCAACTGCGATCTTCAGACCATGGTTACTTAGCACTGAGGAGAGAAGTCGGTGAAGGCCAGAGTAATAGGAAGAGTTTATTCTGTACACAACGGAAGAGGAGAATAGATTGACATGGGAGAGGTACGTCCGATCAGTAGGTTGACCGGGCCCAAGTGAGGTCTTAGAGTAGTCGGGCCAGAGGACAGATAGAGGGAGATCTTTCATTGGGTAGGTCGGCCTGGAGATTGTGGACAGAGAGGCAACTTGCGTCGGGCACGCGTGCAAGCTCCTCATTCGTCGCCTCATAGATGCGAGAACTATGATTGGCTGATCAAGACGTCGAGAAAGCACATCGGGGAGGGTTTGGGAAAGTGCACTTCGACGCGAGCTAGTCAGGCAGGCAC
>JAYGXS010000001.1:65912608-65944529 GCA_036362985.1 Ligula intestinalis
ACCCAGAGGGCCCTACCAAAACGTTCCCTTAACTTTTTCTATTCATATTTTTACTCGTTTTTCACAACCCCACATTTTTGTTCATCTTCAGCGCGGTTCTATAATTTAATTACGTCTTCCACAACCTCTCATCATTTTTTTTAAGTTGTCGTCTTTGTTCCTAGGTTATAGCTTTAGCGTTCTTTTCATATTTTTATTACTCAAAGCTGATTGTCCCTATACGGGCTGGTCTTTTGATTTCACCGCATTATAAAACATCCGATAACTACCTTTACATTTTGCTTTGCGTCCATAAATGCATATTCTGGTGCATGGTCAAACAAAAAATGAGTATTTTCGTTTCGCCGATACTGTGAAAGACTTCACTTATCACCCTATGAGCATTAAAAAATTATTCGTCTTCCTTTTTTGACGGCGCCAAAGATGTGCTTTACAAATAAACCTTATTATTATTTCTCCATCCGGTTTATGATATTCTTAAGTCTGTCTGAAGTATCATTGAGCAAAGCCGCTACAATATCGTAGTACAATAGTACCTGAATATGAAGAGGGAGTTCAAATTTATTAACCTATATTTCCCTAATAAAACTGAACTGAACTGAAGTTGCAGTTTTCGAACCTTATGCTGTGTATAACCTTGACATTGTTTAGGTGCTCTTACATATAGTTACAGTAATCAGCGTTGATTTCGAAAGTTCCAAATTAACGACAGGTTGGTACTGTTCAATAATATCCAAATAAGAAAGTAATCTAAAAATTGCCAAAAAGCATGTTGGTTAGGATACTCAGTATTTTTAAGGTAGAATAAAAAATAATTATCACTGATGCTTCTCAAAAATTGTAGTTTTTTTAACAATATCTTAAGACCCATTTACTGCAGCTGCTAGTATCCATTTCACTGCAGTCTACATTTTTCTGCTCACCACCTAGAACTGGTTCTGAATTTGTGTCCGCTTTTAATGTGCACGAAAGATCTTCTAAGTGGTGCAGTTAGCGTTCAGAAACGTGCGAAACAATTGCTAATTCAATAACAGATATCAAGTCTTTCCGACTATTGTTTCGATTGTATTACATAAAGTAATTGGTGAATTTTTATGCTAACTGTTATGATAAAAATTTTCATTCAACTATCGTAGTTTGCGATCTTTCGATGCACCAGGTTCTTTTTTGCATTTTGGTGTAGATTATTTTCAAAATTTTCAGTGTCTGATGTCTGTTTGTAGGTAGTTTTGAATGAAAGTTAACATGAAGAAAAGAAGAGGTTCTTCGGAAAAATTAAGATATATTTGTGATATCTAAACATTCCATCAAAGTTTTCTACCACTTTTATGGCTCATTAGATATTAACACCTAACTGTAAGTGTTGATGCCACTGACGATTTTTTACTTTAAACACTGAGCCATGAACTCGTTGTCCCTTCACTTGTAACTGAAGTTTTCACTATCCCGAATGTGTGGTCAGTGATCTGGTTTGACGAACTTACCCCAGGTCTCTTTTATTTTTTCCGCAATCCTGCATCTTTGTCCTTATACTATTGGTCGCTCTACGACAAGAGTGCACATCCCGTTTTGCCCTTGATATGAAATTTCATGTTTGTCACATAGCACGGGTAGCAAGATATCCCATTTTACTTGGGATCGACAAGGTAGAAAGTCGTGATAATACTTTGGTCATGTACGTGTTAATTGAAGTCTACCATTATTGTAGCTACTTAAAAGCGATGGGATTAATATTGGTTCTTGCGACTACGCTACGCGAACAGTCATCTCGGCAATATTTGCTATGTGCGAGCACAGGGACTAAAATGTCCCTTTAAATATGTTTCACAGTGATGTCGTTCATCAATTTAAAGGCAAAGCACTGATGAGAGTGATAATGTATTCACAGCAAAGTTATAATCCCATTAAAATGATTTATTCATTGTTATTTAATGCAAATGAAGGCAAATGTGTGCAAATGTTGCTTTTATTGACGAAAACTGTATTATGACTGCATCAATTTATCATAGGATGGTTGCTGCTAAAGTAATAATATTCTGTATTTATTCTGTCTGATCTTTGTCTGTCAGGCAATAACAGTTTTTACAACGGTGATATTAATTTTGTATCAGGCAATCACTCAGATAAGTAGAACAAGTATCTATAGAGGACAATGGTTATCAAATGTGGTAATTTTGCAACATAATCGAACTTCCTTTCTTAATAAAGAAACGCAGGTCAGTGTTATTTTCGTTCATATATGTTTTCGACCGCCTTCGCGATATTCAACAATCGCGGTCAGTTGTGCGCGGATGAGATTCATTTCATATCCCTTATTTAGGAAGTGAACAGAAATAGTCTTCACAAATGTTTCTTGAAACAGCAAAATTCAATTGAATCTGAATGAACCGAATCAACTTGGTTTGTTTATTTAAAATGCAAATGGGTTTCTTGTGGATGGGAATATGGATGGGTTTATAGCTGACGAAAAATGAGTGATAAATATCAAATTGATGGCATCAGGTCCATTCTGTCGGTCCGATCCCACTAAGATCGAATGTCAGACACATACCAAAACGATTTGCAATGAAACAAAAACACATTCACTAATTTTACTCCAATCTACCGTTTTCAAGTGCTGCGTCATCTGTGGTATTTGCCGACTAATTAAGCCAGCTGCAGTGGTTGCCCATCTTGAATACATACTTGTGAATCTGTAAGTAAGCAAGATATAGCAAGAAGTACAGCAAGGCAATAAATTCCTGAAGAGGGGTACCTTATAAACCTCTGTGGAAATTAAACATTAAATAGCTCAGAAATAGGAACGAGGAACAAAGTTAACAGTTGCTTAGGTTAAAATAAAATACTGACATTCCATTTTTTCGCATTATAACGTTTTTTATGCGACCGTCTGAATAGGTGTAACAAATAATAAAAAGTTTTTGAAATCTTATTCCGAACGATTCTTTTAGAGCGAAGGTAAACGCACTCGAAGAGTATGGTCTGTATGCAAATTGTTTTCGTTAGTGTTAAAATAGAGGATCAAGAGAAATGAAACCCAGCGTTCCTTGTTCTAATTCCCTTTCTCTTGACCACGGGATGGATTACTCACTTAGCATAATAATGCACGTAATTTTTACCGTCTCTTTTTTCGAGAAAAACGATATATTTTAGCTACTTTGTATAACTTAACGGGAGTAGGTATGATTTGAAAATGCGCGTTCCAAAATTTCAAAAAGAAGATTTTTTGTTCACCTTAGCCAGGATACAAATGAATAAATTGTTAGAGCATACATGAAATCATATAAAGCTGTACGGCTATTATAGTAATAACTATAATCTCAGATACTTACTCAGATACTTGTTTCTCCTTAACTGTCAGATATCGTGACAAAATTCGTATAACAAATATTTTGTCTGCTTAGGAGTGACAGGAGACATGCAGGTATCCCCGGCGCATGGGGCAAATGAATATGGACAATATAATCAGGGATTGAATCAGTACCTTTCCTTACTGCTTTGAACTGTCGTTGCACTATGACACCAAAGAAACGAGTTTAAAAAGATTGGCCGCAGAATAAATTATGCGAAGGAAATTTTTTAAAAGGAGCACATCCCTCTTACTCGAAGTATGAAAAATATTTAGGTAATTGTAAAGAATGAGAAAAAGGATGCAGGCACCTATAAATCTTCAGATCAAAGACTGAGCGTTAGGGTAGGGGCGTAAACATCGAAGGTAAGAAAAATGCTTGTGCATTTAATTAAAACATTGATCTAAAGTCCATTCGTTTACAAAAACGATATCTTTTCAAACTGCCCTTTTCCGATTAGCCGAATCCAGTTTTAGCATGCATGAGGGTTATATAAAAACTTCTGCAGTCCCGTTAAACAGAAACGCAGTTGGACTTTTCTGAGCTGCTTCGCGCAAAGGTCTTGTAGGGAGTGGACTTAATTCAGTTCTCTTTAAAAATTACTAGTTTGCGATTTATTATCAAAGTAATTAGCTAATCTCGATGAAACAGTTGTAAAGAACGATATAATAATGCTTATCATCCCACCTTTCAATTCCATCAGTTAGTAATTTGCTAGTTGACAATTTTTTGCTTGAAATAGTGGTGTAGATACGCACAGTTTACGTTAAGTTACAAAACTTGAGTGTGGACATACTGCAAGGGGTTAAGCAAGTTAACTCCTAGCAACTGCGATCTTCAGACCATGATTACTTAGTAGAGGAGAAGTCAGTAGAGGCCAGAGTAGTAGGAGCAGTATATTGTGTACGCAGAGGAACGGAGAATATATAGTAGACATCTGACTTGGGAGAACACGACCAGCCAGTAGAGCCAGTCCGGCCCAAGTGCCAGTTTGACAGCAGTCAGGCCAGCAGGCAGAGAGAGCGTTCACGCGTGCAGTGTTGTTATTCGTAGTCTGGCCAGAAAGCAGTTTTTGCGGCAACTGTGATTGGTTGATCGAGGCGTCGAGAACCGCAGTCGTGAGATTCCAATGGAGTTCACTTCAATGCGACCTAGTCACTATGGACATTTGAGATTTGAGCTACCCCAGCATCAGATTTACATCTGATTTACTTGCTTTGGTATTGAATGAAAACTTTGGTATAGGTACTTTTGCTATGTCATAAATTAGCAGTTGGTCCAAATTGGGATTAAAGACGCTGCAAAAATCATTAAATGATTTAAAAAGGGTATTTTTGGCAGATGCGCTAAGCGACCTACAATCCACAGAGACCGTAGGAAATTACTGAAGTGTTTAACCAATAGCAGTCCAAATGCCGCGACAGATATTCTGTGTATGCTAAGGTGTCCGCCTTAACTATGGCATATACGGTTAAAATAATTTGAAGTATATTGAACAGATTCCTGAATAATGCACATAAAAAGAATGATTGAACGTGACTAAAGGTTGGCTTGAAAGAATTTATCATAATAAACCGGTCAATGCTCATTTTCAGATGTGCAGAAATTCGTCCAGAAGTGGCCGAAAAATGCCATCGAAAAAGGACGCTTTGCCAGACTGTAATCCCATTACTCAAATAAAGATAGAATTCAGCAGCAAACAGAGAAAAGAGCTGCGGCAAGCTTTTGATTTGTTGGACGTTCAAGGCAAAGGCTCCATTGACATCGCAGACATCCAGCTCCCCTTGAGGGCATTGGGGTTCCAGCCATCTCGGGAGGAATTGCGCGTTCTCTGCTCAAAGTATGATCCGGATAAGAAAGGTTAGACCTAAGGTTTGCCCCCTGTTTTCATATATGGCTTACCAAGTGTTCCATAAAAAATATTATTGGAATTCAAACGTTTGTATGCTCAGAATTTTAATTTAAATGCGTTTTCTTTACTCAAACAGTTTGACTTTGAAAATGCATAAATTACCTTGTAAACATGATATTTGGGATATTTAGCTGGATGTGATGAAAGCAATGTGGGCAGTCATATTAAAAAAACTGACTTCGATCTAAAAACAGCCCGTCCGTTATGTAAAGGAGGCTGCGTTTTAATGAACGAAGTTCACTACAGCAATCATTGTGCTTCGTTTGGGGTCATAAGAATAGCAAATAAAAATACAGTTAAAAACATGGGAAAAGTATTTTATTAGCGGATCCCTATTAACATGTCAGCGGCTGTTGTAATCCTAATAAAATCACCATTTCTATTTCCGCCTTTTTGGCTAAACATTCGTCACCGAAATTCGGATGGTTTGAAGGATGCGCTCTTCAATGAAAACACTGGTAGGAGGGCATACTGCTGCATTGCAGCACTGCATTTACGACAAAACACTAACGAGTGCTGGAAAAGTAGCAGGATATATCCCCTTGATTAACTTTTGAATCTCCAGTAACTCCTCAGGAATCTTTCACTTTGTGAAATAATGCTTCATCTTAGTACGTTTTCTTCTTTACTGCCTATACTGGATGCTCCAGTTTAGGGATCTTTGAAGAGTACCAAAATTGCCGCTGCTCTGGGGACTTGCAGAGCCCCATTCATCTGTCCGGCACAAGGTCGCTGGACGTGAGCGTCTTTAGGTTACGTCTCTGGGTTTTAATTTAGCCCAGCAGACTCTCTGAGGCTTACCTGTTTGTGACAGCACCAGGAGCTAGCTTCGTTGCTGCGATCCCACATAGTAGCCGATTTTGTTGCCTTGATACTCACGTTGCGGCGGACATAATTATCCCAAAAAGTAAGTCGCGTGATTCATAAAAGCTTAAACGATGCTGACTAGCTTTACTTATCTAGGTTATGTTCGAACGTTGATTTTTCGGCAGCAAATTCTAAAAGCATTTCCGTTACACCAGAATGCCGGTCCTTAAAGGTCCTTTTAACAGGCGCATTCCATTTTTGAGCAAAACATGTGAAGACAACATAAGTTCCTAAAAAATGAGTCCACAGAAAATTACCTTCTTGCATATCTTTTGTAAAATATTTTTTGGATTTATAAGCACCGGAGATTAGTGGAGCGAATTAAACCTCGGTAAGCAATGATTTTTTTCGCAATGAGGAAGATTATTACAAGCGAATTCAAAGGCGACAAGAATATTTTGAGATGGTGTTGAATGCTAGTTAATGCAAGAGCACCACACACGTAATAATTCATAACCAAAAACCTATTTATGAATTTCGATCAGGAATCGATGTGCTTTATTATCTACCGTATGTCCCTGCGTTTACATGCAACAGAACAAAGTGGAGAATGAATCGCTGCATAGCCCGAGACGTTCAAGACCTCTCACCTTAACAACTGTCCCTTCGAATTTTATTTTTTTGTACGCAAAATGATATTTGACAACTTTAAAAGTTTATTTTATTTACTACATTCTTTTAAAACCTTTTGAGAACGCGTAAGAGAGCTCTTTTTGAATGATAGTGCTGCGTTCTCTACTGCAGTGGTTATTTGTTTAATTTTTATAAGTTGTCCTCGCACTTTTAAGGCACGATCGACTTCAGTGGTTTCCTCGCTCTGCTTTCGAAAAAAATGCTGGAAGAAGATACCAAGGATGAGCTCGTAAGAGCTTTTCGTCTTTTCGACATTAAAGACCGCGGGTGCATCACATTCCAGAACCTGAAAAAGATCACCAAGACTTTGGACGAAGACCTGCACGATGAGGAAGTACAGGTAAAGGTTCCACTCCTTTCTCCGAATCCAGTTTTTTGGTGCTATTAGGGAAGGGCTATGTCTAAGCTGGAAATAGACCGTCAAAAGGATTTACAAATTTCATTACTGATAAGAAACGTCTCTTATGTTCCAAATTAGGAGGCCCTATTGGAGATTTCGTAGGACTTTCATTCATGATTCCCGGCAAACTTGCAGCTATTTCTGCAGAGTTCAAAAGATAAACGGGCGGGCGTACGTTTGCTTTCGAAAATTATCTTCAGATCTGTGCAGTTATATCGTAATTAACTAAGTAAACTACGTGGGTTCGTTGAAACAATAGTGCAGTTCTCAGGGGCGGTGGCAGGGGGCAATTGAGATCAACAATATGATGAACGTCGGGGGGGGGGGGGGGGCACTGGCGGCCGAGAAAGGTGATCAGCTGTGGACTGCTGGATTAGCGACTTTTAGTCATGGTAACTGCGGCGCTGTTACGAAGTTTTCTTGAACGTACGGGACCGGTCTGCGTAGCCTGATGGTGGCCGCTGCTGTCGTAGCTAACAGACGCTGTCCAAGGAATTTTGATTAGGTCGAAGTCACCATATCCAACACTCGGATAGCCTCTCTAGCATCCATGCGATGGTCTGCGTCTACCATTTGCACTGGAATAGAGCTGTAAATGCTCCTTATTTGGCAAAAATTATTTGAGCAAACATTTAAATGAAGCTGAGGACGAGCACGACGATTACTTTGCGGTTAAGCCTTAGATTTACCGGAGCCTGTATACCAGATAGTCCATTGTGGAGCCAGTTACGCCTGGCCAACTATGCCCTCAGCACGTCGACGAGAAAACATGGGTCGTGGCTAACTGAAAATAATCTATGCTATTTCTAAAGTTTTTGCAGTCATACAGGTATTTTGTGGCTTTGTTGCGGCTTTGGTAAGATTCCGTCAGTGCATCATGTTGTGCCTGATAGCACATCGGTTATGGGCTACATTTCTTAATGCTCCTGCAATAATTTTGGGTTTAGTGTCCAGCTTGCAACGTTTGGATTCGCTACAGAACTTGCGATAAACTTACCTCAGAAACTAAATCTCGCACTCGGTTGTGACATCTAGACAGTGATTTTCAGTTCACAGATTTTTTAATATTGCTCCGTATCTTCAGTATAAATCATATAGAAAAGACTATTCTTGAATATTCATATTTTGACCTATTAAACGAGGTGTTACTGTTAGCTACTTCGAAAAGCAAAACTCCGTAAAATAATATCAATCGCAATCCGTCGAGCAACCGACCACGCCCTCTGCCCCAAGCGGGAAATGCTCTGTGAATTAAACAGTGGACTAACAGCCTAACCATGATAGTTGACGTGACTTGAACTCTTTCTAAGCGCGTTTCTACTACCAGAAATGACATCGATTGCGGGATGGAACCATTACTGAACTATATTCCTGCGAAACTACTGCAGTGCATTGGCCACTGGGTGCCCCCTAAACGAATCGCCTGAAGATCGCGCTTGAGTAAACACGGGGCTCAAATCAATGCATGGCAAACACTACTCGGGGTACGAGTAATGTAAGGTTACCCAATACAGACAACTATACCGAAATACCCCTCATCATATTGAGCTATCATTACTTAAACCTAACCACTAGTGAAGGTCTCAGAAATATAGTCGAGGGTCTTAGTTCCGATCCTATATGGTTCTGCTTTGGCTTAACATAACTCCCCAAGCCAAATATAGATAAGCTTACTGAAGCCCCAGCTAAACAAAATCCAAATCTAGCCCAGCTTCAGGAGAGTTGTCAAACAAATCGCTATTAAACAAGGAGGGTAGCTCATCTCCAAGCATATGCAGTCGAGTCTCTTCGTTCAGATCTATACAAATATTTAGCTTAAAGCCTTCCTCTAAACCTAGTTTCCAAGTCATAGCTCACTGCAGCCATATTAGATATTCTTCAGGAGGTAACAACAATAATAACCCAACTAGGCTTTTACTTCAGGGGACAAACTCTGAGGATGATTAAAGGGAAACCAATACCGATAGATGCCGAACACATGCTGCTGCTACTGCTGATGATGACTATTACTATTTAAGTATTATGACGTCTTTCTGCTGCAAATAAAGGTCGTTAGTAGCAAGGATTTAAAGCGACTGTGACACCACGCAAATGGGGCATCCGGATGTGATACTTCCTCAAATGCCGGAATAACTGGCACGACTGAGGGTACGGGAGTCAAGTGGGCTAGCTATGTCACACAGCTCCCTTGAGGGGGGGGGCATGAAAAAGCAGGACATGACATAGCATGACATGACACGACATCTGCAAGCTACGGTTGCGCAAGCCACGACAATCACCATCGCCATACGCGAACAGCTGTTAGCCGATTACAATTTATATCGCCAGAGGATGGTCTTGACACCGAGGCCCGTTGTTATGACTATAAGTATTCCTAACGAGAGTCGTATCAACATCGCGGACGCGCATTCTCGCCGGCTGTCTTACATATCAACCCGAAGGAAAGCTTGGGACGCGTGTAAGCTCATTTATTTTTAATTCTTTGATTAAAACTTAGTTTCTCCGAGCAGCAGCATAAAATTGTTTTATAAGCTACACATAACTCCAACCTACCTTACCTTAAACTCTCATTGGCTATAAAATCATTACCCAGCTTATACACAAATGTACCCCCTAATTCATGCAGTCGAGTCTCTAAGCTAGACCTGCTTGGCTTTATAGTACAGCCGAATCCTCAAAGCTTAGCCCAAGCCTTCTAGTCTATTGCAGTCCCAGCAACATGGTTGTCGTCTATTAGCGGTACTTTTAGCCCACCTATTTAGGAAGACGATGGGCAGAACTCTGACAAATGATAGAGGCAGAGCTAGCACAAGTTCTACTACACTTATTGCTGACATGTGGAGATAAGAGCCCAGTGTCGACTTTAATCACTACTCTACAAACGCTATCTTATTGTATACATGCTAATCACTATTATATCCCACAGATTGGGAGTGCATACTGGGTGCGGCTCCTTAAAAAGCATACACAGGCAGTACTAATAGCATACTAAGTACAAGCCTTACTGAATTAGCACTTCTAGCGTAGACAGGTAACTATATAGGCATCTTCTTAGTGCGTAGAGTACCATGGATAGAGATGAAAGTGAGGAAACCGTGACAAACGCAGCCATGCTGATGACTCCAAGCATGCACTTACCCGAAATAGTTAAACCCAGATAAACACTCCCTGTTGAGACGAAGGGGATATGAGCCCTAACGTTGGCTAAATCAGCGTCACGTCTGATAAATGGTGGTGTCAGTGCCAGCATCAGTACTAGTAGACATGAGCCCAGTGCAAACCTTAATCAGCGTCACTTCTGACTTGCAGTACCAATACGAACAAGTACTATCACAAAGTCATACCCTAGTATGTAGTATTAGAAGAAAGGTTTACCTAAGTCTGGCCAGACACCTACTATGGGTGAGTGAGGACAGATAGTACAGTAGTACCAACGCAAAAGGCTACTGTCACTTAAGACTAAGTTAGGCGATTGCATTGTATTGGCTTGCATTTGATACAGCAGCTGCGCCGACTCCCGTCTAGTCTTCGTGACTCATGGGAGAAGGTGAAGAGTGCGGAGCTGCCAACTACGTCCTCTATCACTTTAAACTAAACCCTGAGGCCGTCACCTCCTGTACCAACCTGTTGGTTCACTTGGTGGACTTCCTCGAAACCGATGGTCAGACACTGTTAGCTTACTGAAGAGAGGCAAGTAGTCTGCTCAAATAAGAACAACACCTTTGAATATCATATACGAAGGTTGACTGAATCACTTGAATGTTTGATGTGCCGAGAAGAACAGAATAAGGCACTTAGCAGAAGAATCATATCTTTCCTCTTCTGTCTGATTTAAATAAGGGAGTAGATCACTGTCTAGGACAGAAAGGGGCAAATCGCGCAACTCATTCACGTGCTATCGAACTGGCAACCAGAGCCTTAATGGGAGGGCGAGGGTTTCATAGGTAGAATATGACTTGATCTCTAGGACAATATGTTTATTCGCCTGACGTTTCAAAATCCGTCGCGGATTCATCATCAGAAACATTCTCACAGAACAGTAGCAGGTACGGTTTGTGTGTGTCCCTGATGATGAATCCGCGCTGGATTTAGAAATGTCAGATGAATAAACATATAATCAAAGCGATCGAGCTGTCTTCTTCTTGTCAATTACTTCCTGGGACTCACATTTTCGCTTGTCTTAGGTTTCATATGTGGTTGATTAACTAGGCTCGTCCTGTTTGAGGCGTCTCTTTGACCAATAGCCACTACGGCTTCTACCTGTGAGATCTTATCTTTCTTTTCGATTACACTTAATGTCGTTTCAGTTCCCCCATTTTCAGCGATCTCCTCTTCTAAGAGCACGTTAAACCCTGTAAACGAGAACTGATAAGATGGTTGAAATCATACTAAGATGGCGGCACAGTGACTAAAGAATACGGGGGGAGGATAATAACCATTTAGTAAAGGATTTTTTCTGCATAGCCTTAGAGAAAACTAGGTTTTATTATACTGCTGTCCTGACATTATCTTTGGTAGGGGGCTCTTAGCCAATAGATTCTGGGTCAACTTGGATGTACTCGAGAAAAGCTAATAATTACGCAATCACTATTAATGGGTTTATTTTATTATGGCTAAATTAGTTTCGCTTCAAAGGCCGGATGCATAAAAGCCAGCCAACTGGGAGGCGGGATAGCACCGAAACTCTTTTGCGCGAAGTCGGGGAAACTAATTTGTCTGTCCTTTAATTTTAATGTGATCTGAATTACTCTGAATATAGCAGAGGCTAGAAATATTTTAAGGATGTTTTTGCGACAATATTTAACGCGCAGATTAGCCAGTAGATAATATCACCCTGGCTCAAATAAACCAGAAAGGGGCAAAAATAGTAAGAACACCAGGCTATCCGTTAATCTATGTTCGAAAATAAATTCAAATAAGGGGTGAAGAGGTAATATGAAATTACGCCACATTGATACAGAGACGGAAGACAGCGTTTGAGGGCTTCTTCGGGCAGCCGCATTTTTGATCAACATCCACAGTCGGGCATAAACCGCGCCAAGTTTTATATTCTAACGAGGAGGTGGTACTCACCGTTATGTTCTGACAGTTTTATGTTCTTTTGCTTTAGCGCTCCTACTTTCAGCCTGCATAGACACTGACGCAGAACTGAACGGCTATGTTGTCTTCATTTATCTAATAAGTCGAAATCTACATGTTCGTAGCCAACTGTTTGCTCTTTTCACACGCAAACTTGTGAAAAAATGCAATTGCATCAGCGCACATGTGTAAAGAGTGTTCTGATATTTCGTTTTTTGGAAAAATTTTGACTCCAGCTGAACAAAAACACGAAATAAAGCAAGATAGTACGTAATTGGCTTTCTAACCGCCGAGGTAATTGATACGACCAAGTGATTAGGGAGGTTCCCAGGTGGATTCCAGTATGCCATAGTGTGTGGGTTAACTTGGCATCGGGATGCATGTCCATCACTTCCGCAATCCATGTAAGGGATCCTTTTGGATCAAGGAAAAATTTGAGAAGTTGACAAAGGTTACCTATAGGACCCCCTCAACAAGACACGTGAATATGTATACCCCAACGAAGAAATATAAGCGGCCCTGCGCAATACTTCCAAGAATGGTAAATAACTCCATGTCCTAACCAGACGGCCGTACCATAAACCTAAATGCTAATTATAAGAGGTTTGGCAGATTTGCTTAACTTAAGTTGACCTAATTGTGAAAAAACTCGATGCGTTTGGCGGTATTTGAACGCGCGCATCAGAGAAAGCCTTTTTTCACAATTGGGTCAATTCAAATTAAGCAAATCTGCCAAACCTCTTATAATTAAGTCAGCCCAGTAGTCATTTTGGTGGATTCTAGATGATTGCTTAGGAAATCCTGCTTAGGCAGTCAGCTCGCTGTTCCGTATTGGTGGATTCCATACGAGCGGTAAAGTTGCGCGGGTAATATCGACCCAAGTGTGATTAAATTCATGGTGCGAGGTGGGGCGTTTGTAGCTTAGCGGTTAGAGCGTTGGCTTCTAGCAAAGGCCTTCTCTGTGGGACCGGGTTAACACATGAAAACTGCGGACAAGGTTATACGTTCTGTAGAGCCAAGTGGCTTCCGAGGAATATTCGATTTGCTAATCTTCTCGGGCGCCGTCAGAGTAGTAAGGTGAAGGCAGAAACAGCTGCTACTCTATGGTTATTCGAATATCTCCTCTTTTGCCTTATAGGAAATGATTGAAAAGGCGGACCGAAATGGTGATGGCGTCGTTGACGAAGAAGAGTTCATACAAATGATTTGGAGTTCTTCGCTGGATTAATCGTCAGCTTATTAAAGCTGACTCGGCCCTCTTTTCTCCAAAAGCTTCTTTGTGGAGGGTCCGCAATTTGGTGCTTAATAACCGATGAGGGAGATCGTTATCCATGCTTATCATCGAGTGTAATGTTTGAACGCTTCAAACTAACCTTTTTATTTACATAAAATAATGTCCTTACTCTTTCAGTTTTGCGTGCAATTCACACCAAATCGGAAAACTACCGAATGTTTGCAATCCACAGTTTTACGGCAAAGCATGGGGCAGGACTGGTTGATGAGAGCAAACAGGCGAGAAACCATTAAATTATCGCATTCTTCTGGACGTTCAAGGACATCAAAGTTTATCGACCAGCTCGGTCGCCAAGAGGGAAGCTGATTCTCCAGAAGTCAGGGACAAGGGTTGCGCACCACCTCCTGCCTCTCCGACGCAAAATCGACGAAATGTATAGTGGCCGAGATAGATGGGAATTCCTGCCGGGCAATGTCTTGTTTTTTATCTGGAAGGGACATTTTCAGTGCTGACAAATGTCTAAATTCTTGGGTGGGGGTAGGTTTCAAGGAAAGCGCGCTTCTTCCGTTTACAACTACTGCTCAAAACAGAACAGCTTTTGCAACCTTTGAAACAGTTAGCCACTAGGAAGAAAAATGTCAGAGTCGTTAGAGCCGAATGCTTACAGGTCTGGCGTCTCAAGTTGAAATGGCGCGGTAGTGCAACACTAGTTGATTTCGTACAGCAAGAGCTGAGTGATTAGGCTTTCTCCAGCCAACTATGTCCGATGTATGTTTGTCATCCTGGAATCCAATATACTATCTGCAAATGTCTGCTTTCCATAGTGTGGTAGACACCAACTAATCAAATTTTATAATGCAAAAGCGTCTTGGACATTAGAAGTGGTTGATAAAATTATCTAGAGTATAAATGAAGCCAAATAGTTCACTGTTTTTTTGTATCAAGGCGTTGAAAGGGCCCTAAATTCTATTCGGTGTAAAGGTGAAATGTAAAATAGTTCAATTTATATGAATTAATTACACCGTAGCCAATAAAACCTTTTTTTATTTCAAGCACTTATTTGGCAATAAGTACAACAATTTTAGTATTTTTACTGAAAAAAGAATTTTATTATTTATTATTTATTTAATGCCCAACTGTATAGACAAGTTGACGGAGTGGCAATGGGTAGTCCCCTTGGTCCTACCCTTGCAGACATATTCATGGGTCATCTTGAAGAAAAAGTAGCTTGAACATTGAATAGGACACCATTCTACAGAAGATATGAAGATGATATCTTTACGATTGTTGAAAACATCGAAAGCCGAAGAACTACTGTTTATGATGAACACTCTGCACCCTAAAATGAAATATACGATGGAAGTAGAACGTGAGGACCAGCTTTCTTTCCTAGACGTTCACTTGTCCAGACAGAAAGATGGTTCTATAACACAAAGGGTGTTCAAAAAGAAGACATGGAAAGGGCACATCCTATATCATCTAAGTTTTGTTCCCATACAACGGAAACGTAACTTAGTTTGCACCCTCTTCCAGAGAACAAGCAAAATCTGCTCAATAGATACACTGGATGCAGAAATTGCCAGCCTCAAAGAAACTCTTCTCAAGCGTTGCTACCCAGCTCACTTTATTGACAAGTATAGCAACCCTTATGGCAAAAGGTTATAGAACAGTCAGCTCCAAGAAAACTTGTCTTCATACTCTTGCCCTTTAAGGATGACAACACCTTCAACAACATCAGGAGACGTCTGCGCAACATCATTGAAAGGACGTAGTTTGCAGCTGAGTTAGTATTTTGCAACTCGACGAAGACCCTTCCAATTCCAACTGCGAGGGATGCCTTGCCGTTGTACGCCACTTCTAATGTTGTTTACGAATGTACATGCACTTGTGGATGCAAGTACATAGGGCGAACACAACGGCAATTGGCAGCCAGAGCTAAAGAGCACTTGCCGAGTTGACTGTCAAAACAGGAGAATAGGACTCCCCGTTCTTCCATCACTGAACACCTATTGGATACGGGCCATTCTGTAGACCCCAAAATAGCCTTCCGAGTACTTGTTCGGGCACGAACAACTCGTACATTGCGCTACCTGGAGGCAGCCTCTATACGACGGCCAAAACCTGACCTATGTAAGCAGTTGGAGCATGTCGTGTACCTTGCTTTGCCCTGGTAGCACCGGCTCCCTGTTTCACACCTCCCCTCCCCCAACCCGCATTTTTGCTTCAACGTTTTTCCCTATCTCACTGTCCACAATGCTTCAATTACTTACGTTTCTAGTTAGAATAACTAGCCCAGTTTACTAATTGACCTCCCTGACCGTTTCTATGACCTCTTCTGTATGTATTCAATTGTTGTATTTTGTCATTCGTTGCTCAATTTATGCAGCCAGAGGACGCAGCTGATGAGCGCTGGCGAAATGTGTGGTGCCATTAAATTCTGCTGCATATGCTATCTTCCGATTTGCACCTGGGAAAAGATGCCTCAATTTTATTATTCTTTCCCAGGTTCCTAACCGATAGGTCAAAACGTTTTCGCACAATTTTCCCAAACGCAGCACTCTTCTTAAGCCGATAAAATAGACGATCGAAAGTGCCAAATATCCGTATACGTTAACAACTGCAAGTGATTTAAACAACAGAAAAGAGTTTCAAGGGTTTCCCAAATACGATCGCATCGTCCCCATTAATTCAATAGAATTCAGGGCAAGGTAAAACGAGCCTGATTTTGGCTGAAGTAGTAAAACCCCAAAATCATCGGTGATCGGAAATGCGCTGAGACCTTGGGGACTGGAACCTCACCATGATTTTGCGTAGACTTGTCACGAACCTTCTCCCAGCGAATACTAAGCAGTTTTTTCGAAAGTTTTGGAATTTTCGTTCTGGAGTCTTGATAAAGGAATGGCCGGCAAACGATCGTTGCCTGTAAGTCAGCCTCAGACGATACACCCACATATATAGCCTATGTTCGATGCACGCGGTTCTTGTATTAGTAGAATTGAAATAACTAGCTGGAGCTACTGCTAAACTTCGCTCAAGATGGGACTTATTTCTTCCGTCTTCTCCGGCGCCTAGTGCTCACTAAGTATAATCGACCTAAAAGCTGTATTCGGCATGCAACAGAGCTACCGTAATTGTGAAGAAGACGACTCGATGCTTGGGACAAAACTTTTATTCGCCTGACGTTTTGAGATCAATCGCGGATTCGTCATCACAGACAAAGTCAAAGAGCAGTAGCAGAAACGGGTCCCAGCGAGCGAGTCGTCTTCTTCTCAATTACTTCCTGGGACTCGCATGTTGGCTTGTATTGGCATTCCGTAATTGTACCCAGGTCCGCGACATAGCCTTACGAGCATACTACTAAAATAATGTCAGTAGCACCGATGAAGTGCACATGTCAGTAAAGGCAATGGATTGAATACAATGAATACAGTGTTATCAAGTAAATGAATTTGTTTATAGTGAAGTTTGTCCGAGTCAAGACAACTATAGCCGAGACTGGGCGCAGGAGTTGTTACTCACACACTCCCCAACCATGAAAAAACGGCGAGGGAAATAGCATGCATCCGAGTTAGCAAGGGGTGTAGACAACGCGGCCGATTTGGGTGTTTCCCAAACCATTACCACATTGATCCAAGGAGAATTTTTCAAGCAAGCAAACGTCTAGTTTACTTTCACACATTTTCATTATCTTGAGCATTACAAGTTCTATGAGGATTTCGTTTCAGCCTCCCAGAACATACCATGTTAGGGCTACTGGATGGAAACCTAGGTGAGTTGTTGTCGAGTCTGTTATAAACTACGGGGTAGCAGTTAAATGTCAAAATTCGTAGGCCAGCAGTTGTAGGCTTTTTGCTAGCATTGTATCCATGGTTTGGATACTTTTGGACGCTGACGCAAGGCTCTTCAAATGTGTTGATCGCCCCTTTACGTTTGTAGCCGACTCCAAACATTGCTTTGTTCGGCGACCTTGTTCAAGGCCAGCTACCTAAAGGGCATCTAATACCTCATTCAATGCTTTCAGACGCGCTGACTTGCAGAGGTTTGACCGACCTCCACTCGGACACGGACACACTTGTATCCAGGCCGTCGTGGTTGCCCCAGCGCCACATGAACGCGCCCCTAGCCTCAGCCGACAGAGCATACGCTACCAGATACGACACGCCTCGGGTAATGTCCCACGCACCAACTGGAGGAATCTGTAACCTTATTCGTAATCATATTTAAGCAGCTGCCATCACGGTCTCATTCTCTGTCAGGCCTGGCCGGACGCAGTCAGCACTAGCCCTGGCTTCGTCAGTGGCTACTGTCACCTGAGACAGCAATTGGGAGGTCTGCATACAATAAATCCCTCTCACAGGTGCCTTCTACCTTTTACTCAGGTACGTGACGGAGGGGATTATAGTCTTATTCTGTCAAGGTCACGAGGCGATGGATAGGCGGATGCTGATAGTGAATCTCGTCTTCGCTGAGTGATGTTGTAAGATGGGAAAAGAAAATTTTGGGCCCAGATTGGGTCAAAAAAGCTTGTATAAACACCCCCTGTTAGTTCAAAGCAGGAGTGATTAACCGTATGGTAACCGTCTCTGAAGGCTCTAGTATCTGCAAGCGCAGGAACTTGGGGTGCCTCGCTGACAAATTTTTGATGTTTCCAACTGCTCAGTTGACGTCTACCCGGTGTCCAATTCCAACCAAATGAGTCATCATTGCGATATGCATAGACGTATTCATGCCCATATTTAATTTAAGATATTTTCTCCGTTAAAACCCGTAGCATTTTGGGCGTATTTTTTTGAATGGACATTTTCACTATCAAGATGGTTCATTTAGCTGTCTACTCATGTGGATATTATATCGTTCCTGAATTTACACCGACACAGTCAAACATAGGTTTTCACATAAGCCTCATAGACCAGCCTTTTTACTATCTCATCTTCCGATCGTTTCAGTTGACCACACTGTTTTGTATTTCTTGATTTCTCCGACTTTGTATCCAGCAGTCATACGTAGGTCAAACCCAATGATAATAACTGTCGACACAGTATGGTACTATTAAGCAAAATATTCAAGGAAAAACAATGTGCAAAGCTCAACCATGGGTACACAAAGTCAAGAGCGAAGGGATTCGGCCAAATGGCTTGACTCTATACAAGGGAACAAGAGAAGTTTAACTGCCACACAGGGCGCGAACAGTCTTGGGAGAGCCTGTGTATGTTAGTTGGAGGGGGGGGGGGTGTTGCCCTGCTTTTTTGGGATTTCAGGAGGCAATTCATGTAGCATCAAGATTGGTCTGTAATACCAGTGAAAAAGGAGAGTTTCGTGTACAGACGCAATGCTGCGCCGGCAAGGGGTGATGGTGTTTTGTCTTCTTTACAGATTAATTTTCTCTTGGACCAGTCGACAAACTTCAGCTTACTGACTGCAACCAAAATGCTGCCTCCTTGCGCTCCGAGGTTCAGAGGCCGTGCTGGACTGTCTCGCTGGATGGCGTGTCACCATCATAGTAGGTATTTTGCTGGAGAACTCCCGTAGCTCCGTGTTGTACTATTTCGACTACGGATCAACACAGAATAGCTTGCTGAGCTTCTCATCAAATGAAAATTGCCTTCTCTATCCCAACTGCAGGCTGCCCTGAACTCTGGCTTGAGAAGAGTGGTGGTTCATTTCAGTGGTCTGGCGATCACCATGAAAGAGTCGGATTAATGATGGTACATACGACCTGTTTCTATCCTTTTCAACCTTGATCCGAATAGGTGGTTAATTTTATTAGCCATTCAGCCGTTTAAACGGGATGCAGCTAGATGATGCGAATCGGACTGAGGTGCTTAATTAGCAGCTTTGAGAATATTTGCTAAGAGGACGTCGTCTTTAACAGACTAAAACACATTGACATATTAGGCTTAACGATGCTTAGCAGTCCTGAAGATGGAAATGCTATTTCACAGACCTCTTTGCCTCCACGCAGAAATTTTAACACACACGCAATAGAGCTGCGCATGAAAATGTCCAGGCTTAACCTCCTCTCTGAAGCCTTCACGCACCAGGTAGTAGAATAATAGAATGATCTCGCACAATCAGTCGTGGAAATTGCGTTTCCGCAGCTCTTCAAGGGGCACTTGGATACCTATATTTGCCTCGTATTTTCCTTCGACAATCGACGCCCGAACCAGTATCATTTCACTTCTAGACAGAGTTATTCTCAAAAATAATACTACTTATATTTTGTAAATACTATTTTAGTAGTGAATGCGTAGGTTCGCGTCCCAGGGAGAAAACTGGTCGAGCACCGGAACTGTGTTTACGATTCTGAGCTTTCTACCTCGTGCAGGACCGCTTCTTTAGAAGAAGCAGCAGTAGCAACAAGAAAAGAGACAAAAATTATAGGGTGTGCAAGTCAGTCAATCATTGCTGACCCAAGTCTGGAGGTGAATGCATAGGGCTCTGTTCACAGGCGCGAAATTCCGCACGCCGGAAACAAGATGAGCTAAGAACTGATCGAGGCCTGGTCCATTCAATAAATCGATGTATCGATTTGACACCGGCGTACCTAGCCCTATGCAGTCACATCCTGACTTGCGTCATTGGTAATTGATTGGCTTGCACCGCCTATAATTTCCGCATTTTGCTGCTGTTGCGGCTATCTCTGAGGATGAACAGCTGCCCGAGTTCGAAAACTCACAATAATAAACAGACTGTTCTGGTGCTCAAGCAGTCTTCTCTTTTACTCAGGTCTAAGAGTATGTGTACATATTTATATGACGTATCGCAGGGAGTTGAGTAAGTTAAACCGTGCAACTTCAATCTTCAGACCATGGCTACTTAGTGCTGAAGAGAAGTCGTTAAAGGCCAGAGAAGTAGGAAGAATGTACTGTGTATACAAGGGAGAGGAGAATAGATGAGAGTAGATCGACTTGGATAGCTCACGACCAGCAGGAGTGCCAGCCGCTATCCAAGTGCGGTTTTCAGCAGCAGCAGCAGCGAGAACCGGCATTGTCTGGTTGCCTCAAAGGTTATTGGTCGGAAAGACTGCATCGACCAAGGCGTGCATGAGCCCTATTCGCCACCGAGAGAGGCTAGCCTTTGCGGGACCTGATTGGCTGTTGCAGAGAGTGCCTTTAAATGCAGAAGTACTCGTTAGCGGCAACGAGCCTTCCGACATGCTCGCCTATGTGGAGTGAGTCACCACAGACGCACCGGAATGTCAACGCGACAGTTCGACCGTCTATTTCGACGAGGTCCGCCCGGTGCTCCACAGCAGCGTGGTGCAGGTACGGGGACTCGTGCTGGATCATAGTGACAACAGAATTAAACTGCATCTATCTCACTCCCGCGCCTGGGCCTGGTGTCAAGACAAAGTCCAGAGGACGGGAGATGAGCCAGAGTACTCGAATGTGAAAATGGGTTTTCCGGTTCCTCTCAGGCTTCAGATTCGCTATACAATAGTGCATAAATGCAACACATCAATCAAATTATTTCGCACTGACTTTATCTCATTTAAATACTCCTTACCTTTCAGGATCGTGATCTTACGTCTTTTTTGCCTTCAGTTGCAACAGCATCATTCCTCCGAGAGTAATTTGGAACTGAGAAAACTTATTAAGTTAGCTGTTAGCATATACTAATTGAAGAGGTTCTGCAACAGTAACGACTCCCACTATCAACCCGTTTTAGTTATCTTCAGAAGTGGGTGTTAAAATCAGCAACATTTAGTGAAGTTTTTCACACCGACCCAGTTGGGCGGCATTCGGGTGAGGGGAGAGGGGGAGGTAAACAGCTTCTTGTGGGGGGTAGGGGAAGTAGGTGAGGGGGGTGAGTGCGGATAATGATTTATGACACCCTGGCTGCTGTCACAGTTCGCGATGGCGAAGCGAACTTCGATGTAAAGCAGACTGTACGCATAGGACAGTATTATCTTGGGCTATGATGTTTGTCTCTGCCTTTGCGAGTACGTGATAAAGCAAAAACCTCGGGCAGTTCGCCTGATTAGATCCTAGTGCCTACAGTAGGGCAGTAAAATGGGCTTCATACGCCGTAGAGAACGTACCTGTGCTGGATTGGTTTGCATTTCTTTTGCCTATGTAGTTGCAATAGTGAACGCGGCCTGGCATTCTGATGATCTTACCTATAACAAACCCGCCTATGCAGCCGAAATAGAGTCGTCTTGCTGATTAGAAGATTATTGGAAAGTGGCACCCAGAAATGTATATAAAATGAGCACCCGGGCGAGCTAAACTGCCCATTTTCATCGACATATCCCTTGGATTCCAAAACAGCTCTGTCTCTAAAACCCAGGGGTTCATATATACCACGACTATATGGTTTACCAAAAACACATAAAAAGGATATTCCTTTACGGGCAATTTTATCCATGTCAAACTCACCATTTCATAGACTAGCACAATGGCTTGTGAAGGAAATAGAGCCAATTCGCAAAAGGTTTTCTTCTTACACATTAAAAGATAGTTTCCATTTTGTGGACGAAATAAGACACCAAAATATTTCCGACAAACACATGATATCCTTGGACGTTTAGTCATTATTTACCAACGTTCCCTTGGAAGAAACTATTGATATCATTTGCACTTATTCTTCGGATACCCGTCTGGCCCCTGAAATATTACGAAACTTACTACAATTATGCACAAAGAATGTCCAATTTCTATTCAATGGACAATTATACCGACAAATTGACGGAGTCGCGATGGGAATCCCACTAGGACCTACCTTTGCTGACATATTTATGGGCCATTTAGAAGACAAAGTATCTGCCAAATTGAACAATAACACACTATGCAGACGATATGTAGATGATATATTTGCGATTGTGGACAATCCAAGGGAAGCCGAAGGATTATTGTCTACAATGAACAGTCTGCTTCCTAAGATAAAATTTACCATGGAACAGGAACAAGATAACCATCTTTCCTTTCTCGACGTTAACTTATCCAGACAGAAAGATGGTTCCATTACACGGATGGTCTTCCATAAAAACACCTGGAAAGGACAGTATTTACATTATCTGAGTTTTGTTCCCATTCAATGGAAACTTAACTTGGTAGATACTCTTTTCCAGAGGACCAGAATGATCTGTTCTACGGATACATTGGATAATGAATTAACCAACCTTAAACGCACACTTATGAAGCGAGGACATCCAAGTCAATTTATAGACAAATACAATAAACCTCTAAGACCTAAATTGACTCAACAATTAGCACCAAAAAAGCCCGTCTTCATTTCCTTACCATTTAAGGGCGACAACATACTAAACACCATCAAATAACGCCTTCGTAATGCCATTGAAAGGACGTACTATGCTGCTGATCTGATAATTTGCAATTTGACAAAGCCTTTACCAGTTCCTCATGCGAAGGATGCCATGCCGATGCACGCCACTTAAAACTGCATTTGTGAATTTACATATACTTGCGGATGCAAGTACATAGGGCGAACGCAGAGGCAATTGGCCACCAGAGCTAAGGAACATTTACCTAGCTGGCTAATGAAACAAGAAAACAGAATTCCCCGATCCTCAATTACTGAACATCTGTTAGACTCGGGCCATTCTGTTGACCCCAAAACGTCCTTCCGAGTACTTGTTCGAGCACGAACAACTCGCACTTTACGCTACCTGGAGGCAGCCTACATACGGCGGGTCAAACACGACCTATGTAAACAGTTGGAGCATGTAGTGAACCTAACTTTGCCTTGGTAACATTGGCTCCCTGTTTATACAGTTTTCCTCCTAAGTTGTTACTTCAGGTGTTTCTTCCCTGTTATTTTTGCTGACCATAGCTTTTGAACTTCTCATGTTATTGATTAGCCTCTTGGCCACTCCTTATGACCTTGCGTTGATATCGATTTTTCTGTACGAATTCATTGTGTATCTTCTCTTTTGTGATTCACGTTAAGTAATGAGAGCCGGCAACTGACGAGCTCTCTCGAAATGATATGGATCCAATAAATCATTTTGCTGCTATTGCCATATTTAAATTTGCACCAGGGAAACGTTGCTTTAAACAAAGTTTGGGTCGCTGGTGAGTCAGACGAGGCCATCGGATACCTTTGCAGGACTCTTTCTCGTGAAAAAATTTTGCCTTGTTGCAGAATTTATCAGGAGAATTTAGTTACACAGAGAAATGCTTTCAGAAACTCCGAAAAGACCAACGTTGGCGAGAATTTGTATGGTCGCCTAAACAGCATGCGGAAACAGGAAAAGTCCTTAACACATGTGGCCTTGCGGCATATTCTCGAAAATTTAGGCTAAGGCTTAAAGTGAGGGTTAGACTTAAGTGTATCGTTAGGTTATAGGTTAGGATTAAGCTCATAGTTGGGGTAAGCATCGAGATTATGCCAAGTTATGGGTTTGTAACGGCCTCTTATTCGAAGCCATGCTTTGCTTACGTGCCCGTGGGGCATAACCCGATTGTCTAGCTTTCTTTCCTACCGGTCCTTGCGCGCTAGACGGTCAAACCTCCGATTCAGGTCACGGATCTGTCTGGCCAACTGGCCAACCACCTCCCTAGGCCACGTCACAAACTCACCATAAGGTGGCGACTACTTATTCTCAGAAGCTCCCGGAGCAGGCGATCTACTGCCTGTAGCCGACCTCCAGACCCGGCGACCAGAATGCGACTGTGGAC
Source organism: Ligula intestinalis (assembly GCA_036362985.1). NCBI lineage: Eukaryota > Metazoa > Platyhelminthes > Cestoda > Diphyllobothriidea > Diphyllobothriidae > Ligula > Ligula intestinalis. The sequence continues at coordinate 65,936,724 of JAYGXS010000001.1, forward strand.
TTCGGCCCACTCATGGCTGGAGTGCACTCGTCTGGGAGTCACTTACTCATTTCTTATATTCTACTCATTCAAAACTTTATTTAAGTATACGTAATGCTCTGGCATTCCACGCCTTATAATATCTACTAGCTTATAACAATTGGGACATGTTCATCTTCTACTATCCGGCCGGACCACATCATATCTCACAGGTTCGCGTTAACTGTAGGGTTTACGTTTAGGGTATGGCTGGGGTTAATATTAAGGTTACCATTTAATTGTATGTTAGGTTTAGTGTTAGAGTTAAGGAACGGGCATAATAAGCCTTGAGAGGAAGACGACTCGATCGCTGGGATAACACTTTTATTCGCCTGACGTGCCAAGATCTGTCGCGGACTCGTCCTCAGAGGCATACGCAGAAAGCAGTAGCAGATAAGGAGCCCTCCTTAAATGTATCCGAAGGCCATGTATTTTAGGTGAGTGCGACGTTTCCATTCCTATATCCTGTTTAGGCGGCCATTCAAGTCATCCTTACCGCTACCGACTAACAAACTCGACGCAGTGAATAACAAAGGATAACTAGCCAGCCGCTCACTAACCTTGCACATCCTACCTTCAAGTAGCTGGCCTCGGATTTGACGGAATTAAGGTTAAGGGCCATATTAAAGATTTATTACACTCTAATGTTCAATTCTACGTGGAGCCGAATAAATCTGGCAGCTGGTAAACATTTAAGTCATGCTTCCTGATGGTTTCAAAAGAAACTTCTTGATTTATGAGGATGAACCCGAGCGCTCCATCTGACGTAGGCCGACTTCAATATCTATCTCTCCTCCCATGTGCCGGTGATTCATCTGAGTCAGGCCAGCTGAGGGGGAGGAGATTTGATGCTTTTACCTCCCTCAATGACGCGCGTCACACCCCGACTCTGACTAACACAACACTTCAGCCAACATTGAAACCATTTTAGTTTAAGGCACCACTCCCACCCATTTGAGGGCACAATTTCTTCACCAGGGAGGCGGGCACGCGTCGCCCGTATTTGCCTCAGTTGCGTGTGCCTGTGTAGTTGAGTATGCAGGTTGAACAGCGGGCCGTCCCTCCAAAAGGATACATGAGTATGGAGGTTCGGGAGTGGCCTGAGCAGAGCACGCCCGAGTTAATCCCGAGAACCAACCCGGTCCACCTTTTGGATATCGGATACCAGTCGAAAAACGAAGATGTTCTCCGAATGGTGCATAGGATTTCAGAAATTCAGTCAAAATGCATTCATTTCAAGCCTGCTTAGTCGTCACCTATTAAGCAGCTGACTAAATTTGCTTCTCCCTGCAGCAAGGGTCTCAATTCTGACCACCTGCCCATTCGGCTCCTGGGACACCCTTAAACCCACCGTTGCCTCTACCAAATCACTTTATCGAGTAAATAACAACTAAGAAACCATCCTGATACAACAAGGACACCTTATCCTTGTGTCCTGTGAATGCCAGGCGTTTGAATGCACACACATGTCAACTACAGTTAAAACAATTTGAATGTCATGTGAAATGGATTTACCGGACGTAAAAACTACGAACAGCTTAGCTGGCTACCCCTTTTGAAAGAGGCAACTGACGTATGCAGCGCACTGTCCTCTCTTTAAATTCACATTTGAGCGGAAAAAGCATTCGCAAAAATTAAGTTAACATACGGAAAGCAGGATTTTTGTCTGATGTGGTTTGTAAATTCATCCCGGAGGCCTGCACGGGTTCTTTTCTTGGAACAATTAAGCATCGAGAGTAAATGTCGCTGTCCGCCACAGTGCGGAAACTCCCCTCCTCTCGAAATAGCAACTTCCAAATGTTCATTTTCGCTGGAACAAGACTTCTATTCGCCTGACCTTTCAAAATCCGTCACGGAGCCTTCACCAGAGACATTTGCAGAAGCGTTTAATTCAGGCACAGGGAGTCGCAGTATTTATAGCATACCTTCACCATGCTACTGCACACTTATAATGAATAATGGCTCCCCTATCGAGGATATTTGCCCGCTTGTGTGCTAATTGCTTGAGGACCGGTGTGCAGACCGAAACCTGCTGAACTTTCATCACACGTGGTGGAATTGGACGTGATTATTGCTCGGCCCTGTGGTTCCTCATCGCCGGCGTTAGACGACGTGTTGGCCTGTGCGTTCCCCGAGCGGCGACTAGCTTTGGCTAAATTGAGCCTTAGCACTGAATATGGATTGGGCTAAAGCTATTCGCCAACACGTCGTCTAACGCAGGCGCTGAGGAGCCACACGGCCGAGCAATCATCACGTCCAATTCCACCACGTCTGATGAAAGTTCAGCAGGTTACGGTCTGCACACCGGTCCTCAAGCCATTAGCACACAAGCTGGCACGTATCCTCGATAGGGGGGCTAGTAACCATCAAAAGTGTGAATTTGAAGCATAATTTTCCCGGTGAGAACTTGAAAATAGGGAAAAATCTAATCTGAGGATAATTTGGAAGCAGAATTAGGCTGTCTCAAAGGTACTCTCAGTTTAAAGACAAATATAGCAAACCCTTGCGACCGAAAATGAACGAAAATTGAGCTCCTAAAAAGCCACTTTCTGTATCCTTGTCCTTTAATGGTGACAACATCTTAAACTCTATCAAGAGGCGCCTACTCAAGGCCATCGAAAGAACCTACTACGTCGCTGAGCTTATATTCTGTTCTCAAACAACGTCCCTGCCAATTCCTTGTGTTAAGGATGCCTTACTTTTGCACCCCACCTCCAACTGCGTTTATCAATTCACATGCACTTGCGGATGCAAGTACATAGGGTGAACGCAAAGGCAATTCAGTATCAGTTTATTGAGGGAAAGATATGCGAATGCCTTTGAACTCCCTGTTGGTAAAAGGATGATAGGAAATACGATAATACAAAAAAATGTAAAAATGTACGACAGTTACATGTTCCGGGAAGAAAACCTTTAAAAAATATGACAGAAAAATATATGGCTACTCGCAAATCCCGAGTAGTATAATTTGATGCAGTGTATGTGATAAGCAATGTAAAGTGATTCATTGTAATCTGATGGAGGAGTTTTTACCTTCATTGCGTTTGCGCTTGATACATGTCCAGTCTACTCTTAAATGCATTGACACAAGTGTAGAGGACAACCTCTTCTGGAAGAGCGTTCCACGCTGAAACTACTCTGTTGGTAAAGAAAAATTTTCTTCCGTCGATCCTTGCTTTGCCCGGGCGTAGTTTCAGGAAATGCCCGCGCAAAATTGGCGTGTTAGCCTGGGCAAAGAAATCACCAGGAACGAAACAACAATGCAGGTTATTCATAATACGGAAGGTTAATATGAGGTCCCCTCGAAGTTGTCTGTAGGAAAAGGGAAATAGGTCGAGAATGGACAGTCTGCTTTCATAGGGCACTGTTCCTAGACCTTTGACCATCTTTGTTGCTCGCCTCTGGACCTTCTCTAAGACAGTACAATCTTTGACAGTCCATGGCCTCGATGCCTGTTTAGCGAACTCCAGGTGCGGCCGAAATAAGCTTCCAAATATTTTGGAAAAGCTGTCTTTTTCAAACCCCATAAAGGCACGTCTAATCAGCTGTAATATAGATCTGGCCGACCTCGCCACCTTCGTACAGTTCAGCGTTGGTTTAAGTGAAGAAGTTATCCACACACCCAAGTCCTTCTGGCTCTCAACTTGTTGCAGCGGAGTACCATTTAAAGAATAGACTATCGTGCAGGATGCTCTACAACTGCCGATTGGAAGAAAGTTACATTTACTAATATTGAAAGGCATTAGCCAAAGCTTTGACCAGTCCTCCAATCTGTTCAAGTTGGCTTGTAGATGGTTTTCGTCTGCCGTACTTTGGACAACTTTCCATAATTTGATGTCATCGGCTAACAAGGTGACTTCACAGTCAAGATCCCTGACACAGTCGTTGCTGAAAACGAGGAACAATACGGGACCTAAAACTGAGCCCTGTGGGACGCCACTCACCACAGGTAAACCCGAGGACTGCTGGCGACCGACTTGGACTCTTTGTGACCGTCCTGTCAAAAAGTGTTGGATCCATAGGAGGAGGTTCCCGCGAACGCCTGCGCTGCGCAGCTTAATCAGCAGGCGTTGATGAGGCGTTGAGCCAAAGAACACCTGCCTAGTTGGTTATTCAAGCAGGAAAACCGATCCCCTCGTTCCTCTATTACTGAACACTTGCTGGACACGGGTCATTCTGTAGACCCCATAACTTCATTCCGTGTTCTTGTTCGAGCACGAACATCTCGAATCTTGCGCTACCTGGCAGCAGCTTATCTAAGACGCTCTAAACCGGACCTATGCAAACAGTTGGAGCATGTGGTTAACGTAGCCTTGCCCTGGTAAATACAAGCCCCCAGATTTGCACATTCCCCTGCCCCGTTTTTCCCGCAACCCATTTTACCTGTTTCCTCTTCCACTTTGTTTTAACCGTCCTTCTTTATTAATTAGCCTTAGTGACTATGATCGCTCCGTACAAATTCAATCTCGTAATTTTCTCATTCGTGAATCTTTAACGTACCGAGTGGATGCGACTGACGAGCACTCACTCACTTTTATGGATCCATTAAATTTTGCATTCATCATAAGTGTGCAGTAGCATGGTGAAGTTATGCTATAAAGACTGCAACTCCCTGTGGATGAATTACCCGTTTTGGCTATTGTCTCTGAGGATGGATCCTCGACGGATTTCAAAACGCCAAGTGAATAAAATTCTTGTCCCAGCGATCATATCTACTTCTGTTCAAAAACTTCCTAGGACTCACACATTCGTTTGAATTGGCAACATCTCATGTTGCTATAAATTTGGCATAGATTGCATAAATTATTTTACGTTCCGTCAAATTTACTCTGAGACTGAAAGGATTCTTGCCGGTCCAAAATGTTGCAACGATGCTTCAATATCAGTAGGCGAACCATGGTCAAAGGGATCATAGGCTCGGTTCTTAGTGGTGCAGATATTAACCAAACTGTTGCCTCCTGTCATTAGAAGTATATTTTGCTGCTACTGTTTTCAGTTCATGTCTCTGATGAAGGATCCGCGACAGATTTCGAAAGGTCATTCGAATAGAAGTCTAGTCCCAGCGATCGCATCTTCTCAAAGTACAAATTGTAAAACCTTCGGCCGCAGAGGACCGCGAGTTCAATCTGCCTTCGCGGACACCAATAAGGAAATATGTCTATTGAATTGTGATCATGCTCATTTGTGGATGTTAATTTGCGTAAGGTATAGTGTCACGTAAAATGCTGTTAAATAGTGAGTTGCAAGCGGTCGTTCTGAAACTGGAAAGTGGGTAGCCTAAATGTCCCCACAGTACTAGGAGGTGGCATCTACCGAGGACGTAAAGGTCTCTCTATTGGCGGTGTGCAGGCCACCATCCATACCCATACCCCTCCACTACTCCTTCTGCCTTTTCTTTTCTTTAAGACTTCACTGTCATTATCACCATCGTCGCTGACGTTATCGTCCTCGTTAACAGGCAGAAAGTCCTCAACACCAGCAGCATTTACAGAAGAAAAAAGTACAGCAGAAAGAAATGGAGCGAAAAGCAGGCACAGGCCTGTCAATGTCAACTCTCGCCCCCCACCCCAACCGACTCCCTCCAGTTACAAATGTGCCAGACAAGCACAAGCACACACACACACAAACACTTCAATAGCACAACGTTGTCTGCCTGGAAAGTATAACGATACCCGTCGCCCATCTCTTCCCACCTTATGAAGCCTTTACTTCCGCAAAATTGCCTCTGGCAGGCAGTAGGCAGGCCGGCGGAGGTGGAGAGGCTGTGCATGTGGGCCTACGTTAAATTTGCCGCATCAAAATACTCAGGTTTGACGGCTGCCGCCGCCAACACCGACAAGCAGCAGCAGAAGCGACGAGGACGAGGATGGCTCCCGCCGACCTCCACTTCACTCCGCTCCTCCCGTCCGTCCGCCTGCTTGTGTGTGTGTGTGTGCGTGAGTGGGCGAATCTTGATGCAAATGCCCGGTTGGCATTTAGTTTTTAAATAAGCACTTCTGCTGCTGCCGCTGTTGGGTCTGGCTGGTTCCCTCCTGCTTGCTCTTGCTCCTCCTCCTCCTCCTCCTCCGGCGCTGCCGCTGCCGCTGCCGCCACCGCCTATGTGACCAACCACCGCCAATAACTGTCAGAGCGCCGGGGGGACTGTTTGTGCCCCTCTGCGCGCGCACGTGCCCAGCAGGCGGGTTCTGTCATGCACACACGGATACACACTAAAACTACGACCATGCAGCAGCGGCAGCGGCAGCGGCAGCACACGCATTCCGTCCGTGAAGCGCGAAGCTAGACAAGAGGAAAAAAAGCACGAGGAGGAGGAGGAGGAGGAAAGACCAGCAGCGGAAGGAGGAGGAGGAGGATCGACGGCCACGTTGTGTGCCGCGTTGCGGAGCTGTATTGACGCTGGTAGCAGGCTGAAGGCTTTGCTGGTGCCAACGCCAGACTACCGGGGCTGACGGTGCAATATACCTGGGCGGGGACTTGAGGGGAGAAAAGCTTACCCCTGCCGTGTCAGAGGCAAGTTGAATGTCTTTCCCCTCCTCCTCTTCTTTCGTCAGGAAACACGCTGCCTCTGGCTAGAAAGCATTTCGTAAATAATGCTGCTTGACAGGAGAAGGGGTGAAATCGCTATTGGTCAGCGTTGAAAAGGGCGGGGGTCTGGTGGCTGATTCTCCAGCAAGTTATTCACATCATCTCTCTCCTGGTAAATGCCCATGATCCCTTCACACCTCCTCCCGCCCCCCACCCAAACCGTTGGGATGGGCTGAGTGGACTTAGTGGATAAAATCGCACGCTATTTTACTGCTGGCAAATCTACTTAATTATGCTAATTTTTCACTATGACTGCTTCTTTTACTCGGCTCAAAACTTCTGGTCTTCACTGCATTGCACCAGTCAATAGAGTGAGGTTGGTTTCCGGTCTTGCTAATGCGACGTATTCACTAGTTTGAGTATTTTTGCAAACGGACAATGGTTTTAACTTTGTTTGCTTTGCTGAAAAATAAAGTAACCAGACTCACCTTCTAAAATATTCAAAGAAATTGTTGTGCCGCATAAAAAGGTGCGGAAAAAATATCGAAACTATATTGTGCGCCGGAGAATCACTTCTAAGTTCCCACAGATGCTTAAGCTTTCCTACTGCAAGCAACAATTCTTGACAAAACATGCGATTGACCATCTAGTGTGCATAGCCAGTGAGGCAGTACTATCCATTCTTAATTAAGGAAAAATAATAAAAGGAGTTAAAAGGGGCAAAAAATCATTTTGACAGTTTAAAATATGAATGCGCGTTGTGTCTGTGCCTGAAAAGCAATAGTTAATGCTTGTTATTAGTGTGTACAGTGTGCGCGTACTTAATAGACTTCTGAACCGGTTTGAACCGGAAAAAAGTAACCTAACTGATTTTAAACTTTGCAGAAATAGGCACTCTACAATGCCAGCGTACAAATGTACAAATAGTACTTATGGCAAGCGTGACCCCTTTTTTAATATTTCTGTCAAAAGGACACATTCTGGCCTCGAATTCGGATATTCCTTCTCGAACAGCAGGTAACACTTTAGTCCTTATGGAATAAATGTTTTAGTGTCCGTCAGTTTAAGCCATTCGGTTCCTAAACATAGTTTTGTTACGGAAGTCGACCGGCTTTAAAAAAAATTTCCAACCAGGCCGAGTCTGGTGGCATCTTAATAAGCCTGATGATACAATTTTTTTAATTGGATAGAAAACAGTTAAAAACAGTCTAAACTCTCAGTGTTCTCAACAAGGCTCCCTTTAAGCAACATAGAGGTGCCCAT